>CM039632.1:12437911-13037911 GCA_022457165.1 Juglans mandshurica | reverse complement strand
AAAGCTTCACGGAATCAGGGATGCGATAAGTCCTCCTTATCTTCACTAAGTCTTTCTTGGAAAGAGTAGAGCGCAAAGAAAACCCCTCAAAGTAGGTCGGGGTTCGAGTGTGGGAAGATTCTGGAGGGGGACTCTTCTTTGCCGGAGATGGGCCAGAGAAACGGACAGGGGTATGGGCAGAACCACGACCAGCCATCGAAGAAAGATGAAGGTATCGAGTGAGAAACTGGCAAAGGAAATCCACAAGGGGGTAAAAAGGGGCAATGCGAAAGGAGAAGAAATATGTTGAAAGTGAAAAGAAGATATGTGAAGGAAAGGAAAATGCAAAAGAAAAGAAGTATTGGCAGGAGGCAGTGAATCGAGTAGGATCAAGATAGGTAATAATGATGATTCTTGGGAATCCAAAAGGGTGGCTGCATACCCCGACGGTTACCATTTCTTTTGAAATTTATTTAATTAGTGGGAATGGTTACCGCTAACATAAGCCATATCCCTCAAAAGATAAAAAAGAAAGAAAGAAGAACTACGAGCTCGACCACACTTAGTATCATAAACCAAAACAGGTAAGGAAAAGTACAAGCGTGCGCCCATGCACTAGCGAGGTAAGCAACGATCATAAAAAAATTCAAAAATTAAATTTCTCATATGCCAGCACAAAAAAAATTAGCAAGATAACTGAATGGGATATCTAGAAGATTAGTAGTAGACTAGCTTTTCTTAGTCAAACACTACTTTCCAACGACACTAAATCTTTCACTATTCCATTTAAATATCTATTTATAATTTTTATTTATTTTAATCCTAATTGTAATTAAAATATTCATTCCTTATTAAAAAAACACTCGTGCTTCTATGTATTCACCTAAAATAAAAGATGATTTTGGGCTTCTAATTAATTAATTTTTTTTAATGTTAACTTGAATATGCATAAAAATGTGTATACTCAACTCCCTAACATGTAGCTCATAAATTATACTGTTGGATTATCGTAAAACAAAAACTCTTCTGCACAACGTGTAGGCTGTAGTTCACAAAAAATAATTAAAAAAAAATCCACTGCACAGAGCAGGGAGAATATATTAGTGAAAAAAATATATATGGCCAGTAGTTTTGGCTATAGTTAAATTTACTATAGATTTAGAGAGTTTGTTGTAGGTGTATTTTGAACTATCTGGCTAATTTTTGACTAAATTTTATATATGGTTAGCTCATTACTAATGCTCGATGATAAATAGTTATCTAATAAAGAATTATTTAATAATAATAAATATATCACATCTTATATAATATGATAAAAATGTGATGCACAGAATTTTCACATTTACTATTGTCCTTATCAGATTTTTAAATTGTCTAAATCCCACTGAGACAATTAGAGAGGTTATCTATCACTCTAATGGTACTTAATAATTACTTATTTTACTTGACACCAACGAAAATGATTAAATGAGCAATTTAAAGAGTAGAAATTTGAAAAACTGAAACAGCGTCGTTTCAACATTTCCCAGTCTCACTGTCCCCAAAGAGCAAAAACCCCGCCCCTGCCCAGCTTTGCCCCCGACACATTACATTACTAGGATAATGTTGTCTCAAAATTACGTGTTATGCCATCTGGGCAAGCCAGAAATCAGGTAAAGAATTAGGGGCATTTTCGTAACATTATTACTATATATAGAGACTCGGCCATCTTTGTCATCAGCGTGAGAAAGGCCGAGCGGAGCAGAGACGTTTCCGTTGTCCACTCAATTTCTCTCTCTCAAATTCTTCTCTAGAAGTTCGCTCTCTTTCTCTCCTCTAGAATTAGGGATTTTTTTTTTTGGGAGAACCTCTGCGTAATTCTAACCCGACTCTCAACCCGACTGTCTCAGCCATGTTTTCCGACTCGATCACCACCGCTTCGATTCCGCCAGCTCAAAACGCCAGGGATTTTGGCAAGAAGAAAAGGGTGAGAATCAGATTCTTCTCTTTCTATTTTTAAACGTATATTTTATGTTTGTTTTTTCATTTCTCTCTCCCTCTCTCGTGATTTGTTGATTGGGCTTGGGGATTTCAGGCCCACAGGTCAGCCAAATTGAAGCAGTGCAAGCTCGACGCTCGTCGCGAGCAATGGCTTTCTCAATGTATGCCCACGATCTCTTATCCCTTGAATATGTTTTCCTCTTTTAATTACATGTGTATGCATGTGTAAAAACGCACTTCTTTGATTCTACTTATTTATTTAATTTTCAAATTCTGGTTTGCTTAATCGATTATCGTATCTGGGATGAAATTTGGGTTTAAGTACAGCAAAGAACAAGGGATGCAAGGATGAAAACAACGGCGGCGTTCAGCGCCTCAATGGGGGCAACCGGTCGTTGGAGGATTTGGAGATGAATTCCAGAGGCGAAGAGATGGATGGATCGATTCGTCAATACAGCGATTTGGATTCGCCGTCGAACAGTCCCACCAGCGAGATTGGTAGCGTATTAGGCGCTGCCGACTCGGGAACAAACTTCACTGGCAGTAGCAGCAGTGGCAGCAGTAGCAGTGGTGGTAGCTGTTCCGGGTGCATTACAGAAGATGAGGAAAGAGGAGGGGAAGATGATGGGTGTTTGGACGATTGGGAGGCCGTGGCAGATGCTTTAGCGGCTGACGAGGACGGCAAGGGCCAAAGCCAAAACCCGTGTTCCGAATCGCCTCCTCAGGGGGACTCCGTTGGTCAAGTGGTTTCTCCGAGCCAAGTGACGGATAACAGCATGGGCTTAGGAGGGGGGATTCCGAAGCCGGAGTGTCCGAAAACGGTTCCTGGGGCATGGGGGAACAGCCGGGCATGGAGGCCTGACGACGCATTTCGACCTGAGAGTTTACCCAATTTGTCTAAGCAGCAAAGCTTGCCTAATCCGCACCGGCATTATGGCGGAGGGATCGCGTGGGCTTATAACAGTGCGGTGCCTGCGCCGTCTTCGTGTCCTGTATGCTATGAGGATTTGGATTTCACGGACTCGAGCTTTTTACCTTGCTTGTGCGGGTTTCGGCTCTGCCTTTTCTGCCACAAGAGGATTCTTGAGGAGGATGGTCGCTGCCCTGGCTGCAGGAAGCCGTATGAGAATCCTGTCGAAGTGGAGGCAAGTGTTAATGGGGGCAGTCTGACTTTCCGGCTGGCTCGTTCTTGCAGCATGATCACAAGGTCTTAGAAGAGTCTCTATTTTCGTCATATGTATGTCGGGTCTCTCTCTACGTGTTTTGTGTGTTCTTAGACTCTGTTTCGTTTCTTTTTCTCCGTAGAGGTAGATGTTGGCATAGGGTTTTTGAGCACCCGGGAATTAAGCTACTTCTCTTATGAGTTCCGTTCTTATATGTACGGTGCATTCGTTGGTGTAGAGGGCCTAGCTTGGTATGTGAATACATAAGGTGGTATAGAAATTCAATACATAACAGATTATTACAATATGATTTGGTCTTTTTTCTGCATATGCTCTCTTATGCTTAACTGTTTGCTTGGACTTTATGTTAAAGGTAATTGATGTGGTCGCCATAGTGGCCATACTGGGGTCAGGCCTTTGAACTAAAATTACTGGGGGATCAATTATACATGGATTACAATGTACAAACATAGTTTTCACTTATTTGAATCACGGTTTGAGGTCTTGGAATTGAATGCCATGTCTAATTTTATCTTGAAGTTCTCGCTTGACGCTTCTACTCTCTCTCTCTCTCTCTGCATTTTTATATCTCCAAGCTTATATTTGGTTTTCATTGGTTTATGGTGAAGGTTTGTGGGAACTTATTTCTGATTTATTTGTCACCTTGTTATCTAGGGGTGAAGGTTATCTTAAGCTGTCTATGGTTGCTGGTTTAATCTCTTTTTTAGAATAAGTAATAAATTTTATTAAAAAGAACAAAAGGCTCAACCTAGGTTTACAGGATATATATATATATATATATATGTGTGTGTGTGTGTGTGTGTGTGTGTGTGTGTGTGTGAGAAACATTTATCTAGAAGTAGAAAAAGATAGAAGAAAATTATGAAGAAGCCTATTAAAGTTTATAGCAATTGTCTAAAGGAAAAGAATAGTACCCAAAAAGAAATTTTGATCTCCTGTAATGTCCATTCTCTGTTCTCAAATTTACTATCATTATTTCCCTCCAAATACACCAAATGAGGCAAGTATGGACTATCTTCTACACGACTGCAATCTGTTGATTGTCACTTAACCCTCTCCAAGCACCAAAAGGTCCTTGGTTCTTCTGGACATTAACCAAGTCAAACCTACCTGACTGAAGAGTCATTCCAGTACACACTCACAATCTCACAATGGAGTAAAAAAGAATCAACAGACCCTCCACTATTTTTTTTTTTTGATAATTAATAAGAGATTTTATTTCCAAGAATAGGCATAGCATAGCCCAACTACACAGGAAGTATACAAGAGGAAATACAACCCGCCACTCTTCTTACACATAAAACAGCAATTAGTCAACGATGTTTCTGTTCCTTAGATTATCCATTGTGAGAATCTTTCTTAGAGGCTGCCCAAGCAAAAAATGCGGCTCTCAAAGTGACCTTATCATAAGGAATGAGGACATTGTAGAAAAACAAACATTGAACAACCCTTTATTTCCTCAATCTAGTTTATTTTTTTTTTTTTTAGAAGTAAGAAAATTTATTAATCCACATAATTAGGCATAGCGCCAGTTCACAAGGAATCTACTAGAGAAAACACTTAATTACAAGCTAAGAGCTGAAAAGATCAACATAGAAATCCTCTCAATCTAGTGGAATTTAACAGATTAAATAACAGTCATCAGTTTTTTTATACTTATAAAAAAAAAAAAAAGTCATCAGTTTTCTTTCATGAGCTGCTCTGGTAAAGGTTACATCCCACTGGGGGAAGCCAGTATATCCCTAAATAGTCTACCATGGAAGCAGCTTTAGCATGATTAATGTAGTACAGCTTCGAAAAAGCTTCTTTGAGAGCCTTACCTAATCTAATTCTGGAACCATCTCTAAGCTCAAATCTAGTATGGTTAGAAAACTGTCTCCAACCTTTTGGTATGTTTTATTGTAATCCCACTTCATGGGGCCACTGGACCTCATTACCATCCACCCTACTGGCTTCCATATTTAGTATCTACCACATCCCTCCACAAGGCCTCTCCCTCATTTTGATAGCGCCAAAACCAATTTCCCAAGAGTGCACTATTAAACAAGAGCAGGTTTCAGAATTCAAAAGCTTGGACAACATTCCTTGGACCAGCTTACTAGGTGGAGTCTTAACTCATCTTCTGACCCAACCTAGAGGAACTCCCGTTGCACTTTATCTAGTTGGTGAGCCACCCTAAAAGGAAGTGGAAGGAGAGACATGTAATACGTGGGTAGATTAGAAAGAATGCTCTCAATCAAAGTGGAGTCTACCACCTTTAGATAAAACACATCTTTTTCCAGCTAGCCAAACGATGCTTGATCCTCTCGATAACCCATCCCAAATTGACTTGTCCTTGAAAGCAGTCCCAAAGGAAGACCGAGGTGCTTCATTGGTAGAGAGGATACTCTACACCCTAGTGTATCAGCAAAACTGTCAACATTGGTTACTGGACCCACCGAGACGTACTAAGATTTACCTAGATTAACTTTCAACCCAAAATTGCCTCGAAGCATAAGAATGGAGCATGCAAACAGTGAAGGTGGCTTGTGTTGGCTCCGTAGATCATCTCTTACTACATTGTGAGATTGTCAGGTCCTTATGGTCCGAAGTCCTAGCACGGGTGGGGTTAGCATGGGTGATGCCAGAAAAGGTAAGTGAGTTTTTAGCCTCTTGGAGAGGTATTAGGGGCAACTCTCAAATTGCATCCATATGGAAGATGCTACCTATTTGTCTATGGTGGTGCATTTGGAGGGAGCGGAACGCAAGATGCTTTGAAGATCAAGAGAGATCATTGGAAGAGCTTAGAACTTTGTTTTTTAATACTTTACTCCATTGGTCAATTGTAATTGATTTTCAGGGCAGGTCCTTTCACGATTTCCTTGTATCCCTAAGCTAGACTTAAATTTGCTCATGTATATGTCCCGTATACTTGGGCATCCTTTGTATCACTTTTGATCAATAAAATTTTGTTTACCGATCAAAAAAAAAAAGAAGGTGGCTTGTGTTGGCTCCAAAGAACAATAGTGGACCATATTTGTATAGAAGATGTGTTAAGCACTTCAGAGTTCCTACACCCCACCGAAAAACCAGATGGAAAACCTCTGCCAGCAAGAGTAGATATAATTTTGTTAAGTGCCTCGGTGCCAATGACAAAAAGCAAGGAGACAAAAGATTTACTTGCCTTAGCCATGAGGTCCACTGAAAAATCAAAAGGAGCTCTTCACTAAAACAGCAGAGCACACGGTATGTAATTTAGATACAATGTGGAATTTGATAGTCATTTTTTAAAACCACATCTCATTATGTATGGAAGGAGTCCCATTTGACAAAATCTGAGGCCTTTTCAATATATCCCTCATGAAGCAACCTAGGCTTCTTAGCCTATTATCCACAAGCTCTTATTGGCAATAAGAGTGGAGTCCAGTATTTGCCTGCCCCAACAAAGGCATTTTGAGACTTCGAGATGATTCTCTATCACCATATGCTTAGTAAAAACTTTAGAGATGATCTTTAAATCCCACTCTCTAAAGCCTTTCATACATAACGTTCTTCTCAGAAGGCCTCTCAAGCCACAGGCCTTTCTCCTATCCAATGGGTTTAAAAGCTAGGCCATCAAGCTTAGGCCTCCATGTAAACATAGAACTGTGCAATATGGCTATTAATGTCGTCCGATCGGTAGACATTGAGCCATCAACCAATAGCATCTCAATAGTATTGTTTCTCTAATTAGTGTTGGTCACTATGGAAAAACTTTGTGCACTTGTCACTCTCTTTTAACAAATGAGCTCTTGACTTCAAAAAATTAAGTTCTACATGCCTTACCTTTTTTTTTTTGTATTAATGGTTCACTCATTCAAAATATTTATTATTGTTTCAGTTTTAATAAAAATCAGAGATGTTCTTTATTTAAGATGTTTTTGGTGGTGTCTTTGGAGGGAAAGGAAACGATCGAAGTTTTGAAAATCGCAAACGGACTAGGGATGAGCTTAGAACTTTCTTTTTCAATACTTTATTCCAATGGTCAATTGTAATAGAATTCAATGGATTGAGCATCCATAACTTTCTTGTATCAATTGTTAATGATGCTTAGGTGTTTCTCTGTATACGACCCTTGTACATGGGCTATGCCTATTGCTATCAATAAAAGTTCTTGCTTACCTATCAAAAAAGATGTACCGTTTAGCCGAGGGAAGTGTCATTGGCAGGTCAGGCCAACTGTCTTGATGTTGCCCAGGTTACTGAGTTATATTGCCTCAGGTGAGGTTAATATTCTAACTTGGTAGCATTTTAGATTCTTTAAGAGTCATTCATCCCATTGCTTGCTTTCTGATCCATCACACATACCTTCAGATATCTCTTTTTTGCATGCTTACTGAAGAATCTCCCCTTTTATTTGGTTCCACATATCTTCTTAAAGATTGATTCATATTCTCTTTATTGCTATGTCATGTCAGGCCTAAAAAAGTGTTGTAGTCATTTTTTGAGAGAAGCCTATGCTAGGATCTTTTTCGTTGTTATTCCCTAAATTGAAGGTTTGAATGGTGTTCTTTCTCATCAATGATTCCCTTACCGAGTATTATGGTTCAAGGTTTTACATGTCCTGTTTTACTTGTACTATGGAATACTATTCTGCCAAAAGCAGAGGGAGGCAGAATGGAGAAAGGAAAGGGACAAGGGCAGTCTTGCTTGGTGTGATAGCTGCTTTTTTGGGGTTAGGATACAGTACTAAAGGTCCTCGGACTTCCAGGCAGTTTTTCTTTTGGGCAGCTGTTTATTAATGGAGTTCACCAATACACTCCTATAGTTTATATTACTAAGATATACCAAAAGTGTCACAAGTTTACGGGGAGGGGACTTTGTTTTTCTTAATACTTTTTTTAATTACTAATCAAGTGGAGGAGGGCGGCATTGAGTATAGTGGCCTACTCTAGAAAGAATTAAAAAGGAGAGGGTACAAATGAGTTTCAGCGATTCAGGAAAACTGATAAAAAGTGTGAGAGTGGAGAAGAAAAGAAGGGGAAAAAGGAAAACGTGGTTGCACTGTGAGCTATATATATATATATATATATATATGTATTTAGTGGATACTCATTCAATTGGAGTTCCTTATACTTTGCATTTTTCCTTCAGTTCCTGTATATGTTGGTCATGGTTTGCACTGATCTATTTGCAAGGCTGCTGTGCCTTTCCCAAGGGACATTACTATGTAAGGGAAGTTTTTAGGTGCGGTTTGGATAGTGAGATGAGATGAGATGGTTTTAGATGAAAATTGAAAGTTAAATAAAATATTGTTAGAATATTTTTTTAAATATTATTATTGTTTTGGGATTTGAAAAAGTTGAATTGTTTATTATATTTTTTGTGAGAATTTGAAAAAGTTGTAATGATGAGATGAGATGAAATACTTTCACCATCCAAGCGGGGCCTTAGTGCTTATGTTTGAACAAAGTAGAGGCTGGAGGGGTGTATAATATCTTTCCTGTTTCTCATATTTCTGTTTTTTCGATTTTGTTCCTTCAATCAGTGAAGGGGTTATCTCATGTACACTCTGATCATTTTAAATGAAATGATATCTATAAAAAAAAAGAGGGAGATTGTTGGTGTCTCTAATAGATTTGAACAGCATTGGGGTTATATGTTACTTGCCCATCTGAAAAGAAAATTCCTGTGACGACTACCCCAATATTTATTTATACTTTTAAAGCGACGGTTGCCATTTTGGCTGTGTTCCTTGAGGATTCTCAAATTGGTTCCATGGTATGTGGTGAGTTCATGGGGCATCCGAAGGCTAGTACAATAGTTCTTGCAGTTTGTATCCCCCATTACTGTTAGACCCTCATTAAGCTGTTGATTTTTTCTGACGTGGTGTACATAACTTCCTTATTGTCTTTGCTGCAAGGGGATACGCAGTGAAAACTTGTTTTTCTTGTTTATGCTTGTTTCCATATCTTTTGATTGTTGTAAAATTAGTTGTAGTTTATTAGTTGATACAGTTTGGGTGTTGCCACTTCTTTTTCAACATCTATTGGAAGGCGACTTTTTTGAAGTATTTCATTGTCACTGGATTGTGTTAAATGCGTATTTGTGCTAAATCTCTTTTTCCCCCATCTCTAATTCAGTGAAGCCTTGAGCACGTGCTTCTCTTTCTACCCTTTCTTCCTTTGGTGGAATGGGGTGGGGTGGGGTGAGGTATTATGTCTGCCAGCTTATGATGTGTATATTAGCAAATAAAAAAATTTATCTGGCAATTTTCATAATGAAACATCTTATGATTGCTCATCCAAATTTAAGGGGTTCTGATATTTGGTGCGTATGGAAGGTGGAATGAAATGATAGACAATCTGTGTACACTTGATATGTAGGATCTCAAGGCTTTATTTTTTATTGCAGCGTACCATTGGATGATAGACAACCTGTGTCTCTCTAGTTTCAGTTTCTAAGATGTTCTTGCTCTCTTCTCTCTCTTCCTAGATCGAATTTGTTGTATACCCTCTATGTTCTTCCGATGATAAAACCTTAATGATTAAATAAATATAAGGGGCTCCGATATCTGTTAGGTACTACAAAGATATTCAAAGTATGATCTTGAGGTAATTTGTTGTAGAGCAATAGAGTTTTCTTATCCTCTATGAATTATGGTAGATGAACACTAGATCCGAACGAGATCTGTCCATAATGAATCTAATGATACCTGTGTAGCACTTTTGGTCACTGTTTTGCAGTCTCAGGTCAGGAGTTCATTAATGAGAATCAAGAATCCTACTGAAAGAAAAGTTGTACCTAGCTTAATTACTCTTCTGTGCTTCACAATTACACATGTTCTTGGTTTTTGTGGCCTTTTTCCTTACTAGTGAAATCATTGTGGTGTTTCTTCTGCTTCGAAGTCTGATAAGCGGTGCTGGTACATTTGGTCCTCTGGAAGCGCCACTCAAGAAGAGAAAAAAAGAAAAAGAAAAAAAAAATCTCCAGAAGAGTTATTGATTGTTTTAGTTATATTCTAATTAGCCTGATGAATCTCAGCATGCTGACATAATATTGTGGGCTCTGCATTTTACATTAGGGTGGCATCTACCTTTTGTTGAGGAGTCGGACTCTTTTTTTCTCCATTGGAACATATTTTTCCTCAAGATTTGACTGTGATTGGGTATGTCATGGGTGAAGTAGCATTCCTTTTTGGTGTGACATACGGATTATGTCAGGATGAAGTTATATACTCTTCCTTTTCTCTTATGCAGTGTCTGATGTTTCGAACCTTCAGTAAATTTAGATGGGACTTGAGGAATTTAACTTCCCCTCTACATTCATTTAGATTTTATATGGGTCTTTCACCTAATTATAATTGATTCCGAGATAGTTGCCTTTTGGGTTTTCTAGTTTCTACACCTTGTTTACTTTATTTCACTAGATCCGGCTGCAATTACTACTGTTGTAACTTCGATTTTTGTTGTGATTGTGCACCTCAATTTCTATACTAATTTCAGGGTGGATTTTAGCAGCTTCTTTCATGCTTTATGAACAAAGAGCTTTTATCTTCAGCCAAAGGTTTGTACAAGTTGGTATAACTGTAATATGGCGATCATTTTGTCTTTGGAACTCAGATTATTTATAGTCACCTACCAGATTTATTAGCTTTGTAATATTGCATTAGATAGACTTATTCAAATTGTAGTTCATACATGCATACATATATAAACATGAATTCGTGAAATAATACTGATAATAGCCAATAATAGCATAGGAATGTGATTCTGCGGATCAACACTTCTCATGTTAAGAACTTCTTCGTTTTATTTTTCAGATTTCATGTCCATACAAAAATGACAAAACCGAATAGCTGCCTTTAAGTCTTGAAGTTCGTTTAGCTCAAGTTATAGAGATACTGTATTTAGTATACATCATAGCACTCATCCTCTCGCCAAAAAGGGGGGAAAAAATAGCACTCATAGCATATTTCTTATTCAAACATATGGAAGCGGAGGTGAACAGCAACAATCTCCGTTTCTTTATCATTTTATGAATTCTGAAAGGCGAGATACCGTCCTCCTATGCTCTTCAGGAAGCGCTTTCCACCACTTCACCAGGGTGGATTTCTCCAAGAACACATCCGCACCCAAATCTTTTTCCTTGGCCCATTTCCAAACATCTTCTTCTAGCCGCAGAACTCTAGCCCTTTCACGTTCAAACCCTTCTCTGCTACTAGTTTTACTGCAGAGCTCCTCTACTTCTGCCCAGAAATGTGATTCTCCGCTGGCTCCAGGAACCATCTTCAGATCATGCTCACGCCATTTTTGTGTGTATCTGTAACGTTTTGGCCTGCTCCTTATCATATAGGGTCCCGTATCGTCATTCTTGTAGTGTCGATAGAAGTTAGCAATATCTAGAGGCTCAACAAGGCGGCGGTAACTAGTTCCGAGCTCTACCCATTCCTTTTCCCCCTCAAATCCATCTGGGAGTTCAAATCTTTTCAACTTCTCCATGATTTCATCCCATATACCTGCTAGCTCGAGTCTCTTCACATTAGCAATGAAGTCGGGTTCTGTTTCTTGAAGCTTGAAGGCATCGTACCAGCCTACTTTGCGAATTGCACTCTTCTCTCTGTAGTCTTCTAGCACCTTCATGGCTTCCTCCATGTCACGCTTCTTTGCTATAATATCAGCTTTATTTTTCTGCTTTCGCTTCTCTAACTCCCCGGCAGAACGAAGACACAGTCTAGCTCTGGTACTCTAGAACCTCAAGCACAGAGAAATAATCACAAATAGTTTATCATACATTTTTTTTTACGAGTACAAATAGTTTATCATACATATATACATATACCAAGATGAACTATCTATCACTTTCGTGTTTTATCTTTGTTAAGTCTTTTGCAAGTCACAGTTGAGCAACAAACTCTTTCAAGAGAGTCTAGACTCTTGGCATTTGTAAGTTGAACTCCAATAAAAGATTTTTATAACAAAAGAAATAAAACTCACCAAGCCAAGGTCAGTCAAGGCTGAGTTAAGTGTTGTACCGACTACTTCCTCTGCAGACAAAGGGATGGTCTCCAATTGGTTCGAGTTAACATCGTATACATGTTTCGTATGCAAAGCTTGCAATTCATCCAAGTACAGGAAATGTTGCTCAAGACTTTTGCAGGCAATGTCTTCCACCTCTGTTTCACTTCTCAATTGAGAGGAGTAAAACAGTAGTTGCAGAACAGCATCTGGGTTGGTCAAGACCACCAGTTTTCCATTCCCATTGCAGAAGATGTAGGTTCCAAAAGGTCTGTAAGGGCTGAACTTGATGAAGCTTGTTAAAGTTTCCGATAGCAGATTTGTGTTCGCCATGAGACTGCAGGCGGTGTGGCTTGCCAGGGCCGATGCATTTTCCATTACAGTTTTAAAAAACTCTGAAGGGGGAGGGGGTTGATGTGCAGAACCTTTGGATCTTGCAGAAAAGAATTGCAGAATTGGTGAAATTTTTTGTTGAATGGATGATATGGGAGCAAGCATGATCCGAGGGACAATGTCATATCTCATGACAAAATGTTTGAAACAGGAAGCCCAGTTCTCTCTCCTTAGAGCATGGGAAACTATGTGGTTTCCAATCAGAGGACATCCAAAAGTCAGACAAAGAGGTGATTTTTTAGGTTTGGAGTAATTTTTCAGGAACCAAAGTGTTGCAAAGATGGCCATTGCACCACCCACTGAGTTTCCTGTAAACACTATTTGCTTCTTCGCTTTCACAGCCATTTCCACCTGAATTATATGAATATATGTACTTAAAATCAGCAACAAGATTCTATATGTTTTCTAATTCCATAACAGTATGTTACAATGCTGGATTATACTCATTTCATTGAACAAGGGCAGCCCAGTATGAATAGAGGCTTAAGGCAAAACTCAAAATTAAACTTTTTAATTTAATAGAATAATATAATAACTCATGAATTTTAAGTTCAAATATCACTTTTAAGCTTTAAAAGAATAATAAAAAAAATGATTAATAGATATATCATACAAAATATAACAATGGAACATATTGTCCAAAAAATTAAAATAAAGATATAAAAAATGTTATTTGCCTTTTTTTTTAAGAAAAATTCTTCTCATCAGCTACTATTCACCATCTCACACTCCACACCCTATGAAAAAACCCCCCTACATCCTATGAAAACCCCCACATCTTATGAAAAAGTTATAGGTGTGGGGTGTGGGGTGTGAGAGTGAATAGTAGTTGATGCATATCATTTCTCTTTTTTTAAACCTTTCATGTGCTACCAGCAGATATTCTATTTACTATATTTATTCCACTTAGTAAATGAAATAAATTAAAATAAGAATGTAGAGTTTGGTTAATGTAAACCAACATTCTTGAGGTGTTTTACACAATTTTTTATTATAAAAATAAACTTTTATTAAAAGTTTTAAATATTGTATCTTATAAATTTATATATACAATATAACATTTAATGCATGAAACTTTATTCTGCATTATTATTATTAAATAAAATTATAATTTTAAATCTACTCCTATAAATCATGTCAACGAATATTTCGCTATATAATTATTAGATGACCATTGGTACCATAAAGCCAAATCAACCACTCCTCATTTGTTTTATTATTATGTAATGTGTGTGTGTGTGTATATATATATATATATATATATAATAAGATAAACTTATAAAATAATATATCCAAGTAAACCACTAATTTCATTTAAAAACAAAATTATTAAATGAAAAATAAAATTATTTAAAATCATAAAGTTACCTTTCAAGTCTATAGCTCTCGGCATCAACAATATCTACTCCAATGAACATTGAATTTAACCAATTATGTGTCTAAACGAGAGTCTCAATGGCGGTCGGAGACAATGAACTCTGATATTTAATAAACTTTTTAATATTTATGTAAAATTAATATTCTTTTAGTTTCCCTAATGCATATGTTTTTAATTATCAATGTATGCATTTTTAAGTCGACGACTCGGTACACTATATAAATAAATCTTAATCTCAACTAACGTTTGTGAAGTTTCTCATTACTAATATAAAAATAAACTAAAGTAAAGAGATAGAAGATTAATTTACTCGACCATTTTTTTTTTTATGTCAGGATCCTTTCCAAGGCAGAGCCCTTCGAACCTATCATTGCAGAATAAACCTCGGTCCTGTACACCGCACCATTGAAAGTTTTCCTACACGAAACTGGTTAAACCGCTGGCTTTTCACCAAGGGGTGTGATTCCAAAAGATTGTTTGTACCCATGAGATGTTGAACCTTGAACTTTGAAAGGAGTGATATCTCAAGACCAAAGCCTTCACCACTTGAGCCAATTCTATATAAGTATAGAATATTATTTATTTTTAAATTTGTTATTATTTTTTAAAATTATTTTTAATCAAATAAAATATATAATTTTATTAATTTATAACGTGCACTTTTCTGCTATTTTTTTTTTTTTTGTAACATAACAATTATATCTTTCATTCTAACTAAATTCTCGTTTTTTGCTTATATTTTCAATAATTATTATTTGCAAGTGAGAATCTAACGATAAATATCTAAAATTCTATGAAGTTATTAATTAACTTGTAAAAATTTCTCTTGTAAGCTGTAAGTTGTACTGTTTGGTTTGGTGAAATAAGGCTCGGTTTGGATTTAATAATCACTCTAACTCATCTCATTATTATAATTTTCTTAAATTTTCATACAAAATATAATAAATAATTCAACTTTTTCAAATCTCAAAATAATAATAATATTAAAAAAATAATATTTTAATAATATTTTATTCAACTTATCTAAAATCATCTCAATTCATCTTATCTCATTATTCAAACCACAACTAAAACGTAGAATGCCTTTTCTACAATTGAGGTCAAATTTATTGAACCTCTTTAAGTTAATGTAACTTATAGCTAAAAGTTAGAATAATTTCATCTTGTCCAATCCAATGAAAATCAATTTTAGCTTCCATTAGTCATTTAATGGATCTCACTAACATATGGCTAAGTCAATACCAGATATACTAGGTCTCGTTTGAATTCATCTCATAATTACAACTTTTTCAAATTCTCACACAAAATATAATAAACAATTCAATTTTTTCAAATCCCAAAATAACTTTCCTAAATTCTCACACAAAATATAATAAACAATTCAACTTTTATTCTATTATTCACAAACCATCTCAACTCATCTCTGAACCCATATCACTTCTTAATTTAGTTATTCATGTGCATTGCATAAGTTTACAAATGATCATAATACTTTTAGCATTTAATAATCCTATTTCTTTGTGATTTTTTCAGTGCATTATGATTTTTTTCCCATTTAAAGCATATAAGTATCCTAATTTATATTACCACACTTAGAGAAGTAAAATCTGCATAAGGGGGCCTAATCACTTGATGAGTATACATGAAGTGTACAACGTAAATGAAATGAATCAATCATGTCAAATTTGTATGTTGATATTTGACTTATTTTCTTACATATAATACAAATAAATAAATAAAGAGAAATGTTTTAGTATCACAGAGATTCTACAAAAATAAATTCACAAATTGACATTGTTTAATGTGATATGTTAGATTGTAAAGTTATTTTTATTATAAAATAGATCTAATGTATTATATGAAATTATGTTAATTTACGAATTTATTTTTATGATATTTTTTTTATGACTATATATCACTTCTTATAAATGAATATTACAATTTGATGGTGTGGCGAATTATTCATGAGAGAGAGTCAATGAATATTGATTGAGATCTGATTTAAAGAGTATGATACGTTGAACCGATTTAAAAGGTGAGAAATTGTCAACACCTCAACAAGTCATATTTAATAATTTATTATGATTTTCTTAATAGTTTTAAGTGCGACTAAAATTGTTTTATGAATGAGTAATGCTACTTATTATTCTAATTTTTATCATCCTTTCATCATTTTATGATATAGCATTAAGTGATTGAAAATTATTTATTACATTTTACTTGTGAATCTATCATCTAATACCACATCATGAGATGATGAGAAGATGATGGGAGTTGGAATGATGAATTAGATTTTTTCTTTATGAATTGTGAAAATTTTTTCTCATCAAGCGACTATTCATTATTCCACACCCCACACTTTATAAAAAAACACCCCTATATCCTATTAAAAACACCTCACAGTCTATGAAAAGTTATAAATGTGGGGTGTAAGATATTTACAGTGGCCGATCTGTAAAATTTCTCATGAATTGTTAACGGTAGGTCAACATGATCCAACTTCTATTCAACTCATTCTATTTCTCTATCAATTTGAAGTACAGAATTATGCTAAATTTTTTTAGATATCCGAGTCCCTTTCAAGAATTCTAACAGAAAACATGACAAAATCAGTGTAAATTTAACAAATGGCATGAAATAAATGGAAAATGGGATAAAATAAGAAGGCTACATATGATTGTCCAAAAACAGAGAACACGTCAGCAGAATCCAAAGCAAGCAGGAACACAACCAAATTAGAAGTAGAATGAGATACAGAACAAGACAATGACGCAGATTATACCTTTTCTTGGAAATCCGAACTCCCCAAGATCTTGTCCTCAAATCTCTGCAGAAAAGCTTTATTAACGATGGCAATTTCATCGGTGCCTATACTTCTGATCACAGAACCAAAAAGCTCGGCTTTGACCTCTGTCTCTCCAACTGGGTTTTCAGCAACCCAATCGTCCACAGACCAAGATCCTGCTGGAAAGCTGAAAATGACTGTATGACTTGATGAAGGGAATTTCTCTTGAATAAATGTCTTCTCTGGAGACTTCTGAGGTTTGGTGGCATAAAAGCAAGCTTTCTTGATCAGCTCCTCATCCATTTCTATGACGTCTCCGAGCCTAAGACTTCCTCCACTGGCCATGGTTTTGAGCTCTTTCTTCTGCAATTTTACCGATTCAGATGGAAAGAATCAGTTTGAAGTTACAGAAATTACCCTTTAAATTCTATATATTGGTCGTTCAGCAGATTATAAGAAGGTGAAGAGTTAAAAAAATGGGTGTGTATGCTGAGTTTTTTTGAGATATTTCTTCCTTGTATATTGAGGAAGCATCAAACAACTTTTTCTTTTTCTTTTTCTTTTTCATTGCCTTTCCTTTTTATTGACTTTCCCCTGGCCCAGGCGCCTCGACGAGGAGCTGCTTGACTTGAAGGTTCGTTGGATTCCCGACCCACGTTGTTTGACGCAGTTTTATTAGGGACCCGTAGCAGTGCTCTAATTATTTTCAGAAATTCATCTGTATCTCATGTGTTAGAAATACTAGATCAAAGTACACAGCGGAAGCGATATTACCTCATTGTAAATATCTAGGATCTAGTGCGGTTGTTCCACAGATTCTTCGTCATCATCATCGTTCATCCGGAATCTCCCGTATCGATGGTAGAGTGTGCTACGTAGCAATACCAGAGCAACACCCACATATTCCACAACCTAAATGCCGGGACTAGAGAGAACCATTTGAGAGAGAGATTTCTTGTTTGTGATGCTTGTTTTATCCAAAGGGGAGAGGAGCTATGTAAATAGCCCCTCTAAGTGTAACCCCCGACTGGCCCTTAATGGCCAGTCATCAAGTCTCATGAAGTGGTTTAAGAACCACTTCATAACCACCAAGAGAAGGTGAAGGGGTGCCCACTATGGGTGTCCCTTTCTTACATCTCCCACTCACACATAGTGGGCAAGACCCCAGGTCTGCATCTCTCAATATGTTCACAATCTTGTTCATACTGGCAAATAGGCCGTGCGACCATCGAGCACAGCTGTAAAAGAAAAATGGGAGCACTATACCAAATCTCTCCTGAAGAAGACTAGCATAGTAACATCCCTAAAAGTGTCTCATTATGCCCCGACTCATTTGGTCACATCAGACTAAGCATCCCTAATCCCTCTCGAGTCCAAATGACTCAGAGCAATGCTCAATCTCCATAAAACATGATGTACTCACAACTATATTGCAATTCCCAAGAAGCAACATAACTTGCCGGCAATGAGTACACACCATTATCGATGTGTTACCAAATAGTCTTCCCTTCGCACTTATGTCATTTAGTTTCAGTCCAGTCGCTTTCCCAGCAATGCCTCTTTAGACCGCATCATTCATGGCCATAGATAACATGCCAAAGTAGCAGACACTAAAACATCAACCTCATGACATAGTCAAAGGTCTCCTAAGGGCATAAATAAATTAAGGTCATCAATTATGACCTACAAGACTCACACGGTGAGGAAGCAGGGAACCATTCACTCACCTCTACTGTTGGTCGTAAAAGCACATGTAGTATGAAATACATGCTACGGTGGAGTTCTCTTTCCAAAGAAAGAGCGTATATCTATTCTCAATTCACCGTACAGATTTTAGTCTAGTCGCTATCTCAGCGCCTAACCCAAGTCCCTCCATTTGCTCGCTATCCAAAGCGCCAAAGAGGATCTCACATTTTGCTAAACCACAGGCTACATGGTACGTGGGTAACCATGCATGGTCCTTAGACCTCATCTTAGCTCCCACTAAGGCGACATATCTTTTGTGTCTTCCAACTTATCCCTCTCCGGACAAGTACCGAGTAACACATTGTCTCATCTTTGCTCGCTACCTCTTTGTAGCGCCAAAGGCGATCACTCGTGTGAGTGAGCCGATTTAAGCCTGTCAATATACCTTTTTCACCATAACTCTTAAATTTATGGTGAATGTGTGTGCATACCAAAGAATGCTTCCAATCACGCCACATGATCATAGAACACATCAGTATCATGTGCATGACGAGCAATACCGTGAGGTACAGAGAAATCACATGGTCAACAACAAATTATTAAGCCACAACTCTCAAGTGGTGTTTAATGACCATTTCTCTCCATGCGCATTTTAATGTATAGTAACTTTCTAAAACATGCTCGTACCAAGAGACTCAACTTTTACATGTAAAAGTCATTTGCACAATCATGAAGTCAGCGATGACTCATCGCGAATCTCATTTAGGTCAAACTCACAATATAAGCCGTAGATTCTAGTCAGCAAGTCTAATTACGATTTTTAAGAATCTTCAAAGTGACCACAAATGTTCTTCAGCAAACTTAATTTGCGACTTCAATGTTTCATTTGAATCTCTTGCACTCAACAAAAGCATGT
Organism: Juglans mandshurica; assembly: GCA_022457165.1. Taxonomy (NCBI): domain Eukaryota; kingdom Viridiplantae; phylum Streptophyta; class Magnoliopsida; order Fagales; family Juglandaceae; genus Juglans; species Juglans mandshurica. Next base: position 13,018,635 of record CM039632.1, on the reverse strand, counting down.
GAGATAACCATTATTTATTTTTCATTAAGGGTAAAGCGATTAGGGCCTTTGCTCCCAAAGACAATCATAATAGTCTAGTCGTTACTATTAACGACAATCGCATCACAAACTCACTTAACCAAGTAAGTCATATTTACCCTTTAACGAAAAACTTCACCTCTAACTCCCATGAGCAAACCATAATGGAAACGTCAAATAGTATAGGCAAAACTAGATTCTTTAGTATTTTCCATCTCATTAATTGTCTATGGATTTTGAACAAGAGCTCCTAGAAACTGTTTTCCTAAAAAAAAGTCTCACAAGACATGAAATCCGAGCTTCTTTTCACAAACCCATGTCCATCACCTCAAAGTATGGAAATCCTCTTATTAAGCGACAATTAATTATCTAAGATAACCAGTTCGCAATATCTCTTATTATGCCACTTTTCTAATATTGTCGACAGCGTTCAAAGAACCCCATTTTATTCAATAGGTCGTTTAATGAAAAAAAACGACTAGGTACATTGGGTATCTTTGAATAGATGGTTTGTTTAGGCCGCATGTAAACAGCACTAGCAGCATTCATTCGCTTTCTGTACCAAAATAGTACTAGCAACAATCATGCGTACCATCTAATTCTCCTATGAGAATCAGCTATTTAACACCTTCAAGAAAAGTTTCAATAAATATGCGATCAATAGCTATCTAAATGCAACTCAATTAGTGTCAAGAGATGGATCTATACCTCTATCAACTCCACTTTTCCTTTTTCAATTAGATCAACAACCCCAGGTTGGATCATATAAGTGAAGCGAATCTAAGATTATATGTTGGGATTCCTACTATGTGAATTCAATACCTTTAGCGGAACTATATTATAAATATTCTCTTCTAGTCTCTAAATGACGAAAGAATATTGATATAAAGCTACCACGCTATTTATGAGGATCCTTATAGTCTATAACTTTTGGGAGTCACTATCACTAATGGTACACCTTAACTCAAACTCAAAGGTATACTCCCACTAGTTGTTGAATTACTCCCACTATTTTCGGCGATCTTATATAAAAAGAATTTTGAAAAAATAAGGTTAAGGTAATGTGGAATGAAATGTGATGAAAACGTTCTTTCCAAAAATAAGTGTTACAAAAATCCACAATTCCCCACCCTCGCAGAAAATACGAGTAATTTTCTTGACTCAACCAAAAAAATGATCAAGCTTAGATCCTCTCGACTTTTAATAGAATTCACGTTTGCACAAAATAGTCACTCAGCCTTTCTCAAAAGCGAATGAACTCGATCTAAGGACGACAAATCAAAATTAAGGCTGCAACCCATATTACATCAACTCAAGTGTGATGTAACAACTGCTTTGTGCCATAATTCATTTATAACACCGTTCTCAGCAAGTCAATAAATTGCGAGATAATTGTTTTCATCATATAACTCATACGATTGCGATTTCAAAAAAAAATTTAACTGAAAAATATATTTTCATAAAAAAAATTGGATCACATTTATATGATGAAACAACATATTTATTATCAAAGTCCTTAGTGTGCATTTATAGAAACTTTCACATAGAAAATGCTCATATTGCCTTTTCTCTTTAACTCTACTAAACCAAGGAAAGAGATCTCATTAGCGAGAAAATTTTCAATTTCTCAAGCTTCACACCCATCATCCTATGCCTCTATGTCATATTTTAGTATATCATTTCCCCACCCAAGAAATAATACCACTGAGTCAATAAGTGACCATCCAACTTTCAAACCTCTAGGAATTCTCAGTAACACCACTACTTTCAATAAGTCTTAAATCAAATTAGGTATAGACTTCACAAATATCATAATAAAAGCGCTAATAAAAACATCGTTTTGTGCAACAAATGCAGTATGTGACGTTTTAGCTGCTAACTAGCGATATATCTTTATTTCTTGCATACTTAATATTTTTCGTATTCTTCAATCCACTATAGGAGAGAAAAAGAAAAAATTTTGCGAGAAATTATCTTAACCTAAAACCTATCTTGCATCAGTGCCACCACGAGCAAAATTTTTAGTTTAGGTTTAGATAAGTCATACCTAATTATTCAGACTTTTGCCACAGTTGCCATGCAAACCTCCAAGGTGCTTGGTATTACTCTCAAGGGGTGCTCCAAAGTTTATATATCTGCAAGAACCTATCTGTTCTCGCTAAAGAGAAATAAAACTTGAGCAAGATTACCAATGCTAATACCACATAAAGGTGCACTGATAAAATCTTTAAAAAAATGAATGTGCCAATCAAGAATGTCCTCAATACGCTTGCACACTTAGATTTTAATATCCTTACTCGCCAGACATACTAGCAAGTTTTAGAGAGTATGTTCTTATCTGTGAGTAATCTAAATTGCTTTAAGATTATAATGCTCAACCTCAAAATATAGGAGCAATTAATCTTTGCGTTACAAAAATAACGCGCAATTTCTTCTATTACTCACAAGATTCTTAAAGGCAAAATAGTGATTTAGCTCTATATGATAGTTGATCCCATCAACTTCTATAAAAATTGTAGTGCATGCGTCCCACGCGCACTTCCAATTTTATTCTAGACATTTTAGAGGTTTTACAATAATGATGGTCTAAGACTATCTGACTCTCAAAATAATCTTTATTTGTTTCCAACTATTGCTCGTGGAGGAGATTAATGCGACGATTAAGTCGTATAAATAATCTCTAGGCTTTCTTCATGGTTATCTCAAAGTTACTAAACTATGCGCATCTAATTCCACACACATTTAAGAAATTTGTCGCGTTAATCTAAGTCAGAAAAATAATAATTAATACATGTCGCAAGATCGAAAATTCGCTAAGCTTCCTAATCATCTCTTGCGCCTCAATGTCTAATTATTAATTTCTAACTTAATTTTCACGTAAATTTATATCGTATAGGAGATTAATTCTAAATTAATTTCAATCATACTCCCATTAGGATAAGCAATCTACCGAGTTAGTCACATGAAAAAATAATTTCTTCTTTGATCGAAGAAATCAATTTAAGCCAATCATAAGCATGGACAAATCAAACTCGGACTACTTAATCCTCTAGTTTATCACATCCAAAAAAAAAATTGAAGACAGTTCTAAAAAATAGTCTAACAATACAAGTGATAAAATAAGCTCATACATTTACATGTAATCACAATACATTTACAAAAATGATCCCATCACATTTGATCCAAATAATTATTATTCACAAAAAATAATAATCTAGGCAATTTATAACGTAAAATAAAATGCCAAACAAATGTGACAAAAAATATCATGGCAAGCATGTATTTAATAATCATAGTCACATGCAAAAATATTTCAAAAAACATTTATGCCACAATAACATGCTGAATAAATAACTAAAATCAGCAAACTTACCAATAATAGGGTCTAGCCCAAATGGTTGAACTTATAGTCTGTGTGTGAGGTCTTGGGTTCAAAACACGACTCAAGCATTTTGTAAAAAACAAATACTATTTTTTTTTTATAGCTAATGGGCCGCACCCCCTTGGGCGCCCAACCAGAGAGTGGGCTTATGTCTGCTGGGCTCACAACCCAATCTACAAGCACTCTTAACAGGATATGATACGGGCCGGATTTTAAAAAATGGCCCAAAACAATATTAGCCTAAAACAGATAACTTAAACTGTTTTATTTGTGCTGAAAAAAAAAATATGGGCCAGGCCGAATAGCTTGATTTATTTAAAAACAACCCATTTGTTTTATAGCCCACAACCCAATTCACCAAAGCCTCAAATAAAATAGTAACAAACCCATAGCCCAAGCCCGTATAGATGAAATACAAATAACCATTCATCTTCTTCCACAAACCAACGGTTACTATTCATCATCATCCTCAACGGTTACAGCACATGTAACGGAAAAAAAAACACTTGTAACCGCCGCCGGTTGCTGCATGGCTGGCATCTAACCGAGACACCGAAGGTCCTCCGAGCCATGGTAGCGCCGCCCCCATTCAGTGGGTTGCATTGTGTACAACGTTGCACCATGGCAGCGTCACACAACTGCATGCGATGCACTGTGCAGGCTGCGCCATGGGCGACGTCCCGAAGCTCCAGTGTTCGTCGCCACCCTATCAGCCAGCGCATGGGGCTCTGCCCTCCATGGCAGACACTCCGCGGGGCTCTTGACTTCCTCTGCTGCTGACTGGTGCGCGCGGCACCTGGTGCTCGCCGCACCTGGTGCGCGAGGCTCCTGGTGCTCACACAGCACCAGGTGCGCGCGGCTCCTGGTGCGCACAGCACCTGGTGCTCGCCGCCACCGCCCTTAAGTGCCCAAGGCACTGCAGCCTGCAGCAGTGTTACTTGCTGCAGGGCCCGGAGCGCTCCTGCTCAGCTCAGTGCATGGTGCACCGTTGCACCTGCGCTGCCTGTCCGCGCAGCATTATGGGAAACGCAGCACGCAACCGGTGCTCTGTGCGCGGGCTATTGCAGCACCAGCATGGTGCACGTTGCTTTGTGCGCAGTAGAGGATAGCGCCTCCGTTGATGAGCACCCACCGAAGCAGTGAACACGACGCAGCACCCATTCGATGCGCGTCGCTGCCTCCTGCGGTGCTAGCAGCACCTGGATTACACGGCCCAACGTCGTGATCATCTGAACTCCACGTGCACGGGTTCTTGTTGATTCAAGAGGGTGGTTGCAGCCATTCCACAATGGCGCTACCACCGTAACGGCAGCCAACTCATTGGTAAAAAAACTCATCGTGCAGAAATATTTCAGTAAATGAAATTATAATGCGCTCGTAAAAAACACAAATCGGGAACAACCGATTAGGCTCTGATACCAATGTTAGAAATACTAGATCAAAGTACACAGCGGAAGCGATATTACCTCATCGTAAATATCTAGGATCTAGTGCGGTTGTTCCACAGATTCTTCGTCGTCATCGTCGTTCATCCGGAATCTCCCGTATCGATGGTGGAGTGTGCTACGTAGCAATACCAGAGCAACACCCACATATTCCACAACCTAAATGCCGGGACTAGAGAGAACCATTTGAGAGAGAGATTTCTTGTTTGTGATGCTTGTTTTATCCAAAGGGGAGAGGAGCTATGTAAATAGCCCCTCTAAGTGTAACCCCCGACTGGCCCTTAATGGCCAGTCATCAAGTCTCATGAAGTGGTTTAAGAACCACTTCATAACCACCAAGAGAAGGTGAAGGGGTGCCCACTATGGGTGCCCCTTTCTTACATCATGACTGTACGGCCCCAGAGTTTTGTCAATTCAAATATTATATTTCATCTTTAAGTTCTTAAAACATCTATGAACACTTCTAAACAATAAATAAACAGTACAACTTGATTCAAACAGTAAAAAATCTCAAGGATTCTGACCGTGGGATCCACAACTTTTTCAAATTCCAAAAGATTAAAATTATCTCATCTCATATCATCTCACTATATAAACATATATTTTTTTACAAACTATCTCATCTCATCTTAATTCAAAGAATCTCATTACTATTTAAAATATCTCATCTCATCCGAACTGTGTATCCAATTCGTTAAACTACTTAATTATTATTTATAGATTATTTACACTACTATTTCATTATTATTTACAGATAATTTGAGATAATCTTAGGCTATATATGAATGTCAAGATCACCCAATCCATCTCAAACTAATCATTGATAGGATTCACTACTTTTTCAAATTTTCATAAAAAGTTAAACTTATCTCAACCTATTTCATATATTCAAACACATATCTCAATCTATTTACATTCAAACATATCTCAATAAGACCCACAAAACATTACTATTTACATATCAATTCAAATAATTTGATATTACCTCAACATCCAAACGCAGCCATATAATTTAAGTTTTTGGTTTTTAGGATTTTTTTCACCATTGAACCTTTTAAGATTTGTAGTTAACTAATTATATGTTTCAAATTTTTATGTGTCTTACTTCATATATTGTTAATTTAATATTGTTTGAAATATTTACATGGACAGCATTATAAGTTACGTGACCTACCTTATATACATCTGTCTCGCACTTGAGAATCTTAAGTTTGCATAAAAAGTTTAAAAATCTTGATTCGTCATCAATGAACGGATCCAAGTTATGGAAAGAAAAAGAAAATAAGCAATGGTTGGACATGGAAAAATATTACTTATCTATTTTTATATTATTATTGTTATGACTTCAAATAAGAAGATGTTAAATAATTTTTAATTAAATTATATCACATCAATAGATTTAAAAGATAATTTTTTTTGGAAATAAAAAATAATAATTAAAACAATAGTAAATAGTATATTTTATTGAAGATGAAATAACTATTCAATCACAAGTTGTGCAAATTGACAATTCATAATTCTCTCCTCCATGATTTGAGTTGACTTGTTAACCTATATTACTACTACTGGGAAAATACAATTGTAAAAGGACAATGCTAGGGCCATATAGAAAGTAGGCCTGTTCAAGCAAGACGGGTTTTAGCCCTGCTAAAATCCAGCTCAGTCTAGAATAACTAGATTTCAGTTGCAGGTTTTGGTTAGGGTTTTATCCGGTCCGGAAGCCGCATTACCCAACTCAGACATACACGGTCTAGGCACGGGTATGACACTTGGGTACCCGGTTTTTATATAATTGTTTTTTAAAATCTCCAAACTCTAGTTACCCCCACCCTCCTTCGCAATGCATCTATTGAAATGCATCTCTCTCTCACCGTCTCCTTCGGAAGAGCTTTTGCAGCATCTCTCTCTCTCTCTCTTGCCCCGAAACCACAACCATCGTCGTCGGTGCTATTAGAAGCCGCCATCCACAAAAGATCTCTCGCTACTCTCAGTATGTTCCTCTCTCTCTCTCTCTCTCTCTCTCTCTCTCTCTCTCTGTGTCTTGAGCATCGAAACCCTAGCCATTGCCTCCGGTGACTAGCAGAGGCTGCTGTTTGGCTAGATCTGGTTTTTTTCCTTTTGGGTTCTATTTCTTTGCCCAGATCTATAACCTGTTATGTTTTGGCTCCCTAGATCTGTTTTTAAATTAGGCTAAAGAGCATACGTGTGGTAGTGCGTGAGTAGTGTTTTGGTTGGCCAGATCTACCAAGGTTATTTTGTTTTTCTACTTTGGAAAAAGTTCCTTTGGCTTCGGTTGCATCTGACAGCCGTTGATGATCCTTGACTGCACATCGATGATCATGAAGGTTGATTGTTCAAGGAAATGTCTAAGTTCTTAGTGTTGGTAATGTTGTGTTCGAGGAGATGTCAACTTCTGTTAAAGACCCAACCATTGATTCAAAAGTTCTAGGATTGTTGGATATTAATTCGGTTAAATCTTTAACCCTCAGAATCATAACATTCCACCAACCTTCCGAATCGAACATCCACGGTGGCCCACTCTATCGACACTAGCCCAGTGATAACCATTTCCCTTTTGGTAGCTTCATTCATCTATCAGTATTTAATAACTTAACACTATGCCCATACAAAGTATCAATACATTTTAATCCAGCCTATAGGTTGCCTCCTTTGTGACTTGAACCCATGACGTGATCCTTACTCTGATACCAATTGTTAAAGACCCAACCATTGATCCAAAAACCTTAGAACTGTTGGATATTAATTTAGTTAAATGTATAACCCTCAGGATCATAACATTTTGTTAGAAACCTATTGAGAATTGTTGTAATGTAACAAGGAAACGAATGAGAGATGGAATGAGGGTTGTTGTAATGAAAATGATAGACGCTTGGAAGATGTTTATGAAAAGGACTCTAAGAGTCATAAGCTTGCATTGATAAAAAGGGATAAGAGTTATTCGAGGTGCTCAACCTCCAGTACAATTCAGAATCTTCAACTAGACAGAAGACATTTAATCCCCCTTAATTCTACTACTTATATATGGGATAACAATTCCCTTTTGGAAAATAGAAAGCAATAAAATAACGAGAATAATTGGATTTGTTGGAATCAGGTCAAAACGCGTGTCCAATGCGATGAGGAAACTGATAACTAACTGTTGGTTCTAGAATTTCCTTCAAAACGACCTCGTATTAGAAATTCCTTTACTCTTTTTGCTTGTTCCTGCCATAAGTCTGAACGCTTCGTTGCATGCCAAAACACCCCCCAGCAAACGATGCAGCATCACGATGTAATCATAACAATCTCCTCCCATTAAAGGACCTTGTCCTTAAGGTTTAGAGCAAAGTTGCAGTTGTGGAACAACTTCCATACCACTTACATAGAAATTTCCCAGGATAGCAACAACTCAAGAATTTTAGCCAACCCAAGTACTCTCTTAGTCGAATCTATAGTAAAGACCATGACACCAACAATACAATCCACAAAATTTCTTTCTCGTCCTCTATCAAAGAGTGCAAAAACCCATTTAAGTGACAATACATCAAACAGATAAGGTGCAAAAATTTTCTTACCCCTACAATTCCAAGTAAGAAGGTGGGAGTTAGTGTTGGAGTTATCTCGACCAAAATCAACAAGCCCATCCAATTCCAGCTTCACGGCTTCTTCATTGAACTGGGGTATGTGCTCTGCATCTTCAATATCATACTTAAGAAATGCACTGTCAATTGGCTTGTCTGATGCTTCTCCATCTTCTTTAAGCCATAGGTGTTCTAGAATCTAAGTAGAAGTACTCCTTTTTCTAGAGTCCCGTGTTAGCGTCTTGCGGACCAAGTCCTTGGCACTGCTTGAAATAGATGGCCATGGTGCCTTCAAAGTTGATTTTCCTTTGCAAAATAACATCTAAAGTTCCTTTCATCTCCGCCCAAAATGGAGGTATGCCACTGAGTAATATATACAAGATAACTACTACACTCCAAATATCTATTTCCTTCCCATATCTTTGTTATAATACTTCAGGTGCAACATAATAAACACTCCCAGCTATATCCCAATACACCTTTCCTTCTTCGATGAAAACAGACATCCCAAAGCCCATGCCCTTCAAAAGTGCATTCTCATCCCTGATAGATACAAGAAATTCTCAGGCTTAAGGTCCCTATGCATCACATCCATAAAGTGACCATTATGCACAACATTAATAATTGCCCTGCATATTAAAGCAGCATTCGTCACCTCCTCACAACACTCAATGTCGAGAGCCTCTAGGTTTACACACTGATTGATGATGCCGCTCAATGCAGAGTTGGAGATATTTGTACACCAATCCATCCGTAAGTTCTTCAGACTATTTTCACAAGAAGCAACAAGTAGTTTTAAAGACTCATTAGAGATGTCCCGACAACCACCTACAATTAGAGTATCGAGATTTTTACAAAATCTAACCAAGGAAAATATAGATGTGTTCCCAATTTTGTAGCAATCCAACAACATGAGTGTCTTGGGAGAAGAAGCGCAGGCCTTAGAAACACTTAAAACCCCACCATCCCTAACACTCCTCCATTTGTTGCTATCTACAAATTTAATACTTTGACAACCATTTACAAGATTTCCAAAATCAGTTATATTAGAGCATCCTTGCAGCCCTAACTCTTGACAAGTTTTGGAAAGAGCATGTAATAATTCTTCTGTAACATATCTACAATCAGTAAGATGTCGGCTTCTCAGTTCACAGCAATCCTCAGCAACAGTTGACAATCCCTTGTTAGTTAGCTCCTAGCAGTAGGATACATCTAAGCATTGTAATGAAGAAAGATCATGCCCAATTTTCACATCAAACCTATTCTCCATTCCACACTCCAAATTCTTTTCCAGCACATCCTTCTCCACCACACAAACCAAATAACTACTCTCCCTCTTAGTGACATGATGTACTAAATTATTTGCTACAAGAAAATTTATGGGGTTCGTTCAGAAGCTCAATGGCTTCCTAGTCATTATAATTAATTTTCACAAGGTTTATTTCTTTCATATCATGGCATAACATATCATATCATGTCATATCATGTCATATCATATCATCGAGCTCAAATGTCATGTTCATATCTTTTTTTTTTGAAAATAAACTATTTCATTCATCATAGTAGTTGCTTGATACAAGGGGGACAATCCTCAATCATTATGCAATCCTCTTGGCAACTAAGAGGAAATTTTGCCAAGTAATGTGCAATTACATTAACTTCCCTATGAACATGTAAGACAAACCAAGAGAGGAACTTAGAAAGCAAAATCTTAATGTCTCTAATGACAAGGCCAAAATCACTCCAACTATCTTCCTTATTTTGGATTGCCTTCACCACCAGCAGGGAGTCACCTTCGAGTATGATATGCTGAAAACCCAGATCTGCACAGAAGGAAGAGTCTCTTTGAGCTGCTATGGCCTCACCAAGAAGTGGATCCGGGATCAGGTCCATCGAAGAACATAAGGATGCCATAACAGCTCCTTTTGAGTTCCTAACAATTACACCAATCCCCACCCTTGAATGAATTTTATCAATGGCAGCATCCCAGTTGGCTTTGAACATATCTAATGATGGAGCAATCCATCAATTAACTCTAGCAGCTTGGGTTACTTTCTGTTGAGTACCATTCTCAATCCACAATTTAATAGAACTCAGTTCAGATTGGATAAGTTTTGATAACTGATAAGGGGATTGGAATTGTTGTTCAAAGAGCCAATTATTCCTCCTACTCCAAATGGTTTTTGCAGTAATAGCAAATTCTATGAATTCAAATGGAGAAAGGTGATCCAATAAAAATGTTAGAATATCTTTAAAGGCTCCTTCATGCAGGCTTGATTTCTGAATTCTTTTTGAGCTCATAGACCATACATCCATTGAAGCACCGCAAGACCAAATAGCATGAGAGACTGATTCTGGGTTCAAAGAGCAGATTGGACAGAGGGGTGAATCTACTATCTTTCTTTTATGCAAACTCAGCTTAGTGGGAAGGGACTCACAGGCAGCTCTCCAGAGGAAGGATTTTATTGCTTGAGGTGCTTGGATACCCCAAACTTTGTTCCAAAATCTCGAGCTTGAACTATGAGCTGAAGATTGCCCCACTCTGTCTTCTATCAAAGAGCCTTGAAGGTGATAAGCACTCCTTACAGAAAATTTCCCATTGCTCGAGCACCTCCATGTCAGCATATCTTGACTCCTACAGGGGCTAATAGGGATCTGGCTAATTAGTTTTGCTTCAGAGACAGAGAATATGTTATAAATGAGAGATAGATCCCACTGCATGGTAACTGGGTTAATGAGCTCAGCAACTTGGGCTTCAGCCTCTAGAATATGGACAGGAGATTGCACTTTAAAAGTAGATGGGCATGGCAGCCATTGATCCTACCAAATTTTGATTTTTCTTCCATTACCAACTTTCCAAATCAAACCTGCCTTAATTACTGGTTTGGCTAGAAGGAAACTCTTCCACACATAGGAGTCTTGAGGTCTTGATTTGGCTGATAGAAAATCCGAGGTAGGGAAGTATTTAGCTTTGAGAACCTGTGCTGCAAGGGATTGAGGGTTCTGAATGATCCTCCAACCTTGTTTCGCCAGTAAAGCTAAATTGAAATGTTCAAAGTCCCTAAATCCCAAACCCCCTTTCTGCTTGGGTTTCCCTAGTTTCTGCCAGCTCAGCCAATGTATTTTGGACCTATGGTTGCTTTGACCCCACCAGAAGGATTGTAGGAGCTGATTGAGTTTTTTAAGGATTGCTTTAGGGAGTTTGAATATCCCCATACTATATGTTGGGATTGATTGCAGCACAGATTTAAGGAGGGTCTCCTTCCCAGCTTGGGACAGCAGGTTGCTCTTCCAATTAGTAATCTTGGCTTTGACCCTATCAAGTATTGAATGAAAGGCTTTTGTTCTGTTCCTTCCCACATATGATGGTAACCCCAAATATTTATCAAAGGATCCTGAAGCTTTGATTCCTGACTGTTGAAGGATTGCTTGTTGGACCTCAACTTTGGTGTTCCTGCTGAAGAAGATGGATGTTTTTTCAAGGCTAAGTCTCTGACCCGAAACTTTTTCATAACTGCTTAATACCTGTTGTAGTCTACACCATTCATCTGGATTAGATCTGCAAAATACCAAGCTGTCATCTGCGAAAAAAAGGTGGTTCACATGAAAGGATCCTCGAGCAGCTGGAATCCCAGAGATAATTCCCTGCATCTCAGCTTGATTCAAGCTATGGCTGAGGAATTCAGAACAGATGATGCATAGGTAGGGAGATAGAGGATCTCCCTACCTAATGCCTCTGGAAGGAGTAAATTCTGCTTGGGGTACACCATTAGCAAGGATAGAGTAGTTGACAGTGGTAACACACTGCATCACCAAGTCTACCCATTCACTCTCAAAGCCCATTTTCCTCATAATTTTACTCAAAAAGTCCCATTCCACTCGATCATATGCTTTGCTCATGTCGAGCTTAAGGGCCATATAGCCATTATGCTTCCCTTTTAGCCTTGATTGCATGGAATGCAGCAACTCATATGCAACAATTACATTATCTGAGATCAATCTTTCTGACACAAAAGCACTTTGGGTGAGTGAAATGAGATTAGGTAAAATAAGTTTTAGTCTGTTTGCAATTACTTTAGAGATGATTTTGTAGAAGACATTGCAGAGACTGATTGGTCTATAATCTAAAGCAGATTGTGGGCACTTCTTCTTGGGGATCAAGGATATAAAAGTTTGATTAATATCTTTAAAGCCCTGTCTGGTTTGTAACACTTCTAAGACTGCATCTGTCACTTCCTTGCTTATTGAGGACCAGTGTTGATGGTAAAAAGCAGCTAGAAATCCATCTGGACCAGGTGATCCGAGGGGATTCATGTTCTTAATTGCAAATTCCACTTCCTGTTCTGAGAAAGGGCTAGCAAGGGAGCAGTTCATTTCTGTAGTGACTGAGGGAGGGAAATTATTCAAGGCTGCCTCGATGTTGCTTGGTTTAGAGGAAGAGAAAAGGCTTTGGTAATATTCTTGAAAGGTCCTTGCAATCTCATCCTAATTGAAGGTCACACTTCCATTACCATTTTTGATATGTTTGATTCTGTTCACCTGTTTCCTTTGAGATGCACACTTATGGAAGTATTTAGTGTTCCTGTCTCCATCCTTAAGCCACCGTTGTTTAGCTCTTTGCCTCCATTTTAGATCTTCTTCTTCAAGGTACCCATCTATCTCATTCTGAAGAACATTGATTTGACTATTAAACTGGCCAGATTTGGACTCTTGTAAAATTCTCAATTGTTCTCTCTTGTGTTTTAGAAGCCTCTTCTGTTGTCTAAATGCCTCCTTACTCCAAATCTTGAGCTTATCCCTGCATGCCTTCAATCCACCTCGAGTAACATCAAGTTTGGAAGCCTGATGTGGTTTCTGTATCCAGGTAGCTTTAATAAGTTCAGTGCACCATTCTCTTTTACCCCAAGCCACTTCATATCTAAATATTCTGTGATTAGAGGATTCATCTTGAGCAGAATTTGAGCAATGAATAGACAAGGGGTTGTGGTCAGAGCATTGTACTGGAAGAACTAGGACCTGGTTAGAGTCAAAGAGGTTAAGCCATTCAACATTGGCTAGGGCTCTATCCAATCGACATTTAGTGAATTCAATCCCCTCCCTTTTATTGCACCAAGTAAATTTTGATCCTTCAAAACCAATATCCATAAGTCCACAGTCTGATAAGGCCAGTCTAAAATCTTCCATTTGCTTATCTTCCATTTGCTTAAAGGGGCGTATGTTGGAGCCAAAGTACTCCTCTTGGAATATAACCTTGTTAAAGTCCCCCATGCATAACTAGGGGTTATGAATTCTGGAATGGATCAGCCTGAGAAGGTCCCAACTAAAACTTCTTTTAGTAGTAGCAGGCTGTCCATAAAAGCCTGTTACAGTCCACTTCTTGCTTGGAATGTTAGAAGATGAAGAGATAGAGATATGATGATGAGAATATGTATCTAGTTCAGCTTCAATATCTCCTTTCCAAAAGATGGCAATACCCCCACTCCTTCCAATACTGTCAACAGAAAAGCAATGGTTGAATCTAAGTCTGTCTCGGGTAAGTTCTATTTTTTTCCTTCTAAATTTTGTTTCACATAGGAATACAACATCCGGGCACTTTTCCTTCACCATGAGGTGGAGCTCACGAACTGCCCGAGGGTTCCCAAGCCCTCGGCAGTTCCATGCTAAGTGTTTCATGGGGCTTGGTAGGGATGGAAACCAGCCACTGCCAACTGAGCTTGTTTAGCTCTCTTTCTTGTCATGATAATCCCCTGAGTTCCTGCAACAAGCCTTTTCCTTACCATAGGGTCACTAGATTCGTCCATAACCGTATCAATTGGTCTTTGGTTACCTATAGGTCTCATCTCTCTAGCCCTCCTTTTCCAATTTCTTTTAATATCAATAGTAGTAGCAGTTTTAACAGTAGAGTTCTGAGAATGTGAGCTACCCTGAGTCAAGTCTCGAGTAGGGAACGATGTATCTAGATCAGTGTGATACAGGGAGGGATCCAGGATGGGTTTGACACCTTTTAAGACCAAAGTGTCCTTAGGAAGCATACTAGCCAAGTGGGAGTTCTCAAGGCTATCAGAGTTTACCTGGATAGAAGGGACAAGATGGACTTTTGTATTGTCCCAGTTGCCCTTTTCGTGGAAAGGTCCCAAAGGTTGGTGGTTGTCAAAGCTCCCAAGATCAGCTTGGTCAGCACCTACTATGGGACTGCTGGTGACGTTTTGACCCATCCCATCATCTTCATACCTGCTGCCTTCACTCTTGTTTTGGCACCAACTCCCTATGTTTCCACATTCACCATCTCTCTTACTGAATATAGGAGAGTTCCTCAGCTTTGTGCTAGCTCGCAACCAAGAGCCAAATTGAGGTATTGAGCCTTCACAAGCAAAATCTCCCCTAGAAGGATTAGGACAAGACAAGCCTGTATGTTTAATGGCTCCACATTGAAAGCAGAATAATGGGAGTCTCTCATACTTAAATGGAATCCAAAAACGTTTTCCTCCCATGTTAATGAACTTGCCCCGAGTGAGAGGCTTACAAATATCGAGTAAGACTCTAACTCTAAGAAAATGGCCCCAGGCCATACCACTAGCATCCACATCAACTGAAAAAACAGTTCCTGCCGCTGCACCAACCTTTTCACCCATGGATTTGTTCATTCCTGCAAAAGGCAGGTCATGAAGCTGAATCCAGAATGGTTCCTCCTTAAACTCTATGTCCTTTGGAGCCACACAACCTTCACAATCAAACAAGCAAACCAAGGCCCTATCAAAAGACCAGGGTCTTCCCGAGAGTATAGGTTCCTTTTCCATGTGGTTCTGGACCTCGATCAAAAACCTGTTGGTTCCAAGGTGTTTGAAGGAAACCTGACCTTCTACTTTCCAGGCTTTACTCATGGTATTTCGAAACGCTCCTCTATTCATTTCCTTCTCTGCAACAATGAGAGCAGCCAGATAATTCCTACTTTTTGCTATAGAGTTAAGAACTTCCTCATTTGGAATGATGACTTCCTCCTTCTCTTCTTCAGTAAGTCTCAAACATTCGTAAAGATTAGACAAATCTTCAGCCATACCATAACACTATGCTTTACTTCACGGGATCCCACAACCGAAACTCTCTTTAGACAAAGTCCAAGAGGGGGCCTCTACGTTCATAGAACAGTAGAGAGAAAACTCCACCTTTCCACGAAAGAGGAGAGCGGTCCACCTTTCCCATTGCTCGAGCACCTCCATGTTCATATCATATCATATCATATCATTCACATATATGGATACATCACGGCTTCCCTAAGCATCGTGTGTTTCTCACTAGTTACTGTATCAACCAACGATCCACTTGATCGAGGTGACTACGTCATAAACATATTCTTTACGGTAGTTCGCATATTTCGCCTTCACCATAATACGCACCCACTAGCTTTAGGTGCAACCCCACTTTAGTATCCTTCCATAGGAACTATTCGAGGTCCATCGACTGTACTTTGTCGACCCAGGGGTTTCTACTTGATTTCAGACACCCCAGAGTAGACAAGGAGTTCCACTAGGGCATTTTCCCGTCCTAGAATTTGGGGTCATTATAAAATATCTTTGACTCTTTCTTTTAAAACATGGATCCAACTCCATGTGACATGTGACATGGACTAATGATGAAACATTAATCTTGTTCATACAACATGTAAAAGCCGGATAACATAGTTCATCCCATAGCATCCATCTCATAACATAGCTTGAAAATATTAGAACATATAAATAAGAGTAATTTCATACAAACATATTCGATTCACCCCTCAAAACATGAAAATAAATTTTTAAGACTCAAAAAGAGGCTTAGGTCGAATCACATAAGCCCTTCAAAACATGCATTTTTTATCATTTCAACTTCTATACGCATGCCACCATTTGATCTTACGCATAAACAAACAAGCAAAACTCCTTTATAAAGCCAAACCGAAACTAACATCTATATCATCCAAACTTCTTTTAAATGGAACATCACAACATATGGTTGCTCCTCCTTCTCAAACATGGCTAAATATAGCAATGTAATAATCCAAAGTTCAAACATCAACTTCATGCAGAAATACACATAGGCTGAATATGATAACCATAAAAGATCATACTTCAATCCACAATTTCATACCAAATACTCATAACATCACAAGGGCCAAATACACAAATGAAATGATAGCAATAATCAAACGAATAATCACACAAGAATTCACGTAATATATACGAATAATATCAAAGGTAGGTTGGAAGTTTACTTACAAAAAGTCTAACGATAATAGTAGCAAAAATATGAAAATATAACGTAGTCAACACACAAAAATCCTAGATTCCGAAAATGTGAGTGAGTGTGAGTGTCGTGGTATTTTCAAAATCTTTTCTCAAGCTAAAAGCCCTAGGGTCGAAACCTTTGAAGATTAAAACCCTAGTTTTTCTTTTGAGCTAAAACTGAATCATAGATCCCTCTAAAACTCACGTTCATGTGTTCAAAATATTAAGAACACTTCGGGTTGCATTCTTCTTGAAAACAAAACCCTAGCTTCTAGTGTGAAAATGGGTGGTTGTGTTGAAAAACCCTAAAACCAAAAATGAAGAAATAGTTTCCTCCACTTTGGCTGTGCATGCTCAACATAAAAAGGTGAAAAAGGTCCTTACCTCCATGTGCTATGCTCCCACTTGAAATATGGAGGATGATTTCTTGGCGATATACGAAAATGGTTGTGAGTATGGTGGTGTTTGGCTAGTGAGAAAATGAGAGAAAATAGAAACTTGAGAGAGAATGAGTGTGGTGGCCGAAATGTACTAGGGAGACAAGAAATTTTTTTTGCAAAAAGGACTCCCCCATTTTCGGCTGCCTCATTTTATAGTATCTCTCCATGCTTTTTCACCAACCAATGCATGTAAGACAAGTGGCACAGCCTCCTTCCCTTTTCCCTCAAGATGGGACTTGCATGGAGAAGACCAAAGGGTGACTTGGGGTTCGGGAGTCGTGTAGCCTTCCCTCCTCAAAACTGAAACCCTATTTTTCCTCCATTTTCCATTTTGCCCTTCTACTCTCATCTAGGTTCAATGTACCAAAATGTCAAATTGTAACTTCCTCCAAAACCCTAATCTTCTAAGATTTCCTTCCAATGCATGGGTGACACTTGGCGTGAGGAGTGTGTGTGTCTTGGGTGCTGAATTTGACAAGCTTGAGGTGACTTTTGTGTCATCCCTAGGTAGCTTTTTGGGTCTCTCCCTCTCCCCCTTTTGCCGTCAGCTACATGCCTCTCTTTTTCCTCAAAAAGTCTTTTAGAAGCTCACTTTTTATCTTTCCTAGTATGACACAATCTTAGAACTCACAAAAGCTCCTTCATCCTAGCTTGACATGTGTCCAGTTTAGAAGGTTGTGCCATGCATGTGACGCCTAACACTTCATCCGAAAATCCCTATGCCCTTTTGGGCTTCATCCACTTTTCTTCCAAGTTTCCAATGTGTGGTTGACATGTGTCACTCTAGTCCTTTTCTAAAAAGATAAAAAATTCTTTCTCTTGCCGTGTGGTCCTTGTCCCATGGTCTAACTTGGGCTTTCTAAAGCAAATACCCTTCATGGGCTTGTTTCCTTGGGCTAAGTCCCTCTATTTCCTTTTGAGGGCTAATTAGCCTTATACTAAAAGATCCATATCCAACCTCAAAATAGAAATTAACCTAATGGGCTCTTTCGTACTCAACCAAAAATCTAAAGACATATCATCATCCATACATAAATATAAATACGATTCATTAACGAAAAATTTGGGATGTCATAAAAATATTGGATAGCCATTCAGGATAATGAGCTTCCTTGATAAACCCTGCAGCGAGCAGGCGTTCTACTTCCTCGGTGATGGTTGCGTATTTCTTCATGCTGAACGATCTTCTCTTTTGACGCACCTTTTTGTGCATGGGGTCCACGCACAGTCAGTGTTTGATAATGTTGTTATCAATCCCGGGTATATCTTCATGACTCCAGGTGAATACATCCCGGTGCTCTACTAACAATTGCTTTAGGGCCTCTTGGTCTTCTGGGGGGATCTTAGTTCCAATCTGCGTTGTTGCATTGGGGCAATCTGCGTATAATATTACGATCTCCAGGGGCTCATTCGCCTTAGCTTGCTATAGGTTTAGCTCATCCCTCACCTCTCCACCCTTGTCCAGAAGGACCGTGGGGGGTGGAGGCAATATGCTCTGACAATCCTCTCGGGTGGCCAGGTCGTCACCGCCTTCGATAGTGCATACTTCTCCCCCTTTGCTCCTCAGTTCCAGCACATAACACTTCTGTGATAGGGCTTGCTCGCCTCGTGCTTCCCCCACTCCGCCTTCAGTTGGGGACTTCATCTTGAGGTGGTACATGGACGTAAATGTCCTGAGATTGTTCAATATTGGTCGGCCCAGTATAGCATTATCTGAGGAGGGTGCCTTCACGACTAAGAAATCGGTCATGGTGGTCACGATACGCATCCCTTTACCCGCCGTGACTGGGAGGGTAATGGCATGTACCAATTGGATCAGATCCCCAGAGAAGCCCTTCAGCTGTGTGTTATGCTGAAAATATCTACAAGTGTACAAAATCGTAACAAGTAGTAAAGTATTTTAAAGAAAACAGATGTCGAGCCCACATAGATTAATTATGATATTGAGAACTGAAATTTACTAAATTAATTATTAATTGGAAAATCGAAATTTAAAGAATAGATTATCTAAATTAAACTGAAGAAAAGAACATTAAAATTAACATTTTAAAGATAATAAGAATAGGACTAGAGCGTTTGATTTCACCTAGCAAATCCCACATAATTTATTCTTTCTTGTTATAGAATTCTAATTATCTCAAGTTGATAATAAAAATCTCTTAACTATTCAATATGTTCTCTCGAACAATACTAAAAATATTTCTAATTAATAACTCCATATCTCTATGTGAATTTAACTAATTAGAGACTCGTTAAATTCTTTGGATTTTTCTTGAAAATCACATTAATTGTGGTAAAGTATCTATACTTTTGCTCAACTAATGGTGCTTAATTCTAGAGCTATACTCACAAATCACCTCTCAGTCTCATTGCGATTAAATCAATTGGACAATAATTAGCTAAAAGATTGCAAGCATTACGAACAAGGAATAAACACTCAATCATATAAATATTGAAAATAAAATAACTTAGAATATAAATTGTATGTTCAATGCTAGACTGCATCAAAACTCTAGAAAATAAAATTAGTTCATAATGAAACTGAAATGAAAAAGAATAAAACTAGTATTCTTCGTTGGAGTCGATTGATGAAGCATGCGACTCTTGCATCTGCTCCCCCGATCTGCCTCCTTGAAAGAAACTTAAAGAATAAACTCTGGACTATTGACCTCTAAAACTCAGACTCCCTTATACGTCCCACAAGTCGGGATTAAATAGATGTCAAGACTTCAAATGTGGAAGTATGATAAATGCGGCTACAATCTAGCCTAAAAATCTAGAAAATAATTTCTAAAAATAGATGTTAACATAAAAAAAAAAAAAAAAATTATCCCAAGAACAACGGGATTGTTCTAAAATGGAGGATTTAGTGATATGCAGCTTGAATTTCAGAATTTGAGATGATTTGGTGGTCAACAGATTTATTGAAGAACTCGAGAGGGTTCCACAAGATAGATGCCGTGTGCGCTGAATATACTGATCTCCTTGGCTACTGAGAGGAAAGACTATTCGCCTATCGAGGGGTTAGTCTTCTTGCCATTTGGTGAGATACATTTATCTGTTGCCTGCGAGACAAGGCTCCTCGCCCAAATCTACTCGACTCTCTTCATATCTAGTCGCCTGTCGTCAGTCTGGATCCGTAGTTTATTCTTTTATACCAAAATGCTCTCATTTTACAATAAATCTTCTCATTCCTTCAAATCCAAAAAATAATGAAAAATATATAGAAATAAAATAAAATCAATAGAATTGAGGGAAAACTGACACTTTTCATAAATAAAAGAGTAATGAAAATCACACTTATCAAATACCCTTAAACTTAAGTTTTGCTCGGCTTCGAGCAAAGAAAAAGAGAAAAACTATTAAAACAAGCATTGGTTTGATTTATAAAATTTATTTCCTCAAAAATCGCCTAAAGTTTATAATTCAAAGGAATCATTCAAGGTCAATCAAGTCCAAAAGTTAATTCAAAACTCAATTCCACCGCATTATCCATTCTCACATTCATGCATACCTATCATTCTCACTTCATCATTAGTTCCCCAGATAGTTTTATACAAACAAGTAAATAATCTCTAAAAACTTCACAGGCTTACTTTTCAAATCATTCTCCACTAATGTAGAACAAAAACTATCACCAGGGATAAATAGGTCTTTATTAAACTTGTAATGTAAGGCTAGGGTGAGGGCTACAAAGAAAAAGTAAGATTCAAACAAATAAAGAAAACTTAAGTTTGAATACCAACAGAACAAATAGAGCATTCTCACTTCTAACACAAACATATATTCTCAATCATTTTGAATCTCTCAACATACCTCTTTTTATTGTACTTTCAAGTATCTTTCTCTTTACCCCTCTATTCGGTAGGTCGGAAATTTTCTTTTCTTTTTATTTTTTTTGGCAATAAACTATACATTTTCACTATCTTTGTGAATGACTCTTTTCGGCCTTTTTTTTTATTGGCTATATAGTAGACGAGTTGACTTTTCACACCCCCAAACTTATGATTTTGATAATATGGCTGTAATTAACTCCACTTGTAGACATTCTACTTCTCTTGGCTTTTTTACTCTTGTGAGTTTGTGATTTTGTGTAAACTTAGTTCTCTTGAAAGGTAAGGAAATCTGTGTTTAAGCTCAAATAGGGTAGGGAATAAGAGATTTACTAGAAAAAAGATAAGGCCAAAATATAATTCAATAAAACTCAAAGGGGTGGCTAGGGATAAACATAATAAACAGGTAAGCTTGAAAGGCTCAATTGATCTAGAGAATGCCTTAATCATTTCCCAGTAATATTCTATCTAGAGTAAGTTGAGACCATACAAATTCACAAAATTCACATTAAATTTTTCTAGGTATGCAAAACGATTAATGATCATTATAAGCATTCATTGAACATAGAAAATATCAAATTAAGCAAGATCAAGTAAAGAATTAACAACTAGATTTAAGCAATGAGAATTTTTCCTAAAAACTATAATAAATTTCAATCATATTCTTATCATAAGCTTTTTTATTCATCAAACCATACTGTTTATTATTATTATTATTATTATTATTATTATTATTATTATTAAATAAATAAAAGATTCTCCTTCCCCCCAAACTTAAATATTACATTGTTCTCAATGGGAAAGAGGAAGAAAAACTAAAGAAGAGAATGAGAGAAGGTAAGAGATGCTCCCCTTAAAGGTGCAGCCGTGTTCCCCTTGGAGATCTCCCCTGTCTCTTTGTTCCTGCAAGATGAAAGTAAAAAAATAATATTAAGTGAAAATAAAACTTAAAAAAAATAAAAACTTGGGTTGCCTCCCAAAACGCTTTATTTAAAGTCTATAACTAGACATTATTCTTTCATCATTTATCACTGGCTAGATTGATGGAACACTTTTCTGAGTTAAAGTCTCCGTCCACATAGAGTTTTAATCTATGTCCATTTACTTTAAATGTCTCTTTTGTCTCGTGATGGACTTTAACCGCCCCATAGGGAAAGACACGGGTTACCACAAACGGTTCCGACCATCGAGAGCGTAGCTTTCCCTGGAAGAGTCGAAGTCTTGAGTTAAATAATAAAACTTTCTGCCTGACTTCGAATTCCCTTCTCAGATATGCTTATCATGCCATCTTTTAGTTTTATCTTTGTAAATCTGAGCATTCTTAGAAGCATCATTGCAGAACTCAGCCATCTTGTTGATTTGAAATATTCTCTTCTCGCCAGCCACTGGTAAATCAAAGTTCAGTGTCCTTGTAGCTCAATAGGCTCTTTGTTTTAGCTCCATGGGTAGATGACATGCTTTTCCGTAAATGAGCCGATAAGGCTACATCCCAATCAATGTTTTGAATGAAGTCTGATAGGCCCATAGCGCATCATCTCACTTTCTCGCCCAGTCTGTCCGAGAGATACTCACAGTCTTCTCCGTTATGCGCTTCAGCTCCCAATTAGACACCTCGACCTGGCAGCTCATTTGAGGATGAAATGGTGTCACCACGCGATGGGTAATTCCATACTTAGTCAGTAGCGCTTCAAATTGGCGATTACAAAAATGCTTCTCGCCATCACTAATTATGGCCTTTGGAGTGCCGAATCGGGAAAAAATATTCTTCCGTAGGAAATTCACCACGACCCTTGCATCATTGGTCGACAAGATGACTACTTTCATTCATTTGGAGACATAATCTACAACCACCAAAATAAATTTATTAGAATATGAGGATGGAAAAGGACCCATGAAATCTATACTCCAAACATAAAATAATTCAATCACTAAAATATTATTTAAAGGCATCTTATGTTTCCTAGAAATGTTGCCAACCCTTTGACATAAATTAACAAAATTAAAAGAGTCTTTAAAAATAGTTGGCCAATAAAAGCCGAATTGTAAAACTTTCACTGTTGTTTTTGCTCCACCAAAGTGGTCGCCCGCTTCCAATGAGTGGTAGTGTCTGAGTATGCTCTCCATTTCCTCCTCGGGCACACATCTCCTGATTATCTGGTCCATGCAATGCCAGTATAGAAAATGTTTCTCCCAAAAATAATATTTCAGGTCGGATTAGAACTTATTCTTTTGTTGATATGTCATCTCGGTCGGTAGAATTCTGGACACTAAATAATTTACCATATCAGCATACTATGGAACGACTTGTATATCCATTAATTACTTGTCCGAGAAGGTCTCATTAATTGGGAATTTCTCCTTGCTAGCTACCTCTTTAAGCTCAAGACGAGATAAGTGGTCGGCCATTACATTCTCGGTACTTTTCTTATCTTTTATTTTTAAATCGAACTCTTGTCATAGCAAAATCCATCTTAATAGTTTTGGTTTGGCATCCCTCTTTGACAACAAGTATTTAAGAGCTGAATGATCTGTGTAGACGACCACCTTTGAACCTATCAAATAAGAACAAAATTTGTTAAAGACAAACACAACCACTAACAATTCTTTTTCAGTAGTAGCAAAATTAAGTTGAGTTTCTGTTAAAGTCTGACTTGCATAACAAATAACATGAAAATTTTTATCTTTTCAATGCCCCAAAACAGCCCCTATAGCATATTCTCTAGCATCACACATTAATTCAACAGGTAAATTCCAATCCGATGATATAATGATAGGTACTAAAATTAATTTCTTTTTCAATGTTTCAAAAGCATGCAAGCATTCATCAGAAAACCCAAATTGAGTATCTTTAATCAACAGATTGCATAGAGGTTTAGTAATTTGGGAAAAATCATTGACAAACCGATGATAGAACCCGGTGTGACCCAAGAAACTTCTCACTCCTTTCACATTGATCAGTGGTGGGAGTTTGTCAATAACTTCTATCTTTGCTCGGTCGATCTCAATTCCCTTGAAGGAAATGTGGTGGCCAATCATTATTCCCTCCTTGACCATGAAGTGGCATTTTTTTCAATTTAGAACAAGATTTATCTCCTTGCATCTCTGCAAAACTAAAGATAAATTAGATAAATAATTATCAAAAGAGTGACAAAAAGCCGAGAAGTCATCTAAAATTCTTTTCACCATGTCCGAGAAGATGGACATCATGCATCTTTGGAAACTAACTGGCGCATTGCAAAGACCAAAAGGCATGTGCCTATATGCAAAAGTGCTATAAGGACAGGTGAAAGTGGTATTCTCTTGATCCTCGGGGGCAATGGCTATTTGATTATAACTGGAATATCCATCTAGAAAACTGTAGTAAACGTGGCCGGCAAGTCTTTCAAGTATTTGATCAATAAAAGATAAAGGAAAATGGTCTTTCCAAGTGACCGTTCTTGTTGGTATGAGTTCATGGTTGTCATTTTCTATCACGGTTATTCCTCCTTTCTTTGGGACGACTTGCACTGGACTGACCCATGCACTGTTTGAGTTTGGATAAATGATCTAGGTATATAAAAGCTTCAATACTTTTTTATGCAACACGTCTTGCATTGATGGGTTCAATCTCCTCTGGGTTGGATGATCGGCTTAAAATTATCCTCCATTAAAATTTTGTATATACAAATTGAAGGACTAATTCCTTTTTTGTCTGAGATGGTCCAACCCAAGGCCATTTTGAGTTCCCGGAAGACTCTCAGTAACTTCTCTTCCTCTACATCACTCAAGGAACTGTTAATAATAACTGAAAAAGTAGAGTCCTGGCCTAAGAAAGCGTACCTTAAATTTGATGGAAGTGGTTTGACTTTAGGCTTGGGTGGTTTCCTACTTAGGGATATCGGCTGAGATAAGTTTATCTTTTCCCCTTTCAGTTTTATTGAAGGAGGAAAGGATGGTGTAGCTTCCAAATATTTCTCACACCCCATAACCTTTTCGTCTTCAATAGATGTAGAGTGAGTATGACATACCTTAAGTGGTAGCTTTGGAAATTCAGCTCCACAAGTCTCGTTGGCCTTTACCATGTCTCGGTCGCTTATTTGAAAACAAGAATATACCTTGGAAGGGAATTCCATAGATTTAAATACGTCAAAAGTGACCTGCTCCTCACCGACTGTCAAAATGAGTTTCTCTTGCTGGACATCAATTAAGATTCTCCCCGTCGCAAGGAAAGGTTGGCCCAGAATCAAAGGAATCTCCTCTTCCTCCTCCATATCAAGCACAATGAAGTCGGCCGAGAAGATGAACTTATCAACTTTCACCAGTAAGTCCTCTATGAGTTCTCTTGGGTATTTAATAGATCTGTCTGCCAACTGTAGAGAGATGGTGATCGATTTTGCTTCTCAAAGACCGAGTTTTCTGAAAACAGAGAGAGGCATTAGATTAATACTTGCTCCTAAGTCGCATAAACCTTTATAAAAATAGGAATTTCCTATAGTGCAAGGGATTGTGAAACTCGCTAGATCTTTCAACTTAGGTGGCAGCTTCTTTTGTAAAATTGTACTGCTCTCCTTGGTCAGCATTATAGTCTCATGCTTCTTCAACTTTCGCTTGTTTGATAATAAATTCTTAAAAATTTTTGCATATTTAAGCATTTGCTCTAAATTCAATGAGAGGAATATTAATATGCAGTTGCTTAAATATACTCAAGAAATTTAGAGAACTGATTATCAATCTTATTTTTTCTTAATATCTGCAGAAAGAGAATTGTTGGATCATAAATTGAAGGAGAATAAGTTTCAGATATAAACTCCCTGGATTTTTTGGGTTTTGCAGCCCCCTTATTCTCCTTAGTCTTTTCAACTTGCTTGTCGGTCGTATCCTGCTCTGCTTCTTTCACCTCGAACTCAGCTTCCTTCATCTCAGACACCATATTTTTTGCAACTTCTACATCTTGCTTGGTATTTACTGTTTACGGCAGGTCATATGTCCATCCACTTCTCAATGTTATGGCTTTGACATTTTCCTTTGGATTGGTCACAATGTTGCTTGGTAAAGTCCCTACTGTCCTTTCGGTAAGCATGTTTCACAGATGATTGATTTGCGCCTCAAGATTGTGGATTGAAGCCTAGTTGTTTTGGATCACCATATCGGTCTTTTGCGTGTACTACATAAGCATATCGGCAAGTGTTAGTTTCTTCCCTTGTTGTGGAAACTATTGAGGTGGTCTAGCTGGCACTTGATTATTGCTCCATGAAAAGTTAGGGTGATTTCTCTATCCAGGATTGAACGTGTTTGAATAAGGATTATTTTGACGTTGGGAATTGGACACGTAATGGGCTTATTCATAACTCGGTTGGGCAAAAGGATTCCCCACTTGGCAATCTATACTTTAATGATTTCCTGCGCAATGATCACAAACAACATTAGTTTGAATAGCATTAACGTTCATCTTACCTAATTGTTGTGATAGATTTGCGATCTGCATAGCCAATGTGGTAATAGAATCAAGTTCAAAAACTCCAGCCGTCTTTCTTGGCATTGCTCTCTCTGTAGACCAATGATAGTTGTTAGATGTCAATTCTTCCAGAAGTTCATATGCGGTTTCATGGGTCTTACTCATTAATGCTCCTCCTACAGCTGCATCAACCATAGATCAATTTGTGGGTCCCAAGCCATTGTAAAATGCCTGTACTTGAAGCCAGACTGAGAGGTCGTGATGTGAACACTTGCACAATAAATCCTTGTATCTCTTCCATGCCTCAAATAATGATTCACCTCAAATTGGGTGAAGGTAGTAATATCATTCCTTAACTTCACTGTCTTGGCCGGAGGGAAATATTTTGCTAAGAATTTTTGTGCTAGCTCCTCCCAGGTGGTGATGATGCCGGGTGGCAAAGAGTTCAACCAAGTTTTGCTTTTTCCTAAGTGAGAAAGGAAAAAGTCTCAATCGAATCGCATCATCTGTCACTTCGTTGTGTTTAAAAGTATCATAAATTTCTAGGAAATTTGCAATATGGACATTAGGATCCTCTTGTGACAGCCCCCCAAATTGGACGGTTTGTTGAATCATTTGAATGATGGCCGGCTTGATCTCGGAATTATTAGCTTGTATAGCTGGCAGCCTTATACTAGATGCAACCCATTGACAAAGGGCATAGTATAGTCCTTAACGTTTTGAGTTGGGTTTTGAGTTGATATGAGTTTAGTAATTTGAGAGTTGGGTGTTTGGATGTTAGACTCAACTTAAAATTAGACTGAGTTCAGCTGAGTTTGAGAACCAAACGCAGCCTAGATATAGAGTGTTTGATTTCACCTAACGATTCCCACACAATTTATTCTTCCTTGTTATAGAATTCTAATTATCCCAAGTTGATTATAAAAATTCCTTAACTATTCAATATTTTCTCCCGAACAATACTAAAAATATCTCCAAATAATAACTCTATATCTCTATGTGAATTTAACTAATTGGAGACTCATTAAGTTTTTTAGATTTTTCTTGAAAATACACTAATTATGGTAAAATATCTCTACTTTCGCTCAACTAATGGTGCTTAATCCTAGAGCTCTAATCACAAATAACCACTTGGTCTCATTTTGATTTAATAGATTGAACAATAATTAGCTAGAAGATTGCAAGCATTACGAAAAAGGAATAAACACTCAATAATGGAAATATTGAAAATAAAATAATTTAGAAAATACATTATATGTTCAATGCTAGTCTACATCAAAGTTCTAGAAAATAAAATTAGTTCATAATGAAACTGAAAAGAAAAAGAATAAAACTAGTGTTTTCCATTGGAGTTGATCGATGAAGCATGCGACTCTTGCCTCTTCTCCCCTGATCCACCTCCTTGAAAGAAACTTAAAGATTAAACTTTGGACTATTGGCCTCTAAAACTCAGACTCCCTTATCCATCCCACAAGTCGGGATTAATAGATATAAAAAATTCAAATGCGGAAATATGATAAATGTGGCTACAATCTATCCTAAAAATCTGGAAAACAATTTCTAAAAATAAATGTTAACATAAAAGAAAATTATCCCAAAAGTAACGGGATTGTTCTAAAATGGAAGATTCAGTGATATGCGGCTTGAATTTTAGAATTTGGGATGATTTGGTGGTCAGCGGATTTATTGCAAAACTCAAGAGGGTTCCATCAGACAGATGCTGTGTGCACTGAATATACTGATCTCCTCGGCTATCGAGGGGACATATTATTTGCCTACTGAGTGGTAAGTCTTCTCGCCATTGGGTGAGATACATCTCTTTGCTGCCTGCGGGACAAGGCTCCTTGCCCAAATCTCCTTGACTATCTTCAAATCTAGTCAACCTTTCGTCAATCTGGATTCGTAATTTCTTCTTTTATACCAAAATACTCTCATTTTGCACTAAATCTTCTTATTCCTTCAAATCCAAAAAATAAAGAAATATATATATAAATAAAATAAAATCAACAGAATTGAAGGAAAACTGACACTTTTCATAAATAAAAGAGTAATACAAATTACGTAAAAAACACACTTACCACGATGTCGGTGATCTCAGCTTAGTGGCGTCTATGCCCATCTTTACAAAAGCCTCCCAAACTAATATGTCTGTTGAGCTCCCATTGTCAATGAGGATTCGTCTAGTAGTGTAATTAGCGACCAAGAGGGTTACCACTCACACATCATCATGAGGGTACAATACTCCTTCACAATCTTCTTCTATAAAAGAGGTAGTTACTGAGGCGTCAAGTTTTTGGTGCTTGTGTGACTTGTCCGCTACATAAATTTCTTCATATTTTGTCCTTTAGGCATGCGCCCTTTTGCTAGACGAGGATGCGCCACCTCCAGCGAATCCGCCTGCTATTGTTCTGATTTTGCCGAAGGGCCCTGTCCCTATCATTTTTCTGAGGCGTCCTGTCCCTGTCGTTATTACGGGCATCTTCCCTTGATGGGAGTCGCCTATCTGGGTTGTTGCTTTTACAGGAGTTGTGTCCTCTCTCAAATCATCGTTTGGGTTTTGCCCGCTCTGCGAGCATTCTTTCAAGCTCTCTAGTGCCCGCCAGCTAGATCTCTCTCTTCTTCATGGTTGTGCAGTCCTTTGTCCAATGTGAGCTTGTTTGATGGATTTGTAGTAGCACCTGCCAGTTCTAGGTTGGCAGTATTCTCTTCCTGACTTTTCGTTTTCATTGCTCGTTCAAATTATTGTGGATGAGTCGGGTATTATGCTCTTGTTGCCTTTCGTGCCTCCTATCTTGGTAGTTTAGTGCAGCTTTCTTGTCTCCCGAACTGCCCTTGCATTCTGCCTTCAGCTCCCCTTTCATTGGCTTTACAAGACCCTTTAATGTATTTTCGACGTTGACGAAGTCATTTGCCCTATCCATGAAATCTCTTAGGGTAGGGGGTCTTTCTATCCAATTCAGCCATGAACGGACTACGTGGTCAAATCCCGCCTAATAGGGCGGCTAGAGTGATCTTCTAGTCTTGGTCATCTATAGTCAACCTGTCTTTTATTAAAGCAAGTGAGGTATGTCTTTAGGCTCTCATCTTCCCTCTGTTTGATAGTTAAGAGGTATGCCACTGGGCACCTACACCTCCTGCTAGACATAAATTGTGTTAAGAATTGCCTGGCTAACTCTTCAAAGCTATCAATAAACCCTTTCAGAGTGTTTCAAACCATACTCTCGCCATTCACCTTAGCATTTGGGGAAAAGATTGGCAGGCGATTTCTCTTGGGAAACTGTGAAGAGTGATATGCATCTTGAAGTTCTCCAAGTGATCTACCGGGTCCTTGGACCCATCATACATCTCTATATGTGGCACTTTAAATTTCGATGGGAGCGGCACGACCATTACTTCCGAGCTATAAGGCAAATCCGTGCAGCTTAACAGTTGTTTTAATGAGGAAGATCCTCCCATCTTCTTCACCATCTCCTTGTACTTGCCGACGAGGCTACATAGCTCGTCATGAAACTTCTTCTTTTCCACATCCTCCATGTTGACTCCCCCCATTGCTATGTGCTTCTCCTTCTCCCTATTCGTATGGCCAAATATGGTAGCATCACCGAGCTCAATGTTGCGGCACTTGAGTTCCTCATTCTCTTTCCTTAGGTTTTCCATGGTGTCTAATGCCATCTTTAGCTTTTATTCAGTTGCTGCTAATCGTGTTTCCATGTCTATAGGCATCGCTTCCGGTTCACAAGTTGCTTAAGAACGTGTCATGGTTGGCATGAGGGAACCACGTTGGAGTCCAATGAAAAACTGAAATCACAAATTACATGATCCCACAGATGGTGCCACTTTAAAGGATGTGTCCCACCACCGATCATGATCGTTAACATGCAAATGGTTAAGTGGGCGGCAACCATGTCGACACGGGATTGCTCCCATTCAGATAGAGGTCCAAAGCCACCATCAAGCCCTTGTAATCGGACATTTTACTCCAGGTAACTCTAATTGGGAACTTCCCAACCTATGCTAGAGACAAAGAAAAACTTAATCATCCATTGTTTGGCGTTTGAGTGACAGCTTTCAAAAAGGGCCAACCGCTGCTTCCTAATCCGAAAGCTACAAATGTTGCCCAGAGAGCTCCTTAAAGAATAAAACATTAGGAAGTCTTGGGCGGTTAAATCTGGGTATTCTTACCTAGCGGGCTCCAAGACCATGCATGAGAATGAAGCTACGCAGGGGCTAGCCTAAGAAGATTAAGATCGTTGCATACTGAACGAAAAAAAGGAAATCGTAAACCATGGGTTAGGGCACAGATGTGAAGAGCAACCTTTTCGGAGAACCCCTTTTCATCGACACAACCATGGCGAGGGAGCTCCAGGAGTATTGAATCTGGGATCCTGTAGGTTTTGCGTAGATTCATCAAGTCTCTGGCAATGAGGATGGAGCACCACCCAAAACCTTCGAAGTATGGAATATCTTTAGTAGAAGAAGACTCCGGGACAACAAGGTTTTGGAATGTGTTTCGTTGGGCCATGAGGATGACAAAGAAGCAGAAGAAAGGAAGAAATGGGGAAGGTTAGAGTCGTAGATAAAGAACTCGAGATAGTGGGGTCTCAAGAATGTAAATACGAAAGGAAGAAATCGGGAAGAAGATGATGAAATATGAGGAGTAGGGAAATGAAGAGCAGGTGATAATTGCACACCATTATTACCTGACTAAATGACGTGACTGAAAGAGAATGTGGTGACGGTTATTGGATAAAGTACACACATTTTACAAGTTTGAAATTCCCACCTCTTGATAAGTGGATACGACAAGTAAAGTAATAAATAGGTTAGAGGGGTAATCCATAGATCTAAAATCCCTTGTGGGGTAGTCCAGGGTCTCAAACATCATCGACTGAGTAAAGCAAGATATTTATAATTCCTTCATTATGAATTCCCTGTGCTTACATATGAGAGGAATTAGCAGGGTAACTGGAGGAGTTAATATTGGTCTGGCCCAAACTAGGGGCGCAAGGCCCATCATCCATAAAGGATTCAAATGAATTGTGTAACTTAACGAAAACCCTAGCCGCCCTATCTATTAGGGAGGGATAAAACCTCACATTATGAATATGGACCATGTGGTGCTTAGATAATTCTGACATTAGGGATAAGCTTCCTAATGGCTAAGCATTGTACAAAGTTAATCAGTTTATAGTATTCATCTAATATTCTCCTTGCCTATATATAGAGGCGACAGGTAACCTTCGATCACGATGCCGCCCACTTAACAATTTGCATTCTTGAATTATTATCTCTCACTTATCACTGAGAGCATTGGCAATGGCCTAGCCATTAGCCAATGCAAGTTCAAATTAGAAGGAAACGTGAGAAAGAATCCCAACATTGGTCTAGCTAAACTTCATAAGTTTAACATTTCATCTACAGTAAATGTTAGCAGCTCTCCATCTTTGGCGAGGGACTGTACATAGATCAAAGTATATTTTTATCATTTCTCTACCTCCCTCTCTTCTTTCTCTCGGTTTTATTCTTCATCATCCCAAAACCAACATTTCATCTATCTTCATTTTCTTTCTTCCGAAACCCATTTTTCTCCTGAAGCTCCTTCTCTTCTTCACCCTTTTCTTCTATTTTCTCTGTGTTATTTCACTCAATTATTGTTTGATTGAAAAGTCGAATTGTCTGGAAAACAGAGGGGGAGAGAGATGAGCGTGTTCGGAGGAGATAGCTGGGCGAGAGAGGCGTAGCAGAGGAAGCGAAGGGTGGAGGATCTGGCCCTTGAAGCACTCGATGATGCGTCTTCCTACAAGAAGCTGCTTAGCGGCAAATACGTATGCCTCCTCTGTCTGCACTCGTCCATCCTCGATTCCCCTCTCATGCTCTCTGTACGTATCCCCTCTCAACTTTATACCCTCAGATTTGATGATTTCCGAAAAATTCCTAGTGGTGTCAATGGTAATTACCAAATTTTGTCCCTGATATTTCTTGGGTCATAAATATAGCTTGCGTAAATTATCTGTGGCCAATCTATTCTATTATACTCTCTAAAACTTCTATATGTTGCAACTGGGAATCTATAGGTATTGAGGAGAGAATGCTTGATATGGATTTTGCCCTAGAAAACTGGAAATCTATTCTATAAATGTCTTACTCGTTCCCTCAAAAGAAAAAGCTTGATATGGATTTTGCCCTAGAAATCACTCTGTTTCTCAGATTCATGAATTCGTGTAGGAATTTGGCCAAATTTATGTTACTGATTATGTTCGGGTAACAAGCATAGAATGGTATGCTATTACTCTAGGAGATAATTTTAAGATCTCTTTGTGAATTTTTCTTTGTGAATCTTCAACAAGATTTGGTTCTTGTTGGGTTTATTTTTTTCGTGAATGATTGGTGTCTGTTTGGTGTATAATATGCTGTCATTTATATTGGATAGTCCTAGAAAAGTGGCTGCAGGTGGTTGTTTGATGCAGGTGGTTGTTTGATGTAGTTTAGTGGTGAATCAAGTGTCTTATTGTATTATAGTGGAGCTCTTATTTATTTCTTGAGTGCTGTTTCTTCACCTAAAGTCCATTTCTTTTTTTCAACATGTCATTAAAAAATAGCTTCCTATCTGGAAGAATACCAGATGCCCTTTAGGAATGTGTCATTTGTATTTATTTGATGTCCATAAATTGTGTGTCTTCATTATTTTGTTGTATTTATTTGAGCGAGAAAGCCTTGTAACAGGTCTCTATATCTCTCTCACACAATTTTGATGTTCATATCTGTATGATTCATTGTGAGATTTGATTACACTTCCAATTTTATTGGAAGTGATATCATATAGTAATATGGGTGGTTTAGCCGTGCATCTGTTTGTATATTAGCATTATAGTATTCTAATGGATGTGGTTAAATACCTCGGTTAATATTAGTATGAAATGTTAATATTAGGTTGAGGAAACAAATAGTTGGGAAACATTTTAAGTAAAATGTAAATTATTAATTAATATATGAAGTATATTTGTAAAATATAAAAAAAAAATTTGTAAAATATTATTAAAATATATAATATTATATTATTATTTTGACTTTAAGATGGCTAGTCCAATGTGAATTCACCTAGCCAAAAGTTAAAGCTATAGTCAATACATGAACTTCTAGCTAAAATTTGGACTTAGCAATGGCCTAGCCATTGCCAATGCTCTAACTTAAGTATCGGAGGGGTCCTAGGCATACTGAGCTGCCTACTTAACAATTTGCAGGTTAACGATCAAGACCGGTGGTGGGACATGCCTTTACAATTATGATCTCACAATTTTGTGGGATAGATGAACCTTTCTTTATCTGTTCTTTTATCAGCCTCTAAAGATGTTCATTGAGATATCAAACTTGACACAAGGCCCATCTCAAATTTATGACTAATCCTTGGAGAAGAGATGGTCGTATTGCATTAATGCTAATGAATTGAAAGCTTCACAATGGCATGTAATTTCAGTGAAACTTCACATGCTTACGGTTGCATTTCAATAATAGAGTAGCAAACATGTGTAGGTAATGCAAAGGCTACGTATCCTCCCAAACTTAAGTTCTTAATTATTATTAAAAATTTGACATGATGCTTGCAAGTTTTAAAATTTGTTATCTTATGGCTGAGGCATTCATACATTCTGATATGTCAATGTATGTTCTGTAAATCTTCATTCACTCTGCTTGAAGTACATTCGCCACAAACTAACAAAATCAGACTACTTTCATGATGTGTTGAATTGTTATGGATGTGCCTTGATAGATACACATGCTGCCTGATGTGTACGTGCTGTTGACTGACAAAACCTTCTGTAGACAAGAACATTAAAATGGTAGCATGCTAGGTACAATTGACTTGGTGGTGTTATACCGTATGTTCCTGAATAATCATCATGTGGTAATTCACTACAAGAAAACTGTTTATTTGTGGCCAGATATTTCTTGCGAAAATGACTATTTACTGCTAAAAGTAATCTGTTTTCGTCGCAAATAGTCATTATAGTCGCAAATAATCCGTCACAAATATTTTTTTTCTTATAGTGAAATCTTTCCTGAGATAGTAAACATGTAAGCGATTTAGTAGTTTAATCTTTTTCTGAATGTAAGATCCACCAGTTGCATATTTTAGGATTTTTAAGGTCAACCATCTCGTGGCTCCTATGTCATTGAATAAGGATACCTTTCATTTTCCTTGCCATTTCTGCTTTGACTATTAGCTTAAAGTTTGACAATGGGATTATTGATTGGCTTCTTAATTTTTGATAGTGAGACACCTCCTCTTCCTGACACTGGCCAGCGGTTACTACTAGCTTTGAATGAGAAACTTCCTCAAACCTTTGTTGAGACTCTGAGAACTCGTATTATTGGACTGCACCATTTCCTAGTGTTGTTTATGGTGCTGGCTTTCTCTGTACTATTATTGGACTTTT
This sequence comes from Juglans mandshurica, assembly GCA_022457165.1. NCBI lineage: Eukaryota > Viridiplantae > Streptophyta > Magnoliopsida > Fagales > Juglandaceae > Juglans > Juglans mandshurica. Next base: position 12,983,806 of record CM039632.1, on the reverse strand, counting down.
GATGAGCAATGTCAATTTTTATAGTCCTTTGCGGGCAGAGATAGCATGAACGTTCTTGGCAAATTAATTCATGTATATGTTTTGTAATTAGTTCAAATAATATAATATATAGTGGATTACATCGATGTCTCATGCATTTTACATTATGAATATTAGATTTTTTTTTTACATGCATTTAGTTAAAACGTTAACTAATTATTTATAGCTTTAGCTATTTTTTACATAAATTTTGTTTTCATTTTGATATATTTTTATCATTTTCCAATAAAAATATAGGCTCTTATATAATAATAAAATTATGCTTTTCAACAACATTATTTCTTGAAAACATTGTAATAAAATATAGGCTTTTAGATTAAAAAATAATACTTTTCAACATTATTTTTTTGAAAAAATTTAATAACATATAGACTTTTGTAAAAAATATATAAAAAAATAATTTTAAAAATCGGGTACAGCCCAGAACAAAACCTGGATTCACCCGAGTTTCGGCCCGAGTCATAACCAGGCTAACCCGAGTCGGGTATACATGGATACTTCCATGAACAGTCCTACTAGAAAGGTGATCATTGCAGTGTATTGATAGTGCAAATTGAGTTTTTTTTCATACATTTTTTAAATGCCTTTATGTATTTTAAAAATAAAAATAAAAGTTACAAACTCATTAAAAAATACTTCTGTAACCATTAAGTGAGAAAAAAAAAATCGGTAGACTTTGTCTCCTTTCTCGGTGGGAATAACATTTCCCATAGGAAAATAGTAGTTGTCTGAGATATGATAAAGTGGAATGTTATCCTGTTGCTTACACTGCACATCATTGGTGTTTTAGTTCTTTTTTCTTGCTAAACCAAGTTTAATAATTTAATTAAAAAAGAAAATGGTCAGTTTTTGCCTCTCCCAGGAACCGGATACCCCCCCCCCCCCCCCCCCCGCCGTTGCTAAACCCTAAACCCTCTCCCTCATCCCTCACACTAGGGCTAAACAAAATTCTAAAAATCTAACTCCGCGCTGACTCCGATTAGTCGGAGTCGGAGTTGGAGATTTTTTAAACCAAAAAAGTCAGAGGTGGCGATGTTCCGACTCCGACTCTGACTTCGATATTGTATATATTTTATAAAAATATATGTATTTTTTTATATATTCATCATATATATTTTATATAACTATAACTTATATAGTTAATTAAGTTCAATAATATACTAGTATGAGTAAATTATTATAAAATAATATGCTTATACTATAATATAAATAGACTAAATTCACTAGTAATAGTTTAGTATATGTAAACACCATACTATTAACTATTATTACCATGTAACACTAATGTATACTAACAACTAATGTATAAATACTAATGTATTATGTATAAACACATATATAAATTTATAATAACATATAATAACATATAATACTAATGTATAATAACATTAATTTGTACAATGATTTATTTTTTTTTCAATTTTGATGTTTTAATAAAATTGAAATTGAAAAAATATTTTAAAAAAAATGAAAAATGGAAGCCCAAATCCGATTAGTGAGATCCCAAGATTGTCAAACTGAAATTTCAAATGGGCTAAGAAAAAAAGTCCAATAAAAAAGCTCAAATCCAACTCCGCTCCGACAAGTCGAAGTCAAAGTTGGATCAGAGGCTATGCGAATTGTTGTCACAGTTAGAGATTGAATTTGACCTCCGACAAAGTCAAAATGACAAAGTCAGAGTCGAAGTCGGAGGTAGGGCACTCCATCACTCTCGCCTTCCTCCCTCCATCACTCACTTCCCCGAATTCGGGAGATACAATACTTTGGCCTCTCTTTTCTGATTTGGTCGATGATTCTTTTGCATACCCAACTCAATATTTTAATGCTCTCTCTCTTTTCGATTCTTTAGGAAACTTTTGTTATTTTTTGTAACAACTGTGTATCAATTAAGAGCAGATAGACTCACTTCGAGGGTGAGAAACCTCCAGAATTTGAGAGGAGGAAGAATAACTTTCATTAACAATTTGCGTAAGGAAATACTGCTCTGTCATGAGCAACAAATATCTAACGTCTCTAACAAACTTGAAGTAAAATGACTACTAAGCCCTCAGGCAACAACCAATAGAAACTTACTTTAATAGTTCGCTTATTACAATTAATATCAGAACATAGTCTTCTAGAACTTCATGTCTTCTTCTTCTCCTTTAAATTCGCTAGAACCATCTATACCATTCATCAGATCAACGACCTTCCTGCTCCCACGTCCCTTCATTTGCCAAACCATAACCTTTGACAAACACTTCACTCTTTCACAACCTCTTCAGCCCACTGCATAAAAACACTCCTTCACTGTCCCTTCAGCCTAATGTGTAACAGAGCCCCTCCGATTTAGAACACCTTGGACTAAGATCTTTGTTACTGGTAAAGGTCCTTTCTTTTTCATTCTCCAATCGAGCACAGCTTCTGGTTCAAGACTTAGTACCCCTAGTGCATCTACGGGTGGAAGATGGGCTATGGGGTTCACATCGGGCCTCAATCGTTTCTTTAGTAGAGAAATATGAAAGACAGGGTGGATCTAGGGTGAGTCCGGTAGATCCACTCTGTACGCTACCTCCCCCACATGCTCAATCACTTGGAACGACCCATAGAAGCGAGGAGACATCTTCACATTCTTTCGTTGGGCTATGGACTTCTGCCGATACAGTTGTAGCTTCACATAAACCCAGTCCTCGATTTCTAAAGTTTTCTCCTTTTGTTTTAAATTGGCATATCTCTTCATCCTGTCTTGGGATTTTTGCAGGTTGTGACGCAGCAGCTGCATTATCTGGTCTCTAGATCGAAGGGAGGAATCAACAGCTTAGACAAAGGAGGTTCCCGGAAGGTAGTTCAATAATTTGGGGTGGGGGCAGCCATATAGGACTTTAAAGGGTGTGACTTGGGTGGAGGCATGCTTGGTGCTATCGTACCACCATTCGGCCAAGGGGATCCAGAGTTCCCAATCTTTGGGTCGATCTCCCACAAAGCAGTGTAAATAGTTTTCAAGAGCCTTGTTAACGACCTTAGATTGGCCGTCAGTCTATGGGTGATAGGTTGTGCTATAAGTTAGTTTAACTCCCTGCTGCTTAAATAACTCCTCCCAAAATCTGCTTGTGAAACTCTTGTCTCTGTCAGACACGATAGAGTTGGGCAGGCCATGGAGATGGAATATATGTTTGATAAAACGTTGGGCTAGTGTGGCTGCTATATAAGGGTGGGACAATGGAATGAAATGGCTATATTTTGTCAAATGGTCCACCACAACCCAAGCACAGTTGTACCTCTGAGACATGGGTAGGCCCTCTACAAAATCCATGGTGATGTTGGTCTATGGTTTAGAGGGAATAGCAAGGAATTGTAAGATTCCACTGGGTAGTGTGTTATCTGGTTTCACACACTGACACACATCACAAATTCGAATATTCTCCTTCACATAAGATTTGAGTCCCTGCCAAAAGAATTCCCTCCTCACTCGATGTAGGGTTTTATAAAACCCTGGTTGACCCCCTGTTGGGCTGTTGTGGAGTGCATCTAGCAACTTGAGTTTGAAGGATGTGGAACTAGGTACGTAGAGCCTGTGTTTATAATACAACAACCCATTCTGAGAAGTGTACTTGGGGCTCAGTTCCCCCTTACTCAGCTTCTGCATCAACTTCTGAGTCTCTGTGTCAACATAATAGAGCTCCTATAATTCATCAACTAATCCCAATGTAGGGACTAAAATCATAGCTAAAATCATAGCAGATGTAATCCCTTCCTCGAACCTCCTTGATAGTGTGTTTGCTGCCCTATTATTCTTGCCCCTTTTATACTCTACTAGGAAATCATAGCTCATCAGCTTAGAAATCCATATTTGCTGCATAAGAGTACCCACCCATTGGTCCAACAAGAAATTTAAACTCTGCTGGTCCCTTTTTACCACAAACTGAGCTCCTAGTAAGTAGGGCCTCCACCTTTACACTGCAGAAACCATTGCAAACAACTCCTTCTCATAAGTTGATAATATCAAGGTCTTGCCTTTTAAAGCCTGACTATAAAAGGCAATGGGATGGCCCTGCTGTAATAAAACTACACCAACTACTCTTCCTGATGCGTCACACTATATAAAAGGGGAGGAAAAAGTTGGGTAGGACCAACACAAGATGATTCATCATTACCTCTTTCAACTGTATGAATGCCAACTCTTCCCTTGGGTTCCATTGAAATCCATCCTACCTTAGTAGGTCTATCAAAGGGGGGCTGCAATACCCCCATACCCTTTGATAAATCGACGATAATACCGCGTAAGGCCCAAAAACCCCTCAATGACTTGATGTTAAAATGTATTGGCCATTCAACCATGGCTCTTAGTTTCTCGGGATCAGCCTTAACACCTTGGCCTGAGATGAAGTGCCCTAAGTATGCCACTTATGGGCTTCCAAAACTGCATTTGTACCTCTTTGCAAATAACGGGTGCTCCCTTAGAGTCTCCAAAGTCACTCCTAGATGTTGTAGGTGCTCTTCCTTTATTTTGCTGTGAGCTAATATGTCATAAAAAAACACATGGATAAATTTCCTTAGATAATTTTTAAAAATAGCATTCATTAAACTTTAAAAGGTAGAGGGAGCATTAGTCAAGCCGAAGGGCATGACTAAAAACTCATAATAGCATTCATGAGTGCGAAAGGCTGTTTTGGGAATGTCTCCCGGCCTAACTCTTATTTGGTGATACCCAGACCACAAATCCAGCTTTGAAAACATTGTGGCCCCACATAATTTGTCTAAAAGTTCCTCCACCACGGGTATATGCTACTTGTCCTTAACTGTAACATTGTTAAGTGCTCAGTAGTCCACACGAAGTCTCCATGACCCATCAGCCTTCCTTACCAACAAGACATGTGAGGAATTAGGGCTTCGGTTGGGTTGGATAACCCCTGAGGCCAATAATTCTTTTACTATCTTTTCAATCTCATCCTTTTGACAAAAATGATAACGGTATGGCCTAATCGAGATAGGTTTAGTTCCAAGATGTAATATAGTTGAGTGATCATGTGATCTGTGAGGTGGGAGGGTTTTGGGGTCAGAAAACACATCCTAAAACTGATGGAAAAGGCATTGTATGTTTGCAGATGGGAGTTGTTCATTCTCTTCCTTGGTCCTCTCCAAGAGATGCAAAACTATTCCTTTGTGTTCTAGACTGTTGCTGTTAGGTACTCTTCCTTCCTCAATTAATTTGGAATTGGTCAACCCTTCGAGTGTCACCTTTTGTGCTGCTAAAGCAAACTACATGGTCAGTTCTTGAAAATTCCACAAGATAGGGCCTATAGTTTGTAACCAAGCCACTCCCAACACCATGTCGCAACTAGCTAAGCTTAAAATATATGCTTCTAGTTCAATGTGTATGCCCTGAATGAACAGTGGGCACTTTTGGGACCCATCCCTTACTGCTTACTGAATCTCCATTGGCCACCTTTACCTACACTCTCACATCCCCTTCTATAGGTAGCAAGATCTTCCTCAACACTTCAGGGTCTAGAAAATTATGTGTACTGCCTGTGTCAACCAGTACCACAACCCAACAATTCCTAATCATGGCCTTAATTCGCATGGTTCTTGGATTCACTGAGCTAGTGATGGCATGCAGTGATATTTTAGGATTGCCCTTGGAACTCCCTATATCCGCCAACACACTCTTAGACTCCTTCCTCTAATTTTTCCTCATCTATGGTTTCATTCACAGGGGCCTCATAAATTTTTTCAATCAGGTATAACTTGGGCTTTTGACATTTGTGGCCCGGACTCCACTTGGAGTCACAATAGTTACATAGACTTTTTTCTCGTCTATCACACATTTAGTCCTAGTTAATTTTCTTGACTGGTAGGGTTCTTTGTGGATGTTTGGAAAAGTCAGGGGGTCTGATGGGTGGTTTAAGTAATCTAGGCTCGAGGCTAGGTTGTATGCAGTGAGGTTAACTATTTCTTCTTGAATCTTGGCTAGGCTGTATGCAGTGAGGTGGTTCTGTGGGTTAAACATGCGTACAGGAAGGCAGATTAAATCACGAAGTCCGCTGAGGAAGAAACTCAATTTGTAATTCTCAGACAGTCCTCGTACCCTGTTTCAAAGGTTTTCAAATTGAGACTTATATTCTTCTACAAATCCTGTTTGGTTTAGCCTAGTTAGTAGTTCCATCGGGTCATCATAACAACTAGGACCAAAACGAATTAGTAAGGACTTTACAAAAGAATCCCAATCACCTAACACACATCACTGTCCTCAAACCATGTGAGTGCTTTCCCTTCCATGTGAAAGGAAACCAGTCTTAGTCTTTGCTGGGGTAAGGTATTATGGAAGGAAAAAATCTGTGATACCTTATACAGCCAACCATTAGGGTCTTCCCCATTGAAGGTGGGAAAATCGAATCTGACCAAACGGGTCAGTACATCACCAGCAGGTACTACAGATAGCTCAGGCCGATACTGATTACTTGATGAAGATTCCGCATTGGTCTGCTGGTTATTTTTTCTTTGCAGCTCCAGGGTTAACATAGCCATACATTGGTACACTGCCTCAAACTACTGTCGCACGGCCGTCATTTCAGATTCCAGGGACTTAAATTGGGTTTCTGTATATTTGAATTGAGACTCGGTGGATTTCTTAAGGGATTTTAATCCCTCTTGTAACTGTGTAAGACGAGTACCTTCAGCCATTAGAATTGGAAATCCAATGTAATGGGGAATTGAAGGCTTTGGATACCACTTGTAACAACTATGTATCAATTAAGAGTAGATAGACTCACTTCGAGGGTGGCTTTCCACTCAAATCCATTTCCTTCAGTCTTGAGAAATGGTATCCCTCACCATTGATTCCATCTGGGTAAACAGCGTGCCATCATCTCTTTTGTCGCCAACTAACAAGAAAACGACAGCAAAAAGAATCCAACCATCGAAAAGTGAATCTACCCATCCAATTGAAAACATTGCCACACAACCTTAACGGCTCGGCTTGGCTTAGTCATGATCAACAGAGAGAGATGACAGAGATGAGGGTAGATTCAATTTTATTCATTTATCAACTTACATAGCATGCATGATGATTTTATAGAATAAGAATTCCAACCCAATTAAAGATATAAGAGTGATATATATTTATTGTGTATTTAATGACATTTTTAAAACTCATATTAGCAATAATAAATATTGTAGAACTCACTTTACATATTCTTTTTTAACTCTATATCCTAGCGTTGTGGCAAAAGTCTCTGGAGATTATAATCTATATGGCTGGGCAGTGAGACCCCGTATTTGGCCCACGCCTGCCCCACGTTTGGCCTTCACTTGGGGTGGGCAGGGGCATCCGCCCGCAAGCTACAAGTGCCGAGGACGGGGACGGGGCTAGGACTAAGCCCAAGCATGCCTAGGTTTTCACGCATCCGCCTAGCCTACTATATATATATATTAAAAAATTAGATCTGTTATAAAATGATGTTTTGTATTAGGTTTTCTTTTGAACATGTTCGCCCCGGTGTGACACCTCTTTCCTCTCTCTTACCTCGCCAGTCTCTTTCCGTCCCCGCTCCGTCTATTGGACCCTTTCCCTTTCACCATCATCCCAGACCTCTCTCTCTCTCTCTCTCTCTCACAATGCCACACGCAACATGATGGGCGGTGGGGAAGATGGCAAGGAGGGCCAATCCAGCCCGACAAGGGCTCACACGAGAGGTGCATGTAGCTCCCCTAATAGTCTATATGTAAAGTTCATAAGTAAACTTCACCAACTTGCTTCCATGCCATAGCTCCACTCACTTCGCATGTAGTCCATCATGCAGCACAACACCTCCCTTTGCAGTTTGAATGCTTGTAGTCATAACAAAATGTAGTCAGAAATGGATGGCAATGTGATGTAGTGTACAAATTACATCTAACAAATACAAACCAAATCTACTACATCGAGACACATACATAGCTCTTCCAAGAACCTAAAACACCATTATTAATACTAGAAAGGATAAAGAAAAACTCTCTCAAAGAGTAATTCCATAATTTTGATTAAAAATTATTAATCAACAACCTTACTTACATATGCCTCACATATTAGCTTCTTCTTTTTTAATAGAATTATAGCCTTAAGTGTTTGAAACTCTTTTGCTTGGGCTATTTATCAAACATTAAGATTTTCAAGTTGGATTATTATTTTCTAAAATGTTGAATTTCAAATTAAAGAGAGAATTTCAAATCTTTCAACTTCAGCCCTTCATTCAAAAATCCACTAATGAGCACCCAAAGTCATTAGTGTAGACTCAAAGCAAGCCCTACATTACACTCTTCACTCTCCATGTAGTTGAGCTTTTGAAGCAACTCTCTCACTCTATCTTTAGGTTCATTCTCTCTTCAATCTTTTAATCTCTATGTCTATGTTATTTCTTTTTTTCATACTATATATGCTATATAACTTAGTTATCTACTCAAAAAATATTGTGGTTTAATCACACAAATATAAAAGCACAACAAGTGTTTGATGTAATTTCTCATTTCATGAGGTTCCATGCAATATATGATCATATTTGTACATTTAGATTCAATCTATTCTACATTGCTTAAGACATAGAAGTTGCATTCTCAATTAACCCCTGGATGTGAACTTATAATTAGGACCCAAAGCACATGACTAGATATGGTAATATGCATAATCTAGTACACCCTTGATCTCACCTTTTTTTTTTATATATATATTTTTTCTTTCGAATCATTGACTAGCATTATCAATGGGCGGACCAAGTTTAGGGTTCAATGAGATAGGAAATTAAATATAAAAATCCTATTTCAAGTTTGTTTATTGACACACCAAACATATTCTATATTAAGGTAAAACCTTATAACATCAAGAGTATAATATTTGTATTTTGATTATTTTTATATCATTAATAAATTTTACAATAAGAATTGGCCTTATTGACTGTTGCACTTGAATATGCATTTGGCTCCTCTCAATTTCAACAGGAATTGGTCGTAGTTCCTCCTAACTCTATTGTTTACTATAAGGTTGAGATCTTTTGTCAAGGAGAATGAAACAGTGGATACGAACACACAAGAAAAAATTGAAGTTGTTGGTGCAAAGGAGGAAGGAAAAGGATGGTAAATTTGCCAAGGCTTTCTAGAGATATGAAAAGACTGTGAAGTATATCGAGTATGATTCTTCCTTTAGTGAGGAGGAGGAAAAACATACCAAGGCAGTGAAAGTTGTTTGCAGTCCAAACAATGTGGCTTGCAATTTAAAGTTAAAAGAATACATGGAGGTCGAAGAATTATACACCAAGGTGTTAGAACTTGAGAAGAGTAGAGAAAATTTTGATAAAATTGCTGATACCACTAAGAGGCTTGTGCTCCCTTGGAATGCCATGATTGGTGCATATTTACAGATTGGTTGTCTCATGGAGATCCTGAGTATTTCCCCAATAAGGGCGGAGGACTTTCAATTCCTATAGAAGTTGAAGAAGAAGGGTTATGAGGTTCTCTATATGGTAGATACATTGATGAGTATGTTGTTGGTCAAAAGAATTTGAAGGCAAGAAGCTTGTCTCAACTACAAAGGAAGGGTTGAAATATAATCGCACCTTGTTGACAAAGTACTTTGAAGAGAGGGGGTTTTTGACACTTCAGTTTAACCCAAGAGTTTAGTAGTTTGAGTTGAGCCGTGGGTTAAGTGTTAGCATGTGGCCATCTCTTTTATTTGCATGGTATTGTTGGTTCGTGCCATGGTCCATTTATTGTTGTTAGGATTGTATTAGCTGCTTTTATTTTTACTGTCTAGTTAACTTGGCCTCTAGCCCAGGAACTAGAGAAGGTCAGTGCATGTAGTGGAAGAATGCACTTGTATCGGTATGCAGAAACTTAATCAAATCCTTATTTCCGTTTCTATCATCTTCTTTCTCTTAGAGCAGTCTCATATGCATCTCTAAATATAAATATTCTCCAAAATACATGATAAATTTTGGGGAAAACTCCTCTTCCCCCCTCCATCCACTTCCCTGAATTAGGGATTTCATTTTGGATTTCTACATCCCCAAATATGGGGAGCCACTGTACATCCCTAAATGCTTTGTTTATTATTTTCTCGCTCTGTTGTCCCATGTTGAACTCTCTATCGCACCTGGTTGGTATCGACCCTCTCTCGCACCATTTCTACCCTTTTCATGCACAAACTAAGCCACACACACTTTTAATCTCTCATCGGTTTCATTTGAGAGAAATCTCAGTTTTGAATCCATATGCTCTCAAGATGTATTCATGTGTTCCATTGGTTCTTTGTGGGGTTGGAAAAAACTCCACAATTCTAACTCTGGCCGAATTCAGAGTCGGAGTCAGAGTCTGAAGCTCATGTGGGCTCCAAACTCTGACATATTTTTTTAAAAAAACCACACAATCAAAACGACATTGTTCCACTTCAAGAGGAATGCCGTAATTTGCTCAGAAGGAGGTCCAAAACGCAAGACCCCCTACTGAAGTAACTAAACAACGTTGTCCCTCTTCAAGCGGAACGCCGTTGTTTCTTGAAGAAGGGGGTCCAAAACGTAGGACCCCTTACTAAAGTAACTAAACGACGTCGTTCGCTTTGTCTCCCTCCTCTCCACACTATGCTTCACCTCCCCTACCGTCTGCCGTCATCTAAGGCCGCCTCGAGCCACCTTTCGGAGTTCATCACAAATTGTAAGCCACTCGGCACTCACTCACTCACTTAGTTTTTTTTTTTTTTTTATATAGAATTTTAGGGTTCCAAAATCATTTAATTTTCACATTATGGTTTGAAGTTTGTAAAATATGTATGATTTTTTGTTCATTTCAATGATTTCTTGTTTACGTTTCAATGATTTCAGTTGTTAAGCTGTTAAATTTAAGAATTGAGGGATTTAGGTTTTGCAAAAATCAGGTCTTTTTGTTCTAGACAACATTTGCTCGAGTGAACGTTACACAAATTATTCAATCCAACCTTTGCTTAAGTGTGGCTCGAGCGAACATCTCACAGATCGTTCGCTCAAGTGTGGCTCAAGCGAACATCACACAAATTGTTCGCTTGAGCATTCGCTCTAGTGTGGCTCGAGCGAACGTTCAATTGTTTCTTATTTTATTTATTTTTAAAATCACAAATACAATTAGATACATATGTTTTTCCTTTTCAATGTGTTTCCAGTTTGTAGATAATTCTCATAACATATTAAATGACAGTTGTTTGTTAATTGTTTCAGATTATTTGCATAGCAAATTATGGATGTTACACCATCTTGCCCCAATTCTCCACAAGAGGATGACGCACAATCGTTGGCGTCACCGACAGGTACTTCAGGCCGTAGACCCCCATATGGAGCAGCTACCTCCTTTGCAAGTAGTCGAGTCTCAATAGTTCTAGAAGATTTTGATGTGCTTAATGAAGAGGAGTTGAAAAATGTTGAGGCCGATCTACCAGCATGACCTAGTAAAAAAAGGTCGTGAACATGGGAACATTTCACCAAAGTTCCAAGTGATTGTGAGAACCTCCAGGCTCGATGCCACTACTTTGGGCAACTATGCGGTCGTCATTCTAAAAAGCAAGAAACGTCATTATTAGTAGCACATCTTACGGGTTGCCAGTGGTATAATAAATAAAGGGCTGATGGCAACTGATCAGATGAAGCTGAGTTACGAGGCTTCTACAACCATTGATGGCTCGCAGATTAAGAAACTAGCAATCCCTCAATACACTAAGAATGAATGAAATGTTTGTCGCCACTGGCTAGAGAGTGTCATTTACTGCTAATACATGAACCTTCATACAGAATGTGGGCTACATGTGTATCACAACCCACTTTATTGACAGTGAGTGGACATTGCACAAGCGGATTATCGGCTTCAAAGAAATTATTTATCACAAGGGTTCATCCATTGGAAAGGAGATGGATGACTGTATAAAGTATTGGGGGTTCATAAAAGTGCTTTGTATCACGGTTGGCAATACTAGTGCAAATGACACTACCATTGATTAGTTTAGGCGGAATACGACGGTAAATGAGGATATCATTCATGAGAACCAGTTTATCCACGTTCGATGTTGTGCCCATATCATCAGTCTCATAGTTTCTGAGGGGTTCAAAGAGGTTGATGATTCCATTATTAAAGTCTAAAACCTTGGGAGATATATGAGGGCTTCCCCCCGACGGCTCCGCCAGTTTAAGGCAATAGCCAAACAACTTGATATCCTATCTGCCAGTATGTTGCAAATAGACGTTCCGACTCAATGGAACTCAACATACATGATGTTGGATGTAGCACAGAAATACCAAATAACGTTCGAGAGGATGAAGGTCGAGGATGGTGGCATGACGTATGCTTTGCTGAAGTTAGTTGGGGGGAGAAGGGGGCTCTATGCACCATACACAGTTGAATTTAGGGCATACAGAAACCAACACCAATGACAGCCACCGACGCGAACCGACCAGCCGCATCAGGAATTGGCCGAAACCGATGGAGCACCGATCGGCATGCGGTGGCACTTTGAAGAAACCGACGTTCAGCGATTCAGTCCCGGTTTGAAGCTGGACCAGACTGCTGAATAGACCAATATAATAAAACTTTTTTTTTAATATACCCTTATCAAAACGACACCGTCCCACTTAAGTTTAATAAGTATTACAACAGATATATGTGTTCGACACCATTTGGCATTAAACCAAATGGCGTCGTTTTATTAAGAACGTAAGGAAAAAAAATAAGTCTGAAACGACGCCGTTCCACTTAAACTCTTCTTCTCTAGTTGATTGGGCCAATGTCAAGTACTTTGTTCAATTTTTAAAATTATTTTATGACATAACTATGCGGATATCTGGGATAATATATCCTACTAGGAACATGTATTTCAAGGAGCTCTCGAGACTTTATGACCATTTGCAACAGAGTTGTGCTGACAGTATTGGTTTATTGAATACAATGGCTATGAGGATGAAATACAAATATAATAAATATTAGGGGGATGTGGAGAATATAAATAGATTATTATTTGTGGCTGCGATCCTTGGCCCCCGATATAAGTTGGTGATTATAGAAGATTGGATTAGGGACGCCCTCGGTGATGAGGACGCTGATCAGTTTATTAAATCGCTTAAATGTGATATTGATGATTTATATAGTCATTACAACAGTAATGGTCAGTCTTCAACTGAAGGTGGTAACTCCTCACGCCCGATCGGCTCAACATCTTTCTGGGTTGATACACATGCACAAAGTTCAAATTTATTGCGGCTATGACGGTATCATCAAAATTGCGCGTCGAGGAATATTATGCAGTGTAAGTCTGAGCTTGAGCGTTACTTTATGGAAGATTTCGAGACACCTAGTGAAACATTCTAGATATTAACTTGGTGGAAGGTGAATTCTGGCAAGTTTCTAGTCATTTCCTTAGTAGTCAGGGATGTACTAGCCATTCATATCATTACGGTTACCTCTGAGTCATCGTTTAGCACTAGAAGTCATGTCTTGAATGCTTATCAGAGTTCATTGTCTCTGACCACCATCAAGGCCCTCGTTTGCACACATAACTGGTTAAGTTCAACACCCATTGGAGTAGATACTGTTGATGCCGAGAGCTATAGGGTTGAATCAACTTTATAATTTTAAATGATTATTTATCTAATTTTAATGTTTTCATTATTTAATTCATAATTTATATGATTTTGTTGACCTAGCTATGAACTCGAGACTAATTGTGGATGACTGATGGACGCACAGTGTAACACCCCGATACTGCATGGGTTGGAGAGTTACTCCCTATCTCTTAAACTCACATTTCAACAATACAATAATAGACTCCAAATTCCCAATAGCATATAGAAAATTCGATTCAGACTAATTTCCTCAATATAACCAATTTTCTAAAAAATGTCAAGTCATCATAACACAATAAAATCTCTTAATAAAAATCACCAATACTCATAAAAACTTTCTATGTTTAATCCTATATACTTAAAACATCTCACCCAATGCCTCATAATCTTGATCCTCAGTTGAACCATCAAAATATCTGAAAAATATTGTAGAGATAAGGGGTGAGTTATCAACAACTCAGTAAGCAGAGAGCATATACTAGCATGTAAACATGAGTATTTATAACGTTCGATATGTAGAACAAAACATTTTCTTTCAGAATGCAGAAACAACATATTTACTTTCGGAATGCAAAAACAAAACTTGGTACAAAACATCAGAGCGAAATTTTCAGAAAAACAAACTTGTTACCGAAAAGAAAATCCTTTGGCATATCCAAACTGAAACATTAAATTCATATCATCTCATAGCTTCACATCGGGACAAATACCATATTTAACCCCCGTGGTAGGGTTATAAACCACCATTATACCCGTGGCTGGGCCATATACCATGTTTCACCCCCGTGGTAGGGTTATAAACCACCATTATACCCGTGGCTGGGCTGTATTCCATGTTTCACCCCCGTGGTAGGGTTATAAACCACCATTATACCCATGGCTGGGCTGTATTCCATGTTTCACCCCGTGGTAGGGTTATAAACCACCATTATACCCGTGGCTGGGCCTTAACATAAACAGAACGGAACATCATCGAAAACAGATCACATTCAGATACAGAATCAGAACTTCATGCTAAGGTTTTCAGATAACATATCATATCAAAACAAAATACTGAATCGCCTTAGATCATTTCACATGTTCGAAATAAACAGAAACAAAACATCAATAGAAAAAATTTTAGATTTTCATATTCGCTCTTTTTGCATAATTAAGAAACAAAATATACAAAATCAACTCATGTCTACATCAGTCATGATAGAAAATACTTTCTCTTATATATAATTTATGCATATGCAGAACAACCATTTGAGGTTGTTTTCAGATTTATTTTTAGAAACAAATATGCATATTTTTCAAAGTCAACCTCATTTCATTTATTTTATGCAAATCTAGTATATGAACCCCGCTTACCTGAACTCTTTGACTATTATGAGTCTTTCCACAATCGTACCGAATGAATGTCAATCATCACCTACACAAGACATTAAATGTGACTAAACTTCTTAATGGTCTTGCTAAAATTCTCTATTATCAAAATTCATACTACGAAAAATAGGTTTGAAAACTATTTAATTATAAAAAAGAATCTAATAAATACTAATATTACTAAAAATATTCTTAACTTATTATTATAATTTTATCAAAAAAAATGGCAAAACAAATTAACTTCATTTCAAAAATTAACTAAATCATATTTAAAACTCATATCTCTATAAACTATTATTAAAACAATAATTTAAAATTGCCAACATATAATGTAGTAGAAAATCATAAACCTCTTGAGCAATAGCAATAAAATAAAGCCCTTCTAAAAAGTTTTAACAATTTAAAATAAAAACTCAAACCCAACTCAAAACAATTCAAACACCCCATGCTTTGGTTTGTAACTCAGAAGGGTGAGCTTGTAATATCCAAAATATCTTCTCTACTATCTGCGTTATAAGGACATTACGTAAAATGCAAAGACCAAATTTTAGAAGAGACCCAGAGCCGTGCAACGAAAACTCACCGTGAGAGCAGCTACGAAGTGGCGTCGAGGTGGCTGAGGCAGCGGTAGTGCACTGTGGACGAAGAGAAAAAGTGGTGAGAGAGAGAGAGGGAGAGAGAGAGAGAGAGAGGTGGGGAGGAGGTGGTTTAAGTACGCTCCATGCATGCAACGTGAGGGCTGCAAAAAAAGTGCTGGACGACCAAAAGGGTGGTGTCAGACGGTGGATTGGGGCGGCGTTAGCCTCAAATGGAGGTTTCCATGGGCGGTTGGCATGGTGCCGAGAGAAGTAGGTGCTATCCACTTCGTGTTGTATGTTTGGGAGGAGAGGAACGCGACGACCGAGTGGTGGGGGTTGCAGTCCGAACTTCGAGTCTTGCTTTTCGGCATCTTCTGTTTGCCAATGAAGGCGCAAGAGGGTGGTGGACGATCGTGCAGGAAGTATCGGGGCTAAGAGCACTTTATTTGCTCTGTTTTCTTACTTAAAAACAGAGGCTTTGCTTTAGGATGGTCACGGCGTCGCCGTGTGGGCTGGTGGAGTAGGGCAGAGCAGTGGTGGCTAACTCAAGTTGGGCTATCACGGGGCAGGGTTGGTTTCGGCGGCTGGGCTAGGGTTCACTATGGAGGAAGCCCGGCGTTTCGGTCTTGCAAAACAGAGGAGGGCTTGCGGGGTTGACACGTGGAGGATCTGGGGCTTCCGTGGTGGCCAGGTGAGGGGTGGTGGCATCGGTTTTACTTGCAGATGGAGGCTAGGCAGCTTTCACACGGTGGCTAACGGGGTGTTGCCATGCATGGGTTGAGGCCATAGGTTGAGGAGTTTACGGTGCTTTTCTGGACGGAAAGGGCTGCGTTACACGGTTTGCATGGGTCGAAAAAATGCTTCTATGTTTCAAGGCAGTGAGACCAACCGAGAAGGGCTTGAGCAGTGACTGGATCGTGGGGTGGAGAGAACTTACGGAGAAAAAGAGGAGTAAGAGAGAAAGTTTGGAGGATGACTGATCATCATGTAGTGAATCGAACGAGTGGCACTGTGGGTGAGTGAGAGTTTGAGTGTGTGATGGAAGAGAAAAGAAAACTGCCGAGACGTGGGGAAAAAAATAATAATAACAGATTTGAGGTGGAGGGATATTCGGAAGTGAACAAACTGAAGGAAAAACAAATAAAATAAAACGGTCTGGCAAGAAAATTGCATTAAGGGAAATACCAAAACAACATTGTCGTGGGCTTGGCCTCCCTTCTAGTTTGAGCTACGGCACTGGGTATTACACACAGTGGGATGTCCTCTTTGTTGGTGAGGAACTCAATACCATGATTACCATTATACAAAAGTTGTCATAGTTAGAGGTGGATGTGAGTTTATAATGTGTCCTATTTTATGTCATATATCACTTGGTTGATGGTTTAGAAGTCTATAGTTAAATGACTAAAGAAAATATAGTGCATCTGATTAATAAAACTTCATGCAAGAAAATTGGAAATCACTATTGAGTCATCGAATCAATAGCATGGACTATCAGAATTGATGCAGGGGACATTATTTATATTTTGGTGCAGTAAATTTAAATTTATTGCGAACTTATAGTTTTAAATTTAAATTTATTGTTTGCAAATTGCACACATTAAATCACTTATTTTTGTATTGTACATAATTTAGTCATTGTGTTTAAATTTTAGCTTTTTAACTTCTTTTTTTATAGTATTTTAGATTTTATAAACTAATTTTTTAACTTATTTTGTTTTTTATAATATTTTTTACATTAAATCAACTCTGATCAGAGTTCCGAGCTCCGATCGGAGTCAAACTCTAACTCCAATTAGAGTCGGAGCACATTCTAACCTCCTACCCCAGTCAGAGTCGGAGGTTGGAGGTGGGCATTCTGACTCCGTCGTAGTCGGAGCCATCCCCTAGTTCTTTATGTACTGAAAATCGAAATCGAAAACCCTAGCCTTAACTGACTATACATTGATATCTCGCATGCTCTGTTTGAGCTTCTCTAGAGTTTCACCAACTGAGATTTTGTTTGTTTGTTTGAAAAGAAATTTAGGGAAAATCATTTTAGTGAGCTTATTGAGCTTATTTGCTTCATGCTTTGTGTAATTTATGTGATTTTCATACTCTCCAATGAAGTCTTTGTGCTATGTTCTCTGAGTTCAGTTTGTGATTACTGGATTTGAGCCACTGATTCATTAATTTTAACCATGGTGATTCTATCTTCTCTAAGTTGGATTTGACCCACTATGATTCTATGATTTGAGCCACTGTGATTCTATGTTCTTTGAGCTGGATTTGAGCCACTTTGATTATGTGATTTAAGCCACTGATGTGCTGATTCTATGATTTTTATACTCTCCAACACGGGCAATTTGCGTGATTCTGTGATTTGAGGAAGGTGTTGCTGTGATATTTGAATTATAAGGAAGTTGTTGCCGTGATGTAATTTTCATTATTTTTCATTAGGATATTTAACTTACATAGATGTCATTTGTGGTGTCTTGATTAATGTGAATGTGTTGTTGGCTTACCCGGTTCTTGTTGTTCATTAGTTATTTTGTTTTTTGTTTAATTATACCTTTGTCCTTTGCAGCTTTTGGTGTTGCTTTAGGGCTCTCGTTGGGATTGCATGTGTAATGTAAGGCTGTGATGATGGTTCAATTTTTTTATTTATTTATTGAAATTGTAAAATCACAAGTGCTATGAATGGAGCTTGATTGATATGGCAGGGTAATCCGGATGTCCATGTTTATTGTGATAGTTTCACAAAGGCAACTGGGGTTAAATATGTTACAACCATTCAATCTTGGGCTCCTTTCCTACGCATGCTATAGAACAAAAAAATCATTCTGAGCCCCATGGAAAAAAATGTTTAATACTTGGCTGTTACTTATCCTCTATTTACTTATCCCCAATTTGTTATATGTTGTGTTCTGGTCCCTGCATGAAGCAATAGATAGAATGTATAAATAGGCATTCTGTTTTTCCAACTACGGATAACATTCACCATAAGTTATATTTATGCCTTGTATTTCCTTACCTGGTATTAATGGTGGCAGGGAGAAAGGGACTACAGGTTGGGGCTCCAGATTTAAGAGTTCTAATCTTGAGGGTAATACCTAGTTGGGTGGAAAATGTTACCGTTTGAAAACATACCCATTAGGAAAATGACTAAAAAAATTACCATTACAACTTGGAAAAGAAGTTTTATCGCTGGACAAAGGATCAAAAAATATTACCGTTCGATAAAGGATAGAAAATGTTATCATTAGACAAAGGACAAAAAATATTACTGTTAGATCTTAGACGAAACCATAAATACCATCGGAAAAGGTGAATTTTTATAAAAAATTTTATTATTTTTAAATCCGTAATAATTTCAAAACTATTATCGTACCCTAAAAATAGTCGGCTTTGAGTTTAAAATATTAGTTAGAAGGTGATAACTCAAAACATAAGGAAAAAGACAAAAGAGTGAGCAGTTAAAATTGTAAATGGAAGTGAGGGAAAAAAGAATAAAAAAAGAATAGAGAAATATTATTTTAATAGAATAGAGAAAATATAGAGAATGAAATGTATGAGGTTTTTTAAAGATGAGTAAACTTTAGAAGAAAATTTTAAGAATGGTGTTTTTAGCCAAAATTTAGGAAAATTTATAGGAAATGGAATGTGGATGCTCTTATCTCTGGAGGTGCACTTCTCGGAGTGAGTGACTCTTAGGGAATGCTTAGAGAATGAGATGTCATAGGAATTTTGTAAATAGTAGTAAGATAGTTTGTGAATAGTAGTGAGATGGTTTGTGAATAGTAGTGAGATAGTTTGACATAAGGATTTATTGGTTCTGGGAAAGGAAAGAGTAAAAGTTGAATAAAAAATATTGTAAAATTAAAATATTGTTATAATATAATTTTTATTTTGATATATGAAAAAGTTGAATTATTTTTTATTTTTTATTTGAAAGTTTGGAAAATTTATAATGATTAGTTCGAAAGTGTTTGTATTTGAATGATGTTTAGGAATGAAATGAGATGAGAGGAGATGAGATTAGATGGGATGAAAAACTTTTCCAAACATCCCCTTAGTGTATTTTCTTCAAGCAATTTGGGGTATGTTACATGGGGATAGGGACAGAAACTGAGACGAGGATAAGGATAAGGATAGAGACAAGGATAGGGACATAGAGAGGAGTAGTGTGTCACCGAGGCGGGATCCGAAATCGAAAAGGAGGATTCGACCCATGTTGCCGTGGGAGAGAATGCCTGAGTGGAGGTCGGAGAATTTTGAGACTCCCAGATCTGGAGTGAGCTAGGTGGTGTTCAAAGGGGTATAAGTACTTACACAAACACAGACACAACGAATACACTGCTATATTGAACATAGTTAATATTGAGAAAAATTAACTTTATTTTACTAGATCCGGTTGAAATTATTGTTGTTGTAACTTTGACATGGTAGTGTATTTGGAAAATTAGTTTCATGAAAATGGTTTGTTCGAAAAGAATCTCAAATCAACTTTTATTGCTCTTATTCCAAAACATCTTGGCATTGTAGAGGTATAAGACCATCGCCCTATTAACTTGGTGAGCGAGATTTACAAAATCCTTTCGAAAGTTTTGGCGAATCAATTGAGCATGGTGGTTGAAAAGTTAATTCGAATGAGGTAAGTGGATCATATGGGGTGGGAGTCGTGGGACTATGGAAACACATAAGAGGAGAATGGGATATATATTCAAGATATATTCGTTTTGAGGGGTGTGAAGGGTCCAAAATCAAATTTTGGCATGATGTATGGTGTGACAATAGGACGCTCAATGAAGTTTGCCCAAAATTTTATGGCATAGCAAGAATGAAAGAAGCTTCAATTACGGACCTCTTACCCATATCTCATGGTACTGCCCAATGGAACATTACAAGATTGGGAAGTTGATGCTTTCTCGAAGTTCTATGACCTAGCGTACTCCACCCGTATAATGAGGGGAGTTGAAGGCAAGATCTTTTGGCACCCTTCTAAGAAAGGGAAGTTCATAGTTCGTTCATACTATCAAACCATGATCACGCATAATACAAACTCATTCCTTGAAAGAGCATTTGAAAGACAAAAGCACTCTTGAAGGCAAATATTTTGTATGGATGGCTTCACTAGGGAAGTTCCTCACAATAGACAACCTATGGAAACGTCACATTATAGTCATGGATTGGTGTTGTACATACAAAAAGAGTTAAGGGTCCATAGATAATCTATTACTTCATTGTGAGATTGCTACCACCTTGTGGAATAACTTCTTTGCTTGGATGATATTAGCTTGGATGATGGCAAAAAGGGTAATCAATCTCCAAGCTTCTTGACAAGGTATTTGGGGCAACTCTTAGATTACAATAGTGTGCAAGATGGTCCCAATATTTCTGTAGTTGGAAGGAGAGGAATGCAAGAAGTTTTGAAGATCGAGAGTGGTCATGGATGAGCTTAGAAGTTTATTTTTCAATACTTTACTCTATTGGCCGATTGTAATTGATTTTAATGTCATGTCTTTTCATGATTTCCTTGTTTCGCTAAACTTAGCATGCATAGACGACACTCCTGTATATTTTCCGTATACTCGGACTTTTGTCCATCGATAAAAAAAAAAATAGACTTGTTTACATTGTAGTTCATACATGCATACATATATAAACATGAATTCATGAAATAATACTGAACACAGGCAATAATAGCAAAGGGGTGTGGTTTTGCAGATCAACACTTCTCACGTTAAGAATTTCTTCATTTTATTTTTCAGATTTCATGTCCATACAAAAATGACAAAATTGAATAGCTGCCTTGAAAGGGAAGTTTGGATAGTGAGTTAAGATGAGATAAGATAAAATGAAAGTTGAATAAAATATTGTTAGAATATTTTTATATATATATATATTTTTTTTTTTAAAGTTGAAAATTTTTGATTATTTATTGTATTTTGTGTGGAAGTTTAGAAAAGTTATAATTATTAGATGAGATGAAATGGATTGAGAGGCTCTCTCAATCCAAACAACCCAGTCTTGAAGTTCGTCTAGCTCAAGTTAACATTTATCCGTGGATCGAGACACAAACCTGTTTAGAGCCATTATTCTCCCTACCAGTCGCTGAGTATCGTTGGTGGTTAAGGGCAGCACCATTCTCAAGATTGCCTCTATCTTCTAAGTGTTGGCCTCTATTTCTCTCTGTGAGAGTATGAACTCCAAGAATTTGCCTGAATTTACCCCGAACGCACGTTTGGCTGGGTTCAACTTCATTTGGTATTTTCGTAATATCGCGAAGGACTCCTTGAGATCTGTTAGGTGCTGTTCAGCATCCTTACTTTTTACCAATAAATCTTTTACATATGCCTCCATAAACTTTCCGATTTGGTGTTTGAACATCCGATTGACCAGCCTTTGATATGCTGCTCCGGCATTTTTCAGCCCAAAAGGCATTACCCAGAGTAGGCGTCCGTAAAACTTAAAAATTGGTGTCCGGCTGTGGCATCCATGATAACGTCAATTTGCGGAAGTGGAAAGCTATCTTTGGGGCAAGCTTTGTTAAGGTCGGTGAAGTCTACGCACATATGAAGCCCGCCGCCAGGAGTTTCTCGATTTCTTCTGCTACAGCCGTGCACTTCTTAGTGGTGAACGACCTCCTCTTCTGCCATACTTTCTTGGCTTCAGGATCAACACAAAGTTTGTGGTCTATGATCAAATTATCGATCCCGGGCATCTCTCCGTGGCTCCAAGTGAATACATCTCTATGCTAAATCAACAATTGTTCCAGGGCTTCTTGATACTCTGGTGGGAGCTTGGAGCCAACCCTTATGGTAGCGACTAGGTGTTCTGGATGTAGCTTCACTACATGCAAGGGCTCGTTGGCTTCGGCTTGTAACAGGCTACCTTCATCCCTAGTCTCCATGTCTTGCCCTTCTTCTAGTTGAGGTGCTAGCGGTAATTGGTCTTTTAAATTGTCTATGGAGCATACCATTGGTGCTCCTTTATTATGTTCCTGAACATAGCAATCTTGGGCTAATATCTGCTCTCCTCGAACTTCGCCCACTCCCGCTTCAGTTGGAAATTTCATCTTGAGGTGGTATGTGGAGGTGACCACCTTTAAGTTATTGAGGGTTGGGCACTCCAATATGGCGTTGTAAGACGACGGGGCCTTGACTACTAGAAAGTCAGTCATGCTAGTTACTGTGTGGGCACCGACAGGTTGAACAACTTCTCCTGAGAACCCTTTCAGTGGGAAGAGAGATGGTTGCAACTTGTCCATCGGGGTCCCCATTCGAACGAACGCATCCCAAAAGAGGATGTCAGTAGAGCTTCCATTGTCAACCAAGACTCGTCTGATCGTGTAGTTGGCGATGAACAGTGTAACAACCAAGGCGTTGTCATGAGGGTACATAACCCCTTCGCAATCCTCCTCCCCGAATGAGATGGTCGGGGTTGTTTTTGCTTTATGGTACTTTCGCGGCTGATCTGCCACATATACCTCATGATATCTTGCTCTTCGTGCATGGGCCTTTCTTCTAGATGTCATGGCATCGTCGCCAGCAAATCTGCCTGCTATAGTGTGGATTTCGCCCAAGGGGGCCTGTGCCTGATCTCCTTTGGGTTGCAGGGAATTATTTCTTCTCTACTCCTCCTGTTTATGGCACTTGGGGCTCCTGCCTCTTCTTTCCCAATTTGGTTCCCTTGGTGGCTTTATGTAATCAACCACCATTCTTTCCAACTCCCCATTGCCAGTCATCTCTTCAATCCGCCTTTTCAGGGTGATGCACTCTTCTGTCCGGTGGGTGTAACTTTGGTGGTAGGTGCAATGGCATCGTCCTTTGTCAGGTACGAACTCTTCCTTTCTTGAGTTTCTACCATCTTCTTGCACATTGTGGTTGTTATGCATAAGTCGGCGCCCATGATCTTGCCTATCTTCTGGGTGGCTTCGCCCATTTGGTTTTTTGTCTTCCTTAGAGTTGCTCCGGTTTTTGTTTTCTACCTTTGCCTCCTGCTTCCGTGGTTCTATCATAGCTTGTAGAGTTTCTTCTGCATTGACAAAGTCATCTGCCCGATCTATGAACTCCCTTAGGGTGGATGGAGTTCGTCTAGCCAGTTCAGCCATGAAAGGGCTTCGAGGCTAAACTCCTCGTAGTAGTGCAGCTAAAGTAATTTTTTCATCCTATTCTCAGTGGTGAGTCTCTCCTTGTTGAAGCATGTTAGGTAATTCTTCAGATTTTCTCCCTTTTTCTTGTTTTATGGTTAACAGATAGGCCGCCGGTTTGTGACATCTTCTTCTAGCCATAAACTACGTAAGAAACTATTTAGCGAGCTCCTCAAAGCTGCCAATTGATCCAGGGTGAAGGGCCCCAAACCATCCCCATGCTTGGCCCTTCAGAGTTAACGGGAAGGCACTGCAAGCTACCTCCCCTGGGAAGCCATAGAGAGTCATGTGTGCTTTGAAATTCTCAAGGTGATCAATGGGATCTTTAGACCCGTCGTACAGGCCGGTCTGTGGTACTTTGAATTTAGCTGGTAGGGGGACCGCCATGACTTCCTTGCTGTAAAGGAGGTCCGTGCGTGTGAGGAGTTGTTCCATGGACGAGGAGCCACCCATCCTTTTGGCAATCTCCTCATATTTAACTACTAAACTGGGTATTTCATCATGCATCTTCTTCTTCTCCATTTATTCACTATTAACTCCTTCGGCACTGTGCGCATCCATTTCAGGTTGTCCGTTCTGGGTAGGGAGATTATCCATCTACCGCTTTAGTTCCTCGTTCTCTTTCTGCAGTTGTTCGACAACTGCCATGACTCGCTTTAGCTTTTTCTCCATTTCCACTAACCTTCCTTCTGCCTCCATCATGCTTGGTCCCGGATTTCAGTCGACTTATGATCTCGTGACGGTTGGCATGTGAAAATCACATTAAAGTCTGTAAAGGTCCCACAAACAGCTCCACTATTAAGGACATGTTTCACACCACCAATCGTACGAATGACACCTGCAACAATGAAGAGACGGCGCTGGTCGCCCTGTGTAAACTCTGATGCTTAAGTCAGTAACAATATAAGAATAAGTATATAAAAGTAGAGATCATGATAGAAGATGTTACCTCCACCAAGTTATTTATAGAAGGATGCGGAGTGGTGGCAATTAACTCTGATCGCCAATCCTTCGTGCTTATCCTTCATAATCCATCATTTAAGCAGAGAGGATATCTCCTGTTTTGTAGGAGTTATCTCATGCAAGATATTCATATTTTGCCTAGGGCCTCATTCCCCACTCTTCGAGTTTATCTCACCCGTAATTGTGGTTGTGAGTCCTTTACTTATAGGGCTCTTAGCCTCAAGCCATCCACAAGTCTTCTTGGGCTCGCAAATGGACTCGGCCTCATATATGGGCTTGGCCTTAGACAAGCTCTCAGTCCAGGGGTCTAAATGTCCCCTCCACTATCATTCTCTCTCAAGAATAGCCTCATACAATCCCTCATTACCGTAAAACGAGAAGGAATAGGAAACCTAGGATCAATGGATTTAGTGTAGTCCCGAAACACTTGGCCTTCAACAACTAAAAAATGCAACTCATCAACTATGACCATCCTAGCAAGAGTAGTCCTAATTTTTTTTCTTGTTAGACTTGGTCATTCCTAGTGTCTTCTCCCATTCTCCTCCTTCAACTCTTGTCTTCAGGACCGAGTATTGTTGACTCTTATCCAATCAACTCTTACGATTTTTTTGGGCAAAGGTAGATGTGTGCTTTCAACACCCTAAATGAATTATGACATGGGTCAACAATCCTTGCCCTAGAAACCATAAGAGAACATATTATAGAGAACAAAGAATTATTGGCAAAGGTTGCTGCATGAAGTTAACATTAGAGAACAAATTATAGATTCACAGAGTCATGGATCATTATAGTCCAATGATTCAGAACCATAGAGCAGACAAAAAACGCACACATAGAGCAGTGAATTAATAAAAGCTACAACCATATCATCAAAAAATTACATAGATTTTACACAACCATATCATCACAAAATTACACAAATTTTACACATATCATCACAAAATTACACAAATTATACACAACCATATCATCACAAAATTAGATAAATTTTACACAACCATATCATCACAAATCTACACAGATTTTACACAACCATATTATCACAAAATCACACAGATTTTACACAACCATTTTCACTTGAAATTTTGAAATCAAATGAGCAAAATGAAAGAAAGCCAACACAAACTCACTATGATTTCGTGATATTGAGAGGGAGAGAGAGACAGAGAGAGGCAATTTCAAGGAGACCTTGCAACTTCATTAGCCTCGAGACCCTGAAAAATCTTCAAACACAACACAACATCAAAACGAGAGAGAGAGAGAGAGACAACACCGACCACTGGCTCCGGTTGAGGGATGGAGTGTCGCTAGGGTTAGAGGAAAAATCATCACAAACTCAAAGTATGAAGGCTGAAGGTTCGGGAATCTGGGGGGGAGCCTTGAGGAATTAAAGGGAAACCATGTAAAACAGCGTCGTTTTTACATCAAAAAATGATGTCGTTTTACGTTTAATGTGATGTTTTGTGACCAAAATAGAGTCAAACAAGGCCGTTTTGACTCTGTTTAGGTTAGGTTGCACCGCTACAGGGTATTGGGCTCCTCATACGAGTTGTGTTTTGGGCCATTTTTTCCCTAAACCCTACATCAAACCCTAAATTAATTTTCATCTTTGTTTTAGCCATAATTTTTATTTATTTATGGTTTTTATAATCTTTAAATTGTGAGTTTAATTGTTAGTATTGATTATTAACAATTACTATTAAACATAGTATATAATTACATGTTATTAAATATTAACACACTATAATATTTTATACTAATGTTTAAATTATTCCTATTATAGACTTGTACTATAGTGTTTAATTACATGTTATTGTATTAGTTCCTAACTTATTTCTAACTTAATTATATACTAAACTTAGTATTATATATTATTATACTAGTGTTATTATACATTAGTATTAGTTATTATAAATTTATAGATTAGTGTTTATACATTAGTATTAAATGTTTTTTTTTTTTGAGTAAACAGGTGTCAACCTTCATTAAAAGAGGACTTACAAAGTTAATTTGAAAAACAAATCAATTACAAGCGTTAATAACTCCCCAGTACACTTTCGTGACTGACATGGTCTAGTCCAGACAGTAAATCTCTAAAGACCTAAATCTTTAGAGAAAATACACCCTCTGTCCAAGATAGAGATTAAAGCCCCATACCCCGACTAAGCAGGGTAGGGTATACCAAACCCCAACAACCCCGTCAAAGCGGAGGGGGGACTAATACTCCATTCAGACCAAAGTCCGAAGGTACTAATTTTTTTTTTTTTGGATTTTTATTAACCTAGAAACTACATTACACAAAGAAAACTACAAAGAAAAAACACTGCAACAAAAAAAGGACACAAGGGCTGCTGTGGCGCGTGCAGTATACGCACCACTCTGGGAAGGGAACCGCCAGTCGACCTTGGAGATCCCGGACTCACAGACTCCAGAAACGCCGCACGTGGTGTTGGCAGAGGGCTCCCGGGTGGTGCGTGGAGGCCACGCGCCGAACAACGCCGAAACTTCGAGCCGCGCGTATGGGCTACTCGCCGCTCCGTTTGGTGCCGCATTTGGTGGTCTTTAAGATCGGCGGCAGGGCATCACCATGGCGGGGCGCGTGCTGGCCTGTGGCGACGAGAAGACCCAGATCGGCGCTTCACACTTATTTCCCCTGAAAAAACACAAAAACACAAAACGAAACTACTTAGAAGAGAAGGGAAGGAGGAGGAGGAGGAGGAGGAGGAGGAGGGAGGGAGGGGAAGGGAGCCGAAGCTCCCACCCCTCAAGCCGGATCTGCGAACGAGTTTTAGGTTTCGACTGTGAGAGAGAGTTAAACGAGAGAGAGGGAGCTCAACCGTTTGTTGTAAATCGATTGAGTCATCCCAGTATTAAATGTTATTATGCATTAATTATTATACATTAGTGTTACATGGTATTAATACTAAGGTGCTTACATATACTAAACTACTATTAGTCAATTTAGTCTATTTATATTATAGTATAAGTATATTATTTTATAATAATTAGCTCATACTAGTATATTATTGAATTTAATTAACTATGTAAGTTATAGTTATATAAAATATATATGATTAATATATATATATATAAATACATATTTTCATAACATATGTACAATATCAAAGTCGGAAGCAGAGTCAGAGTCGGAGTCGGAGTTTGAGTCGGTCCGACTCCACCTCCAACTCCGACTCTTACTCCAACTTTCAAACTAAAAAACTCCGATTCTGACTCTGACTTATCGGAGTCGGAGAAGAGCCAGAGCAGAGTAGTCAGATTTTTGCTTAGTCCTAATGAAGCTAAAACAAAGGGCAAATATCCAAAATCCTTTTTTAATAAAGATAATTGAAATAAACAATTAAAGACATAAGAGTGATATGTTTTTATTGTGTTTAATGATGTTTATAAAACTCACAATGACACTAATAAATATTGTAGAATCTGAGCTATGTTTGGAAGATGAACCCAACTCAACTCATCTCAAACCAATCATTGATGAGACCCACTACTTTTTCAATTTTTCACAAAAAAAAAAGTTAAACACATTTCAACTTACTACATACATTTCAACCTAAAAAGTTAAACTCATCTCAACCTAAAAAAGTTAAACCCAACTCAATGGGACCCACAAAATACCACTATTCGCTACTCAATTCAACTCATCTCAACATCCAAACAGTTTGGATACAAAAGTCCCCCTAACTCATCTCAACTCATCGCATCAAATCATTACAATTTTCTCAAATTTTCACACAAAATATAATAAACAATTAAAATTTTCAAATTCCAAAACAATAATAGTATTAAAAAATAATATTATAATAATATTTTATTTAACTTTCACATTTCATCTCATTTCAACTCAATATCCAAACCTGAAAGATCACAAACAAACTTCACCAGCTTGCTTCCATGCCACAGCTACACTCACTTCTGATGCACGACACGTAGTCCATCATGCAACACAACCCCTGCCTTTGCAATTTGAATGCTTGTAGTCATAACAAAATATGGTTACAAATGGATGGCAATGTGATCAAGTGGTGTACAAAGTACACCTAACAATACAAACAAAATCTACTTTGCCGAGACACATAGTTCTTCCAAAAATCTAAAAAACCATTCTTGATATCACAAAGGATAAAGAAAAGAGTATTGAGGCTCCTTGTAATATGTGATCGATCACCTCTTTCAAGTTTGTTTATTCACACGCCAAACATATTATATATTAAGGTGAAACCTTATTTCATCATAAGTTAATATATATTTTTACTTCGATTCTCTCTTTCACTTAGGGGTGGGCAGCGGGGCCCCGTTCCCCGCTGACCCACCCCGTTCGCCCCGCCCCCGCCCATGCGGGGCGGGGGCTCCGGCCCGCTTAAACGGGGTGCAGGGGGCCCCGCCCGCACCCCAGGGAAGATGCAGAGGCAGGGGGCGGATGGGGCGAAGCCCCGCCCCGCTTAAGTTATATATATATATATATATAATATAATTAAAATTATAGATATATATATAAACAAATAAGTAGAGTGAAACATCGCCGTTTTGTCATAGAGAAAACGGTGCCGTTTCACTTAGGACTGGTAAGTGCAGCCGCCCCTCAACTAATAGTGAAACGGGTCTAGTGAAACAGCGTCGTTTCACTTTTAGCTAAGGTTCCCCCCCTCCCCTTCCCCACGTCTGCTTCCCTCATTTCTCGAACTCTCCTCTCTCACTCTCCTTTCTCACCCTCTCAGTCTCTGAGTCTCTCGCGCGATCTCTCAAACTCAAGCTCTCTGAGTCAGTCTCGCACTCGCATCCACAAGCCTCTCTCTCTCAGTCGAATCTCAGTCTCGCACGAGCAGCACCACCACTGCCACTTCCCCGTCTCCGTCTCTCACTGGGATTTCGCCGCCACTCAAAGGTAAGAAATCCGAAACCCATTCTTTCTTTTTTTCTTTTTTTTTAGATTGGAGATTGGAGGAAGGTTGGGTTGAATCGGAGATGGAGGATGGGAAAATTGTGAATTTGTGTGCTGTGGAGAATTTTGTGCTTGTGTTTGATTCGTGTGTTTCTTTGTACTTGGATTGAAACCCTAAAATTTAGGGGTTCAATCCGAAACCCTAAATTTTGTTAGGGGTTTCAATTGAAACCCCCCAATTTTAGGGGTTTCAGATTGAACCCCTAAAATTGAGGGGGTTTCAATCCGAAACCCCAATTTTGGGGTTTCAATTGAAACCCCCTCAAGTTTGGGGGTTTCGGATTTAACCCTAAAATTGAGGGGGTTTCAATCCGAAACCCCAATTTCAGTTAGGGGTTTCAATTCTAACTCAATTTAGGGGTTTCAATTGAAACCCCCTCAATTTAGGGGTTTCGGATTGAACCCCTAAAATAGAGGGGGTTTCAATTGAAACCCCAAAATTGGGGTTTTGGATTGAAACCCCCTCAAGTTATGTTTTTCAATTTAGGGGTTTGAAGTTATGTTTTATATAATTATTTTATTATTTAAAGGTCCAATGTTAATGGAAATAATAATGTGATTGATAAGTGCATGTTCGGAATTATGTCGTATGTTGATTGATTTTTTTATTTTTTATTGTATTGTGGAATCAGGAATGTCTTCTCAAAGAGATTTCACTAATAGCTCTCCCACCCCTACCAGTACCCCTGCCCCAGAACCTAACCCTACTCCAACCCCTGGGAGTGAGAATACACCCTACCCCGCCCCTAAGCCCACACAAAGTAAGAAACCTGTTTCCGTAGTTTGGTCTCATTTTACCAAACTAGAGGCTGGTGACCCCAATAACCCACAATCTAAATGTAATTATTGTGGAAAAATATATGGATGTCACTATAGGAAACATGGTACATCCCAGTTAAAGGTCCATTTAGAGGAACAATGCAAGAAGAGTCCAATATTAAGATCCTTAGTGGAGAAGGGTCAATCAAGACTAGAAATTTGACTGAAAAAAATGACGGATGAGAGTAGTGGGGGTTCAACATTGAAGGGGTTAACAAAGTATAATGCTGATCAGTGTAGAAGGAAGTTAACTCGTATGGTTGTCATAGACGAGATACCTTTTCAGTTTGTGGATGGGAGAGGGTTCCAAGAATTTGTCCGAGAATTGGAACCTAGATTTATGCTTCCTTCTCGTCACACTGTGGCAAAGGATATTAAAAAGATGTACTGGAAAGATAAAGATGTTTTGAGGGGTCAATTGGCGGGTTTGGTAGTTTGCCTCACTACCGATACTTGGACTTCTATCCAAAATTTTAATTATATGTCTTTGACTGTCCATTTCATTGATTCTGACTGGATTCTTCATAAAAAGATTATCAAATTTTGTCAAATAACTGATCACAAGGGTGAGACAATTGGGAAGGCCTTAGAGGTCTCAATAAAGGAGTGGGGGTTGAGTAGGGTTTTGACAGTTTCGGTTGACAATGCCTCGTCTAATGATGTTACCTTGGGATATCTGAAGACTTATCTTTAAGAGGCAAATAAGACATTCTTGGGTGGTGAATATTTGCATGTTAGATGTTCTGCACATATCTTTAATCTAATTGTGACTGAGGGGTTAAAAGATGTTGATAACTCGGTTGCACGAGTTAGATTGGCTGTGAAATTTGTGAGGTCTTCTCCTTCTAGATTGGAGAAATTCAAGATTGCTGCGAAGAGTGTGGGCATAACATCAAAGAGGGGTCTTTGTACTGATGTTCCCACCAGATGGAACTCAACCTTCTTGATGTTGGAGGCGGCCCAAGAATATAAAAAAGCCTTTCAATTATTGGGTGATGAAGACATTCAATATGTCAAATGATGTTTCATTAGGATTGCCTAATGATGATGATTGGGAGGTAGTTGCTACATTTGTTGATTTTCTCGGGCTATTTTATGATGTCACGTTGAAGTTATATGCTTCTTTGCACCCTACATGCTATGAATTTTGTCAACAAATATGTAGGGTGAAAGAAGAATTAGACGACATGTATAGGGGTTCCAATCTAAGGATGAGAGGGATGGCATTGACCATGAGGGTCAAATTTGACAAGTATTGGGGAGATTTGACTAGACTCAATATTTTGTTATATGTGGCTACTATTCTTGATCCCCGTCTAAAACTTTCAGGCATGTTATATGGTTTGGGACTTGCGTATGATCAGGCATGGACTGATCTTATTGGTGAGATGGCCCGCGATACCCTTCATAGATTTTATGATGAGTTTAATGCAATTAAGGGTGGTACTACATCTACTACACCTACACATATCCCAACACCTCCTCCAGACACCAGGGCAACAAAGAAGCGTAGATTGGCATGGACGAAAACCCTTGCACATAATCACACACTAGTCCATCAATCTACGGAGGTGGTTTTAGAGTTAGACAGTTATTTGTCAACGGATCTTATTCAAGAAGATGATGATTTTGACATTTTAGGATAGTGGAAGGTAGCATCAAAGAAATATCCCATCCTTTCTGAGATTGCCCATTGTATATTGGCCATCCCTATTAGCACCGTTGCCTCGGAGTCTGCCTTTAGTACCGGAGGACGCATATTTGATCCTTTCCGTAGTTCATTGTCTCCTACAACTGTGGAGGCATTGATATGCACACAGAGTTGGACGATGGGAAATGATATTTATGTTTCGGATATGTTAGATTTTAAAAAGACCGACGAAGAGGGTGGTGATCAGTCTGGATCTGGACCATCTGGTAATTATTGTTTTTATTTTATTATTTTGATTTATTTATATTAATTTCAATTTCAACAGTATTAATTTTAGTATTGATTGTTGTAGCAACACATAAGACGACTCAGACGATGTCTACCTCCACTGCTATATGAACATCTGCTCAAGCCTCAAAAGAGTCAAAGACTACCCATCCGGCCGCCCCAAATGTCACAGTCAAAGACCCAAACCGGTCGCATCTTTTTTTAAATTATTAATTTCGTAGATTTTTAAATTTTGAATCAGTCTATCATATGTATGTATTATATATTTTATTTGTAATTTTGTAATATTGATTCAATGTCCCTTTGACACTTTTTTATTTGTAATTTTGTAATTGTTTAGACTTTCCATTTTATTTTTATAATAGCTTAGTTATTATTATTATTTATTAGTTTATTAGGTAGTAGACTTGTAGTCTATATTCTATAGTAGTACTTCCTTAGTCTTAATTATATAAAATTGTGTATGTATATATTATTTTCATTCATGAAATTTTTTTTTTTTACTCTTTTTTTTTTAAAAAACATAAAATTATATTTTTATGGGCCTAAAATGGCCCAGAAGCTGTTTATGGGCCATTTTAGGCCCATTACAGCGATTTCTGGGCCAAAAAAGGCCCAGAAACCGCTTCTTTGGCCCACTAGCGGTGCGAGGGTGCGGATGGAGGACCCCCTCCACCCGCACCCCGTCATCAGGGACAGGGTCCTCCGCCCCCGCACTCCGGGGGCAGGGAGCGGATTAGTAATGTGGCCCCGCGCCTATGCGGGGGCAAGGGGCAGGGTGGGGGCTTCCCCGCCCCGTATGGGGCGGGTAGTACCCCTACTTTCACTACATGTGGCTAGTCAAGTGGTAAGGGCAGAATTATTTGCATGAATCCTATGTCATATGTTCAATTCTTCCTAGGGCTGTACACCGATGGGTTTGATGTCGGTTTCGGTGCAAAACTGAGACACCACCGACGTCTGCTATGGGTCTATTGAATCGGCCGAAACCGATGGTTTGGGGATAGAAAACCGATCATATCGGTCTCGACGTGCGTCGGCGCGGTCCTCAGTCCACCGTCGGCATCTTCTGTGAAGGAGGAGGAATTGAGGAAGAGTGAACAACTGTCCCGCTGTCGCTGCCATGGAAGAAGAAGAGAGTTGCAGAGGGTAGAGAGGAAGAAGATGACGCGGGGAAGAAGAAGAGGGGTGTGGGGGGTTATTAATTCATCTTAAAACGGCGCCGTTTGGCTTAAAAGCCAAACGGTGCCGTTCTATTATAATTTTTTTTTTTAACTTTCAAGCTTTATAACGACATCGTTTAACTTATTATAAGTGAGACGGTGCCGTTTTATATACATATATTAAAAAATATATATAAATAGACCGAATCGGCCGGTTCAGCGGTTTTCCAAGAGTTCAAACCGACACCCACAGTCGATATCGATTTTTTTCAATTTCTCTCGACCACCGACCGGTTCTTTTCCGGTTCCGTGCTCCGGCGGTCGGTCTGATCGGTTCCGGCGGTTCCTGTAGAGCCCTAATTCTCCCTAAGATAAAATTGCAAATTAAGTGGGAGGCTATGACGGTGAGTTGCAGTACTAGTCTCCATGAGAGTTTAGTTTCCATGGATAAGTTAGGATCCAATCGTGGGATGGTTCCCCATCATAAAAAATATATATGTTGTATTTTGGTTCGTTTAATACCATTAATAAATTTTAAAATAAGTAAATATATACCAACACCAACTCACAAGCAATGGTTCTTTTATTGAAAATTAATTTGTTTCAACAATTATCATAAATTTTCTTTCTGACATTTGACAAAAAGCTTAATAATTTATCTCTTTCTTTGCTCTAATAATTTTTCTCTCTCCTAAATCATTTTTTTTCGGTTGGTGATGGTTCAGTAAAGAAAAAAAAAAATCGTAAATCGGCATCATGTTAAGTTTTTATTAAGAGTAATGCTTTGGATCGAGACTAAAAAAAAATCCAGAATTGGATTTTTTTATTTTTATTTTTATTTCTTTTATCAAATGATTAAAAAAATATTTTTTAATGATATTATGAATTTTTTATTTTTTTTAAATATTTATGATAATTAAAAAATTATATGAAAATAATAAAAAAAAATTAACAATTTTTTATTCTCGAATTCGGTACCCGCAGCATGATTCTTTTATTAACATCCGAGTTTGTTGAGAGAGAGAGAGAGAGAGATTGCTGAGAGTGAGAGAGAGAGCTTGGAGACAGGGAGAGAGAGGGGGACTGAAATTAGTACGGATTCTACGGTAAGTTGTATGAAACCGTTGAGGTGTCTTTTCCTGGTTGGAGGGTGTAAATCTTGCATTTTCACCTCGTCCGGTTTTAAGATTTTCTTGACATACAGTACTGCCATTATTGCCCGAAACAAATTGCAGATTGACTGCTTTGTGAAGTCTCTGTTTGCGTTGGGAGAATGGAGGAAGAGAAAGCCGCGGCGTACTACGACGAGCTGACTCGCAAAGGCGAAGGAGCCGCCAGGTTCAAACAAGGTCTTGGATTCTCCTCCTCCTCCGACAATGTCCCAGCAAAAGGCTCGGCTCTGCCCTCCTCGTCCTCTTTTCTCAGCAACTTTGTCAGAGCCTCGAGCCCCACCAAGGCCTCCGAGTTTCAAAAGCAAGGGCAACTCCAATCCATTCAAAACAAGCTCAGGAAGAAACCTGTCTCCTCCGAAGCAGAAAAACATGCGATTCCTAGGGTTTCTGATAAAATCGAAAGAGAGAGGGATAGGCATTCGAGGAGGCGAAGTAGGAGTAGAGAGAGAAACAGAGACAGGGAGAGGGATAGAGATAGGGACAGAGACAGAGACAGAGACCGGGAGAGGGTTAGAGATAGGGACAGAGACAGAGACAGGGATAGAGACAGAGACAGAGACAGAGACAGAGATAGGGATAGGGACAGAGAGAGGAGGAGGAGGAGTGTGTCACCGAGGCGGGATCGGAAATCGAAAAGGAGTCGGAGCTTGTCCCCGCGGGAGAGAGTGCGTGAGAGGAGGAGGTCGGAGAAGAGTAGAAGTGAAGATGGGAATGGGGATAGGGATAGAGTCGGTAAAGTGGGGAGGGAGAAGAACGGTGGGATTGTTTATTCAAAGTTGATCGAAGGCTATGAAAATATGGTATGTTCAATTTTAGTTTTTCTTTTTGATTTTTTGCATTGATTCTTTTTTCTGATGAATCCCTTTTCAATTTTGTTTAATTTCTTTTTCGATTTATATCTATTGGATTACATATTGTATAATTACAATGTGATCGATGTCAATGTCATTTGGGCTATGTTTCAGTGTTTGAACCCTCGAAAAATCGGTTTTATATATTTGTTGTTTTCAGCAGTTGTGAAGTACCATAACAATCTGTCTCTCTGTTGTAAACAGACACCAGCTGAAAGAGTGAAGGCCAAGATGAAACTTCAGCTTACTGAAACTGGTAAATATCGGATGTTACTCTGAACGGATGTTAAATTCCTTTTGTTCACTTATCAAAAAAAAAAAAACCTTTTGTTTCTTTCACGTTATTTGGGTAAATTGTCAAATTTGTTTGTTTATTTAGATTTTGGGTGATCGTTACGTAACGACATTTTTTTTTTTCCTTTTTGACTAGCAAGAATGCTTGAATGAAACCAAACAAATTACTAGGCTTTGGATTCTTCGATTACTTCAAAAAAAAAAAATCATGTATGCTAGGCTGTGGAAGTACTTATATGTGGACAAAGGTTTCAGATTTTGTGACTCCCAGATCTGGAGGCTAGGTGGTGTAGAAAGTGGTTTAAGTACTTGCACAAGCACAGACACAACAAATACACTGCTACGTTGAACATAGTTAATATTGAGAAAATTATCAGCTATGTTGATTCTTCTTATGAATTTCTTCCTGGCAAAGATCAGTCCTTTTTTAGCTCAATCTTTTCTGCTTTTGACTCTTATCTTGCTTAGGGAATGTCAAAGTAAACTTTGTAAAATAATACTATTTAAGAGGCAGCAGTTCCCTCTTATGGGAAAATAGCCTTCGTAAAATAATGACTCAAGGAAAGCCAAACCATTTATGGGCTTGCATTCTAGAAGAATTAGCCAAGGTTACAATCTGAGTCATTGAAATCATCATATCAGAATAAAATATTTGCAGTTATTTTTTAACTCCATACTCCTACCAAGTGCTCCAAAGTTGTGCTTCAAAAAGGACACCCTTGCAGCATTAAGACAAGGATGATTCCAGGGGAAAAAAAAAGAGATTTGATTATGTTTTTGTGCTTTGTTGAGCAACCCGCATTGTCACTGGCTATGTCTAAGGAGTGCTGAATGGTGTGCTTCTTCAACTTCTGCACATGATGTTATTACTCTTCCTTGTGATCTTTGAGCGTTATTGTTTGTGGAGTGACAATTTTACTCCCCTAGTATGGGTTCAAAAGGTCCTGCCTTGGTGAGTTTCCATGCCATAAAAAAGGAAGCTGCCTCTCTTCTTTTATTTCAAGCTCTCACCAATACTTTGTCTTTAACTGAGGGAGATTTGCAAAACATGGAAAATAATGGTTAAACTTCTATGTATGGTTGCTAATTAAAATTATTTGTTGTTATACAATTTTTTCCCAGTTATTGTATCTCACTTTATGTGCAGCTGACAAGGACACAACAAAGGGCATGGGCTCAGGTTGGGAACGATTTGAATTCAACAAGGACGCTCCACTTGATGATGAGGAGATTGAAGGTAAACTCTTCTACTGCATTGCACTTCCTTTTGGTATGTACTAAGAGATAAATGTTGGCCATGTAATTCTCTTGGTTTGTAATTTTCATATTATTACTAGTAGGCTTGGATTCTGCAATATATATAGTGCTGTTTTCTAAGCTGTGAGAGTGATTCAACTGCTACCCAGTAACTTGTTACTGGTTTTTACTTGCATTCCCGTGCTTTTGTTATTATTGAATTCCTTTGAAATCATCGATCAAACTCAATTCATTGGGCTTTACTAATCCTTTAAGAAATCCAAAGAGGTTCCCATGGAATTGAACCACCAGATCATCTGCTATATTCTCAATTAATTACTTCTTCGAATGCTAAAAAGGAATGCTAAAAAAAATATTTTATGCTTTTCTATTTATTAATGTAGGCCTTACTCCTAGAATCTACAGATTTTATGATTATATTGAAACAAAAAGTAATAAAGTGCTGGGTGGAGTTCTCATTCTGTAAGCTTCATTGCAGAAAAATTGAGCTCACTTTTTAAGGAATTTTCTATTTAACCTTCCATTAAATCTTCTTGAAAAGCAAGTTAATACCTTCTATCCCTGTGTTTCACCTGCCCCAAGAAATGCCTTAACAAGGTTGAGAACTACGTATATGATATCCCAGGCACATGAAGTCTGCTGAAGATGTCTTTGCATCGAATACGTCCTCTCAATCGCATGTTTTGCACATACTATAAATTGGAATCCACACACACAACAGGGCTAATCTGATGAATAGTTGAATCTGAAAGACATCATGATGTAATGTATATGATGTGGTAATCAGATGTACTGTATATGTTGTAACTAAGAGTTCTAATGGGCTTGGGCCAAGAAAAGCAGAGAGCTGATAGCACATGTTTTGCACATGTTTTTGCCTTGGTTGCAGTTGCAGAAGATGATGCAGCATTAGTCAAGAACATTGGCCAGAGCTTTCGCTTTTCTGCATTTGAGGTACCGTGTGCTATCTTTTCTCCTATCTGTCACCTGTGATAGTCTATTTAACAATCATGCATGTTAGTTCCTTCAACATGGATTTCATGAGAGAGAGAGAGAGAGAGAGAGTTTCTCGTTTCCAGTGTAAGTTATTTCTTGTGATATGAAGGCAAAAAGAGAGGAACAAATCAAAGCTGCCCATGATGAGGCCATGT
Organism: Juglans mandshurica; assembly: GCA_022457165.1. Lineage (NCBI taxonomy): Eukaryota > Viridiplantae > Streptophyta > Magnoliopsida > Fagales > Juglandaceae > Juglans > Juglans mandshurica. The sequence continues at coordinate 12,945,538 of CM039632.1, read as the reverse complement.
TTGGAGCGTCATCACTTCGACCTTCCGTAAGTACGGAGAGTGAGCCAGAAGTGGAGGATGATAAAAAGGAGAGCAATGAAAATGGTCTTGTTACAAGCCTCTTAAGTGAGAAGGTAGTTTTTATTGCATTTGGGTTGGAGGGGGGGAGGGGTTTGGGATTGACTGTGCACAATTTGATTGATTGTTTCCATGGATTTAGGTGCTTGCAAAGCAACAAGGGTCTTGGCGCGATCGTGCTCGTAAAGTATAGGATAGATCAACAAGCTGATGGGCAGCGTGAGAGACTGACAAAAAGAATCGACTTCGGCTACTGCAAGAAGCATGTTGAAGTGTTGTATAAATATTTCATCAGTCAGGTTGGAGGGAGGGATATCGATATTAATTAGAAGCTTCTGGCTCCCAATGAATTAATCAGCGCACGGGGCAAGTAGATTATCTTGCTGCTCCTCGCCCTTCCGTGGTTAGGCTCTCCAGCGACAGGATTCTCAAATCAGTGTTACCTGTATGTTTGCCACACTTTTGAAAGAAGCAGGAGCTTTTGATTTTTGGTGCTTATTTCGTTCGAATTGTGATCTTCGTGGGCTTCTGCTCCCCCCAAACTACATGGGATTAGATTGCTTTCCAAGATGACAATGTTTCATGTCTTTATCATCCTGAAGGTGTAATGATTGTGATTGGAAGTCAATGTACAGAGACAACGAGGGTTTCAATTACTATGTAACAAGCCTTGAGACCTACGATTCCTATGAATGTTAACTGCTAATTCGCTCATTCGTTCACAAAGAAACAGTGGGGTCGTCTGATCTATCTCGCCCATCACAGCCAATTAAGTTCCATCATTCCCAACGAAAATCAAAACAGGTTTGGAGATCAAAGTGCAACAGGGCATTTGTTTCTCACCCTATATAACCCTTTTTACTTTCCCAAATTATATAAATAGCTTATGGTTCTTCTTCAATCAAGCGAAGCTAAATGCTTGGATGAAGAGAATATCTATTCAACGAAGAGTGCATGAAACTCAACTCCCAAGTGCCTGGCATGACAAACATACCATAAATTATCTCCATGTCCGTTCTGAGTTACTGTTTGTGCCTCTCAACGTAGGGTTCCTTGCCCATTGAACTTTGATCCAGACACTGGGATCCTTACTCCTCGCACCTCCATTGCGCTTCAGTTCTTTATGCATAATGGTGAAGCAAAACTGAGTCACTCACAATTACTACCCAAATAGACCACCAGTTTCGAACTCTATGCATCTGAATTTATACAGAGTTTATCACCATTTAGGTCTCATCAGCTAAGCTTCAAAGCAGCCCTTCAACCACTGTCCCCCATCCACACCCACTGAACCGAAAGAAGATAGAAAAGAATATAATGGGCAAGCAAGAGAATGCACGAATAGGTTAAGAAATTCATTATAGCAGCACCATGTGAACCATGCAGGGACAAAACAAGAAAGACATTTCTAGGCCTGATATGACATTAATAGATGATCACAATACATATTAACTCAGGAAGAACTACACGTACACAGGCTTCTGGATGATAAATCAAAAGTCCTTATGTTACACTAGTGCACCAACACCTATCCTAGATGACTGCAGCTCCACAGACTCAAACGTTGTTCTGCACATCCCCACTTTGATTGCGTTTGAAAATACATCAACTTATGCTTGTATTGTGATCTTATCCAAAGCTTTTATCAATCGCTGATTTCCCTAAGCCAGAAACTGGGAGAAGAGGTCTACAACATCCATGTAGTAATAAGAAATTCAGGGGGGGAAATGCTCAACATCCATTGAAGGGATATTAGACTGTGCTGTTCTCATTCCTCGTAGTAAACTCTTCGCTGTTTCCTTCTCCTGCAATCATGGACAATGAAGTGCAAAGTTTGTGATTCAAATTGTTTTGAGAGTCCTAAAAAATTTTAAGATGGGTTATGTTTCTTGGGAAACATTGACAGAAGAAAGAAAAATACAAAAACTCACTGGGCCAGTATAATCCAGAAGACGGGTACAATATGCTTCTGCTTCCTCAAATCTTTTCTGGGCTTTGTAGTATGTAGCAAGATAAAGCAGGGCTTCTACCATATTTGGTCCTTCCCTCTCTTCAGCTTCCATTCTCTCCATATCCTTCTTGTAGTAAAATGCTGCCTCTTCAGAACGCCCAAGTTCATAATGTAACTTTGCTAGTTGGTGTAGGGCAATTGCTTCCCTGTCATTACAATTTGCTGCCCTTCTGTAGCACTTGATTGCCTCCTCAAGCATGCGAAGCTGCTCAGTTTCATAACACTGAGCCATTGCAATCCACAACCGAGAATCATTTGGCTGCAAGAACACAGATTTTCGGAAGTAATGAAGAGCATAGAAAGGCATGCCCATCATCTCATAAGTTTGTCCTAATCCATACCATGCTCGATAATCACACGAATTTATATCTACAGCCCGTCGATAGGCATCGACAGCGGCTGGAATATTTTTCATCTCAACAAACTCATGACCCATAAGTGTCCAAGCAGATAAATAATTTTTGTTCAGTTTGAGTGCCCTCCTAAAATACATAACTGACTTCTCATGCTGCCCCTTTAAACTGTAATAATTCCCAATAATGCAACAAGATTCAGGTCTGTATTTATCAGTCATAAATACTCTATGGGCAAGATAACTTAGGGCAGAAAAACACTCTTTTGCATAGAGCACATTGGAATACATATCCATATCTTCAACTCGATAAGGATCATTTCTTAGAAGTTCTTCAAATATTGATTCGACTTGCTCGAATTCCCTTAAACTGTACCGAGCTTTTGCAATTTGAGCCTGGATGTAATTACTAAAACCAAAAGTTCCCAGTAAATATTCGTATTTTGCTAAAGATTCATTGTGCATCCTAAGTTCTTGGTAAGCACTGGCAAGAAAGAAGTCCTTCATCCAATGGTTATTGAGATTAAGGCTGTTCAAGGTGTCAATTGTAGTGCACAAAGACTGCAGCTCAGACCATGCATTCCAATTCCAAGGGTAGCTATTCACAGACTCAACAAGAACTGTACGGGCAAGATTCTCACTGCCTTTCTCTTTGAGCACAAGACCATACAAGTATAACCCAAATGGATCAATTGCAGCATTCTTGCGAAGTGTTGATAACTCACGCTCCAAAGAGACCAGTTCGCGGTTCACAGCATCACTCTTACCTAAGGGTCCCTCAAGTTCAATCATCTCTTCTTCTTTCCGCTTTTCTCCAGCCTTACATAAAACAATAAGATTAACAATATCGTTATACCTAAAAGTCCTGAAATATCTCTGAGATCAAGTTGATCATATACATTTGAAATCAACACTTATATAATGTCAGTTGTATGGTCATACCAGATCAAAATTGGATCAAAGTTGGGGAAAAAAAGAGAAGGAAAGGAAAGGTATGACCCCTTTCTGTCCCCCAAGTACACTGTGATATTGTTTAGTTTTCTTGAAATTTCAGTGGTGACCAAAGTTTTTGCATAATTTTTTCAGTGCTACAGTCATTTGATCTAAACAAAATCCTGAAAAGGTGCTAACCTTATAACCTACATATACAAGGGCCTTTGGTTGTTTCTTTTTACTCATTTTCATTAGTGGATTTTTTATTAAGTTTTTCATTGGTGAAATTTCACAACTAAATTTTGAAAAGGAAGCCTAGCTTTTGGTCGCCCTTTCTCATCCAAACAAAACCTCATTCTACCATGATTCTTTTTGGCAACTAGACCAATTATTTCAAACTTCATGCTTTTTGTAGCACTGACCAATATCCTGGCGTGTTATGCCCAATATTCTTGTTCTATAATACGGAGTTAACCAATTTTTTCCCCTTCACCCTACCAAATTCAATCTCTTGTCATTCCCAGCACATCAAAATCCACCATCATATAATCAGATTAGTAACAAAAACAGAACTACAAACGGGAATTATACATCACTGGAACAGAAGGCAACAAACCAGATACAGAGCGTAACATCGCAAGAACACAGATTTCTTTCCAGTTTGGTCTCGAAGGACATGAGCAGCCCTCCTGTACTCCCGGCAGTCAAAGTAAGACTTGGCCAGAAGGTAAGAGTCACCATCAACCGCATCATCCTCCTCCATCACTGGAGTTGACACATATGACACACCAGCAACTGGTGTCAAAGTGATCTCATTCGTTCGGAATCTCCGGCGGATGCTAGAGCTTCCACGCTGGAATCTGGTGTTTGCAGGTGTGAACTTTGCCGGGTCTTGCTCAATTCCTGCCAACTGTTCTGCTGCCCTGCAATAAAAAGGGCGTATCAAAATCCATTGTTGACAAAAAATTACTGACAATTATTATAACAAGAAAAAAGATCAAAATAAAAAATAACTAAATAGGGTTGCAATATAATTCTAAAAACATATTTTGGCATTCATGGATGCAGAAAATAAGGAATGCAAACATAAGTACCAACACATGTTGAGAGTTACCTAATCAACCCATATAAAAAAGCTGTTATCAACTGCCACTACACTAATGAGACCATACACATCCAACTGTTACTACACTATGCCATTTCCTCTTCTTTAGTTGGCAAATAGGTTCATTACTTGACCAAGCATAACGGAGATCATAACGGAGATCGCACGTGTATACCCATTAGCTTTCGGCCTCTGGATTCCCCTTATCTGCTCCTCCTCCTTCAATTCCTCTCTAGTGATTATGAAACTGCCAAAGATCATGACCCTCAACTGGCACTCAACTCCTACAGACCCGGACGCTATCCAAATACTGAGGATTGGGCTTCCTTTGTCATTTTGGCTTCATACATCAATTTGACGAGGGAAAAGAAAGAACTGCAGTCGGTTTATCTGACTCAGTTTATTTCAAACTTACGAATAGGGTTTTGAATTCTAAGATTTAGTTTCCTCTTTCCGAAGTTCCTCGGTTACTAAATGGAGCATCAAGATCGTAACTTCAACACTAAATATGGATACAAACATGGAAATAGAAACAAAAAGAATAATATTTATATGAATCACAAAGTATTTTAAATGTTTGGTGGATTCCTACATTGGTATGTCAGAACTACTTGCGAAGCTGTCAAAATCTATAAATCAAAGGCAAAAACAAATACTATTTCCACAAACAATAAACGCACGATTCAACATTTAAACAAGCAATGAGATCGGAAAGAGACTAGGGTTTGGGTTTTGACGGTTCATAGTTAAGTACCATCTGGAGGCGGAGTAAAGGCCACGATCACTGAGCTGATGAATCGCAGTCCGGAGCTCAGTTCTACAACTCTCTTTCGAATTCATCGTTCCCTCTCGCTCTCACACCCACACAGTCACTTAGCTTAATTCCTCGCGCTCTTCTTCATAAGAGTTGAAAAAAAATCAAACAATTGACGCCATCTAACGTGCACCGCGTGTGCTGGTCGCGCTCCGGCGGCCCGCCCCCAAAGATTGTATTTGAAAACAAAGAGTCTCGAGGGCTTTTCGCTTTTCTAGTTCTTCGTTACTCTTTCAATAGTTGGATCTCAATGGGCCGGGCCAATATGTGAATGATGAGCCCAATTATTCACCCCCATGCCACTCCCACGCCGCCACCACCACATGATGCCATCATACGATTCATACCCAAACTCTTCGGCCCACAGCCCTTTGCGCATATACTAGAAACCTGCAACAATCCCACCTAGTAGGGCTGTGCAAAAAAGTACGTAACCCGGTCCATCCGTAAGACCCGATCCGATCCGACTCGAAAAAGCGGGTTGAAATAGCTTGTGGGTCGAACCCGCTGAACCGACTACACGTTTTCACAATTGATCACAAACCCTAGCTGCCATCCCTCCCCATTTCTCTCTATCGTCATAAGCACTTGCAGTCGATTTAAAGCATGAGTTGGAGCATCGTTCAACCACAAGGAAAATCCTCAGTTTTTGCCAATTTGGAAAAAAGAAAAGAAAAAAGAGAACAAACAGAGCATTTCATCACGGAAAAAAAAAATCCAACCTTGTAAAATACACAAACGAACCAACGATTAAATTGAAGAAGAAAAGCAAGGCTTGCTTGCATCAACCGTAAGGAGCTCGGTCCAAGCACCATCCAGGAATCCCCATAAAACCCATATCGGATGCTCTGCAAAAAATGTCCATTTCATCACAGGTCCGATGAAAACTAACATGTAAGTGACCAACACAGCACCTGAGAGGAGAACCCAAATTGATATCAAGGGGCTCTTGTGGCCACCACTGTCACCGTCACCCGCAAGTGCCACAGCTAGAGCTGCAAGATCCACGCAGCGATGTCGTTGAACGCAGCTCCAACCATGGCGAGCTCTCCCACTCTGTTACGGTTGAGGTTATGGCGAGCTCCAACCATGGCGACCCGTCCCTTCTTGTCGAAGATTCGTCCCTTCTTGTCGAACGCAGCGATGTTGTCGACTTCCTCTATTAGTTCCTCTCACTCTCGCTATCTCTCTACGTTTGTGCCCCTGTACCCCCTTTCGAACTCGATCTTACATCAATCTCGTTTGTATCTCGATCTCTTGAGATTAAAGGTCTTATTACTCTTCAAACTCGGGTCGGGTCGAGTCGATTCAGACCGCTTATTTTGTTTTGTGTGACGGGTCGGTCCTAAACACTAATCGGGTCAGTCGGTGCTCACCCATACCACCTAGGGTCCTAGAGTCAAAGCATCAGAACTGAAATGGCTAAAATTAAATTCTTCTCATCAGTCACTATTCATCATCCCATACCCATGTCCTATAAAAAAATATCTTCACACCTTATAAAAAAACTATAAGTATGAAGTGTGAAATGAATAGTAGTTGATGCATAACATTCATCATTGATTAAAGTTAAATTAGGGTCAAGTTAAGATCATTCCGTTCAAAATGTAGCAAATAGCAAGCTGGTTATATATATACAGTGTTTTTGGCTTCGGGTATTTTGACTAGCCAAATTTCACCTACTGATTCAGCTGGCAATCTCTTATTTTTGATAAAAACATGAATAATGATAGGGTTACTATCCTATTACTACTTATTTACTATCCAATTTGTATTTGATTTTTTTAAATTTTTTATTTTACTTAATAATTAAAGAAATGAATATTAGTAAAATTATATATTTTTTTAATTTTTTCCTTAATAATTAAGAATGTTAAAAAAATACTTAAAAGAAAATGATAAAAAAAAATAAAAACATGACATCGTTTTTTGTGCAAAGTATTTTCTCTTTCTCTTTCTCTTTCCCCCATCTACTCTCCCAGTGTTCTCATTTTCGCATTTTCTCATCTTTGTTTCTTGCGTTCAAGTGTCTAAACGCAACTGTATTAGTGCACTTTTTTCACATGCATATTTAAAATCACATTTTTTAAAAATTAATTTTATAAATTAAAAAAAAATTCACATTAAATTATATATTTTTTAACTAAATAATAATAAAATATTTTTATTTTTTATTTCTTTCTTAAAATTATTATTTTTATATATTTTACAATTAGCACCATGTGCTAAAAAATACAAACTTCATATATCTAAATATTACCAATTTCATATATTAAAATGATCAATTTTATCAATAAATATTAATATATACTAAAAAACATTTTGTATCATCAACTTAATACAAATTTCATATATCAAAATTATCTTAATACAAATTCTACAAAGTTGATTTTAATGGGTAGGAGAGAAAAAAAACATTAAAAATAATGTTTGAAGAGTGAATAGTACTTCTTCAAGTTTGAAGAAGCATTATTCATAGTTATGTAAAAATTTTGAAATACATAAATCACTGTAGATGAATTTAAAGACATTATATAAATATAAAAATGAAGATAAAGATGAATAAGCAATTGCTCGTGCTCTTAAGTAGCAATTAGAACAAAACAATTCAATAGGATTCAAATTCATTTAAGAAACACAAATAAAAAATAACCTATACGAATTATACATAGTTTATAAATTATAAATAGACTTTAGGTTAAACATATTGAATTTTTTAACAATTTACCAACCGTACGAAGATGACTTTTACTTTTGAAAGGACTAAATTTAATTATTTTTTTTCAATTAGATATTTACAAGTAATTTAAAAAAAAAAAAAAAAAAAACTAACAGGGTACCGGGTCCAGGGATTTTTTTTTTCTCTTTGTTCAAGAAATAATACGAGCTCGAACATGTTTCCGATGATGACTTTCTGCTTGACACCGACAGTCGTTTATGCAAATGCAGCTAGGGTTTCCTTTGACAGTGTTGTTGGTTTTGCATTCGGAGTTGAATCGGTTGAATTGCTTCTCGATATGAACTGTAATGGGCGGACTAAGCTTCGGCTTCGAGAACTATCATGGTTGAGGCTATTACTTCACTGAACAACCAGAAAGATTTTGATGGAGTCTTTTCTTCTACGTCAAAACTATGGGACAAGAACTCTTTGAGTTGTTGCTTTTCTGTGTTTCCAGTACAAAAAGGTCGGGAACGAGAAGAAACAGGCTCAGATTGGCTTATTTCATATGAGCAAATTGAGTTTAGCTTGATTTCTTTAGCACGAATCTTGCTGTTGGAGAAAAGCTCATCGGCCGAAGACAGTTCTTGCACAAAGCTGTTGCCAATGCAGTGGGCGAAGTCGGAGCTAGAATCCAAGAGGCTCAAGTCCGACCGCTGGTGATGATGAAGATCTTCGTTGGATAGAACATCTGGCTGGTTCAGATCATGGGAAAACGAGATTCTCGAACTGATCCATGGGCTTGAAATTTTGGTGCTTCATATAACTCACAAATCACAGCAGAGTATAACTCACAAATTTTACAAATGTGAAGACGTCGATGAACAAGGAGGACGCGGTGTGCATGTTAAGAGCCCTAGAAGCTGATTTGGGGGAGAAGACAACATGCAACTGAAGTGAAGAACTGAGGAGATCGAGGGTTAAGTGAAGCTTCTGAAGGGGAACTCAAAGCGATGTCGTCTAGCATTCTGATTAGAGAAGGAACAGAGTGAAACGCAGTGTTTTGGTTTAGTAAGGTCTGTGTCGTTTTTTAGTGAGGTCGTGTCATTTAAGTTGTGTCGTTAATTGTAGAGTGAACTGTTGGTGATAGTTACAAACGGTGCGTTTTATGGCTGTCACTGTAGCTCATGCAATCATGGTTATTTTAGTGCAATATGTAGTTTGTTGGGGAAAGGAAAGGACATGCGTATATGTAGGGAAATGGGGAAAGGGAAAATGAGTCTAGAATATTTTTGTCCTGGAACCGTTTTGGAGGAAGGGAGACCTCGAATACTCCCAGCGTAACAATACATCTTTCCCTTTGAGGAATTTCATCAAACACTATACCTGCTTCCATTTCCGTTTGCTCATTCATTGCATTACCATTTCATACATCCTTTATACATGAGCAGCCGAAAGTCTACCGAACAGTTAAAAATATTTTTTTATTTTTTATTCTTTTTATTTCATATATTTTTTTAATCATCATAAATATTTATAAAAAAAATAAAAAATTCACAACATCATTAAAAAAATATTTTCTTAATCACTAAATAAAAAAATAAAAAATAATTTCGGTACACATCTTCGGAAGACATCTTCGGTAGATTTAGCATTTCTGTTTATACATTACAATAGAGTTACTTAAAGTACTATTGGTTAGGGACTTGACAGTGCGGCAGTCTGGAGGGCAGCAATGCACTATTTTTTATGGTTCGTGCGACTAATGGTGGGCTAATTTGATATGGAGATGTGACGGTTTGGAGGGTTATTTTGATCTGGAGATGTGACTGAAGGGGTGTGCCAGTTTGGTCTGGAACTCCTCCGCTAGCGTGACAATTGTACGGCATGCGGCGGTGGAGTGGGTGCAAAGTGCGAAGGAAGCTGCACCCACCCCACCACAAATATTTTAACCATTAAAAAACTTTAAAATATTTTTTTAAACACTTTAAAACATTTTAAATAATACAAAAAAATATATAAATTCATTAAAACACACTTCCTTAACTATTAAGTAAAAAAATAATAATAATAACCCAATCAATCGGTTTTGTCGGTGAATTTTATAGGTAAGAGTAGTAGTGTTTTCCTTTTTTAAAACAACTTCATATATGGTGAAGTAGGTCCCGTTGAATACAAAAATAGTTTTATTTCATCTCATCTCATCATTATAATTTTTTTTAAATTTTAATATAAAATATAATAAACAATTTAACTTTTTCAAATTTTAAAACAATAATAATATTAAAAAATAATATTCTAATAATATTTTAATTAACTTTCATCTAAAATTATCTCAATTCATCCTATCATCTAGACGGGGCTTTAGTTAAAAAAGATTCCACTACCAAGCTTAACTGGACTACACATGATTGGTGAGCTACCTCTGGGATGTTGCTTTTCATATATATTTTCTTAATTTTAAATTTTTTAGTTTATTTTCTTTGGTTTTGGTTTTTTATTAGCTATTTATATTAGAGTAGTGATATAGGTACAATTTTATACACAATATTACACGTATTGAATAACAACCCATTTTATTAGTATTTTATTTTTTAATTTGAATTTCAAATTTCAAATTTTCATCATTTTCAATAACTAATACATCAACATATAGTTATGTAAATAATTATAAATATAGATAATATTTTTATTTATATCATATATATATATAATTTTTTTTTTTAAAAAGATGAGGTTATTAAAATTAAAAAACCGAGAAAAGCCCATAGATTCGGAGGCGCGTGCGAAGAATAAAAGTTTTATTAAGATCATTACAAGAGAAAAGTCAATCTAAGCTAGAAATTGGACTTCAAAAAATGGCAGATGGGACTAGTGAGGGTGCAACTTTAAGGGGGTATACTAAGTATGATCCCGATGAGTATAGAAGACACTTAGTTCGTATGATCATCATGGACGAGCTACCTTTTTAAGTTGTTGATGTGAAAGGGTTCCAAGCGTTTGCTCGCTACTTGGAACCAAGGTTTAATATTTCTTCTCGTCACATGGTGGCAAAGGATGTAAAAAAATATTTTTGGTCTGAAAAAGAGAAGTTGATGGGTGAATTGGCCGGTCAATTTGTTTGTCTTACTACTGATATTTGGACATTAGTCCAAAATTTTAATTATATGTCTTTAACTGTGTATTTTGTTGATTGTAATTGGACATTGCATAAGAAAATTATAAAGTTTTGTCAAATCACTGATAATAAGGGTGAGACAATTGGGAAGGCATTAGAGGCCGCAATAAAGGAGTGATAGTTGACCCGAGTAATTACAGTCATAGTTGATAATGCCTCGTCTAATGATATCGTATTGGGACATTTGAAGACCTATCTTAGAGAGGCAAATAAGACAATCTTGGGTGGTGAGTGTTTGCATGTGAGATGTGCGGCACATATTTTGAATCTTATTGTTACTGATGGTTTGATGGATCTTCATGACTCGATTGCTCGAGTCAGGACTGTTGTGAGATGGGTGAGATATTCTCCTTCGAGGTTGGAGAAATTCAAGATTGCTTCAAGGTCTGCGGGCCTAACATCCAAGAAGGGCATTTGTACTGATATGCCTACACGATGGAACTCAACATTTTTTATGTTGGAGGCAGCCCAAGAATATAGGTTGGCATTTGCGCTATTTGGTGATGAAGACATCCAATATATTAAATATTTTGATGATCATGGAGGATTGGGAAAACCTGTAAATGATGATTGAGAGATTGTATATATTTTTATAGAGTTTTTGAGGCTTTTTTATGAGGTCACCACGACGATATCTGGAACTTTGTACCCTACATCCCATCAATTCTGTCAGCAAATATGTAAGGTAAAAAAAGAATTAGATGACATGGTCGAGGGTGGTCACTATAGGCTACGGGAGATAGCATTGATTATGAGGTCAAAGTACGACAAGTATTGGGGAGATTTTATTAGGGCTAATATTTTGTTATATGTAGCTGTCATCCTTGACCCGAGGTTTAAGGTTGATGGCATAGTATTTGAATTAGGCCTTGCGTACGGGCAAGCATGGGCATAGCTTATTGCAGCAAGGGTTCGGGAAACCCTTTGTAGATTATTTGATGAGTTTACCATCCTGCTGGGTGGTAATATTGCGGCACCTACACCTACCCTCACATCGGTTCAAAAAGTCGATATTGGGAAAAGACGTAAAATGGACTGGGGTGAGAGGTTTGAGCAGACCCCCATAATGCAAAGTTATGTAGAGGCTCAGTCAGAGATAGACAGATACTTAGTAGCGGAGGTAATACCATTTTCACGAGAATTTGATATATTAAGCTGGTGGAAGGTGAATGCCGTGAAGTATCCCATCCTTGGAGAGATAGCCCGCAGTATTTTGGCCATCCATGTTAGCACCATAGCCTCGGAGTCGGCCTTTAGCACCGGATGGTGTGTATTGGATTCATTTCGGAGTTCATTAGCTCCTATCACTGTGGAGGCTTTGATTTGCACGCAGAATTGGATCAAGAGAACTCCAATTCATGTTCTGGATGTTCTTGAGTATGAAGAGGCCGACGTCGAGGAGGAGGGTGGTGATCAGCCTGGATTTGGTATTTATTTTAATTTCATTTTCTAATTTCTTATTGATTTATTTATTTTCATTTAATTGGTATTCATTAATTTAATTTTAAATTTTATTGTTATAGTGATACATGAGACGACGTCTACGGCTATCTCTGATGCAGTATGACTTTGTATTAGACCTACTATTGTCATGGTTTGCACAATTTGTCCTTTATTTGTTTTTTATTTATTTATAATTTTATATCATATTTTAGTATCTAATTATTGCTTGTTTTTATTTTAGCTTTTATATTCTCAATATACAATTATACATATGCCCAATCCTAATGACCGATTTATGCTCATCTGCCTCATCTTCATCTCAAATTCCAATTGCCCAATCTCAATCTCATCTTGGTTAGTATTTTTAATATTTTGTATTTTTTTTTTAATTTTTGTTTCATTTTATAACTTTATAATTCTATTTTGTTTTATTTTTAACTTATTAATATTTCAGCCTTTAAGGTTTTATAACTTATTAACGTTTATGATCTTGATTTTCAGTTTCACAGCAGTCGACACAACTCACCACTCAGTGAATTCACCCCTACACAGCGCCACGCCGCCATCCCAAATTGATCAAATTGAAATGTTATGAGTTATAATTATTAATTTACAATTAAGTGTAATGTTGCTACAATTTGTAATATTTAATATTTTTAGAGGAGTTTGTAATAGTTTAAGTTTATTAGTTCTCTTAGAATCTTAATTTGTATAATTGTAAATTGTAATTTGTAATAGCTTAGTAGTTAATAGTTGAAATTTAGTATATAGTTCTATCTATATATATATGTATATACTATATATTTTTTCAATTTTAAATATATTTAATTTTTTTAGTTAAATTATGGGCCCAAAAATAGATTTTGGGTCATTTAGGGTCCAAAACAATGTACTGAGCCGAAGGCCTAGTAAGGGGGTGGGGGAGCGGACGGATTGGGGTGCACTCCCGCCCCCCGTCGAACGGACAGGGTACCCCGCCCCGCATGGGCGGGGGCGGGTAAAATAATCAAACCCCTGCCCATGCGGGGGCGGGGGAGGGGTGCCGTAGGGGCGGGTAGCACCCCTAAATAAAACTGAGAAATTCAAATACGCTTCCCGCTTATCCAAGCTCTGAAAGCCATAAGAAAAGATAGCAGATTGAGGGACTCTTCCTTTCTTCTTAACGGATCACCAATGGCCTTGCCAGCTTCGTCTTCCGCTCTATCCGAGCCCTCAATGTCGCGCCCCCACGCTTATAGCAGAAAGCAAAAGTCCCTTGGCCTCCTTTGCTCCTAGTACTCTTCTGTATCTTGTCTTCGCCTCGAAAGCTTCTTATTTTTTCTTGTTTTGACTTTCAATTCGGTTCCTACAGTTTCTTGAGCCTGTACGATCGAGACGGCATCCGGTCGATCGGGCTGGACGATGCTGCTTCGCGATTAGGTCTTCATTGGATTGCAAATGTTTGAAGTATTTATCTAATTTTTGAATTTTGTGGATCTAATGGATTTGAGATTTTCAGGGGTTGAGAGGCGAAAGATTTACGATATTGTAAATGTTTTGGAGAGCATTGGGGTGAGACTATTGAGCTTTGAACTTCTTAAATTTCAGCTCTTTTTAACTTCGATTATTGTTTCGGGTTATATATGTACATTGGGTCTTCAGCATGTATGGCCATTTGCTTTGATTTGTTAGGTTCTTGCAAGGAAGTCGAAGAACCAATATAACTGGAAAGGGTTTGCTGAAATCCCTAAGGCTTTAGCTAAGCTCAGGCTAATTTCTTTTCCTCTACTATTATAGTCACAAGAGTGTCTTGCTTTTTTTTTATTTTTTTGTTGTTGTTGTAGTTCTTCTTTTACGAGTATCTTATTTATGATGAGTACTACTATATCCACAAAGAGGTTACACAAAAGTAATTTTATAAATTGACATAGTTTCATATGATTCGTTATATCTATTTTACAATAAAAATGAATGAGTCTTTTTTTTTTTTTACGAATGCTAGTCATGTGAATTTGATGAATCGATGTGATTGTAAAATCGTCCTTTACGTCCTGGATATTTTTACTCGTAGCTTCAAGGAAACAGAAATTGATTATATGCTCTGTGTTTCTACTTAATCATGTTTAAGAAATGATAGCAGATAAAAACTGAAATTAAAATTGGAGCAGAATTTGATATTCTGGAACTGTGCTTCTATGGTTCTTCACAGATAATCGGAGGGAAAAATCTTTGGCGCTTCTTACCCAGAATTTTGTCAAGCTCTTTGTTTGCTCTAGTGTCAGTGGAAACAATATCCTGCTACTTAAAGAGGGATGACTGGGAGGGCCTTGCCTCTACTTATCGTCCACGGTATCGAAACAAAGGTATCATTTCATGCGCTTTTGCAGTTCAGTGAAACAAATCTCTTGGGCTCAAGAGTCATCGTGATCGATTCCATTAGAGACGCACAAGTGAAGTGGGTTATCAATGATCTAGATTCACCATAGGAAACCATGTAAAATGTACTGATGCAGCAGTGTATTAACATTGCAGCTTTGAAGGACCTCTTCTCTCATTACTTGGAAGCGTGGAAATCATGGTACTCGGAAGTTTCCGGGAATAGGTATTACAAATTTCCTGATTCTTCCCACAATTGAGCGGAGAAAAAGTACAGCAATAAGACAACATTTATATATTTTGTTTATAGTGATCTGACAAGAAGAGATTCCTCCGTGTTGGATTCATGTTTTCAATGCAGCATTTTAGAACAGCTATCTGATAATATTCATTTCTAATGTATATGCCATGCCGTCTTTACTAGAATTTCAAAATTTTTTTGTGAATCTGATTTGGTCCTTCCAATCAGACTTTCTGCAGAATTTAGTTTTTTTTTTTTTCCTACCTTTTATATACATGAAAAATTGTAATACTCAACTATAGCGCTTGGTGTGGTCATTGAACTACATTCTACAAAAGAAAATCAAATACTCTGGAAGAAGCAGCAGCTTAAGGGATTAGATGATAAAAAAGCACATATATTCTACGTATAATGCGAATTCACGTTCCTCATAGAAATCAACAAGAAAGATCTTAACTAAGTTTTGAATACTCAGCATACTCATGAGAAAGAAAGTAAACATACCCAGAATCATATTATCAGATCTTTTAAAGAATATACCCTTTTACATGCAGATATTGGGTGTTGAACCATTGGTTGTACAGAAAGGAAAAAGCGGCTTTGGAATGTTCAATGACAATGGTCGGAATCTAGTACTTGCAAAATCCAAAATTCGCAACAATAACCAGAGGTGTAAGCAGTGAACCAAAGTCAAAATTCACCATAAGAATTACAATGAAAACAAACATTCAAAGAGTACGAAAGATGTCACGGTCTCGGGTTGACAATCGAGTTTCACATCAGAAATATAGGTTGAACAAACTGCGAAATGGGGTTTAAGCTCTCTAATAAAAAAAATCCGTTTGTTTCCACTTGAGAACCAAATCAATTTTCAACATGTTTAGTAAAATTTAACGAAAATAAGCAAAGGGTCTCCTTAATTTAATCCAACAGCCAAGTTTCACCATCATGATTTGGGATTGACTGGTTATCAATGGCTAATTTGAAGCAAAAAAGCGAAAGCAAACAAAAGAAAATTCACGATCACACAAAGAACAATAAGATTTATGTGGTTAGGCTTGAACAAGCCTACGTCCACTGGCGGAGTCGGTCTCAAAGAATTCACTATCACAAAGGTGGAGTACAAGAGAGAACACTCCTCAATCCCAAAAGCCCCAATACACGCTCAATGAGCTATCAAAATCTCACAAAAGGAGTTATCTGTCTTTGCTCTTTGTTTTGGCAGCAATATTGTTCAAAATTATGCAAAAACATGTGTATTTATACTTAACGACATAGGAACCCTGGTTTACAAACATTCGCTCGAGTGAGGTGTCAAGCGAACAACCTGCCTAGGGTTCGCTTAAGCTTATTGTTGAGTTAATGTCGAGCAAACAATCTGTCTGGGGTTCGCTCGAGTTGACTATCGAGCGAAGTATCGAGCCATAGTTCGCTTGAGCCAAGTTCGAGCAACATTCGAGCCAAGTATCTAGAATGTCATTTTCAATAGGAAATCAAACCACTATTCCAACAAATTTCTACCTTGGCTTGAATTCTATCAAGCCTAAATAAAAATGAATTCTACCAAATCGAATTTCACCATTAGACAACAAAGACATCAAAGATGTCCACCAATGATCGAAAAAACAAACTCCTCCACAAATCCCAAACATAACACAACGTCTATCTTTGAAGAACTCATTTCCACCCAAAAATCTTCAATTCCATAAACAACTTGACCAAATCACAAGCTTGGTCCCAATGAAGAGATTCAACCTCTTCACACAAAAATAACAATGCAACACTATACAGACTGCTTACTTAAACAACGATTTCCGAATACACACGAAGGCTAACAACAAATATTCTCTGCCAAAGTAAGTACACCACAAAGTCTGCATAAGCATATCCTGAAGGTGGCCAAACCGCCTCCTCTATCTACACGATGAAACTGTTGACTTGCTCTCACTGTGCACCAATGCCAAAATCAAAATTAAAATCAAGCTATTTCCAATAGCATGATCCAGAATACTACATGCATTCTATTGTGAAGCTCTCTCAACAACTCCACCTTCTTGCTATAACTCTGCTCACATTTCCTGTGGAAACAACAACTGAAAAGTTGTGGAAGGAGAAATGTTCATAATGTGGGCTCTCACACAAGATTTCGATTCATTCCATTCAGCTACCTCATTTTTATGGAGTAGACCCAACTGTACGGTCTGAAAAATGCTCTACCTTCTTGTCTGTATATCACTAGCCTTCTCAAGTACTTGAACACATCAAATATGTCACTCATTGCTTCAGAAAAACAAGTCCAGCCTTTCCTCAAAATGGTCATCATACAACATAAGTAAAAATAGGGCACCACCTTGCATAAGATGTACCCTGAAAATCAGAAAAAATAAATTGCAGTAAACATGATTCTGCACTGCCTCATAAGAATACAATGCCGATACAAAAAATAAAACTTCCCTAGCTTATGATCACACAAAGCAAAAACTACCTACTCACAAATGACCACGTTCGATCATTCATATAGCCCAATCACACGTGCCATAAACGACTAATCCGTGAATCTGGAACGTCTAAAAATGCAATTGTACCAATCACTGTCTCACTAAGAAGAAATTAAAGACCATCTCTCTTCTTCCCTGTCATAACCATCGAAGAGCCCTTGTAGACTCGAATGACTCCACCTTCAACTGAATACTGATAACCAAAATGAGTCAAGAATGACCAAAGATATAAGATTTTTCTTAAAAAATGCAATATGTCGAACGTTAGACAAAGTTCTAATGGTTTCATCATGAATCTTAATCTTGACTGAACTGACCCCAACAATATCATAAGCCATATGATTCCCAACCAAAACAGAATCATCTTTGACTGATTTGTTGATAGTGAACCAGTCTCTCCTGGGACACGTATGGAACGTATAAGCTGAATCTATGACCCACTTGTCATCAAAACGGCCGCTAGAGCCGCTGACTGCTAAGATATTATTGTTAGGTTGTTCTTCAATGCTAACAACATTGGAGGAACTTTTACCTTCATCCCTATTCTTCAATCCGGGATACTCGTTTTTGTAATGATTAAACATATGACAGTAGTGACATTTAACATTTTTCTTATTAAATTTTGAATTGCTACTGGAATTACCCTTACTCTTTTCCGAACTTCTTTCCCTAGATCTACCACCAAAAGAATATTTCACAAACAAGCCATCGACTTGATTATCCGTGCCTTGTACACCCAATTTTGTTATCAACTCCATAGAATTCAAAGAAGATTTTACTTTTACCAATGAGATAGTATAGCTACCATATAACATCGAGTTCACAAAATTATCTAATGATACGACAACGAACACAACACAATTAATGTTTGATCTTCATCATCAAGCTTAATATCAATATTCCTCAGATCCATAACGATTTTATTAAATTCATCTTGATGAATAGAAATAGGAGTACTTTCCCTCATCTTGAGAGTGTATAATCGTTGTTTCAAATACAAACGGTTGGTGAGTGACTTCTTCATGTACAGACTCTCAAGTTTCTTCCAAAGAATAGTGACAGTCTCTTCATTAGCGACCTCTCGCAATACTCCATCGGAGAGAGAAAATAGAATAACACTATGTGTTTTCTCTTCATTTTCCTTTTCAGTGTAGAATATTCATCCACACCTTCTCATCCAAGACCTTTTCCAAGCCTTGTTGTCGTAAAAAAGCCTTCATCTTGATGTGCCATACACTGAAACCATTATGACTATCAAACTTCTCCACTTTAAACTTTGCCATAGTCATCCCTCAAGATCTCCCACAGATCCTGGAGCTCTAATACTAGTTAGTTAGGATTGATTGGTTATCAACGGCTAATTTGAAGTATAAAAGCGGAAGCAAACAAAAATCAAATTCGACAATCACATAAAGACCACCAAGATTTTCGTCGTTCGGCTTGAACAAGCATACGTCCACTGGCGGAGTCGGTCCCAAGGAATTCACTGTCACAAAGGTGGAGTATAAGAAAGAAAACACAAATCACTCCTCAATCCCAAAAGCCCCAATACACCTAATGAGCTCTGAAAATCTCACAAAATGAGTTTTCTCTCTTTTCACTCTGTTTAGGCAGCAATACTGTTCAAAACTGTGCAAAAACATGTGTATTTATACTTAACGGTGAAAGCACCCTAGTTTACGAACATTCGCTCATGTGAGGTGTCGAGTGAATAATCTGCCTAGCATTCAGTCGAGCGAATGTTGTGTGAATAATTTGTCTAGAGTTTGCTCGAGTGGACTGTCGAGCTAGGTTCGAGCCACAGTTGAGCCAAGTTCAAGCAACAGTCAAGCCAAGTCTCTGGAATGACGTTTTCAATAGAAACTCAAGCCACCATTCTAACAATGATTAAAAGATTTCCGAGGGACTAGTAAATAAATGGGTGGAAATTTTCTCCTTCCAATTCAAAAAATTATGAAACAAGTTCATAGCTTTAGTGGGTCCACCAACCATGATCACAGCAACCACTCTCTCCTCTAGCTGTACTCTCCATATTTGATAAGAAAAACACAAACCAAGATCCCCGACGCCTAAAGTCGTCCACAACTCCTATATATAAACATGAGAAAAGCTATGGATAAACCACTATTCACGGCTGATCTGTAGCACACCTGACGTGGCCTTTTTTTTTTTTTTCTCTTACCTGCTATCTGTTGAAACATAGCCTTTTACGCCCCAATTTCGAAATTTCCCACCTCCCCCACTCCCCACTCCCCTTTGCCCAGTTTCCGTCTCACGTTATCCCCTTTTGCTCAGTTTCATCTTCGTCTCTTCCTTTCCTCTTTGTGAAATTTGTTTGGGTGCCCTACTATTTCCTTCGCCCCACATTCTCACTCACATTTGGATCTCACTCGTGAAACCCAATGAATTCTCACAACATCCAAGTGGGAGAATCAAATCCAAATAAACAATGGTCTTCGCAAGATTTCGAGCACATTGAGGATTACATAACCGAGCACCTTGGAGTCGAATGTTTGCTTCAAGCGGACGAGCATTCGGAGCACCTCGTCCTTGGTGGCACGCAAATGGCTATGTGGCCACTGTCTCTTCATTAATAGACATGCTACTCACATTGAAAGAAGCCACGACACTTTATACCAAGATGTGTTAAAATATATATTTTTAATTTTTTAAAGTATTTTTTAAAAGAATACAAAAAATAAAGAAATATAATACTAATAAATAAAGAAATATAAATACTTACCAAAACACATTTCGATAAAACAAAAATGATGAACTCTCTTGTTGAGCATATCATTTTTTCTGATTAATTGGTCACGTGAAAGGGAGAAGTTGGTGTCAGTGATGAATGATAAATCTGTCTATGGCCCACTTTGATCTTATATAAGCCCAAGTGCCATTTTGTAACCCATCAAAATTTCTTCCTCATTTTGGATGTTTGAGATGAGTTGAATTGAGTTGTAAATAGTAATATTTTGTGAATCTATTGAGATGAGTTTAATTTTTTTAGGTTGAGATATGTTTAACTTTTTAGGCTAAAATGTATGAAGTAAGTTGATATGAATTTAACTTTTTTTTTTTATAAAAAGTTGAAAAAGTAGTGGATTCCATCAATGATTTGTTTGAGATGAACAACCAAACACAACCTAGTGTCTTTTCACCTGTGACATGCCACCCCTTCTCTGGCTTGTTTTGGAGCAAGAGCTAAACTAAAGAGAAATGACTAGGACATAAACCTTCGGATTCCATTTTTTGGAAGGGTTTGCTCAAACAAAGTGACTTCTTAGCCTCTAGTTTGTGCATACAAATCAACAATGGGGTCAATACCAATGCTTGGATTGATCGCTGGATTCCTTCCCTATCTCCACCGCTTCCAATCCCTTCATCTCCTAACATAACTCAAGACCCTCAGCTGAAGGTAGTTGAATTAATCCTTGAGGAACGTAGGAGATGAAACTCTCTTATGCTTAATGCTCTATTTTCCAGGACACTGCTCATGAAATAGAGAAAATCCCCCTAGCCTAACTTCATTTCCACACACTAAGAGACAGGCTCAAATGGAAACATCATTCTTCGGGAAACTTTTCTATCAAGTCTGCTTATGCAGCTTTGGTGAGCCAAACCAGTAGCAATATACTTTTTCATGTTTGGAAAAAAATCTAGAAATTGGAAATCCAAGACAGATTAAAGCTTTTCATATGAAAAGTCTTTAACAACATTCTCCCCATCGGAGTCCTTTTGAAAAATTACATATCACTCCAAGAAGAACAATTGGTCTACCCCATCTATAACTCGGCTCAAGAATCTACCTCTCACCCGTTTCTCGATTGTCCTTACTCTAGAGTATTTTGGAGATAATCTCCTTGGCCGCCCCTCAATCTCTCCTACATTGGCAATCAAGATATCAACACTTGGATCATGTGCATCCTAAATCCTGAAGTCAAACTCCAAATAGAAACAACTGATACTCATAAATTCCAACTTTTTGCGGTGTTGACCATGGACAACCTCTGGCTTTACAGAAATCAAGTGGTTCACAATTCCAAAAACCTGTCCATAAGTAAGTTTGTAGCACAAGTCAGCCAGTCCTATAGGGACCATTGTTGTGCTTGGCAATGGAAAGAGCAAAATCATAACATTTGATGTAGTAGTTAGACCAAGTGGTAGCACATCAGTGGCAATAAGCAGATCACACAACAAAAACATATCTGTCATTGTAGTAGCCAACTCAAAAAGCTGCAACTCGAACTAAAGTGAAGCAATGACAGCATACATCGGAGTGAAAGAAGCTCAAAGAAAGCAATTGAAGAAAATAAGAGTTGAAGGAGACTCCGATAGAGCAAAATAATAGCCTTGAAAGATTTTTTTTTTTTAAAGGAAGAAGCCAAGACTGGATAATACAAGGCATTAATTGAGACACAAGATTCATGTTGAACAATTTCGAATTCTGGGAGGCCGTTAAAATACATTCATCCCAAAATCGATATGCGCATGGAATTGCACAATAAGCAGCCTCGAATAATGTAATTGGAAGCATACCCCTTAATAAAATTTCACTATGTTTATTATATTTCTATAGTGGGAAAGATCCATCACTCTTGTGTATAAAACTTTATATGTAATGAGACTTTCTATTATCCATGAATGAGTACTTTTCATGAGAAAAAAAAAAGACTGGGACATAGACGAAAACGCTGACGAAAATGCAGACTGTTGCCGGTGTAGTTAGAACCACATAATACTAATATACAAAATATAAATAGAATCTAGAAATGAACTTTAATTGAGTTATGAGAATGTAATTACGAAGACAAATATTTAACTACAAAAATATTACATAAAAGTAAATTCATAAAGTGACATAGTTCGATAAGGTATGTTAGATTGTAAAATAGATTTAACGGATCATATCAAACCACGTTACTTTGTGGATTTATTTTTATGTAATTCTTTCGTTACTACAATACTTCTCAATTATGAATATTCCTTTGGTTGGCTTCGCTTAGTACATAATTCGGTGCTATAATACATTTTTTTTTAGAAGAAAAAGATGTTTTTAAGTTCTTGTCTGAATTTAAGGACTTTAAATGAAACAAATAGATATATATATATATATATATATATATATATTATATTAAAAAATGGACTATAAAAAGTATAAAGATTTGTCACACATTTCATGGAGTACTACAACTTGCCCATAATAATTAAATGCAGTCCATAAGGCTATGCTGGTGTGCTTGACTAATGATAGAGGAAATTATATAGAATAGATGCTTAGAAATGGAATAAATTAAAATAAAGGAAGATACCACCTCATGCATGAAGTTATCAATCCTATTTAATTAATTAAGAAGTGTTCATTGGTTCAGGGATTATTATAAGTTCAGCCCAATTGATGCCCACCATGTGTCGCTTAATTTATAAAATATTAATCGACCCCATTCATTCATTTTGCTTGGTAAGATCAGTATTTTATGATTGGGAGACAATCCAAACAAGGGACCTTCAACGATAAATGGAGTCTATTTTTTATATGAAAAATTCTTCTCATCAATCACTATCTCATACAAAAATATTCATAGTCTCATACATCTTATGAAAAACACCTCTAACCTTATGAAAAGTTATAAATATGGGGTGTGTGATGGAACTGATTTATAGCAAAACTCCCAAACATATAGATGAATCTTCTAGCAAATAAAGTCAGGTTTGCCCCCCACGTAAAATCAGCCTAGAAAAATTGCCCTAATTAAATCTAAATAATAATAATAATAATAAAAAGAATCTCCTACGAAGGCAGAAGCCGCCCTAATGCCAATTAATTATAATGCTAATTATTATAGTCATTTACGTTGTCGGTCGTTATTATAAGTTTTCACCATTAATGAACATAATTAGGTTTTGAATAAAATTTGTGCTGAACCGGTATACACCGGTTTTGTATTTTCAAGAACGGATTCTGCACCGGTGATCCTCCTAAGTCCTAAATTGGTATTTTCAATTTTACCGATTCTGGTCCGGTTTGGTTTTCCGGTTTTAATATAATATATAATAATATATTATAGTATATAATACTATAGTGATAATATATTGTAGTATATTATAATATATATTATAATTGTATTATAGACTATATTGATATATTATAATATATATATAATATAGTGATATATTATAGTATATTATAATATATAGTGATATAGTATTAGTATAACTATTAAGACAATAGACCATAGTGATATAAGATTTTAAAATTAAATAATATATTAATTAGTAATTAGCATATAATACAAAACTATTATATATATAATTATATATTATATATAAAAATTATATACAATATAAAAAAATTATAATATATATGAATCGGTCCGGTTTTAGAAAAAGAAAAACTGGAACCGGACCGATTTTGACCGGTTTAAAAAAAAATAAAACCGTTACCAGATCGAACCAAACTCGGTACTGCAACGGTTCGATCCGGTAAACAGTTTTTTTTTTTTACACCCCTAATCATAATGGCAAGTTTTATTACCTTTAAATAATTCTTTAAAAAAACACAAAAATAACAAATTTTGAAAGGACTGGGCTTAAGAGATTCACCCGCCTATTCGGCAGGGACGGACGGCTATGGTGGAAGACCAAGGCCCAAGGGCGCAAGATGGCCACCTTGCTCAGGCAGAGCTAGGTCGGATGCAGCGTGCTGCTATTTGGTTGTATAAGGCAGATATCACCCCTAAAAATGTAAACTATACAGATCTAAACTAAGTTTTGTGCAGACCTTTTGAAGAAATTGAGATCCATCGTAAAAATTATACTAGATACAATCATAAGTTGTATAAGTGCTTCACACTCTTTTGAAAAAGAGTGGAGTCTATCATTAAAAAATTACTTTTTTCATATGAGTCTTATATTTATTTCATATTTTCAAAAAGAATATGCAGTACTTGCAAGTTCCTTGACTATAAATATCATTTTTCTAAAAAAATATGATGCAATTTTAATTTGCGAACTAGCCTTATGTCTTAACATTTAGGGCGAGCGGGACCATTCGCAAGCATAGATGATATATAGCGCGGGAGTAGTACTCATCCAAGCCATGCATGGTCCCGGCCTTCACCATAAGGCTCTAGCCCCACACTAGATTGGAGAGCTGCGTTAATTCTCCTGTGATCACGATCCTTCTCTTTTATCTCTAGCCTTAACCAAAGACTCCATTTTTTTTTTTGTGCAAATTAACCAACGAAGTTTAATCAGAAGAAAAAAGATGGTCTGGTTTCAACTTTCAACTAGTGGTTTGTTTAGATTCAAAAAGTGTTTTATTTCATAATTATAACTTTTTCAAATTCTCATACAAAATATAATAAACAATTTAATTTTTTTAAATTTTAAAATAATAATAATATTAAAAAATAATATTTTAATAATATTTTTTTCAACTTTTATCTTCGCCATAAGATAATCAAACCGAGAAGTTCTGGGCATCAGCCCATTGCCACAGCACACCCGTGCTGTGGTTTTTTTTTTTTTTTTTCACCCAATACACTTAGTGTGTAGAGGCTAAATTGTACAGTAGAGTGCGATTTATATTTTCTCAATCAAATCAGCCCCTAAAACATATAATTTACTTGCAGATCACCTGCGATTTTTGACCAATTACATCTAGCAGATCAGATGACAAAGTCAATTAATCTGGATTCTTACGTATCTTTTTAATTAATCATTTTTCCATAAAAAATTCGTCGGATCAAATTAAGAGTACTCATTGACTTGGCTTGCCAAGGCCTATATAAATCTTTTTTTTTCTTTTTTTGAAAATGATTATGTATCGTGTGTATGATCGTCTTGCGAGTTCAATCTCATAGAAACTGGAGTACTGAGGCCAAATTAATCCTCGAAAAAGGGAATTTTTTTTGGAAAAAATCAACCAAACCATGAAGTAACTCAAGAAGATCAAAACGATCGTGTTCTAATATATATACGAAAACCACTCAACAGATCTGTATGATACACATGAATAAATGATTAATAGAGGGAAGAAGCAAAGGAAAAAGAAAAAGATCAAAATGTAGGCCGTGATGTGCATGCCAGGGGGACTACTGAGATCGACGATGGCGATCTGAAATGGGTATACTAGTGCTTCCGGGTGGTTTTATGATACTTGTCCTTGATCCAACGTCGAAGGCCGGAGGAAGTACCTTCCTTCACCTTCTTGACGCTATTAGAAGCCACAGCTTTGGTCTTTCCGAGGCCTTCTCCAACCTTCTGTTTGTACTTTGCTGTGGTTGAGTTATTCTTGGCGGAGGTGTTGGCGCCGGCAGGGAGAGGATCTGGGTTGCTGTAGTCCCACTGGTCTGCCCATGATGCCTCATACGAGTTGAATCCTTCCATTTTTGCTGCAAATTCAATCTCTGCTTTCTGTGTTTCAACGACAAAATACGTACTGGAAATAGAGAGAGAGGAAAAGACGTGCTAGTTCTTCTGAATAGAATCGGAATGGTATTTAGGCTGCGTTCCATCATCAAATACTCTCAACTCATCATTACAATTTTTTTAAATTCTAACATAAAATATAATAAATAATTTAATTTTTTTAAATTTCAAAATAATAATAATATTAAAAAATAATATTCTAACAATATTTTATCATTTCAACTCAACTCACTTCCACATCCAAAGTTCAAAGTTGTGTCTCAATGTTTTAATTTTTTTTTTTGTAAAAGGCTGTTTGTTTTTAAAAAAATATCTCATCTCATCTTATCTAATCATTACAACTTTCACAATTTCTAATACAAAATAAAATAAACAATTCAACTTTTTCAAATCTCAAAACAAAAATAATATTAAAAAATATATTCTAACAATATTTTATTTAACTTTTTAACTTTATTCTCAACTCATCTCATCTCATCTGCAAAAACAAACAGGCTAGAATGATAAGTACAATACAAAGAAATTATATAAAAATAAATCTATAAATTGATGTTATTATACGTGATCTGTTAAATTAATTTTATAATAATAATAATTTTATAATCTGATGTGCTATATTAAACCATGTCAGTTTATAAATTTATTTTTATATAATCTATTTGTGCCTAAAGTATTTCTTTTTAAAAATTATAAAAGTAGTGCACATGGATGATATAATTAAATAAATTTTGTAATTATTCATGTATTAATTATTGTGGGATTTATTATATTTAAGAAAAAATTAAAATATTATTATTATTATTTTTCTACTAACTGGATCAAGTTATATTGGGATTTATTAATACTTTCTTTCCATAATTTTATGTTTCCAAAATTGTAAAAAGAAGATAAAAATATTTAATTATCATTTATTAGGGTACGCTCTCAGCAGCTTCTGGAATTATCCAGAAGATATTTTTCTTTTAGCTTAGAAAATCTAAAAGAAAAATAGAAAATAAATGCTGATGGGCGGTGGTGGAAGCTTCTCCTTTTCGGCGGCTACTCACCGTGATTAGTCGTATTCGGCTCAACGTAATTTCGATGGCTTATCCTCGTCGTTTTGGGTAGTCAAAGTTGCTCCAAAACCAACCAAATTAGAATTGAAAAATAGACCCTAAAGATTCAAAGATGCTACAGCCTACCGCCCTACACCTTCTGCCTTCTAGATAATAAC
This sequence comes from Juglans mandshurica, assembly GCA_022457165.1. Classification (NCBI taxonomy): domain Eukaryota; kingdom Viridiplantae; phylum Streptophyta; class Magnoliopsida; order Fagales; family Juglandaceae; genus Juglans; species Juglans mandshurica. Next base: position 12,918,246 of record CM039632.1, on the reverse strand, counting down.
GGTATTATTTTTGGCAACTAATCCACCATTGTCTTGGTTGATGACGTTGGCTGTTCTATAAGAACTAAGAAGCACTAAAATTATAAAATAAGGTTATGTTTGGGTAATGAGGTATTGTAACGCCCGTCTTTGTGGTTGGGTTTTTTATAAAAATTTTTTAGAAAGAACAACGGGAATTACCGTTCGTTTTAAAACATTTTGCTTCCATACCAGAGTGCAAGACTCTATGTTTATAAAATAAAATGTACTTTGAGAATAAAAGAAGTCTACAACGGAAAACATTAATTTTAACAATAAAAATGTTTATCATACAGTTAAACGCTCATGCCTAGACTTCATGCTCTTCCCCTTGGGCCGTGTCCGTCCTGATGCGTACTTCATTCGGTTCCTACTGGGGGGAGGGGCATACGTAAAAACTAAAATGAGTCGATGGCTCGTAAGCATTATTTCATACAATTAAAATATAATAACATTGGTTTTCATTCATGCATTCATCATACCATACATACTGTACGTGCATGCATTCGTGCATACGTGCGTTCATTTGAAAACATCACTGGACGAGATTTTTCTTTTAAAAATGGGTTTTCTTTTCGTAAATGTTTCTCCCGTCAGTGCCTTCATTTCTTGAAGAGTTCGTGCATTTACGCATTCATGCATTCATGCATTATTTCTTATCACTTTCGTGGGCCGGTGCACACTGTTACGCCCCGCGTTCTAGGATTAGCGACCCTATGGCCAATGGATTCGCCTGTGGCCACGGGTTAGAATCCCATTCCGTCAGGGTGCAGCATTGGGTGCACTACCAGATACTACTGCCCAGCATTGCAATCTACCCATTCATTCATTGGATACCCCTTTTCATTCATATGACCATTACGTATTTTCATACATTTCATACTTTCATGATTTTCTTTGCTTTTCATTCATGTCAGCTCTAAAGAGTTGGAGCTTTCATTTAACAGTCATTTCATGAGAAAACATTCATTTTCATGAGAAAAACATCATTTCATGAGAAAAACATTGTTTGGGGCGTAACCCCGAAAATCGTATTTCATGCCATGCTTTTTTATGGAAAATACATACAATAGATATAGCATATATTCATCCATTCACATGCGTACAATTAGTACTTTGGGTGCGTAAAAAAGGGCTGCCAATGAGGGCCGTTACATACTTATACTTTTGAACACTTAGCATGCTTTCGTAAAACATCTTTCATGTCGTTTCGTAAAGCATCGTAAAGGAAAAGCTTTCATTTTCGTTCCTTATATTTTAGAAAACTCTAGAAGAGCATGAACGTAACACTTACCTAGACTCCAAGCTACTTGCATATCATGCAATTCATTCATGCGCGTGTCAAATGGCAACCTACATGCATACACATAACCTTAACGTTATTCTCTATCTAGTACATAAACAACTGAACTAGAAATAGAATTACGTTTTACTTAGAACACTCTCCTTCTATACCATGCTCTTTCATATCCCTTACTATGACAAGACCTTCGGGGACTCATTATTGTCACTATCTCTTTCAACCTTAACGTTCTATTTCGAGTGCTTACTTGCTAGGGTGAACCCATGATTCACCTTAGGATTAAGACACTGAGACCTCTGTTTCATTCTTCTCATTAACCACGTTCCGACGCATGACTCAGACCGACTAAGTCACGCATCTCATCCTTAGACAGTACACTTGTTATCACCTTCATGTACCTTTAGCTCACACTAAATCCTCATTCCCATCTATACAAGCCACACGACTCTAAGCCAACTTCGAGGCTTAAGCACCGTGTAACTGTGGTTAGGACAGATTACCCATTATATATGGTGAATTCATCCGGTACATGTGTCTCACCAGATTACACATGTACCTTACCCCTTATTGCCTAAGACCAACATATAACACATTGATCACCTACTTTTGTAAACAAGCACCATACTCCGATACCAACCTTCTCTTAACCCAGCTAGCATAACTCTTCATGCACCCGTCCCTTTTGACAATTCATCCCAACATTTAGCACGACAAGACTCCATTCACAACTACGCCTTATCTCACGTCGTATATCTCGAGACTACTCCTAAGCTACACCGTGACTTTGTCGCGTCACCCAACATCCTACTACGTCAACTCCTAACTCATCGTGAGTACGATTCCTCACGTACTCCCATCACATCGTGACATCTCGTCACGTTCCCATTACGCCATTCCTACACTAACTCTTCACCCATCGCAAGCACGATTGCCAGTAACCATGTCACTTCGTGACATTCCCCAGTCATGCTTTCGCTGCGCACTCTTATACTTGCTCTGCTACTTCACCCGTACTCCCAGCCATGAGTCAACTTCACAGTGACACCGGTCACCTCAGACTACAAGCTACACCATAACTATTTCGGGACACTGTTCCACAATTCCCGACACTACTCACCATGCCCTATGCACATCAACCTCTCAATCATCCTTATCTCTGCGACACATCACATGGTGTGTCGCTGCACCTCTTAGAGTATACTCTACGTATACTCTTCGTATACTCCCTTTACACATGCTTTGCCACATCACCACTATGGCGTACACGCCATATGGTGCATCACTCCATCACATGGAGTACCCTTCACGTGTACTCCCTTCACACACGCTACGCCACACAGAATACACTCCATGTGTACTCTTCCCATTCCACAATACGCCAGGAGGGTATATTTTACATATACTCTCCTTATCTCACACTACGCCACGAGAGTACACATTCTCTTCCTAATCCACACAACGCCACGTCACCATTATAGCACATACTCCACAACCACACTTCACAGCACAATCCACAACACTTCACAGCATACTACACAGATACGCCTAACACTTCATATACACAGCACATCACATCTCCATACAACACAACAAACTCCACAGTACTAACAGCACATTCCACGACCTAACCAATCAACTAATAATATAAATAACGAAGGATAGAGGGTTATACCATCGATAGGATAACCCGTGCGTTGCTCACTAATCGTCATAGTTGATGATGTCAGAAGGGTCGAACGTGGCAACTAACCCACGTATGGTGGCTATTTGGGCGTTTGGATAGCTAAGTGTGGTCTTGGAATGGCTCATGGTGGCCTCGTGGTGGTGGTGGTGAGGGGGCGGTACACATCGTATCAAGCCGTGTACAGTGGCGGTTAGTCATGTACAGTGGCTGTCCACGGTGCGTAGTGGCTTCCCACCACATAAAGTGGTGGTTTGGACTTAGGGTTCGGCTAAGGGAGGTCAAGGGAGGTTGCTGGTGGAGCCGTGGAGGCTCGGTGGTGGTGGCACGGCTCCACGGTGGTGGAGGAGAAACTGGCCATGTGTGAGAGAGAGTGAGGGAGCATAGGTGGCAGATCGGGGCCATGGGGGTTTGGGATGGGTCGGTGGTGGCCTGAGGATGCCGGAGAGGGTGGGTCAAACGCTGTGGGTGGCGGCGTACGGTGGTTGAGGTGGCCTAAGGGGGAGTGGGCGTCCGTGAGAGAGTGAGGGAAGGTGAGCATACATGGTGGCTCGGCTGGACGTGGGGATGGCTAGGAAAGGTGGTCGATGGCCAAAGGAGGTCCTGGTGGTGGTGCGGTGGCCGGAGGAGGTGGAGCTCCGCCGTGGGTGTAAGAACCCGTGCATGGAGGAGGTGGACTTCGAGGGAGCAGACGGCAGGGAGATGGAGGCCGAGCTTGCTGGAGGAGGATGGCCGGTGGAAGGGGAGGCTACCGTGGAGGTGGTGGCGCCGGAGGATGGCGCACGGCGGCGCAGCAGCATCAAGCCCGTTCAGGCTGTGCACTGCCGAGAGAGAGAAAGGGAAAGTGTGAGAGAGAAAGGCCGGCATGGGAGATCTCACCGAAGGGAGGAGGTGCCGACAGTGGCGGAGGTGAGGCTTGTCGACTCACGGCGGCGCCAGGCTATGAGATGGAGGAATCGGGTGTCATGCAGTGCAAGCCGAAGGAGAGAGGGAAGAGAGAGAGGGAGGAGGGAAAAGTGAGGGAGAAAGAGAGAGGGACTGGGGTTTTATTCTAAAACCCAACGTCTGGGGATCTACGCAACGATCTAACGATGGACCTCAAACACTGATTTAAAATGTATAAACGTTAATTTAATTAAAAACACTAAGAGGAATTAAGATAGAATATTATTTAAAACAATATTCCTTTATCATTAATATAATGATGAAATCTTACTTCACATATTAAAGAGAATAGTACCATTAAATTAATTTAAAGATTTCAACATTATTAAAATCACGTAATATTATTTCCCACAATTATAATATTTTTGGAACTCTTCAAAAATATTATAATTGAGTTATTTAAAATATTACTTAGTTAAATAACGATGAGAATATTCCATTTGAAATACACATAACTTCAAAATACAAAACTAGCTTTAGAAATCACATAGTACCTTTAAAACACGCCATCGATGTTTGGCACGCATAACGAGGCTCGCAGTCGTTAGAGAGAAGGGGCGGACTATTGCATAATCTCATTCTTGGAATTTGCTTACGTTAGAAAGAAGAAGCGTACGTCAGAAAGAAAGAACGTATGTCAGAAGGAAGGAGCGGGGTGTTACAGGTATTTTCAAGTATTCTGTTAATAGTAGTGAAAAAGTAATTATGGAATATTGAATAATACTAAATAATATGTGAAAAGTAATAATAAAATAATAAATAGTAATGAAGTATTCATAAAAATAAATTTACAAATTGATATGACTTTATATGATACGTTAGATCAACTTTATAATAAAAATAAATTTATAATTTGACACATCGCATGATCAAGCTATGTCAGTTCGTGAATTTACTTGTATAAAATTTCTTTAAAATCAAAGTATTTATCATACAACCATACATATATATATATATATATATATAAATTATATGGCTTCTTGGTTTGATCATAATTGATATATAGTTGGGGGAGATTGGAGATTTGGTATCAATTTTTGAGCATACTTATGTTTTTATTTTATATTTGTGAGGAGAGCTTAGACGGCAAATTGAGCCATAATACGAGTACTACAAGGTAAAATGGTATCAAGCCGATTGAACAAAGACGTACAAGGACATCATGAGTATCATCGTCTTGATATTGTATCTTTATAGACCCGAATTCATGACCTTTCATTGATAAAATTACGTGAAACTAAGCATTTATCGTTAAACCAACATCCTTTTTGAGGTTGCCATTGAAATGATCTCTTGATTGTTGGCTACTTGATCACTTCTATGTCCTTTTACCAATATTTCCCACCTTGCCAAACACATTAGAGTTCCTAAAAATATTGTATCTTTGTAGACTTGACTCCGCATCGCCTTCCTTGGTTATTGCTCGTCACAATTACTTCTTCCTTGCCCTACTTGTGTAATGGTTCTGAATATATGGTATTGTATTCCGGGATGAATATGGTAAAATAGAGGTGTTGGCAATGGAATGAGGATGAATGCAGGTAATGTGTTTGTGAAAATGATAAAGATAGTTTCTGGAAATAGAAATGATATTAGGGTTCTTTCGAGAGAATCCCTTAACCTCCTAGCAAGAGTCCAAATTCAGGAAAAATACAGTATGTTTCTGACACTGCAGTGCCTTCCTTCATATCCACGCATGGATACAACATAAGCAAATAACATAAAGACATGTGTAAAGGGAAATAACAAACTTCATAATGAAATAACAACAAAGAAAGAAATTAATGCTTCTGGAATCTTCAACACCCAAGATGAAACGGTGCACTTTATTTATCCTTCAGCTATGCATTTTGAGTCCCTGACTCCTTGCTCGACACTGCGTTTTGATGTTCTTCAGCTATAGGTTTTGAGTTGTTTGTTGAGTCTAAGTCTCGGACCTTCAATTATTGAGTTCAGTTCCTTCTGGCTTTCCACTTCTCTTCTTCTCACTTGCGAACCCTAGGCCTCAGCCCTCAGCCCTCCACCACCTTGCCATCACAGAAGACCATAACAACTTGACTCTTCTTCGTCTTATTCGGACCTCTTTGTTTGGACTACGAATGTGGTGACATTGGACTTTTCCTTCCAGGCTCTTTTAATTCTTGGGCTGGTTTCGGTCCTTTTTTGATTATGGGCTCTCAGTCCATCCCATACCCAACACCTAACAACATAAAAGTCAGGATAAAAGTTGTCATTGGTTTTCCCTGATCCATGGTGTGGATTAACGTAATCAAAATAGAAGTTCAGCCAGAGATTTCAGCGCATGTTTGACAAAATGTTTTAAAACTTTATTTCCAAACATCACTCAAATAAAAAATACTTTTTAATTTTAATTTTTTGATTAAATCATTACTTAAATACAAAAATCAATACAATTTTTACAAACTTCGAAACTAAATTAATATTAAAAAATTAAATTTAAATAACTTTTTAAATCCATTTATTCACTTTCACAAATTGTAATACAATACTTATTTTAAAAAATATTTTTATTCAACATTTTCTCTTTCATTTCTCAAAAATAAAAAATCTTCACCTAAATTACTTCACTATTATTTACAAAAGTTTGATATACTCGCATCCAAATATGCCTAAGGGTTAGAGATACGGAAACTCTCTATTTCATTTGAAAAATATTAGGTATTAATTCATATTAACTTGACAAGTACTGAAATGGCTGAAATATTTCATACTTTCTTGAAGTAAACTTTAAATAGAAAGGATCCTTATCCTTCAATCAAAGACAGAGAAAAAAATGAAACGGTAAATTATGTGCACAGAGAAATCAATTTTTTTTTCCCTGAACGAGCCAAGCACAAATTTAATGTCACTCAGCAGAGGCCAGGGGCATTGCATGCATAGTTAACAAGGACTTTTGTTTTCTTAGCAAAGGATGATGGAATTAATTAAGAAAAAACGGAAGAATGTATACAACAAACAAGGTTAAACAATGGAATATACCAAAAAGAAAAAAATGTAGTGCGGTATAAAATCAATACTATGGTAATATAGCCTAAAACTCAGTTTGAATATTGAGATGAGATGAGATGATCTGTAAATAGTAGCGAAATAGTTTGTGAGTAATAGTGAAATTGTTTGATTGGAGATATTTTATGAAGTTTTGGGAAATGAGAGAGAAAAAGTTGAATAAAAATATTATAAAGTTAAAATATTGTTAGAATATGGTTTTTTAATATTATTTTTATTTTAGAATTTAAAAAAGTTGAATTATCTTTTGTGTTCTGTTTGGATGTTTGAGAACGCCATAATGATTAGTTAATGATTAGAGTGAAAAGTGGAAGACTTGAAATTGAAAATTATTTGTGTTTGTGGTGTTCAAATATGAGTGATGCAACACCCACAAAGAATTCTCACCGAATAGCCAATTTTTTTTCCCAAACATTTGTTAAACCCTTTTAATAAATTTTTTAAAAAAATCACAAACTCATTAAAAAAATATTTCTTAACCTTTAAGGAAAAAAAGAAAAAGAAAAAACACCAATCGATAGGTTTTTTCGGTGGGTTTTGTAGGTGGGAGTAGTGTTTTCTTTTAAATATTGAGATAAGATGGGTTGAGATGAGGTCATGAGATGATATGAGATAAGATGAGATAAGAGTCTTTTGCTATTTACACCAGCCCTAAGAGTTTAAAACCCAACTTGCACAATAATCTTTATGAGTTCACACTCATACTCAATGTGATACAATAACTATTCTTTTTTTTTTTCTTTTTATGGTCATGATCTAATAATTATTCAACCACGTAACCTCGTAACTTTGTAAACATGAAAGTTTCCCTTCAAACCTTAAATTTGAAATATGTGTGTTTGATGGGAACAAATATATATGGCTAGCAAGTAAAAGCTAGTTAGTGGGTAAGGTGAAATTACAAGGGATTCACGTGACCGCAGTCGAACAAAGGATATAACGATGCTATACACGCCGCACATGCCCAAGGTGAAGCCCAGGAAGATGTCCAAGCGACCATGTTCCCATAAGGTTAGGATCCACAGTGATAAATCCAAGCAAGATTGTGACACCCCAACCTAGTCTAGGTTCCTAAGGTTGAGATTTAGTTCTACTTGGGCCTAAGTGAGTAAAGACCCAAGGGCCATAAAAATTAAAACCTTGTGAGGTGTGATGGATCTTATCTTTTGATGGTTAGTGAGTAGGCATCCAAGGCCAAGGGAAGGCCCTAGGCCCCATTATCTTTGGCCTCTAAGAGGAAAACAAGACTTGAGAAAGCCCATTAGGGGTCTAGAACATGGTGGAGGCACCACCTAGTGCAAACAAGAAGGAAACCTATGGATTTCCAAGAGGGAATCATTAGGCACATTGGAAATGATGATCTCGGTTTTGCGAAAGGACGCACCACTTGGCAAACATGCAAAGGGCATTAGAGTTTCAGATTACTAAGGGGGTACATGCCACTTGGAAAGCATGCAATGAGACTCTTGAAACTTCTAGAAAAATAATGATGAGGGAGAGGAAGAACCATTTTCGGCAAAGGCAAAGGGATGCCACTTGGCATCCATGCACATGTATATTTGTGTTTTAAGGAAAACAATAATGAACGGAAGAAGAAGAGTGGTTGGTTTTGGGATGGGGCATGCCACTTGTCACCCATGCATGAGGATTTTAGGGTTTTTAGACATCCAATCATGAGGGAGATAAAGAGAGGGTTTTAGTTTTCTAAGATAAACACACCACTTGTCCTTCATGCAAGCTAGTTTAAGGTTTTAGAAGAACCTGATAGAGGAAAAGAGAGCTAGGGTTTCAGCCAACAAGCAAGATGCACCACTTGTCCTCCATGCAATGAAACTTTTAAGTTCCAAGAGAGAATGATTGAAGAGGGTAGATTAGATATCTTGAGGAGAGAGAACAAGTGGAAGTAAGAGAGAGTATAAATAGGGCAATTAATGTCCAGCGCCCATACACAAGAGAGGAGGGAGATTAAAAGTCATTGTTGCAATTTCAGTTTTCTCTCCTCCTCTCCTCTCTTTCTTGCCCACCCTAAGAAAACCAAACACCATTTTCTCTCCACCCAAACACCAATCTTGTGCATCCATAAGATAGAAGGATTCAAGAGGGCTCGAATGGAGATTAGCACGGAAAAAAAGCTCAACCCTAGTCTTCACCAAGTAAACACCATGAAAAACGCAAGAGGGATGAAGTCTTGAAGTTTTGGAAATGGGAAAATGAGGTTTTGTTCTACCATGAGAGGGAAACCATGCTCAAACCCTATTGAGTATGATTTTGCCTAGGGTTCTATGAGATTATTCCTATCTAATCTCCCCATGAGAAAACCACAAGCTAGAGTACCTTGCACACATCAAAGAACCTTCGGCCATGAGGTTCTATACACAGAAAAATATGTCTTGCACACTTTAAACACACACGACCATCAGGGTCTTGGATCTTACAAGGAATGACTTGTCACTTAACCTCTAGGATTTCGACCAAGTGAAAGGAGAGTTAATGCTACTCAGTCCTAGGGCTTCTCATGTAATGTGTTTATGTGAATGAGGCATATAATAAGAGAGAAGTCATGGAATAGATTGAAGGACTTTAAAGCCAATTAGGATTAGAAAGTTTAAACCCCTAGTGCACGGATCACATGCTTGATTATTAGCATTTTTCAAGAACCTAATATTCTTAAAACATACACTTTCAGCTTGCTTAATCGATGGAAAATATTTTTGGAGTTTTGTAAGTTAACCTCTAACTTACCCTTGGATAATATATTTATATCTTTGTGTAAGCTTTGCATCTTCATTGTTTGTTTCAATTATTGAAAGGTTATTCTTAAATGTTGCATGCTATGATTGGCTTACACCCTTGTACATTCATGTTATACTAAAATGATACTTGCTTGAAACTCTGGTTTAAATGACATGTTTGGAGCTTTGGAAAAATGAGATATGACATATTGAGTCCTCGTGTATTATATCCATGTATATGTATTTGAATGTTCTAATTATTTCAATCCATTCATGTGGTGCATTCCTTGCATATTGAGTACAAGTATGTGACATTATTACATGAAAAGTTACATGGTTTTATGACAAGTTACATGTAACATGTTTTCGGGTTGTGCATAAAAGATAAAGGTTTTGTCATGACCCCAGTACTAGGATGGGGGAATATTCTAGTAGAACATCCTGTCCACTTTGGAGTGCTTAAATTAGAGTGGTAACCCCTGGGTTGATGAATTATAGTTAACATGTTTCAAATGAATTCTTTTTAAAGGATTCTGGTGCGGAGTAGTAGCATCTAACGCTAGTGAGTGCAACACATTGTAAATATGGTAAAGGCGAATTGCGAATTGCGAACTGTCGTATCATATTGTATAAGACGTACTCACACTCACTCAGATGGCCGATAATGTGATGATGTAACTAGTAGGGAGCCACGGTTCCTAAGGGTAGCTATGAGGTGTCCACCCACATTGTTACATGGAATAAGATTACAAGCGATTAAGAAGAAATTACACTTTGTTATATGATTACAAGATAAGTGTTTTTGTAAAAGAAAATCTAGATGGGCCGAAATGTGTTTTGTCAAAGTACACGTTCATGCTCATGCATAAATACTCCTGGTTTACCTTTTACATGTTTATATTATCTTTGTGTTTATTTTTCGTTTAACTTGCAGATATTTTTTAAAATACCACTATGGTAGTTTTCACTACCATCTCCTCGGAATGGTAGAATTTGTGATAGGAATAGAAGATAGAAGAGTCTCAAGAGATCTAAGGACCCTTCATTAGTGAAGCGGCAAGTTTGCAGAAAAGTTCATTTGCGAAGTGTTAAAGGTTTTTGAGGACCTCCAAAAGATTCTAGAGAAAATTAAGGACCATTAGATGATCTTATGGTTATTGTGTTAAGAACACTATTTTGATGGATATTTTAAAGGGGCAAGGTTTTGAAAACCCTACTTTTGTATGGATGATCAAACATGCTTTTGGGGTTTAATAGTATCTTACTTAGGTACCATATTAAATTGCTCAAACCTTTGTTAGTTTTAAATTATTCCATTGTAATTATTGCATACTGTTAGGGGTGAAACTCGGTCGGTCCAGATCGGTCGTTTCGGTCCAGATCGAGACTGAGACCAGTCTCGGTCCATGTTTTAGAGGACCGAATAGTTTTTGTCCGGTCTCACCCTGGACAAAATCGGACCGAATAAAAAAAAAAAATATATATATTTTATATATATTATTCATAAAATAATTGTACAATTTATTATTCCCGAAGCATGGGTGTTTGTGAATCTTTGAACATAGTCTATACATAAGTGTGTGCATGCTTTGAAACACAAAACTCAAGACAAGGTGATGAGCTCACCGATGGGCTTCCCTACAATGGCACGACTAGGCTCCTCTCTTCTCACCTTAGAATACTCACTCATTATTTGCTAAGGGATTCTTTTGTATGTAGTGAAGAGAAAGTGAGGTCTTGGAGTTGTATTTATAGGCATTCTTGAAGGCTAAGGTTACTTACAATGGGTTAGCCGATTGCTCTTAACCTTAGTGATATGGCTTGGTTGGCAAGGACCTTCTTTGTGAGGACCTTAAGCATTTTTGTGGGTTTTGCTTTCTTTTTCCTTGAGGGGATTGGAGCCCAACTAGTTATTGTAGGCTTATTTGGCTTGTTTTGGGTGTAAGGGGTCACTTTTAGGCCTAAAAGGGGGGTAGGAATTGGGCTAGCTGGGCACCCAGCCTGTGGGCTAGCTGGGAGTCCAGCCCTCTTCTTCAAAACAACGCTGTTTAGGGGTTGGGAAGTGAAAACTTTCCTTCTCCACCTGAAACGACGCCGGTTTGGGCGTGTAGGGTAAAAACCCTAGTGAATTTTCTCTTTTCATCTTGCGCCGCTCACTCCGTCTTTTTTTTTCTTTTCTTCTTCTTCCTTCCTCCTCCCATGCTCATGACCTACATCGTCGTCCCTTGCTACCAGTCCAGTTTCGCCACGTGTCTGTCGTAGCACACCACCTCCACCTTCGACTACACCACCACCCTTTTTCCCCCAACCCGTGTGCCCCATTTTTTGATCTCCCCCACTACCTCTGCTCTTGAGCCCGTTTTGGACATGGAAATGGCACACCGCCTCTGGTGGCCTCTCGTTGCACGCCATGCGTGCATTGCTCGCAGAGCCCTCGCCATCCCCTACCCCCAATCGCAGTCACTGCTGCTGCTAAGAACCACCCCTTGGCCTATAAATAGGCTGAGCCCCTCATCCCTCAAGGTGCGTGTAACAGCCCGCTAGAAATTCATTGGTGGAATTTCTATTGACTTTAGGAATGTCGTGAAAATCCCATAAGTTTTTACGAATCGATCAATTGCATAGGTTTTAGTCTGTCAACATAGTCAGTATTATCACTCACTATGGTGTTAGAAATATCAGTTTTATTTATTTGAGGTGGTTAGAAGTGTCAGAATGCATTATGGTCCACGCCATTAGACTCAGTGGATTATTTAGAATTTTATGGCGCAATATCCTATTTTCATAATTCCGGACGAAACGTCTGTTGGAAATTGTGAAATTATTTTTAGAGGCACTTCGAGGTTGAATTTCGGTATAATATTTTCACTATAGGTTAATATGAATATTTAGGAATTTTTAGTGTTAAGTTTATGATTCACTTTTTCGGAGTGAATAGTAACCTCGATAAGCGCACCAATTGCAGTATTTCAAAATCATAGTGTGAAATGTCCAAATTAGATTAGAGAAGTTTTATTTGGACACTTGGCAAGATCTTAGCCACACTTAGTGAATAATATTAGACACTTGGCACCATGAGGAATGTTTGTTGGATTTGAAGGAATCAAGGTGTGAGATCATGTGACTTAAGCAAAACCTTGTTTCATCTGCTCAACCAAATTGTGCCAGACCAAAGAGATTTTCAATCCTAGCGAAACCCTAAATGGTGGGAATCCAATTGAAAGCCCAAAAGCTTTGTTGAAATCGAAACCCTAAACGGTTTCCCCAAAACCCTAAAGTTGGCCTCTAAACATTTTCTAATCCGATTTATAGCATTGTGATTAATCACTTGATTAAATCACTTCCACATGCTAGTAATCCTTCAAATTTGTGTTAGAACATCATTATCCAACCTTGTTAACCTTGAGAAATTGATTGGATCAAGTGATATTGGATTTGGGCTTGATAGCAACCCAAACCCTCTTTAAACCCCAAAATTTAGGCCCATTCGGTTTAGGCCCATTAAGGCCCACGAATTTGGTCACCATAGGATTGCTTCATGGCTAGGTTTTGTGCCCCCACTTGGCTGGCCAGATCTTTACAAGAAGGGCCTAGAAGGTTCTTGAAAGACAAAGCTAAAGGGCCACCTCACTCTTTCACTCTCACACTCTACCTTGAGAAAAGATCTTGGTCTGATTTTTATGAGAAGAAAAGGCCAACACTCAACCATTCCTTCAGTCCTATCACTTTACATAGCTTGTGTAAGAAGCTCTCCAGTCCACTTCCCACGAAAAGCAACTCTCCTTTACACTTTTCCTTCATAAAACACAAAAGACACTCTCGGACAGTTTTTGTTACCTCTTTTGAAAGCCCGTTTCGAAGCTTTTGTAAGTGTTTTCTCGCAAAGTTTTCTTCATGAAAGTTGTTTCTTTTGGAGTTTAGTTTACGTGGATATCTTATTCGTTCCATTTGGAGATCATTTGATTGGTGAAAAGTTGTTTGGACCCCAGAAAGGTCATTCTGGGCGATAAACTGGAGAGTGTGTTATATTTTGGAGTTTTTGACCAAGCTAATGAATAGATCTTGGTCCGAAATTTTTATGGAGTACTGTTAACATGTGTATATGATTATTGGTTGAGGATTTGTTGCATGATTAAAAGTTTTGGTGAAATATTTTCTTAGGTCTAGAACTTAGAAACTGGAAAAGGCAAAACAGTTTCTGTTTTGAGAAAGTTTAAATCTTTTATGGTTTAATCTTATTCCAATGGCTTTGATATTTTTATTGGAAGATCCTAAGCCTCTTATATACATGTTAAAATGTTATTTTGAAGATATTTGATGTTAGTTTCGAAGATATGAAATTTTATGCAATGAGGTATTCAGTTAGGCCAAAGTGATGATGTTCTTGCCTAAATTTATGTTTTGGTTGATGTTTAACCATGTGATCTTGAGTTTGAAGCTTGGATCTGTTTTAGAACATCTTTTTAAACCATGTGATGTTTTGGTTTGAAGATCACGTCTTTATAAGTCATGGATCAAGAGGTTGATCAAAGCAAGTTAGAAACACAATTCTGTTTTGAACTTAGAAGAAAAACCAAAAAGTTCAAGTATGGTTTTAGTGATTTTGATGACTTTTGTTGATGATTCAAAACATGATTATTCTTAGGAATATGTTATGAGTATAGTAGAAGAAAAATTTTGGTTTAATCATGAGTTTTGAAATTTGAAAGAATTACAACAAAATCAAGGGAAATAGCTTTGTAAGTTTCAGACCTATAGAGTTTTAATGGTTGTGTTTAGTTTAAAATTTTTCTGAATTGATATTTGAGCTTAGAACAAAATTTACATAAGGTATGTAGATTTTGGTGATTTTTAGAGTTAGGATGCAAAATCCTTAAGTTAGGGGTAAAATGGTCATTTTCCCACATGTAGAGGGTAAAATGGTAATTTTACTCAAAGTTGATATTTCTCCATATTCCTAATTGTTAGTGATTAAGTTCTAATTTTTAGAAATCGCTACTTTCAGTTTCTCGTGATCGCACTTGAGTTTTGTCTCGAAGCGCGAAGATCGAAGTAAGTTAGCTTTTAACTTACTATCAATTTAATGTGTATGTGTGATAAGTAAGGGAAGTAAAGTCCATGTAAGCATGTTATCATATGTACCATGCCAAGTCATTACATATTTATCTGTTACACAGAATTTATTCTGTCATGAATTATTCATATGTTACACAAGATATTCTGTCTCGTATTGCTATACATTGCAAGTATGTCATGTTAAGTTAAGTATGCCATATGTTACATGTATTTCATGTCACGTAATATTCACTGTCACATGTTACGCCATGTTAAGAAATGTTGTCTGTTACATAGTATGCTATGTTACGAAATGTTTCCTGTTACATGTATGCCTTGTTATGGTATGTTGTCTGTTATATTTATGTCTCAAAGCACGTCATGTCTGTCGTCTTACGTTCATGTCACGTTATGCTATGTCAGGACTTCTGTCTTTTATGTTACGTTCATGTCACGTCACGTTATGAAAGGTCATGTGTGACAGTTAAGTTATTCATGTCAATCACGACCCTAAGCGCTAGGATGGGGGTAATATCCTAGTGGAACTCCTTTGTTCACGCTGGAGTGTCTAAATAGGTGTGAAATTCCTTAGGTTGACGAAGTACAGTCAACAGGTTGCGAATGGGGCCTAATTAGCTGGTCACCGGAGCGCGCCAGGCACTAACGCCGATGGTGCCACACATTATGTTACGTGTGTCCACAGCAAGTGTGGCACAAACAAATAAGTCATGGGGCCACAACAACTGTGGAGCATGAAGTATGGGGCCACAACAACTGTGGAGCATACATTACGTGAGACACAGCAATTGTGACACGTAGAATACGTGGGGCCACAACAACTGTGGAGTACGTATTAACACACTCACAGCTGGTATAGAAACCTGTGATGTGATGCGGTAATCGGCAGGGACACACGGCTCAAGGGGATCTGTGTAGCACCCATATGGTCACGTTAATGATTAAGTCTATTGAATAAGATTCCAAGTTCAAGTCATGTTTCACGTTATGTTATGTTCAAGTTTATGTTCACGCAATCATGGTAATCCCATGAGACAAGAATATGTTTCAAGTTCATGTTATGTTATGTTATGTTATGTTCATGTTCAAGTTATGTTCCAAGTTCACGTTGATGTTATGTCATGCTCATGTTCATGTTATGTTTAAGTTCGTGTTCAAATTATGCATGTTCACGTTCATGCTATGTTTCAAGTCCATGTTATGTTTCAAGTCATGTTCATGCTAAGCTTCAGTTTCAGTTTAAGTTATGCTAGTTATGTTATGTTGTATGTCAAGTTACGCTATGATTACTTATGATTTGATTATGCATTCATGCTTTTACTACCATGCATGCATCATTAACTTGTGTGGAAGTTTTTTGTTAACTTACTGAGATTTGTAATCAAATCTCACTGTGGTAGTCCCAACTACCATTCCCCCCGAATGGTAGATCTTATTACAGGATTTGAAAGAGAATCGAGAATTGACCAACTGGAAACGGTCGACTAAGCGACGATGCGATGTATGTGTTAGTACAGTAGTCACCTCAGATTACTACTTGTATTTGTGGAGTTCAATCTTCATCACTCTTTTGATCAACGACCATTTTGGACTAGTGTTGTGATATCCGTTTTTGAGTATGTCATTATGTATGAAGTATGTTTTAAGTATTTGGGATATTTCAGTTTGGTGCATAGTATTGCTAAAGAAAAAAAAAAATTATCCGCTGCGAATATTGCATAATGCTAGATGCATGTTAGGAATATTGCATCTTATATGTCATGAACGGGGGCAGGTAACCTTGTGTTGCATGTCTCGACGCTTCAAATGTCCGTCCAATCCCAAGCGAAATTTGGGGGCGTCACAGTGCGTTTGTTAAGGGGCGTAGTATTTTTGAGAATGCATTATTGGCTTAAGAAGTACTACGTAATCTAAATAGGGACGTGAGGGGAGGAAATATAATGCTGAAATTAGATATGATGAAGGCATATAATAAGTTGGAATGGAATTTTCTTTGGGAGGCCTTAACTGCTTATGGTTTTCAGATCAATTTGTGGTTATTCTAAAAAAATGTGTACATAATTGTAACTTCTCGGTGATGCTTAATGGGACATATCGGGGGTATTTTCAATCATCCAGAGGTATTCGGCAGGGAGATCCTCTCTCGCCATATTTGTTTATTTTAGCAGAGGAAGTATTCACAAGGTTGGTTAAGCAAGCAGTCGAGCATCAAAAAATCAAGCACATGTATCTCATTTACTTTATGCGGATGATGTCATTTTTTTCTTAAATGGGGATAAAAAATGGGTAAAAGGGCTAATGGAAGTTATAGATACTTACTCTATGTGGTCGGGACAAAAGGTGAATACGAATAAGTCAGCCATTTATTTTTCCTCTCACATTTCGTATGCGAGGAAAAAAAGTTTACAAAGGATTACCGGTTATGGACTTGGGAAGTTTCCCTGTACATATATGGGTATTCCTATAGGCTCATATGTGATTGGCGGTCACATTCATACATACACGAACACGCATAAACTCTCCCCATTCCAGCTCATCAAGTTCCAAATCAACTTCCTCAACTCTTCCCAAAGCACTTCTAATCAAATTTCCCACATATTGATTTCTTGCCATAAGGGGAAGATAAAAAATCCTTATCCAGAAAAAGGCCTCTGTCATACACAATTGGTGAACCTGTTGATGTCCATCGAGTTTTTTAAGCAACACAAGTTGCTTATGAAAAGACCATGGACTCTCTCGTAGCACTCTCGCTTTATCTCTATCATCCTCTTCCACCAACACCAGCACAACATCAAGATCACGAGATTTGATTTGATGGATTTTATAGGCCTCCAAATCTTACACATTGAGCAACACAAGTTGCTTTTCAAAAGACCAAGGACTCTCGCACAACACTCTCGCTTTATCTATATCATCCTCAAATTCCACCAACACCAGCACAACATCAAGATCACGAGATTTGATGGGTTTTACAGGCCCCCAAATCTTACACATCGTATTCTTGAAAGCCTCCTTGTTGAAGTGTTTACTTTTCAAAAGTTTCATGATCAGACATTTGGTACCCTTAAAAAGAACATCATCAATTAGTCTGGAATCAACCTGTAATTCCTCCTCTTCTTGCTCCATCAACGATACCTTGTCATACAAAGCATTCAATTCAACATCCATTGTGAAGTTTCTCCTGAGAATAGAATCCAAACCTTCGTGTAACAAAAGAACAACACCTTGATAAAACCTGTACAAAGACTGGAGTCCAAACCCCTACCTAGAGAAACCTAAGAGGGGAACTACACATGATTGTGAGCTACCTTTGGGAGGTTGCTTTTCATATATATATTTTCTTAATTTTAATTTTTAAGTTTATTTTCTTTTTGTTTTGATTTTTTATTGGTTATTTATACTATAATAATGTTATACGTATAATTTTATACACGATATTATACGTATTGAATAACAACTCCATTTTATCGATATTTTATTTTTAATTTGAATTTCAAATTTCAAATTTTAAAATTTTCACCATTGATACATGAGTATATTGTTATGTAAATAAAATTGTAAATATAGATAACATTTTTACTTTTATTTTTATTGTATATATTAATTTTAAAAAAAAGATGTGGTTATTAAAATCTAAATACCGAGAAAATCCCACAAAGATTAGGAGGAAAGTCCTAAGAATAAAACTAAGAAATTCAAATACGCTTCCCGCTTAACCAAACTCTGAGAGCATTCACATTGAGTTTCTCATAAAATTCCCCATAATTTAGCTAAAAAAGACATTCCCTAAATTTTATTTATCTTTCAAAAACCTTCTACATCACATTTCCTATTCTATTAAAATAATATTTCTCTATTATTTCTTTATAACATTTTTTCTCTTACTTCCATTTACAAATTTAACTACTTAATATTTTTTCTTATGTTTTGAACTATTACTCTAGTGAATATTTTAAATAAAAATTTAATTTTTTTTTATATTTTTAATTTTTTTTATATTTTCGTAATTATTTAAATTTTTTTTAAAACTATTATTTAAAACTATAACAAATATGAGTACGAGAGAAAGTGTAGATAATTAGAAGAAGAATTAATTTAATTGAAATGAATAAAATATTAATAAAAATGATTTAGGGAATGATAATGATTCTAAATCTTTTCTCTAATGTAGGGATCCGGATGGAGAGAGGTTTTGAGATCATTGTCTAAATTTTTCCTGGAAAAAAAGGTTATGGTCCATGGATAACCCAATGGGACATTGGGAAATGGGAATGCTCGAAATTCCATAAGAAAACAACAGATCGAGGGACTCTTCCTTAACGGATCACGAATGGCCTTGCCAGCTTCGTCTTCCGCTCTATCCAAGCCCTCGACGTCGCGCCCCCACGCCTATAGCAAAAAGCAAAAGTTCCTTGGCCACCTTTGCTCCAAGTACTCTTCTCTATCTTGTCTTCGTCTTGAAAGCTTCTTATTTTTTCTTGTTTTGACTTTCAAATCGGTTCCAACAGTTTCTTGAGCCTGTATGATCGAGACGGCGTCTGGTCGATCGAGCTGGACGATGCTGCTTCACGATTAGGTCTTCATTGGATTGCCAATGTTTGAAGTATTTATCTAATTTTTGAATTTTGTGGATCTAACGGATTTGAGATTTTCAGGGGGTGAGAGGCGAAGGATTTACGATATTGTTAATGTTTTGGCGAGCATTGGGGTGAGACTATTGAGCTTTTAACTTCTTAAATTTCAGCGTCAGATTGGTATATCACACTAACAAGCTTCTCTGAGATGTCTTTTGCCATTTCAATCATTTTGCCCGTAGTGTCTTGAGACAATATTATTTCTATTTGCAGTTGTTGTAAAATGTACTGATGCAGAAGTGTATTAACATTGCAGCTTTGAAGGACCTCTTCTCTCATTACTTGGAAGCGTGGAAATCATGGTACTCAGAAGTCTCCGGGAATAGGTATTACAAATTTCCTGATTCTTCCCACAATTGAGCGTAGAAAAAGTGCAGCAATAAGACAGCATTTATATATTTTGTTTATAGTGATCTGACAAGAAGAGATTCCTCCGTGTTGGATTCATGTTTTCAATGCAGCATTTTAGAACAGCTATCCTTTTGAGGATAATATTCATTTCTAATGTATATGCCATGCCGTCTTTACAAGAATTTCGAAATTTTTTTACTGTGGTGTCACTCAACTATAGCGCTTGGTGTGGTCATTGAACTACATTCAACAAAAGAAAATCAAATACTCTAGAAGAAGCAGCAGCTTCAGGAATTAGATGATAAAAAAGCACATATATTCTACGTATAATGCGAATTCACGTTCCTCGTAGAAACCAACAAGAAAGATCTGAACTAAGTTTTGAATACTCAGCATACTCGTGAGAAAGAAAGTAGACATACCCAGAATCATATTATCAGATCTTTTAAAGAATATACCCTTTTACATGCAGATATTGGGTGTTGAACCGTTGGTTGTACAGAAAGGAAAAAGCGGTTTTGGAATGTTCAATGACAGTGGTCGGAATCTAGTACTTGCAAAATCCAAAATTCACAACAATAACCAGAGGTGTAAGTCAAAATTCACCATAAGAATTACATTGAAAACAAACATTCAAAAAGTACGAAAGATGTCACGGTCTCGGGTTGACAATCGAGTTTCACATCAGAAATATAGGTTGAACAAACTGCGAAATGGGGTTTAAGCTCTCCAATAAAAAAAATCCGTTTGTTTCCATGAGAACCAGCTCAATTTTCAACATTTTTAGTAAAATTTAACGAAAATAAGCAAAGGGTCTCCTTAATTCAATCCAATAGTCAAGTTTCACCATCATGATTGTTGGGATTGACTGGTTATCAATGGCTAATTTGAAGCAAATAAAAGAAAATTCGACAATCACACAAAGAACAATAGGATTTACTTAGTTAGGCTTGAACAAGCCTAAATCCCCTGGCCGAGTTGGTCTCAAAGAATTCACTATCACAAACGTGGAGTACAAGAGAGAAAACACTCCTCAATCCCAAAAGCCCTAATACACACTTAATGAGCTATCAAAATCTCACAAAAAAATAGTTATCGCTCTTTGCTCTTTGTTTTGGCGGCAATACTGTTCAAAATTGTGTAAAAACTTGTGTATTTATACTTAACGACATTTACAAACATTCGCTCGAGCGAGGTGTCAAGCGAACAATTTGCCAAGGGTTCGCTTGAGCAGACTGTCAAGCTAATGTTGAGCGAACAATCTGTCTGAGGTTCGCTCGAGCTGACTATCGAGCGAAGTGTCGAGCCAAAGTTCACTTGAGCCAAGGTCAAGCCACATTCGAGCCAAGTATCTAGAATGGCATTTTCAATAGGAAATCAAGCCACTATTCCAACAAATCTCTACCTTGGCTTGAATTCCGTCAAGCCTAAATAAAAATGAATTCCACCAAATCGAATTTCACCATTAGACAACAAAGACATCAAAGATGTCCACCAATGATCGAAAAAAAAACTCCTCCACAAATCCCAAACATAACATAACGTCTATCTTGAAGAACTTATTTCCACCCAAAAATCATCAATTCCATAGACAACTTGACCAAATCACAAGCTTGGTCTTAATGAAGAGATTGAACCTCTTCACACAAAAATAACAATGCAACACTAAACAGACTGCTTACTTAAACAATGACTTTCGAATACACACGAAGGCTAACAACAAATATTCACTGCCAAAGTAAATACACCCCAAGGTCTGCATAAGCATATTCGAAGTTGGCCAAACTGCCTCCTCTATCTACACGATGACACTGTAGACTTGCTCTCACTGTGCGCCAATGCCAAAATAAATTGAAGCTATTTTCCAATAACATGATCTAGAATACCACATGCACTCTATTGTGAAGCTCTCCCAACAACTCCACCTCTTTGCTATAACCCTGCTCCAATTTCTTGTGGAAACAACAACTGAAAAGTTGTGGAAGGAGAAATATTCATCCAATAGCAAGCTGTGTTGACCGCTTCACCCAATCTTTAGACAAGCCTGGCATTCCAAAAGAATACTGCGGGCTCTCACACAAGACTCCGATTCATTCCATTCAGCTACCTCATTTTTGTGGAGTGGACCTAACTGTACTGTCTGAAAAACACTCTACCTTCTTGTCTATATATCACTAGCCTTCTCATGTACTTGAACACATCAAACATGTCACTCATTGCTTCAAAAAAACAAATCCAACCTTTTCTCAAAATGGTCATCATACAACATAAGTAAAAATTGGGCACCACCTTGCATAAGATGTACCCCGAAAAGAAAAAAAAATAAACTGCAGTAAATCTGATTCTGCACTGCTTTATAAGAATATAATGCCAACACAAAAAATCAAACTTCCCTATCTTATGATCACACAAAGCAAAAGCTACCTACTCACAAATGACCACGTTTGTTCATTCATATGGCCCAATCACATGTGCCATAAACGACTAATACCTGAATCTGGAATGTCTAAAAATGCAACTGTACCAATCATTGTCTCACCAAGAAGAAAATAAAGACCATCTATCTTCTTCCTTGTCATAACCATTGAAGAGCCCTTGTAGACTTGAATGACTCCACCATCAACTGAATACTGATAACCAAAAGGAGTCTAGAATGCCTAAAGATATAAGGTTTTTCTTTAAAAATGGAATATGTCGAACGTTAGACAAAGTTTTAATGGTTTCATCATGAATTTTAATCTCAACTGAATTGACCCCGACAATATCACAAGCCATATGATCCCAACCAAAACGGAATCACCTTTGACTGAGTCGTTGGTGGTGAACTAACTCTCCTGGAACACATACGTAACGTACAAGCTGAATCCATGACCCACTTGTCACCAAAACGACCGCTAGAGCCGCTGACTGCTAGAATAATATCAGAGCTATTAGGCTGTTCTTCAACGCTAACAACATTGGACGAACTTTTACCTTCCTCCTTGTTCTTCAATCTGGGATACTCGTTCTTGTAATGATTAAACATATGACAACAGTGACATTTAACAATTTTCTAGTTAAATTTTGAACTGCCACTGGAATTACCCTTACACTTTTCTGAACTTCTTTCCCCAGATCTACCACCAAAAGAATATTCCACAAACAAGCCATCGACTTGATTATCCATGCCTTGTACACCTAATTTTGTTCTCGAACTCATTAGAATTCAAAGTAGCTTTTACATATACCAATGAGATAGTATATCTATCATATAGCATCGAGTTCACAAAATTATCAAATGAAACGACAACAAACACAACACAATTAATGCTTGATCTTCATCAATAAGCTTAATATCAATATTCCTCAGATCCTTAATAATTTTATTAAATTCATCTTGATGAACGGAAATAGGAGTACTTTCTCTCATCTTGAGAGTGTATAATCGTTGTTTCAAATACATCAAATACAAAAGATTGGTGAGTGACTTCTTCATGTACAGACTCTCAAATTTCTTCCAAAGACCAGTGGCAGTCTCTTCATTAGCGACCTCTGGCAATACTCCATTGGAGAGAGATGATAGAATAACACTATGTGCTTTCTCTTCATCTTCCTATGTTAGTGTAGAATATTCATCTGACATCATCTCATCTAAGGCCTTCGCCAAGCCTTGTTGTCGTAACAGAGCCTTCATCTTGATGCGCCATAGACTGAAACTATTCTGACCATCGAACGACTCCACTTCAAACTTTGCCATAGTCATCCCTCAAGATCTCCCACAGATCCTGGAGCTTTGATACTAGCTAGTTTGTTAGGATTGATTTGTTAATAACAACTAATTTGAAGTATAAAAGCGGAAGCAAACAAAAACCAAATTTGACAATCACATAAAGACCACCAAGATTTACGTGGTTCGACTTGAACAAGCATACGTCCACTAACGGAGTCAGTCCCAAGGAATTCACTATCACAAAGGTGGAGTATAAGAAAGAAATCACAAGTCACTCCTCAATCCCAAAAGCCCCAATAAACCCAATGAGCTCTCAAAATCTCACAAAATGAGTTCTCTCTTTTCACTCTATTTTGGCGGCAATACTATTCAAAACTGTGCAGAAACGTGTGTATTTATACTTAACGGTGCAAGCACCCTAGTTTATGAACATTCGCTCATGTGAGGTGTTGAGTGAATAATCTGCCTAGCATTCGGTCCAGCAGATGTTGAGCAAATAATTTGTTTGGACTGTCGAGCGAAGTGTCGAGCCAGGTTCGAGCCACAATTGAGCCAAGTTTGAGCTACAGTCAAGCCGAGTCTCTGGAATGACGTTTTCAACAGAAACTCAAGCCACCATTCTAACAATGATTAAACGATTTCCGAGGGACTAGTAAATAAATGGGTAGAAATTTTCTCCTTCCAATTCAAAAAATGATGAAGCAAGTTCATACCTTTAGTGGTTCCACCAACCATGATCATGGCAACCACTCTCTCCTCTAGCTGTACTCTCCATATTTGATAAAAAACACAAATCTAGATCCTCGACGCCTAAACTCGTCCACAACTCCTATATATAAACATGAGAAAACCTACGGATTAGCCACTGTTCACGGCTGATCCGTAGCACACTTGACGTGGCTTTTTTTTTTCTCCTACCTGCTGTCTACTGAAACATAGTCTTTTACGCCCCAATTTTGAAATTTTCCACCTCCCCCACTTCTCCCCTTTGCCCAGCTTCCGCCCCACGTTCTCCCCTTTTGCTTAGTTTCATCTTCGTCTCTCCCTTTCCCCTTCGTGAAATTTGTTTGGGCGCCCTACTATTTCCTTTGCCCCACATTCTCACTCACATTTGGATCTCACTCGTGAAACCCAATGATTCTCAAAACACCCAAGTAGAAGAAGCAAATCTAAATAAACATTGGTCTTTGCAAGATTTCGAGCACATTGAGGTTTATGTAATCGAGTACCTTGGAGTCGAACGTTTGCTTCAAGCGGACGAGCATTCGGAGCGCCTCGTCCTTGGTGGCACGCAAATGGCTCTGGCCAATGTCTCTTCATTAATAGATGTGCTACTCACATCGGAAGAAGCCATGACATTTTATACCAAAATGTGTTAATATATGTATATTTTTAATTTTTTAAAGTATTTTTATATATTTTTTAAATGAATACAAAAAATAAAAATGTAAAACTAATAAATAAATATATTTTTTAAAAGAATACAAAAAATTAAAAAATATAATACTAATAAATAAATAAATATAAATACTTACGAAAATACATTTCGATAAAAAAAATGATGAACTCTCTCGATGAGTATATCATTTTTTATGATTAATTAGTCACGTGAAAGGGAGAAGTTGGTGTCAGGTGATCAATGATAAATCTGTCGATGGTCCACTTTGATCTTATATATGCCCAAGTGCCATTCTGTAACCCATCAAAATTTCTTCCTCATTTTGGATGTTCGAGATGAGTTCAATTGAGTTGTAAATAATATAGTAATATTTTGTGAATCCTATTGATATGAGTTTAATTTTTTTAGGTTGAGGTATGTTTGACTTTTTAGGTTGAAATGTATGAAGTAAGTTGAGATGAATTTAACTTTATTTATAGAAAGTTGAAAAAGTAGTGGGTTCCATCAATGATTTATTTGAGACAAACAACCAAACACAACCATAGTGTCTTTTCACCTGTGACATGCCACCCCTTATTTGCCATGTTTCGGAGCAAGAGCTAAAGAGAAATGATTGGGACATAAACCTTCGGATTCCATTTTTTGGAAGGGTTAGTTCAAACAAAGAGACTTCTTAGCCTCTAGTTTGTGCATACAAATCAATAATGGGGTCAGTACCAAAACTTGAATTAATCCCTAGATTCCTTCCATATCTCCACCTCTTCCAATCCCTTCATCTCCTAACATAACACAAGACCCTCAGCTGAATGTGGTTGAATTAATCCTTGAGGAATGTAGGAGATGAAACTCTCTTATGCTTAATGCTCTATTTTCCTAGGACACTGCTCGTGAAATAAAGAAAATCCCCTAGCCTAACTTCATTTCCACACACTAAAAGACAAGCTCAAATGGAAACATCATTCTTCAGGAAACTTTTCTATCAAGTCTGCTTATGCAGCTTTGGTGAACCAAACCAGTAGCAATACACCTTTTCATTTCTGGGAAAAAAAATCTGAAAATTGAAAATCCAAGACAGATTAAAGCTTTTCATATGGAAAGTCTTTAACAACATTCTTCCCATCAGAGTCCTTTTTGAAAAATTACATATCACTCCAAGAAGAACATATCTCCTTGGCCCCTCAATCTCTCCTCCATTGGCAATCAAGATATCAACACTTGGATCATGTGCATCCTAAATACTGAAGTCAAACTCCAAATAGAAACAACCAATACTCATAAATTCCAACTTTTTGCTGTGGTAGCCATGGACAACCTCTAGTTTTACAAAAATCAAGTGGTTCACAATTCCAAAAACCTGTCCATAAGTAAGTTTGTAGCACAAGTTAGCCAGTCCTATAGGGACCATTGTAGTGCTCGAGAATGGAAAGAGCAACATCAAAACATTGAATGGATCCCTCCTACCTCAGAATAAACATCCATAATATTTGATGTAGCAGTTAGACCAAGTGGTAGCACATCAGTGGCGATAGGCAGATCACATTACAAAGACATATTATTCATTGTAGCAGCCCACTCAAAAAGCTGCAACCCGAACCAAGGTGAAGCAATGACAACATACATCGAAGTGAAAGAAGCTCAAAGAAAGCAATTGAAGAAAACAAGTGTTGAAGGAGACTCCCAAGAGCAGTAATAGCCTTGAAAGATTAAAAATAGATTTATTAGATAATATCAAACCACGTCACTTTGTGGATTTGTTTTTATGTAATTCTTTGGCTTCTACAGTACTTTTCAATTATGAATATTCCTTTGGTTGGCTTCGCTTAGTACATAATTCGGTGCTATAATACATTTTTTTTAGAAGAAAAAGATGTTTTTAAGTTCTTGTCCGAATTTAAGGACTTTAAATGAAACATATAGATTTATATATATATATATATATATATATATATATATATAAATAAACTATAAAAAATATAAATATTTGTCACACATTTCATGGACTACAACTTGCACATAATAATTAAATGCAGTCCATAAGGCTATGTTGGTGTGTTTGACTAATGATAGAGGAAATTATATAGAATAGATGCTTACAAATGGAATAAATTAAAATAAAGGGATATACCACCTCATGCATGAAGTTATCAATCCTATTTAATTAATTAAGAAGTGTTCATTGGTTCAGGGATTATTATAAGTTCAGCCCAATTGGTGCCCACCATGTGTCGCTTAATTTATAAATATTAATCGACCCCATTCATTCATTTTGCTTGGTAAGATTAGTATTTTATGATTGGGAGACAATCCAAACATGGTACCTTCAGCGATGGAGCCCATTTTTTATATGAAAATTTTTTCTTATCAGTCATTATTTATTGTCTCACATCTCATATAAAAATATTCAGTCTCATACATTTTATGAAAAACACCTCTCACCTTATAAAAAATTATAAGTGTGAGATGTATGATGTGAACAGTAGCCGATTTATAGCAAAACTCCCAAACATATATAGGATCTTCTAGCAAATAAAGTCAGGTTTGCCCCCACCTAAAATCAGCCTAGAAAAATTGCCCTAATTAAATCTGAATTTAAACAAAAAAAAAAAAAAAAACAGAGAAGGTCCTACGATGGCAGAAGCCGCCCTAATGCCAATTAATTATAAAAGAATTGCCCTAATTAAATCTAGAAAATAGAAAAAGCAGCTTCTAGCTAGGAAGGCCGCGGCCCTAATGCCAATGGATTATTATAGTCATATACGTTGTCGGTCGTTATTACAAGTTTTCACCATTAATGATAGTAATTAGGGGTATAATTGGTTCAGTTTGATTCGGTTTTGGATAAAATTTGGACCAAATCAATATATACCGGTTTTATATTTTCAAGAACCGATTTCGTACCGGTTATCCTCCCAAACCAGTATTTCTGATTTTATTGGTTCTGGTCCAATTTTCCGATTTTAATATACTATATTATATATTATATAATAGTATATTATAGTATATAACACTATAGTGAAAATATATTGTAGTATATTATAATATATATTATAATTGTATTATAGACTATAGTGATATATTATATTATAAACTATAGTGATATAGTATTAGTATAACTATTAAGACAAAAGACTATAGTGACATAAGATTTTAAAATTAAATATTATATTAATTAGTAATTTAGCATATAATACAAAACTATTTTATATATAATTATATATTATATATAAAAATTATATACAATATAAAAAACTATAATATATATATATATGAATCGGTCCGGTTCGGTCCAGTCTAGTTTTAGAAAAGAAAAACCGAAACTAGATCTATTTTGATCCATTTTAAAAAAAATAAAATCGGTATCGAACTGAATCAAACTCGGCATGGGACCAAACCCATTTGTTCAGTCCATTTTACCTGTGCATCAGTTTTTTTTTACACCCCTAATCATAATGACAAATTTACCAGTGCACAAATGCGGATGCAGCTTGCTGCTATTTGGTTGTATAGGGTGGATAGCACCCCTAAAAATTTAAACTATACAGATCTAAACTAAATCTTGTGAAGACCTTCTGAAGACATTGAGATCCATCATAAAAGTAATACTAGATACAATCGTAAAAGTAATACTAGATACAATCATAAGTTGTACAAATACCTGACACTCTTTTAAAAAAAGTAGAGTCTATCATTAAAAAATTATTTTTTTTATGTGGATCCTATATTTATCTCATTTTTTCAAAAAAAACATACGGTACTTGCAAATTCTCTGACTACAAATATCATTTTTCTAAAATAACAAAAATATGACGTAATTTTAATTTTAGTAATGCTATATAGCATCCATTGTAGTGGTGCACACAATGCACACACTACATTCCACTAATTTCCTCTTTTCAGATGAATGGTTGGGATGATACCATATAGAGTACTGTGCAAAGTGACTGCTCCTAAACAGTGACTTCTTCCAAGATTATTTCTTTTAATTTGCAAACTAGCCTTACGTCTTAACATTATTAGGGCGGGACCATCCCCAAGCTTAGATGATAAATAGGGCGGGAGTAGTACTCAATACTCATCCAGAACATGCACGGTCCCGGCCTTAACCATAAGGCTCTAGCCCCACACTAGATTGGAGAGCTGCGTTAATGCTCCTGTGATCACGATCCTTTTCTCTTTTATCTCTAGCGTTAACCAAAAACTCATTTTTTTCTTTTTATTTGTGCAAATTAACCACGAAGTTTAATCAGAAGAAAAAAGTGTATCCAACCAGGTTTAATCAGCCGAATAATAATAATAATAATAAAAATACATTGCTTGCAGTTTGGAGTTAGAAGATGTTCTGGTTTCAACCATGTGACAAAGTCAATTAATCTGGATTCTTACGTATCTTTTTTATTAAAAACATGACCGGCAGAATAGATCAACCATTTTTCCATAAAAAAATTCGTCGGATCAAATTAAGAACTCATTGACATGGCTTGCTAAGGCCTATATCTTTTTTTCTTTCTTTGAAAAAGATATGTATCGTGTGTATGTTCGTCTTACGAGTTCAATCTCATAGAAACTGGAGTAATGAGGCCAAATTAATCCTCAAAAAAGGGAAAAAAATTTGAAAAAATCAACCAAACCATGAAGTAACTCAAGAAGATCAAAACGATCATGTTCTAATATACATACGAAAACCACTCAACAGATCTGTATGATACACATGAATAAATGATTAATAAAGGGAAGAAGCAATACACACACACTCACATATATATATATATGTGTACACAATCAAACTACAAAGGAAAAAGAAAAAGATCAAAAGGTAGGACGTGATGTGCAGGCCAGGGGGAGTACTGAGATCGACGATGGCGATCTGATATGGGTATACTAGTGCTTCTGGGTGGTTTTATGATACTTGTCCTTGATCCAACGAAGGCCGGAGGAAGTACCTTCCTTCACCTTCTTGACGCCATTAGAAGCCACAGCTTTGGTCTTTCCGAGGCCTTCTCCGACCTTCTGTTTGTACTTTGCTGTGGTTGAGTTATTCTTGGCGGAGGTGTTGGCGCCGGCAGGGACAGGATCTGGGTTGCTGTAGTCCCACTGGTCTGCCCATGTTGCCCCATACGAGTTGTTTCCTTCCATTTTTGCTGTAAATTCAATCTCTGCTTTGATCTGTGTTTCAACGACAAAATACGTTCTGGAAATAGAGAGAGAGAGAGAGGGGAAAAGACGTGTTAGTTCTTCTGAATAGAATCGGAATAGGATTTCACCCTTCCTATTCGTTTTTATATGGTGGTTGTTGTGTAAAGTCAAAGTTCTGAAAATTTCCACGTGTGAAAAGGCAGTATTTTTTGGACATATCAATGTTACAGGTAAAAATAAAATTATATAAAACTAAATTTATAAATTCATGTGATTATAAGTGATTCGTTAAATCTATTTTATAATAAAAATAATTTTATAATCTGATGTACTACATTAAATCACGTCAATTTATAAATTTATTTTTATATAATCTATTTATACCTAAAGTATTTCTTTTTAAGAATTATAAAAGTAGTGCACATGGATGATATAATTAAATAAATTTTGTATATTGAGATTTATTAATACTTTCTTTCCATAATTTTCTGTTTCCAAAAATTGTAAAAAGAAGATAAAAATATTTAATTATCATTTATTAGGGTACGCTCTCACCAGCTTCTGGAATTATCCAGAAGACATTTTTCTTTTAGCTTAGAAAATCGAAAAAAAAAAATAGAAAATAAATGCTGATGGGCGGTGTGGAAGCTTCTCCTTTTCGGCGGCTACTCACCGTGATTAGTCGTATTCGGCTCAACGTAATTTCGATGGCTTATCCTCGTCGTTTTGGGTAGTCAAAGTTGCTCCAAAACCAACCAAATTAGAATTGAAAAATAGACCCTAAAGATTCAAAGATGCTGTACCGCCCTACACCTTCTGCCTTCTAGATAATAACGTCGGTATTATTTTTTGCAACTAATCCACCATTGTCTTGGTTGATGACGTTGGGTGTTCTATAAGAACTAAGAAGCACTAAAATCATAAAATAAGATTGAGTTTGGTAATGAGGTATTTTTAAATATTTTGTGAATAGTAGTGAAAAAGTAATGATAGAATATTAAATAATATTGAATAGTAGGTGAAAAATAATAATAAAATAATAAATAATAATAAAGTATTCTCAGTATCCAAATTAAGTCAATTTTATAAAAATAAATTTATAAATTGATATGATTTTATATGATACGTTAGATATACTTTAAAATAAAAATAAATTTATAATTTGACACATCACATGATCAAGCTATTTCAGTTCGTGAATTTACTTGTATAAAATTTATTATTTATCATACAACCATACATAATATATATATATATATATATATATATATATATATATTATATTATGGCTTCTTGGTTTGATCATAATTGATATATAAGAGGGGGAGATTGGAGATTTGGTATCAATTTTTTGAGTAGACTTATGTTTGTATTTTATATTTGTGAGGAGAGCTTAGACGGCAAATTGAGCCATAATACGAGTACTTCAAGGTAAAGTGGTATCAAGCCGATTGAACAAAGACGTACAAGGACATCATGAGTATCATCGTCTTGATATTGTATCTTTATAGACTCGAATTCATGACCTTCATTGATAAAATTGCGTGAAAATAAGCATTTATCGTTAAACCAACATCCTTTTTGAGGTTGCCATTGAAATTATCTATTGATTGTTGGCTGCATGAGCACTTCTATGTCCTTTTACCAATATTTCCCACCTTGCCAAACACACAAGAGTTCCTAAAAATATTGTATCTTTGTAGACTCGACTCCGCATCGCCTTCCTTGGTTATTGCTCGTCACAATTACTTCTTCCTTGCCCTACTTGTCATGTAATGGTGCTGAATATATAGTATTGTATTGTGGGATGAATATGGTAAAATAGAGGTGTTGGCAATGGAAAGAGGATGAATGCAGGTAATGTGTTTGTGAAAGTGACAAAGATAGTTTTTGGAAATAGAAATGATATTAGGGTCATTTCGAGAGAATCCCTTAACCTCCTAGCAAGAGTCCAAATTCAGATAAAATACAGTATTCTTCTGACACTGCAGTGCCTTCCTTGATATCCACGCAATGAAACATTTTGATATACTCGCATCCAAATATGCCTAAGGGGTTAGAGATACGGAAACTCTCTATTTCATTTGAAAAATATTAGTTATTAATTCATATTAACTAGACAAGTACTGAAATGGCTGAAATATTTCATACTTTCTTGAAGTAAACTTTAAATAGAAAGGATCCTTATCCTTCAATCAAAGACATGGAGAAAAAAAATGAAACGTTAAATTATGTGCACAGAGAAATCAATTTTTTTTTCCCTGAACGAGCCAAGCACAAATTTAATGTCACCCAGCAGAGGCCAGGGCATTGCATGCATAGTTAACAAGGACTTTTGTTTTCTTAGCAAAGGATGATGGAATTAATTAAGAAAAAACGGAAGAATGTATACAACAAACAAGGTTAAACAATGGAATATACCAAAAAGAAAAAATGTAGTGCGATATAGAATCAATAATATGGTAATATAGCCTATAGCCTCGATTGAATAGTGAGATGAGATGAGATGATCTGTAAATAGTAATGAAATATTTTGTGAGTAATAGTAAAATTGTTTGATTGGAGATATTTTATAAAATTTTGGGAAAGGAGAGAGAAAAAGTTGAATAAAAATATTAATAACTTAAAATATTGTTAGAATATGATTTTTTAATATTATTTTTATTTTGAGATTTGAAAAAGTTGAATTATCTTTTGTGTTTTGTTTGTAAGTTTGAGAACGTTATAATGATTAGTTAATAATTAAATGGAAAAGTGGAAGACTTGAAATTGGGCAATTAATGTCCAGCACCCATACACAAGAGAGAAGGTTGATTAAAAGTCATTGTTGCAATTTCAGCTTTCTCTCCTCCTCTCCTCTCCTTCTTGCCCGCCCTATGAAGACCAAACACCATTTTCTCTCCACCCAAACACCAATCTTGTGCATCCATAAGAAATAAGGATTCAAGAGGGCTCGAAGTGAGATTAGGAAAGTAAGAAAGCTCAACCCAAGTCTTCAGCAAGTAAACACCATGAAAAACACAAGAGGTATGAAGTCTTGAAGTTTCAGATTTGGGAAAATGAAGTTTTGTTCTGCCATGAGAGGGAAACCATGCTTAAACCCTATTTAATATGACTTTGCCTAGGGTTTTTCTTTTCTATGAACCCGAGTCCTTGATGGAAAAATGAATGAGAATGGACCCTTTGAAGAACTAAGATATATTCGGCCATCACTAGGATTCTATGAGATTATTCCTATCTAGTCTCCCCATGAGAAAACCACAAGCTATAGTGCCTTGCACACATCAAAGAACCTTCGACCATGAGGTTCTGTACACACAAAAATATGTCTTGCACACTTCAAGCACACATGACCATTAGGGTCTTGGATCTTACAAGGAATGACTTGTCACTTAACCTCTAGGATTTCGACCACGTGAAAGGAGGGTTAATGCTACTCAGTCCTAGGGTTTCTAATGTAATGTGTTTATCACTACAACAAATTTGAGCTTTTGGGACGAAATTATTTAGGGACGAACAAAATTTCAATCCTAAAAGTCATTTTTTGGGACCAAATTTAAATTTCGTCCCAAAAAATTGATGACTTCACAAAATCGTTCGAACGGTCAAATACTCATTCGAACAATATTTTCTGTAACGAATTAAATCGTCTCAAAATTTTTTTTTCCATTTGAATGAGAAAAAAATACGTTTGAACAGTAAAATCTTGGCGGGGAAGTAATTTATTATGGCGGGAAAAGTTCATAACCGTTCGAACGAAAAATATTTGGTGGCAAATCCTGGCGGGAAGGTTTCTAAACCGTTCGAACGGAATATATTTAACAAAAAAAATATAATATAATAAACAATTCAACTTCCCCGCCAAGATTGGTGTTTGGGAGTTGAGTTCATCTCAACTCATCTCAACTCATCATTACAACTTTTTCAAATTCCAATATAAAATATAATAAACAATTCAACTTTTTCAAATCCCAAAATAATAATAATAATAAACAATAATATTCTAACAATATTTTATCATCTCAACTCAACTCAACTCACTTCAACATCCAAACCCACCAGTTTTAGAACATATTCAAGCACCACATTTATACATTCGAAGGTATAATATTAATCTCGGTACGAAACTCAAAATAAAATATATATATATATATATCATATATACAAATTCATTAATTAATTTTATGTAATTAATTTAAAAATATTTTAATGATTTCTTTTATGTTAAATAAGATTTTTAGTTAAATAAATATTATCAACCATACACCACATAATATAAATCAATAATTACTCCTGAAAAGACAACATTTAATTTACAACTAAAGCAAATTATAAAAACACCATATATAATGTCCATAACTATAACAAAAAAAATATATAAATAAAAAATAGAAACTACTGTGATGCGAGGTTTCTACACATATCCTCGACTATAGCTAATTGTCTCTCTACCTGTGCCAGTCGAGTACTGAGCGTGACTTGAGTTGCATTATTGGCATTAATTTCTGTACGTAACTCATTAACCTCTGTATGTAACCCAGAGACGGGGGCCATAATCTCTGTATGCAACTTAGACATGGTAGTATGCACTGCATCAATCACTGCTGATGTGTGTACGCCGATCTCAACACGCAATATGTTGGCCATCTCTTCGCGAGTAGATGTGTGTGATGCCTCGGCCTGTGTAGATGTCTCACCAGCCGATACTCTAGTATCTCCCGGCTGTGCATCTCTTTGAATATCAGCCCTGTCAAGAACAGCTCCATGAAAATGAAATCTTGAGTGTCTTGTGCTCCGTGACAGGGTGGTGCTGTTGATCAGTTCCATCAGCTACCGGGAATGCTCGACAAGTTCTGGCACGACCTCGTCATGTAGCAAAAATCGAGTTATGAGGATCCCAAACGGCAGTATATCTGTCGTAATGATCCGAGCCTCTGATCGGATCCTCTCAAATATATAACCCACGAGGTCGATCGGAATGCCACGAACGACCCGTATCATAAATTTCGCTTGATCCATGCCGACCTCAGTCTTATGCTGCCGAGGGTCAATTTTGTTGGTGATGATCAAATTCATTATCTTAAATAAAGAAGATAAATCTACCTGCCTAATACTCTTCGTCCCATTGTACACTGGAGCATCTGGACCAACAATAAAGTCTCTGACCTCATGATCATCAAGTGTGTCGATCTCATCTGTGTAAATTGGTCTCTCGTCCTGAGACATCTCTGCATCACCTGAAGGATCAGACTCTCTAGGCGGTAGGTTCGGATAGGCATCTAGAAGCCTAGGAATCTGGAGATATGCAGTGAGTCCGTCTGCTGAAAATAGAACAGGAGCTCCTCAGACACAGATCCTGTATGCCCCTCCATCGTCTAGGCTGGCACTACCGAGCTCTTTATAGAATTCAGTAACGATCTAAATGTAGGAAATGAGCTCGATTCCTTCTTCTCGCTGATCTAAGATTGGTGCCCAACCACGATCATTGAATACTGATGGGAGAGAATGACCCTCCCATATAAGAGCACAAAATCAGACAGTTTTACCTGTCGCTGAAGTAAAACAGTCCGCTCTTGAACTGTTTGGATGGAAGGTTCCCCTGATCTACCACGTTTACAACCCCTATAAGACATTATTATGAACCTGAAATTTTAAAAATAAAATATATATTCAACATTAGTGATAAAATCTAATTACGATAAAAAAATTTACAAAATTATATACTAATAGCAATTTAATAAATTAATTGATAGAACAATTCAATGAAACGATGAAAATAATTTAATAAGCTAATACAAAGTAAATGGCTCGAATGTAATATAAAGCATTCAAACGACAAAATATATGGTCGAACGGACACAGCAAACCGTTCGAATGTTTTAAAACTGTTCGAACGTCAAGGTTAAATCATTCGAACGCGTTCAAACGGAAACCATATTGAACTTGGCCATGGCTGAGTCAACTCAGCGGCCATGAAAAAATCCAAAAAATGCATCGATTTTGTGGTTTCTTCAACAAAACACATACTACTCTTAATTTCTAAACATCCTACGATGGATTTGTGGTGTTCTACGATGACTATTGATGAAAAAAATATAATTTTTCTAGAAAAAAATGAACAAAACCATAAAATCATAAAATAAACGGTAAAATATCTTTAAAAATGCTTACCTTCACTTGGGAGGAAGAGTGTTTGGCGTAGGTGCTGATTACGGTGGCAGACGGTGGCGATTGATGGGCGTTCAAACGTTTCCTCTCGTTTTCAAATGGTGGGAAGGGCGGCGTGAGAGAGAGTTCTGCCCGCGATAACTTATATGTGCATAACAGTTCGAACGTTATACTTGACCATTCGAACGGTTTTAAACTACTGTTCGAACATTAATGTATATGTGCATAACCGTTCGAACGTTATACTTGACCATTTGAACGGTTTTAAACTACTGTTCGAACGTTAATGTTTAACGTTTGAACGGTATTTGTTTTAAGTTTAGTAAAAAATTATATTAAATGTATATTATATTTATAATCCTATAAATTAATATAATATATATACTATTATAGTAGATTATATATACTGTAATATATGTAATATTATAATATATATTATGATAGTATAATACTTTAAATGAAAACATAATAACTTATATATATATTTTATTATAGTATAATAGTAATATATCATATATACTATGAGTTTATACTTAACTACATATATATCATACTATATATATTCCATTATACTAATTTACTATATATGATACTATACAACATATATATATATAGAGTATAGATTACTAATATACTATCATCTTATAAATTTCTCTATACTTTACTCTGTGATCTTAGTTTATTTAATATGATATATATGATATATAGTATAGATTACTATATATCATATAGTATATATTACTAATATATTTTCCTTTATACTAATTTAGTATAGTATAATATATATGATACTATATATATGATATATAGTATATATTACTAATATATATGATAGTATATATTACTAATAGATATCATAGTATATATTACTAATAGATATCATCTTACATTTTTATAGTATACTTTAGTATAGTATAATATATTCTATAATATATCTATGATATTTAGTATAGATTACTAAATATATGATAGTATATCTTACTATATATATGATAGTATATATGTTCGAACGGTTTTGAAGAAATTTGTGCGAGCGGGAAAATTGGCGTGCTGAAATTTTTTGCGTTCTACCGCACTTTATTTATGTTTGAACGGTTGGCCATAACTTATAATTTTACCGCACGCCGTTAGTCCCTCATTCTTATCTACTCTTTTTTTCTCTTCTCTGTTTTCTTTCCAAAATCCTACATTTTCTTCACACAATCCTTCATTCTATCATCTTACAAAGAGGATTGTTTAGTATATTTTGTTTAAAGGTATGACTCTCTTTATCATTCTTCTAAATCTATCATTTTTTTATTGATTTTGTAGTTTATATATATATATATTGTGTAGGTGTTTGTTAGATTAAACACAAAATATGTTTGTTAGAGGGTTGCTATTCGAAGTATATATGTTGTATGTTTGTTAGAGGGTTGTTATTCGAAATATATATGTTGAATGTTTGTAGTATTTTCTTAATATGAGTTTATAATGTTTTGTGAGATTGTGGCTCATCTGAATTGGCTAGTGTATGGAAACTGGGTTGATACCGTTCGAACGTGGTAATTAACCGTTCGAATGGATAAACATGTTCGAACGTGATAATATACCATTTGAATATATAAACATGTTCGAACAATATATTACTGTGTTCGAACGGTTGTAAAAACTATCTTAAACTATCATATAAACATGTAATATTATAGGAGATTATATATAATATATATATGTAAGAGTTAATAATACTTAAACTCATATTAATATTTAAAAGATAATAGTTGTAAAAAGTATTTACAACTAATTACTTAATATGTGTTAAAATTATATTATAAAAACATAAGAATTATATTATAGTTAAACTCATATTAATATTTAGTTGTTAATAGTTGTAAAAACTATCTTACAACTAACTTAAAAGGGACTAAAATTTTATTATAAAAACATAAGGATTATTAATACTTAAACTCATATTAATATTTAGAAGATAATAATTGTAAAAACTATCTTACAACTAATTACTTAATATGTGTTAAAATTATATTATAAAACATAAGAATTATTAATACTTAAACTCATATTAATTAAACTATAAGGACTAACTTAACAAATAATAAAAGATAATTAATATTAAACTATGAGGACTAACTAAGATATATATAATGTATCACCTTCTATTCTCGCATTTTTTTTTATTATTATTGTGTTTTAATATCGTATCTTCTACTTGGCATTGAAATAAACCTTAGACCCGTTTGAGAGTTATCAATCATGTTGAACGATTGATTGATAACTCTTGAATTGTCCAGAGTGGACAGTTTGAGATTGTAAGATCATTCTTGCAAACTATCAAACTATATCTGTTGCATCCGACATTATGATTTTGGTAGAGTCATACCTTATTGTTCTCTGGATATGCAGTTTCGGTGAAGGTGCATCGATGTATTACTCATCAGTGTGCATGACCAAACGAGCATATTTGGAGAATTATGGGGAGATGCTGCCGAAATTTTGTTGAACGTGACAGATAATAGTTGGTAGGTTGGCGATTAGGATCTTACAATCCCGAATGGGATAGGACCAACTACTCGGTGAAATGAAGAAATTGCACAATATGTTAGATAATTGATTGTTTGTTGATGCACGTGATTGTTTGAAATAGGATATTAGACATGGATAAGAGTTGGATGCGAGTTAGAGATCGGTTGGGTGAGGATTACAATGTATACGCTGAAGGAGTTAAGAAGTTTTTGAAGTTCGCATCCTGTACAATTGGCGGTGACAGTCGTATTAGATGCCCATGCCAACTTTGCAAGAATTTGCGTTCTCATAAGATAGAGTTGGTGAGAGAGCATCTGTTTGTCAAAAGTATTGACCAAGGTTATACCGATTGGGTCTTACATGGAGGACCGTATCCAACGTCATTCGAACTTCGAGATGAAGAAGAAGACATCGATGAAGATGTACATCCTGAGGTTGTTGGTGACGATCCCGAAGAAGATATGGAGCAAATGATGGGCGACATTGGTTTGAGAATGTTTATGGATGAAAGTGGAACAGATCCATCAAATTCAAATGATTCGTGCCATGACACTTTTACCCGCTTATGGAATGATTCACAGCGTGAGTTATATCCAGGGTCTAGAAGGCATAGTAAGTTATCATTTACAGATAGACTGCTTCATATAAAATCCATGTGTCGAATATCTATTAAGGCTGTCAATATGTTGCTCGAGCTGTTTAAAGAGGCACTTCCATCGAACAATATTTTACCCTACAACGTTTACGAAGCAAAATAGTTGAAAAAAGAACTCGGGTTTGATTACAATGTAATACATGCATGTAAGAATGATTGTGTGTTATTTTAGTGAGAGAATGAGCAGTTGAACTAGTGCCCCATTTGCCATGAATCAAGATGGACAACTGAGAAGCAGAATATGCAACGGAAGATTGTACGTCACTTTCCATTGATACCTAGATTACAACGGTTATTTATGTCACGTTCAACAGCTGTGGATATGACATGACACTCATCATCTAGAGTCAAGAACGATAATGTTTTGTGACATCCTGCAGACTCTCAAGTTTGGAAGGAATTTGACTTGGAACACCCACGGTTTGCTGAAGAATCTCGTAATGTTCGACTTGGGTTAACAACAGATGGGTTTAATTTGTTTGGCAACTTGAATACTAGTAATTGTACTTGGCCAGTTGTACTTATACCGTACAATCTACCACCGTGGAAGTGTATGAAAGATCCATATTTCATGATGAGTTTGCTCATTCCAGGTCCGAGATCACCAAAAAATGATATAGACATACACTTGCAGCCACTGATAGCATAATTGAAAGATTTGTGGGAGAATGAGATCTTAACATTTGATTCATCAACATGCAAGTCGTTCAAGATGCACACTACGGTGTTATGGACAATAAATGATTTTTCCGTTTATGGAAACTTGTCAAGTTGGAGCACTAAGGGGAAATTGGTATGTCCGACTTGTAACAAACATACCCAATCTGAATGGCTTATGTATGGGAGCAAACTATGCTTCATGGGTCATCGTCGGGTGACCATAGATGGCGTGGAAATGGTAGGATGTTTGATGACACTATTGAATGGAGGCACCCTCCACCATTATTGTCTGGCGAAGATGTTATTGCACAATTTGTGGATGTCGTAAGTAATGATTTTGGTAAAAACAACGGAAGAGAAAACGAAGTGCGAATGAGTTGAATTGGACAAAAAAAAGTATATTTTTTGAACTCTCCTACTGGTTGACGTTAAAATTACAGCATAATCTTGATGTTATGCATATTGAAAAAAATATATGCGAGTCCGTGTTAGGAACATTGATGTTAATTGAAGGTAAAACGAAGGATAATATAAACGAGTCCGTGTTAGGAATATTGATGTTAGGAGCTGGGTGCATTTTTTAAAGATTTATGTGCTAGAACGTTGAATGTAGAAGTTTTGGATCGTAAGGAATGAGAAATTGCAGTTATATTGTGTAAATTGGAGAGTATTTACCCACTGTCATTCTACGACATCATGGTTCACTTAGCTGTTCATTTGCCACGTGAAGATTGACTTCCAGGACCAGTCCAGTATAGATGGATGTATCCCATTGAACGGTTTCTTGGAAAGTTGAAACGCACAGTGAGTAACAAGGCCCGTTCAGAAGGATCAATTGCAGAAACATATATTGATGATGAGTGGCATACATTCTGTTCCAAATACTTTCATGGCGTTGACACAAGATTTGATCGGCCGGAAAGAAACTTTGATGCTAACCAAGCAAGACAACGGAACGGATTTTCTATATTTTCCCAACAAATACGTCCACTTGGTGCTTAGCGTGGTTATAATTCATGTGAAAGGGAGCTCGAGAAAGTTCAGTTGCGGGACACCGTAAACCATCATCGTGTGATCATCCAGAACATTTACCTTCTGCATAGTAAGTAACTCTCCAGCGCAACCCTTGAATTTGTAACGTGAAATTATTGCTACTTTTGATGCGGTCTAGTTATGTTTGAGAAGGGCCTTGGGCCCAGAGAAGTATTGGGAATATTTGATGTAGTTGTTGTCGAAATTTGGGCCGAGGGCCGAATGGAGGGTGAGAAATGCCTGTAGTTGGGGTTTGTGAAACTATGGATTTGTGACTATTGTGTTGTTGTGTGCTATGTCATACCATCCAATAAACTGCCTGTCATGGATCTGCATATTACTGTTATTGATATTTGCCATAATTTATTCAACTGTGCCATGTTATATACAATGCTGATAAAATTGAAAACTGGGTTTTCGTGTCTTAGTAATATTTGGTGGGTGTGTGCGTATCACGACCCGAAGCCAAGATGGGGTATTATCGCGATGGAGCTCCTCTGGTCACTCAGGAGTAGAATAAACTGAGTCACGTCCCCTGGGTTGTTGCTGGGCGACAACGGGCTCAGACGAGACTGTAACACTCTCGTGTTGACTTCATGACCTCTTCGCTGGCGGGGGCTAGATGATGCTTGGTCATGTACGCACTGGGCCCGGAGCTGGGCATTGCTCCTTACGAAGTCACATGCACGGTCGTTACCCGTGGTGTGACGAAGGGAGCTAGGGTTTGCACATGGTCCATAGGAGAGACCATGGTACATGCATAATAAATGTATTTGTTTTTTGGTACAAAGAGATTTTTGGCGTGAGTGGTTCTAATAAATGCATTTTGGGGATGGTTGTAAAAATGGATATTTTTGGAGTTTTTGCTTCCATGACTATTGTGCATTATTTGTTTGTATAATCTGGTGCTTGAATCTCTTAGTTGTCGCTCTACTGATTTATTTACTGAGATTGCAAAATCTCATTATGATATTCCTACCTACAGTTCCATTTTATGAAATTGTAGACTTTGATGCAGAGGAGGAGTATGAGTAAAAGGGACCAGTCCGACCTGAGGAGTGATGGCATGGGACTTTACCCATTATTTGTTGTTGGACCTTTGTATTCATTTCCTTTATTTCAGCCGGATGACTGTATTAACCTCTTTGAAGGACTTTGTTCTGGGTTGTATCATTTTTTAAACTTTCTAGTACTTAGTTTTTTACTGCCTTATATTTTTCTTTTGTGTTATTTATGTAGTACACATTTTGCATGTTTGTACACACACTTGCACATGGCGATGGGGTATATGATCCGCATGGTCATCATCCCGGTGTCGCGACTTCCACCAAGTCACACGTGGGAGTCGAGGGCGCCACATTCTTCAAGGATGTTCTATGGATGATGTTGGAGATCTAGGGCTATGATCTATTGGGCGTGGGAGGCAAGCAAAAATCATGAATAGTTCATGGTTTGGCTCAAGTGTTACTTGGTTTTTCTTCCTCCAACGCATTCCTGACAGTGGTTTTTCTTCTCTA
This sequence comes from Juglans mandshurica, assembly GCA_022457165.1. NCBI lineage: Eukaryota > Viridiplantae > Streptophyta > Magnoliopsida > Fagales > Juglandaceae > Juglans > Juglans mandshurica. Next base: position 12,875,689 of record CM039632.1, on the reverse strand, counting down.
GATTCCATGGTGATTTGCTTGATCTTCCTTCTTCCATAAGATCAAGAGATATAGAGAGAGGGATATGAGATGTGACACTTGTCCAAGGGATGGAAGAAACTTGGAGATGAAATGGTGAGGTGTTGAACCCGATGAGCTCCATTTGGCTCCTCCCTTTATTCTCTTTGATTCCTTCGTCTTAACACTATCCAAATATGTAGAGATACTGTAGTTTGTAAGTAAAAAATTTACATTTGACTCTTCCAATGCAGTAGATTTAATGGGATTGTTAGCTAAATATTGATTTGCATTGATGTTTGCCTACACCATTGCTAGTGCTCTAGAGTGATTGAAAGTTGGAGATGTAGTTTAATTAGTTCCTTCTTAGCTTCCATCATAAAAAGTCATCTCTCTCTCTCTCTCTCAAAATCTCTCTTAAAAAAATAAACCGGTTCTTTCCCTACGGAGAGGAGGCAGCACCTCCCTCCTTCCATCCTCCATTTCCCCATCTTTTTTTAACCCAAGGCTTGTATGCCAGACTTTTTTAGTTTTTTTTTTTTTTTTTTTTAATTTACTTTCTAGGGTGGAAGAAATGGACGAGAAGAAGAAAAGGCCGAGTTTACAGAGTTGCTTCAAGCCCCATTGGTCATACAAGACTGAAGATACGAGTCATGATTATACGAGGGCGGTTTTCTTTCCATTGCAGCAAAACCCTAGCTCTTCCTTTTTTTCACTTACAAAATATGTAGATGTTTGTGTGAATGGGAGAAGTGGAATGAGATCTGAGCATGATCTACCTAAATGTTTTATAGTGGGTTTTAAGTACTTGAAAGGAATACCATGCTGCGATTCAGCAACCATCTTGTAATTTGGAGGAAACTATGGATGCACTTTCCATTATAATTATTTTCTCAGCAATATGAGATAAAAGTCAACATTCTTAATCGATAAGATCAGATCGATCAACCCATGATTTCTTATTTTAATTAGAATAGCAGCTAGCAAGATTATTTTATAACCACATCATCATCACGTTCACATTATTTTGATCTTGATTAGATTAATTTAGTAAAAAATTACAACATAAAATATTACAAAGATTAAAAAACAAAGAAAAAAATAATAATAAAATGATTTCAAGGCTCGTCCGCGTGCATGGTTCTGTTGGCCGAATACTTTTTCCTAGCTACACCTTCTACGTAATTACTCAACCTTGGCCCTCGATCCTAACTTCTTTGGTTGTTTTGTTTAATTTTGTTTGTTTTAGGAACATAGATCCTTGGAGGCCAAAAATTGGGAGAATATAAACCCAACTCTGATCACTCCTTTATTTAGTTCTATAATTTTCTTTACCTAAATATTAAAATCTTAATGATCATATATATATATATACATACAGTTTAATTAACATTAATTCTAGTAGTACTACGTACATCTTCCATGAATACTGAGGTTAAATAGAAAAATCCCAAAATAATCGAAGATAGTGCGTACGTAGACCTTCTGGGTAATTACTCGACGTTAGCTATTTGTACTTTCCTATTGTTTGATTAACGCTCATTTAGATATATACTTAATATTTCAGTACTATATTTATGAATATTTGTGAAATAATTTGAGTTAAAATATTTTATTGGATTTTGAAAAATGAGAGAGAAAAAATTGAATAAAAATATTTGAAAAAGTAATATTTTTTTGTGTTTTGTTTGAGAGTTTTGAAAAGTTGTAATGATTATATGAAAAAGTTAAACATTTGAAATTAAAAATGTTTTGTATATAAGTGATGTTCGGGGAGGAAATAATTGAAAAAAATATGAGAATACTTGAGAACAATTGTTGCTACTACAAGAAAACTCGCCTTTTCCGGCGCAACAGTTAGTCGCCAATAACCAGTAAAATCGCAGCAAATACTCTTTCCCAGTGACTATTGCTGCGCCGGACGTTAGTCGCAATTCTCTACTCAATTATAAGTTACGCTAGCAAACTACAAAAATCCCTGCGTAAAACATTATTTGCAGTGATTTTTTTCGCTGATATAAATGTAATAAATTGCTGCAAATAAGACTCAGAATTCTGCTTAAATTCGATGGAAAAAACTATTTGCCACGATTTTATGCTGTCGCAAATAAGAAATCTATCGTCGCAAATAGTACGCTTTTTCGCAGCGTGTTCAAAATTCATCGTAGTAAACATTTTCCTCGTCGATTAATATCGCTGCATTATACTTGTTACGGCGATTTAAGTTCGCCACTAATGATATATTATCCGTTTAAGTTCTTTTGCAGCGAATATAGTTCGCCTCAAAAAGTATATTAGTAGTGATTTTATAATCGCTAGGAAAAAGGTTTATGTATAAAACCTTTTTTTCATCAAACTATATTTGCTGCAAATAGTTTTTTATATTGTTAGGACTATTATTGGCGATATAAAAAGAGCCGAAAATGCTGAATTATTCCTCCTACCAAGACAGCATGCAAAAACAGTCATTTTTTTTTTGGTACCTAATATCCTGCTCCAACTCACGTACAATATTACCAAATACTACTATACATCGTATGATAAACCAAATAATAGACAAAATCCAAATACTTGTTACCATAATAGCATATATATATAAATTCAATCATCCATCCAATACAACACTACATGATCAACCCCTACAGCAGTACATCAGCCCCTTTAAACTCAGAATACACTGGCATCTGGTGCATTAATGGAAGGCAATTAAGTACTACACTAACTGAGCAGCTATATAATGTCTCTTACAAGCATAAACATCCACAACTAGTGTTAGGGAATCCAGTTAATTTGCTTTAAACATTGGTGGGTGGAACATCCGCAACTTCGCTGCAATCATGCGCACATTGTATATATATATATATATACAATCCCTTAAAATTGTGCAGGGAGGCCGGATTAGCTTCAGTGGGCAGGTGAGAAATTACCAAAACACAGTCTCCCAAGTGGTGAACTTACTTGGGGATGAAGATTCGGCAGCACGGTATCTAAGCAAGTGTATATACTCAGTTGGATTGGGCAGCAATGACTACCTTAACAACTATTTCATGCCCCTATACTGTCTACTCTAGTAGTAGACAGTATACACTTGAACAATACGCTGATGTTGTTATTCAACAATATTCAGAGCAACTCAGGGTCAGTTCCATATTTCTCTGATTGTTAGTTTGCAAAAAAAAAACTGCCGTTTTTAGTCATTCGTTCCAACAAAACTCTTTTGACATGTTTTGTTGTGCAGAACATGTATAACTATGGAGCAAGGAAAATGGCCTTGTTTGGAGTTGGTCAAATAGGCTGCAGTCCAAATGAATTGGCTCAAAATAGTCCAGACGGTTCAACATGTGTACAAAGAATCAATTCTGCCAACCAAATCTTCAACAAGAAGTTGAAATCTCTTGTCAATGATGTCAATAACAATCTAGCAGATGCAAGATTGATCTGACGGGATTTTCCAAGACATAATAACCAGCCCTTCATCTTTTGGTAAAAACATTTGCTTTAGTTGAAGCTGATAAGTGAAAAAAAAGGGTGACATTGTTTAGGTATTCATGGTTGCATTAATTAGGCAAACTTCTTGCAGGTTTCAGGGTAATAAATGCTGGGTGCTGCAGTGTAGGGAGGAACAATGGGCAAATCACATGTCTACCTTATCAAACTCCATGCCAAAACAGGAATGAGTATTATTTTTGGGATGCTTATCATCCAACTGAGGCAGAGAATACAATTGTGGGAAGAAGAGCTTATAGTGCTCAATCTGAATCGGACCGCCGTTTAGCCCAGCTTTGAAGAGGGAGATAATGGGTGCGGTTGCAGGATAAGATCCATAAAAAGTTATGGATACTGTGGAATCCATAAGATCCACAGAATCAACACCATTTGTTTATTAGTCAGTCTAACATAGGATTGTTTGTATTGATTTTAAAATAAAGTATAAGAATTCCACAGTTACATTAGACATACACAAACACACAGGCAATTTATGCACAAAGTAAAAGAGCAAAACACCCATGTTTCTACTTGACCTAAATGGGTTCATTAAGAAAATGAACTTAAAAAAATAGAGTATTTTACCTTGGGAAATCGACTCCAACTGAGTGGACGAGCCGACGGGATGGAAATGAGATAGATAACCCACTACTACAGGAAAAGGGTCGACGACGCTGACAAACGACAGCTTAGGGCGTCTCAAAAATCGCACTTCGAACTGGTATAGCCTCAGCTGGATTGAGTGAAGACGAAGATTTCGTGGGCTTTGCTTACGCGAAAATCTACAGGCCGAGGTGGAGTAGCTTCGCTGTTAGTGGTGGATTTCGGTGGAAGGGGCAGCCGTGTAGCAAATAAACTTTGTGTGGATTTTGCTCAGGTAAATAGAAATGGGGAAGAACAAGTTGGGGAAGAAGGATATGAAATCGGCATTTGGGAGTGCACGGGAGAAATGCTAACATGGGATGGGGGGGAAATCTGATAGTTTCTTGCGTTTTGGCGCCCTTAACATTAAAAGGTCAATTGCAGCGAAATTGTCCGCCGCAACTAACTTTTTATTTACTTATCATCTTTAGCAGCGATTTTTAACGCCACAACTGTGGTTTATTGTGCCGCAAAAGTAAAAATACTATTATCAGCGATGTTTTTACGCTGCAAATATTGTTAAAATCGTTGCAAAAAGTAAAACTAAAAATATGCGGTCTGGAGGCTGCGTCGACCTTCAAATCATCAAGAAAAATGACTTAATGCAGCGAAATTATTTCCAACGAACAGTAAATCGCCGCAATAGCCTACTTTTCTTGTAGTGTGCCAAACAATTCTTTAGGATTAATTTATTGAAATACTTCATCCATAAAAGATCACACGAAAGTTTTAAATTGTTTTTTAAAAAGTTTTATAAACTGATATGACTTGATATAGTATGTCATATTGTAAGGTTACCTTTGCTGTAAAGTATATTTGATGTATCACATGAATTTACATTTGTTTGTGAGTTTGTTTTTGTGAGATTTCTTTGTGAATGCAACAATTCTATGAGTTTTATAGCTTCCTCTTTGCATGCCTTAAAGTTTTATATTTCTGAATCAATAATTAGGTTTTTTGGAAATTATGTCACGAGTTCGAGTGGGCTTGGTTTTAAGTTATTGAATACTAATAAATAAATAGATAAAGTCGCTAAAAGAGGAAAATATATTGTCTACCATTAGTCTAGATTAATATTTTTTATTATTTTGTATAGGATTGATGTCAATTTATTATTTATTGCTAAAAAGAAAGAAAAACTATCATTTAGTCAGTATTTGTAGAGTGGACCGTTGCGTATTTTTTTTTTCTGGAAAATAAACCTGTATGTTATATTCATGAATCAACAGAATTACAAAGTTTATCAATTTCCACAAGCTTCTTAATCTCTTGAGGATAGTCCTCAATCCACACTATCTCTTCCTTTGCATGTAAAGCACTTTTAGCAAGACTATGTGCAACACTATTGCATATTCTATTCACGTATCCAACCGTCCAGTGCCTTCTATTTGCCAATACCACCTTCAATTCTTCTATCAGTTGGCCATGCCACTCCTGACCGTTGCGTACTTAGGATACAAAAGCTTGATAAAATATATAAAGTGATTATAAAGGTTAAAATTTCAACAAATTAATTGCTACCAATCGATGTTTTTTTTTTTTTTGAAAAAAATACCTCCTTGTATTCATTAACATCTTGTATCAGTATCCATGTACAATTTATCTATGAGTAATTGATTAGTAATCAAGTTAGGACCCTCTTCTACCCAATACATGTCACACTCCCCATGTAAAGCCAGCTTTGCCAATTGGTGAGCAACCTCATTGCCCTCTCGATGCACAAAGCCAGTTTCCCATCTGTCAAACATTCCCAACTTCTGCTGCAATCCTTCCACCAGGTGACCTCAACATGAATCATTCTTCTCCTCTTTGCTCACAGCCTCAATTACACCCTTGACATCCCCTTCAAAGATGACAACACCTAGCCCCAACTCTTCACAGAGGACCATAGCTTCCCAAAGAGCATAACATTCAGCAACAAAAGCAACACTACTGAACACTCTTATAGCAGAACAAGCAGCAACAAGCTCCCCTCTATCATCTCTGATAACTACCCCAATACCCAGCTTCTTTGAAGAGATATCAATTGCAGCATCAAAATTAGCTTTTAGATTAGAGCCAACTGGCTTTTTCCATTCCTTACCTCCAGCTACCCCCCTCTTGACACACTGGTTTATTGCACCTTCCTCCCTCCCTATTGCCAACTTAAACTCCTCCCATCCTGACAAAGACACCTGCAAAACACTAGCAGGATCCAAGAATTTTTTCTCAAAAACATACTTATTTCTTCTATACCAAATATTCCTCATGATCATAACCATTATCTCTAGATGTTCAGTTGACAGCTTGCTGTTCATTTCCTCCCAAAGTTGAAAAAAATCCCCTATCCCCACCCTCCACTTATGTACTGGGTTACCCTTCTCTGCCCAAACATCAATAGCAGCAGGGCATTCCCAGATAACATGCATTGTAGATTCATCTTCATTTAAACAAAGAGGACACTTAGCATCCTTAACCACACTTCTCTGGAATAGATTCATTTTAGTTGGCAAAATGTTGTTTGCAAATTTCCAGAGAAAGTGTTTCACTGTCCTTGGGACACCAAGCTTCAAGATCTGCTTCCACATAGGAGAATCCCTATCACCTTCTGATGTTTCCCCCTTCTCTTGCCTCCTTGTCATCTGCAGCATATGATAAGCACTCCTAACTGAGTACTTACCATCTCTTGTGAGGTCCCAAATAAGTCTATCCTCTGCACCCATAAGACTGATAGGCAAAGAAATAATCAACTCAGCTTCATCTTCATCAAAAACCTGCCTTATCAGATCCCTCTTCTAGCCTTTACAAGAATCATCAAACAGATCACACACATAGGCCTCAGCATTTAAAGTATTCACTTGAGTCTGCACACAACTAGTCACACGTTTTGGAAGCCATTTATGGCCCCAAATTTTAGTAGTTTTCCCATTACCAATCCTCCACCTCATTCCTCTCTTTATAATGCTCAAAGAAGACCAAACACTTCTCCAAATAAAAGATGGTGATTTTCCAAGTGAGGCTTCCAATAAAGAAGTACTTTTGAAATATTTTTCCTTAAAAACTCTAGCCACAAGGGAAGTGGGATCTTTTAAGAGTCTCCACCCTTGCTTGGCTAGCATTGCCAAGTTAAAGTCTTCAAGTTGCCTGAAACCCAAACCACCTTTACACTTTCCCATTCCCAACCTACCCCATTTCCACCAATGAATCCCATTATCCTTTTTATGCTGAGACCACCAGAATTTTGCAAAAAGTTGCTCAATTTCAGTACATAACCTTTGAGGCAACTTGAATACACTCATCGTGTATGTAGGAATGGCTCGCAACACAGCCTTGATTAACACTTCCTTTCCAGCTTTTGAGAGAAATCCATTTTTCCAATTTTGCATCCTACTCCAAACCCTTTCCTTCACAACACGCAGAGCATTGTACTTTGATCTCCCTACTATGGCAGGAAGACCAAGATACTTCTCATATCTGTCACTAATAAAAGAGCCAGCCTCTCTAAATATTTCACCCCTCACCTTTTCTTTTGTATTTCTACTAAAGAAGATAGAAGTTTTGTCCTTTTTAAGTTTCTGCCCTTAGGCCCTTTCATAGCACTCAAGCACTTCATACATTCTCTTCCATTCATCAGTTGTTGCCCTTCCAAAGATCACACAATCGTCTGCAAACAACAGATGATTGATCCTTACACCTCCTCTCACAGCAGCAACACCTCTTATAAGCTCATCCCTACCAGCCTTCTGAAGCATATGACTCAAACCTTCTGCACAGATCAGAAACAAGTAAGGTGATAGAGGGTCCCCCTGCCTTAGCCCTCTTGATGGGATAATTTTATTTCCAGCCTTGCCATTGATCACAACTGAGTAACTCACTGATTGGACACATTTCATGAGCAAACCAGTAAATATCTCACCAAACCCCAGTTGGATTAGCATGAGTTTCAAAAAGGGCCACTCAATTCTGTCGTATGCTTTTGACATATCAATTTTCACAGCCATACTACCTATTTTTCCTGCATGCTTTGACTGCATCGAATGGAGCAACTCAAAGGCAAGCATGATGTTGTCCATGATAAGCCTGTCTGAAATAAAAGCACTCTGGTTTTGAGAGATAGCCACATGTAAAACCTTTTTGATTCGATTGGCTAAGACCTTTGAAATCAACTTATATAAAACATTACATAAACTGATTGGTCTAAATTCCTTCACTGACTTGGGCTCCTTCACCTTAGGGACCAGTGCAATATGAGTATGGTTTAGATCTGCCACCAAATCCCCTCCATTTAGAAATTCCAAGACAGCCTCACCTACATCTTTACCAAGAACATCCCAATGCTTTTGATAAAAACTAGCCCCGAAACCATTAGGCCCTGGGGATTTCCAAGGTGACATCTGCTTTAAAGCCCCATCCACCTCATCCCTTCTAAAAATCCCTTCCAACCCTTTCCTCATAGTACTAGAGACCTTAGGTTCTATATCAGCAATACATCTCATAATGTCACTTTTTCTAGGGTTACTAGAGGCATAAACATCAGAGAAATACTCTTCAAAAGCCCCTTCAACTTCTACCTGTCCCTTTTGAATAATTCCTTGAACATTAGAAATTTTAGAGATGGCATTCTTTCTTCTTCTCTGGTTTGCACAGGCGTGGAATAATTTTGTATTACGGTCACCCTGCTGCAACCATGAGCCTTTGCTCTTTGCTTCCACCAAATATTATCCTGTTCTAGCAATGCTTCCAGCTCCCTACTTACCTTTCTTATCTCTGTGACATGGACTGGCCCTTCATCATCTTTAAGCTCTTTGACCTTATAAGAAAGAGATTTAATCACAGCCCCTCTATTCAAAACCCTACCAGAGGACCATTTCCTTAGTGCCTTTCTGCACATTTTTAGTTTTTCCTGAACCTTAGAGAGTCTGCCCCTTTCCCCCTCATTCCTCTTCCACACCTCCTTAACTTTTTCACCACATTCCCCATCATCATTCCAACACATTTCATAAAGAAATAGCTTAGTCTTTCTCATCTTTTTGAAACAATCTGTTGAACAGCAAAGAAAGATAGGAAGATGATCAGAACACCAAGCAATTAGTGTTTCCACTTCAATATGATTAAATGTCATTCTCCAAGCCTGATTTGCTGCAGCTCGGTCGAGTCTTTCCTTCACAAAGGAGTCATCACCATGGCCATTACTCCATGTATATTTGATCCGCCTCCACCCAAGGTCAAACAAGCCCCCTGCATTTAAAGCATTTCGAAAGACCTCCATTTGGCTCTCTCTTCTTTTATTCCCCCCCCCCCCCCCCCAATTTCTCCCCTTGAGATACTATCTCATTAAAATCACCAAGCACACACCATCCCACCTCAGAGGGTGGTTTTAAAGCTTGTAAAAGATCCCAAGAAATCTTCCTCTTTGCAGCCTCGGGATGCCCATAAAATCCAGTCAAAAGCCATTTTGAGCCCTCCCTTTTATCCTTCACCCAGAGACTAATATGCCATTGAGAGTAGTTCCATAACTCAGCCCCTTCAATATCCTTCCATAGCATCACCAAACCACCACTCCTTCCTCTCGGTTCCACCACCAAACAGCCATCAAAACCTATTTTTTTCTTCACCAACTCAACTTTATTAGAACTTAATTTTGTCTCCATGAGGAAAACAAAATCCAGCAGCTTTTCCTTTGCAAGTTTGTAAAGGACCTAAACTGTCCGAGGGTTGCCAAGCCCTTGGCAGTTCCAACTTAAGATCCTCATTGGTCCTGGCAGGAATGCCCAGCAGCACCTGCCAATAACCTAGATTCCTCAGAATTTTTAACTCCCTGCCTTGTCCTCTTTAACCCCTCACCTTCTCTACCCTCCTCATCTTTCTCTCTTACCATGACTCTTTTTCCCCCAACTGCCCCCAGTCCCTGATCTGCATTTTTTCCTTTAACCATTGCTCTCCTCTTCCATTTTTTCCTGACATTACCTTGCCCCCTGCTCTCTACTATCCCCCCACTTAACCCATCCCCTTTACAAGACAATGATACCCCCTCCACCACCTCCCACTCCTTCTCAACAGACTCTAAGTTGCCTACTGCTCCACCTTCCCTTTTACAGCACAAAGGAACCTCATCCACCTCTGCCACCTCTCCTACCTTGCCTTCACTCCCATCCTTCCCCTTCAGCACCTTAACTAGCATGTTATGCCCTCCACCATCTTCCTCAGCCCTCCTCCCATCCATCTCTCTTTCTTCCTCCCCAAATGACTCTGCCACCTCCATATCAGAACCGTCAGGAACTTTCCTACCCTTATCATCATCATAAGTTGAACTCTCCTAATCCCTACTACTCCTATCAATTCCCGTTTTCCACCACCTCCCCTTATCATCACCTCTCTCCTTATATAGTCTTCTTTTTGGACCCCACTCAGCTCTAAGCCATGATCCAAACTGCTCATTAGCATCCAGTCCATCATCAAGCCCCTCCTCACCTCTCGTACATCCATTTTTCCCGTGAATCAGACAACCACACTGGAAACACAACTTAGGCATTTTTTCATACTTAAGGTTAACCCATACCTCCCTTCCACTCATCTTAATCCACCTACCTCTAACAATCGCCCTTCTTAAAGGTATTTCCACCCTAACTCTCAAGAATTCACCCCACCCTATACCATTCCCAGCAACATCAACCTCAATCACCTTCCCCAATGACTCCCTAATCAATCGACCTTTCTCTTTTGTCATACAAATCATTGGTAGATTATGGATCTGAATCCAAAATAACTCACTGTCAAAGTTCCACATATTCGGCTGGGTAAATGCCTCAAACACCTTGAGGGCCAACAGATGGTTATCAAATAACCATGGCCTTCCATCCAGTACCCGTAGCTTATCCACTATAGAAGAGAAGGTGATAATGAATTTATTATCACCTACCTTGCGAAACTCAGCAGGCTTACTGATTTTCCATATATTCCCCATCGTAGATGATAAAATTTCCTTACCAATTTTCCTCTCCGAGCATAGCTTTCCAACCACACTACGTTCGCCATACTCCCACACTCCCTCCTCAGACTTCTCCCCAACATCCACCACTATTCTTTCCTCCTCAGATAATCGCAACTTCTCCCATTGATCCTCCAAACTCCTTATCCCCCCACCAGAAGACTCTTCCATGGCTTCCTCCTTCGCCCTCACTCACAGTCGCAGTTAGTTATAATTGTTTTCACCACCTCTATTCTCTAGAGAGAAAAGAGAGGAGACTCTCTGCGCATCACCTATGACCTAACCCTCACTTCTATCCGCTACCAATCGATGTTAAGCCTTTAAAATTACCAGTCTAATATATGTTGTCATTTTTACTATATAGTCGATCCTAGGTATAACTATTTTAATTTTGGTTTTAAAAAAACTTATTTCTTTAGAATTAACTCTTACATGCATAACTAAAAATTTTGGTACTCATCATCCCGACACACTATATTTTTTTATTAATTTTTATTTTATTCTTCTTAAAGTAATTGAATTTTTCTACTCATCATACATACACCACACACTTGATAAGAGAAAAAAAATAGTATAGTGTGTGATGTCTGATGATGATGAGTAGAATTTTTCAAATATTATATAAGAAATGCATATTTCTTAAAAAGAGTACTTTATTTTAAAAAAATGTGATGTCTAAATTGGATTATTAGTTTTCATTTGCAGAACTTCTTGTATCTGCCAAATTCTTGGGCTTATCTTAGGCCTTTTAATCCTTATGGGGCCATCAGTGCTTCATCGTAATGCGCATTGAAAGAATCTGTGGATATTTATTTTCTATTAGCCATTACCATATTTGATCTTTTGCCTTTATCAGAGATTTTCATATTAAATTATTTATTAATTAGCTAATATAATAATGAAATATTATAAAATTTATTTCATATTTATTTCATATTTATTTCATATTTTTTAAATTATATTTACTATATGTGAATTAATAATTTAATTTTTAATTAAATTATTATTTTACCTTCTATTGAGAGAGAGAGCAAGTGGAAGGAGAGAGAAATAAGTGATAAAATAATCAATAGATAGTGAACGGTACCTATTCAAATATAAGAAAAGATATTTGAAACCGTGAATTGTGTAACTGCCGCATAATCGTTTTGAAAAAAGTGAATAAAACATGAGACCCACATGAAAAAAACTAATTTTTTTAATAGTGGACTCCACTCTTTTAATAGTTTACACACTTCACAGTTGTATGTAGAATTACTCTGAGGTGACCATCATAAAAAGCCATCTCTCTCTCACTCTCTGTCAAAATCTCTCTTAAAAACATAAACTGGTTCTTTCCCTACGGAGAGGAGGCAGCACCTCCCTCCTTCCATCTCCATCTCCCCCTCTTTCGGGCCCAAGGCTTGTATGCTAGATTTCTTTAGTTTTTTTTTTTTTTTTTTAATTTACTTTCTAGGGTGGAAGAAGACTAGTCTACCGAGACTCAACCACTTGAAAGCAGCCCACGCCACCCCAGATGAATCTCTCTTTGCCGATCTATGGGATGAGAGTGGTGGTGATGATTTCCAGCTAACGTGTAAACTATACGCGTTGCTTATGTGGTTCGAGAAATGTACGTGCTGCCCTTATTCTAGTCTCCACTTGCGACATGCGCCAGTTTACCGGCTTCACTTGCTCCATTGTTTAAATTGACTGAAAACCGATCGTATTAGTGTGGTTTTGGTCTAAAATCAAATCCAAACTGACATGTTTTTAAGAGGGTGGTACCAACCGAAACCAGCCGACAGGGAGAGAGAGAACCAGCAGGAATCTGAAGGTCGGTATCGATCAGTTTGGAGGTTTGGGGGTCAGTTTCTAAGCCTATTCCCAAATTCACAACAAATCAACTCCAAATTCAAAAATTCCCAACAAATCAACTTGAAAGTCAGAAATTAGTAATGTAGTGGTTTCCATATTTCTTCAAACACACATACACAGAAAGAGAGAGACATGGCGCTAGTTCGTGAGAGAGGAGAGAGAGTCTAAAAAAGAAATAGAGAATCAAGAGAATGAGAGGGAGGGGAGGGGGGATGAGGGGTTATTAAACCTTAAATCCAAACGACTTTTTTTTTAAACCGTAGGTGTAAAATGAAGCGGTTTAGCTCACTTAAGTGAACCAATTAACATTATATATATATAAACATATTCTTATTGGCCCAATATGCCCTTCTAGCCTAGTTTGTTGCTTTTCCCAAATTTCAAAGTTAATGCGCTCTTCTATCGCAGCCTACAGTAAATACCTTGGACAGTCCTTTCACGGGAATGCTAACACAAATCACTTTCACGGTGACCCGGCTTCTCTTGGACTATGTAAATCTATTGGCTAATATTAAGAGAACATAAAGAGTACTGAAGATACGAGTCATGATTAAGGACGAGAAGAAGAAAATTAAGGCCGAGTATAGAGAGTTATTTCAAGCCCGATCGAAGTGGTACGTACCTTTCTTAATTACTATAATTTTCTTGAAACACAAATTTAACACTAAAACTTTAAATTATAGATTCACGAAATTGGTTTTCAGGACAAAATATTCTTATCATCAAGAGTAATTAATTAAGATGGTGAAATTCAGGAAGGATATAATATAGGAGAGAGACGTTGTACATGCAATCAAACTAAGCCAGAGATCCTTTAGTTCTTCTGGCTAATTTCATTGTACTTGTCCTTGATCCACTGAAATCCTACGGAAGTACTTTCCTTGACCTTCTTCATGCCATTTGAAGCCATGACCTTGACCTTTCCAAGTCCTTCTCCAACCTTGTTTTTGTCATCGGCAGTTGTATTGGAATCGATACTACTCTTCTCGGCGGTGGCAGCGGCGACCAAAGGAGCGGGGTTTGGTTTGCTGTGTTTCCATTGGTCATCCCACGACTGAAGATACGAGTCATGATTATACGAGGGTGGTTTTCTTTCCATTGCTGCAAAACCCTAGCTCTTCCTTTTTTTCACCTACAAAATATGTGGATGTTTGTGTGAATGGCAGAAGTGGAATGAGATCTGAGCACGATCTACCTAAATGTTTTATAATGGGTTTAAGGTACTTGAAATGAATACTATGCTGCGATTAGCAACTACTTCGTAGTTTGGAGGAAACTATGGATGCACTTTCCATTATTATTATTATTATTATTATAATTATTATTATTTTGTCACCCCACACGAGACGTCAAGATTCTTAATGGAGAGAAAACCCATTTCTTAATATTTTTTAGCATGTATAGAAGTAGCGTTATAATTTAATGATCATGATCAGATCATGTTCTCATTAGTTCTTTCGTTTGGATATAAAAAATGTTTTATCTCAACACACGATCTAATCAGTACCTTAATCTCAATTAGACTTCAGTTTTCAATCTTTTATTTTATAATTTATTCAATGATCTATTTTTGAAAACTTATAATATTATAATTATATAATACAAAGATTAAAAAAATAAAATAAAAACAATAATGATGATATGATATGAAAATCAACGTAATCATCAACAAAAAGTTGTTCTAAAATTTTCAATTATTCCCACTATGGGTGAAGCTTCTTGGGTGCTACGCATGCAGCGTGCAGGACGGACAATCCACATGCCTCCGATCGCACAAGTAGTCAAGTCTCAATTAGTATATACTTGATTTCAAGCCTCATCCGCGTGGTTCTGTTCATCAAAGTTTCCGCTCCTAAACCCAATCAAATGACTCAACTCAAAGCTGAAATCATATTACGAGCAGTTTGAGTCACCTCGAATAAGATTTCTTGATGAGGAGCAATGTTACGTACAGTCTCTAAATTCTATTTGTAATTCTCATTTGGAGACTGCATGTGCAACCCCTTCATTAAATTTAAAAAGTACCATTTTGATAAGAATATTATTATAATTTTGAAAAATTTAAAGACAAAATTAACTAGGCTTGCAATGCAGTTCCAATTTAGGGACTGTACATAGCACTACTCTTTATTGATATTTTGTAATAGCTTGCACTATGATCTTATCCATGGACCCATGGAGGTTCCATAAAATTAACCTTAGGTTTTTGACAAATTAAATATTTAAGATGATGTAATAGCTTGCAAGAAAAATGATATACATGCATGCAACCATTTATACAATTTTATTTTAAATGAAGGATATTTTTGTAAAATAACTTATAAAGTAATATTGTTTTACAGAAATGCCCTCTATATAAATTATAGTTGTATAAACTAGAAAGAATTATAAAAAGAGTTATACGTGTATCATTACTCTTAACGTATTTTAATCTTTCTTTTGACCTATTCCATCATAATTTAATTTTCTTAATTTAATTTTTAAAAAATCCCTCTCTACAGAAGTAATTGTTGCATCTATTACACATAATATTATATAAGACAATTAAATACGCAAGTCTTCTCTCTATATGCTTCGTAGTGACCACACAGCTATAATGAAGGATGTTGATGACTATGACAGTCCTGTATACAGCCCAATGGTGATGACTATGACAGTCCGGTATACAGCCCAATGGTGGAGGGGGAAGATGGTGGAACATGAAGCAGAGAAATTCTAGGAAGGTTGGTGAAACTAGGAGAGAATTGCGGCAACAAGGGGAGGAGGATAATTTGGAGGGACATGCATGTAACGCCTGTCCTTGTGGTGAGACTTTAAAAAATAGTTTTAAAAAATAATATGAGAATTACTGAACCTTTGAAAACTTTTTCCATTCCTTTCCAAGATATAAAAGATTCTATGTTTAAAATTAAAACCTGCTTTGTAAATTAAAAGAGAGTTTACATTGAAAATTATTAAATTAAATTATACAGGTTTGAATTGTGATAAAGGCTATGAATCTGAAACTTTGGATGATTTCTGCATATTGAATGGTATAAAACATATTTATACTATACCATATAAACCTCAACAAAATGACATTGCTGAAAGAAGAAATAGAACTCTATTGGATATAACGAGATCGATGATAGCATATGCCGATCTACTAACACATTTTTGGAGTGGAGCATTATCGATTGTGGCATATATATTAAATAGAGTTGAAACTAAAGCAAAACCTCTTACACTTTACGAGATATGGATGAGACATAAACTAGACTTAAGTAAACTCAAATTGTGGGATTGTAAGGTACAAGTGTTTATCCCAAGACCATTAAGGGATAAATTGAAAAGTAAAACTTGGGAATGCAGGTTTATTGGGTATGTAGAAAATGGAAGTGGCTATAGATTTTATCATTCTGATAAATGATTGATAGAAAGTAGGGATACTCTTTTCTTGAAAAATACAAACCTTATTACTTTAGTTGACCAGATAGATTTATTAAATGATCTAGAGAATCAACAGATCTCTATAGGGTGTGACAATGAAAATTATGATATTATTCAAATACAGAATATTAAAAATAAAATAAAGTAAGATGAAAATCAATCTTCAGGTATTGATGTTGTAGACAGTGGGAGAAAAAGAACCAGACGACCATTAGTGTTATTTCAAGATTATTATGATCTAAATACCAATTTGAGAAATTTAGACAATGATCCTCAAAATTTAGGAGATATGCATATTCAATGAAATATGCATTAATACTATACTGTAATATGATGAAACTGAAAAGGGATATTTAGGAGAGCTAGAGTTTTACAATCAAACTAAATAATAAGCCGTAGACCCTTTAGTTCTTCTAGGTACGTTATTTTATGGTACTTGTCTTTGATCCAATGAAGGCCCAAGGAAGTACTTTCCTTAACTCTCTTCATGCCATTTGAAGCCATGACTTTGGCCTTTCCAAGTCCTTCTCCGACCAAGATTTTGTCATCGGTAGTTATCGAGTCGATGCATCTCTTCTCATCGGCGGTGGTGATGGTGGCAGTGCCTTCTAGAATCGGGATCGAGTGGTCATCCCACGATTCCAGATACGAGGACCTTTTTCTTAATTCCATTGCAGCAAAGTGCAAACCTTCTCCTTTCTTCACTAACAAAATATATGAATTTTTGTGTGAATTGAAGAAGTGGCCAGAATGAGATCCCATCTTATAGCGGTTGTGAAGTATCATGTACTTGAAAGGAACAATATGCTGGGATTGGACAACTACTTCGTAATTTGAAGGAAACTATGGATGAATTTACTCTTATTAATTATAATTATTTCCTCAGCAATATGAGATAGAAGTCAACATTCTTAATCGATAAGATCAGATCCATCAACCCATGATTTCTTATTTTAATTAGAATAGCATGGCTAGCAAAATTATTTTATAACCACATGATCATCATCACGTTCGCATTATTTTGACATTGATTAGATTAATTTAGCCTTCAATTCTTTCATTTTACCATCTCAAGCTAATTCACTTTTTTCAATCTATTTTTGGTCAAATTATTAATCAAAATCCCAAAAAACTACGTACCGGCATATACCTTTTTGACAAAAATTACAACATAAAATAATACAAAGACTAAAAAACAGTAAAAAAAAAAAGAAATGGAAGAATATTCATGCATGATCTTGATGACTTTATATGAAAATAGCACCGCAAAGTATTTTTGAAATTTTCAATTCTTACAATAGTGGCAGATCAGAAGCTTAGCTTTTCTTGGCTGCTACGTATGTACGTATGTACGTACGTAGGCACCTTGATCGTATGGCTCCGATCTCAAAAGTCAAGGTCGCCTTGCTCAAATAATTACTTGATTTCAAGGCTCATCCGCGTGCATGGTTCGGTTGGCCGAAGGCTGTTTCCTGGCTACACCTTCTACGTAATTACTCAACCCTGGCCCTCGTAAGTACTTCTTTGGTTGTTTTGTTTTTGTTTGTTTTAGGAACATATATAGATCCTAGGAGGCCAAAAATTGGGAGAATATATTTATTTAGTTCTATAAGTTTCTTTACCTAAATATTAAAATCTTAATGATCATATATATATATACATATACATATATATACAGTTTTAACATTAATTCTAGTAGCTACGGCCACCCCAAAATCAGATAATTGAAATCAAAATGACTAATAATTAACCTAGGTGTTTTTTAAAAAACGTTTCTGCAAGATATTCATTAATTCTGATACATCATTATGTCTTTTAATTATCAAAAAAGAATATTCAACTAAATTTGAAAAATTCTCACATTAATGAAAACAACGTTTAACTTGGGTCCATTGTTTATTTTCACAACTCCTCTCAACTCAATTCATATCATCTAATCATTACAACTTTTCCAAATTTCCACACAAAATAAAATAAACAATTCAACATTTTCAAATCTCAAAATAAAAATAATATTAAAAAAATATATTATAATAATATTTTATTCAACTTTTATCTCACCTCATCTCAGAAAATAAACGAGGCCTTAGTATGTCATGAGTGTTAGCAGTTACATAAAATAAAATCATTGCGAGCAGCCATGCCCAAGCTTTCTTAGCGGCTTAACACTTTCTAACAAGAACGAGTGAAATGATCTGCATCATGCCAATATAGAGAACTCATACAACAAAAAATCATGAGGTTGCATCAAGTCCGAGTGGCAATTGCAATGGCTTATTTATTTTTTCATAAAACAAGATTTTTGTTATAAACCTCACTTGCTCTCTGTGTAATGGCAGTAATGGTAGATGAATCAGAGAATGAAGATGATAAAAGGCCACTATATTCATACACATGGGTGTATTCGAGGTCACCCAAATTCTTCCATAAAAGTTCTTACAATTCACTCGATTCCAGATCCCCTCCCACAAAGACTACCCCCAGTACATATACTGGAAGGGACCCATAATTGGACATCAATGACTAAGGCCCTGGGCCAATTCAGAAACTAAGGTCTAAGGCAAATAACTAAAGCTAATAAAATATGGGCCCACTAAAACAAACACAATAACTTAGCCGAACAACAAGGAAGACAAATTAGCTAGAGGCCCATCAAACCTTCAAAGTTAATTGGGTTCATTACATTATCCACCCCTTCAAAGAACCTTGTCCTCAAGGTTGAGAATACTGATGCAACCATAAAAAAATAGAGCACGGTTTAAGCCCTTCCTTTCTAAACGCAGTAGTGGAATTCCCAGTACTATTGTAAATAGCACATATTCTGTCATGGCTTGCAAATTGGCTGCCTCCTCCTTTATCTCATAGGTATTGCCTTTAACATGAAGAATTAGAGAAGTCGTGGTTTGTACATGTTGGAAAAGAAAACTTTGGACTCTTATTGCCCAGCACATAACAAGCAACTACTCTAGTACCAAGGATTTCACTCAAGGTCTGGGGCATCTACATTGTAGCACCTAGTTGCAAGATGAGTCTCATTCCAATCCGTACTAGAGAGCAAAAGATAACCAAATAGGTTCCTCAACAAAATGCTGTTAGGAAACTTGTGAAGACTTAGATGAGCAACTCCACTCTGGAATCCAAGAAGAACTCTGGCACATGTCTGATGAGTTTACCAAGTGCTATATAAAAAAAAAAACTGATCTAAGAACTGATCGGCGGCTTGAAACAACTGACTCTAGCCCAATAATTTGATCAAGAGCATTAATAGCAAAAGTATAAAACTAATTCCAGAATTCGAAAAGAGTTCCTATGGCATTTTTAGGATATTACTGATTACTGAATCCACTCGAGACATGAAATATGGCATTCTACATATGAAACCAACTGGGGCGGCCACAGATGTCTGTTTCATGGTAGAAATATTCACTGCCAGACTTCTCACCACGGAAAGGGCCAAGTCACATTTGCCAGGTTGACATAAAGAGAAAGCATATATTTGCAACCCCTCCGTGTCAAGCATACCTTATTTTTTCAAATTCTCACATTCCTGCAAAGCATCTTGAGCATTCCTGACCCTACAAAGAGATCTTTCCAAATTAACTGATATATCTTTGGTATGAGAATTTGGGAAAATAGTTGAAGCACTGCTGATTGCACAGCATGCCAACCAATAAGCAGTAGCAGCAGATTGATAATCAAATCGTGCCACACAAACCAGCCCATGTAAATAATGTGATTCAGGTAAGTGAGGTGCATGCTGCATAGCCTGCTTGATAGCTCCAAAAACCTATGAAGATGAGAGATGTCCTCACAATAGAGCAAGCTTTGCAAGACCAGTTTGAAACTGTGCAAGAGGAATGTCTGCACAGCTCTTAAGCAGCCCTCAAAAGCCTCATATGGTGCAAGACCCCTAGCATGAAAAGCAGCTGCCATGCCTGCCCTTGGTCTTCCTCTATTAAAAGGCCTAAACACAATTTTTTGGGGCAAAATATCAAGCAACTGGGGAACAAAACCGCAGCAATTGTTTTTAGTCATCCTCTTAATTATTTTTTTCTTCACAATTATTTTTACAGCAGTACCCTGCACAACCACAACAATGCATGGATCTGAATTGTCCTTTGGTTTGTCTTCAATATCTTTATAACAAGCAAACAAGTAGGCTTCAATTAGTAGAAAAAAAGTATCAATGAGAGCATAATTAGGCCCATCAAAAGAATCTCGTAACCACATATTCCCGTAGGCCCTAACTTTTTCTTCCTTTGACAGCTCCCTGAACCCATGGTAGGCCACCTTCACATACTTAAGTCGATACATCTTCAAGATGTTGCCTCCACTGGAACCCAGTCCAAGTTCCTCCATAACTTCCTGGCCATCAGAGTTTATTCCCACTGGGGTTCTTTCCCTTCCTTTATCAAAAGGCTCAAAAACCACTTTAAGTGGCAATACATCAAACAGATAGTGAGCAAAAAAAATCTTACCCTTAACTTTTTTAGTAAATGCAACCACACTGCCTTCATCATCAATCTTCCTTAGCCCAAATGTCGTTTCATGCTTTTCCACCATGGGAACTCCAATCTTAGTTCTGCTGAGTTCATTGACAACATCATTCTCTCCCTCTTCTAGCGCCAAAATAGTCGTATACACAACAACATCATCATCAGCAGGGGCATCCTTATCTTCCTCAACAGGCGCAACTTGAATTGGAGAGGCATTGCCACTCACTCTCACCCCAACATCTTCGCCAGGGAAGCTGGCAGCGAACTGGGCTGAAACAAGTTGCGCATGAAGCTCATCTTCAACTTCAGACCCAAGGAAGAGCTTGGCCCACCACTCGAACCCAAGGAAGGCATCGCCGAAGAGATTTTTGGAAGGTGAAAAGGTTTGGGTTTGCAATTTTTTGGGATGATGGGGTATCTGACATGCGAGTGAATTTTGGGGATGGTGAGGTTTCTGATACGCAAGTGATTTTTGGGGATGCCCGTGAGTTTCATTTTTCTCTTTCTCGCTTCGTCTCTCTCCAAATCTCTTTTCCACTACGACTGCCTTTTCTTTTCCATCCCCTACAAGTTCATCTTCATTTGTCGATTCATTTGCCATCTGCAGTACTGAGTTTTGTATTTCTTTGATTAAACTCATAGAATCTCCTAAATCACAGATGGGCTCTTCATCCTTCGCGCCCTTTTCATCATCCATCCCTGGGAAATGGCTAGAATTAGATATTCCAAATATGGAATCAGCACCATCAGGAGTTATGGCCAGATCTACCCCATCAGGAGTGAAGAGAAAATCCTTTTTCTCTTCGTTCCCTAGCCATTTTTTACTTTCTATAATTTTTTCCGTCCCTTCTTTGAATTTTTTTGACTCGGATTCTTCACTCTTCATATCAAGAACAACATATCCATCGTCAAATATTGCCGTCCCTAACAACATAGCCTCATCTTCTAAAACAACTCCTCTGTGTCGCACTTCTTGTTGCTCCAATGGATAGATATGTCTCCCATATGCATATTCAATATTGAGCTTCACATAGTAAATCGTGAAGGAAGAATTGACTAAAATTTTTAGGTTTTTACCTTCGGAAGACTTCACTGTAAGCACCATTTGGCCAGGATCTCTATAGAAATCATCATAAAGGGCACAATGATAATTCTGAAAAGATTCATAAAGTTCTTCATTACTAAACTCAATGGCAAGATCATTAGCTCTAGATACCACTTGTTATAAACCTCACTTGCTCTCAGTTTAATGGTAGTAATAGTAGATGAATCAGAGAATGAAGATGATAAAAGGGCCACTATATTCATACGCATGGGTGTATTCGAGGTCACCCAAATTCCTCCATAAAAGTTCTTACAATTCACTCGATTCCACATCCCCTCCCACAAAGACTACCCCCAGTACATATACTGGAAGGGACCCTTAATTGGACAGCAATGACTAAGGCCCTGGGCCAATTCGGAAACTAAGGTTTAAGGCAAATAACTAAAGCTAATAAAATATGGGCCAACATCACAAATCCAGCCCACTAAAACAAACACAGTAACTCAACCGAACAACAAGGAAGACAAATTAGCTAAAGGCCCATCAAGCCTTCAAAGTTAATTGGGTTCATTATAATTTTTCAAACGGTTACATTCTTCAGAGTTGGTTAAGTGAGGTTGAGACTCCACAAAACAAAAAGCTAAAATATTACATTTCCTACAATACAAAACTAAGTATTAAAGAATGAATCAAAAAGGGCTTGATCATATCTAATATCTAAATCGAATTATCCAACCAACACAAACAAACAAGAGGGCTTTAGTTTGCAAAATACCAAACTCGTACCTACAATCTGTATGACCAAAACAAGAAAATGAAAAAAAAAATCGAGAAAGAAGGAATTTCCAACCCTTTAGCAACAAGAAGGGATTTCCCTACTCCTGCAACCCTAGCTTATGGTTTGAGTCCTACAAGTGAGGGGGTTTTAATCGATTCTATAGGGTCTTACACACAAATACAAATCAAACAAAAAGAAGATGCAAAACACACTAATAGCATCAAGCAAGTTTTATAGAAACCAAATCTTACAAAAATGATACGTTTTTTTTTCTTTCTTCAAGATAGAAAGAGCTCACCTGGAAATGGTGGAAATCTTCTTTGCAGTAGCCCAAGAAATGAAACGCAAGAAATAGAGATGAAATGAAACTGAACAAATGGAACAGAGATGAGAGAATGAGAGCGGGCAAGCAGATGAGGTAGAAAATACTTCGCTCCAAAAACAATGTAATATTTTTATCTAAAATAATAGATAGCCAGCTAATGAGTGGTTTGGATTCATAGATGAGTTGAGATGGTTTGTGAATAGTAGAATAAAAGTTGAATTGTTTATTATATTTTGTGTGAAAATTTTAGAAAGTTGTTTCTGATTTGAAAAAGTTGAATTGTTTATATTTTGTGTGAAAATTTGAGAAAATTGTAATGATAAAATAAGATGAATTGAGGTGAGTTTTGAATTCAAATGAGGCCAATCGAAATAACCCTAGGCAAAAAATATTGTATATTCACCAAACTCATTATTTGCTATCTTGCAGAGGAAATATCCAAACTTGACCAAAATTTAACTTTAACCAGCCCGCTACTGATGCTCTAACCCAATCAAATAGAAAAATCTCAAAAGAATCAAAGATATTGCGTACGTAGACCTTCTGGTAATTACTTGACGTTAGCTATTTGTACCTTCTTATTGGTTGATTAAGGCTCATTTAGATACTTAAGAATATTTCAAAATATCTCTAAATAGTAGTGAAATAATTTGAATTAAAATATTTTATTAGGTTTTGAAAAATGAGAGAGAAAAAGTTGAATAAAAATATTTTTTTATTTTGGTTTTATTCTTCATAAACTAATTGAATTCTTCTACTCATCACCCATACACCACATATTTAGTAAGTGGAAAAAAAAATAATGTAGTGTGTGATGTATAGGGATGATGAGTAGAAGTTTTCAAATATTAGAGCATTCCCATCTAGTGCCCTAAATCACTGTTATCCCCAAATTATGGGGAAAAATTTAGGGAGGAGTTGAAAAACTCCCTCCCATCCCATTCCCTATTTTAAGGTTTTGATTTAGGGGAGCTACAGTGATTCCCCATATATGGGAACCACTATACATCTCCAAAAGCTCTCTCCCATCTCATTCGTCTGTTGGTCCCGCGTGTTCTCCTCTCTCTCTCCACTCTCTATTGCCCTCTTCAACGTTTCCATCTGTCGCACTGTAGCCACCATTGACGGTGGTTTCTCTTCATCGGCCCAAATATATGTAAGTATTTCTCACTCTCCCACTAATATTTTACTCACTGAAGCCCCCCTCCCATGGTTGGATTTCGTAGTCTCCGCCACACGATTTGCATCTCCTATGGTTGAATCCGATGCATATGAGAACTGTATTTTATCTCCTTTCCTTTGGCTTTCGAAATCTTTGATTTTTGAGACTTCGGCTTACGACAATGCTCTAGGGTTTGGCATTTCGATTTGATCTGTTGCGAATAATGATTTCGAAAGGCCATGGCTTATGATCTGTGTTACTTTTCGACTTGTTGGAGCTATGCATCTTTTGGGACTTTTCTTTTTGAATCCGAGTGCTTGGCATTTCGACTGATTTTTTGTGATTGGAGGGGCTGTTGGTTATTCATTGTGCTTGGCATTTCCAAATCTTCTTTGTGATTTTGGGGTTGTTCTTTATTCACAGTGCTGGGCATTTCGAATAACCAAATTTGTGATTTTGGGGCTGTTGCTTATGCACTGTACTTGGCATTTCGAAATCTAGTTTGTGATTATGGGGCCGTTGGTTATGATCTATGCTTGGCATTTCGAAATCTTGTACGTGATCTTGGGGCTGTTGGTTATGATCTGTGCTTGGCATTTTGAAATCTAGTTTGTGATTTTGGGGCTGTTAGTTATGACCTGTGCTTGGCATTTCGAAATCTTGTTTGTAGATGATGATGCTATTGGTTATGATCTGTGCTTGGCATTTCGAAATCTAGTTTCTGATTTTGGGGCTGTTGGTTATTCATTGTGCTTGCCATTTCGAAATCCAACAGGTGAATTTGAGGAATCTCATATTTGTATAATTTGCTGGTCAGAGACATTAACTTGAGGCGATGTTTGAGGAGCTTTGGGTTAGATATGACCTGTTGTGAGCAATTTAGATAAATTGCTTATTGTTGGTCTTGCATAATGAAATTTAAAATACATGGGACTTCTTGAGTACATCTCCATAAGCATTTCTTAGTTGTTTGCTTGGCATAAAATTTTGCTGTGAGCAATTTTATAGTTGTTTGCTTGAATACATTTTTGGACAGCAAGTTTAGTCATTTGAATGGTGGGGTTTATATATCCTATTTGAACAACATTCTCATGAAAACAAGCAAACTATATATGTTTTTGGAGGTTCAGAGTAGAGCATGCAAATGACCTTTGTTACATTGACATTTTATTATGTTTAGTGTTATTATTATTTTTTTTTTTGGCAAGAGTTGTCATACTTCTCTATTACTTGTATATTACTTCTGAGCTGTTGGTTACTTGTTTGCTTGGCATGGACTTCTTAACACATGCTTTTGTGGATCAGTTTGTTTATGATATCATTGCTACTCATTATTAATTATTATTGAACATCTCACAATTGTATTTGGTGGTATCTCTTATATTGTTACCATGAACTTACTTGATCATGGTTTCAATTACCTAGTTTGGACTAAAAAAACCTGCTATTATATTGATTTGTACCCAATG
Organism: Juglans mandshurica; assembly: GCA_022457165.1. Taxonomy (NCBI): domain Eukaryota; kingdom Viridiplantae; phylum Streptophyta; class Magnoliopsida; order Fagales; family Juglandaceae; genus Juglans; species Juglans mandshurica. Next base: position 12,850,036 of record CM039632.1, on the reverse strand, counting down.
CCTTTGTACGCATTCATACGTTGTTTGGTACTGATTTAGAACTGTACAAGGTTGTGATGATGGTTCAAGTGTCTCCATGGGAACGGGTAATTTCACAAGTGTTCTTAATGGGAAGTGGCAGGGTAATCCGAACCCAGATGGCCACCAACCTCTTTGAGATCGTTTTTCATAAAAGGCAATCGGAGTTTTTTGGTTTTGTAGCCATTATCTTAGTTGAGCTCCCGTCTTACACATGATGTGAATTTTGTAAACCATTCTGAACCACATTTAAAACACAAAACTGTTTAGGGAATTGGATGTGAATGCTCTTATTTTCTATTTTGCAAACTAATTAGAGATGGATTTAAGTACTCTACACCCTCAACTATGATGATAAGAAATCCTTGTGGGAACATTTGGCACTCTTGGCACACACCTCCATGACATGGTAATCCAAATGCCCAATAAATAAATAATGGCAAGCAGTTGTTACAGCCATGCGAGGGAGGGTGCCAAGTGTGGTCATATGTTACCATAGGACTTACTGAGCCGGCTACCAAAATCACTTGCAAATATTGTTGGGTCCTTACTTGTCTAACATGTGTACCTATTCTTTTGTGTCTACAATTTTTTAGAACTGGATTCACAAGAGTATAGAAATATGTTCTTCACCAGCCTCTTGACTTAGGAGCCTGAAATTGACCACATTTATGGTGGTCAAGGTGAACAATCTCCCGTGACTTTGGATGACTCTCCTCCCCCACTCCAAGTAGAGCCTCCATCTCAAAGAAAATCAGCCAGGGGTGTAAACTTCACCCCTAAAGAAGACAAGTTACTTGTCTCCGAATGGTTGAATAGTAGCATTTATGCCATCCAGGGAACAGACCAAAAACACGCTCAACTTTGGAAAAAAGTTAGTCAATACTTCAATGAGTGTAAAGAAAGTACAAATGAGCAGAGTTTTGGGTCCTTAATACATTGATGGTCTGCCATTCAAAAGGCGACAACAAATTTTGTGCTAAACTCGCCCAAGTTGAAGGGTTGAATCAAATTGACATGACTAAGCAAGACAAGGTATAATCATCCACTTTTATATTATTTTCAGCACTTAATTATGATATTTATGCATTATATTTTCTTTATCTTTAATGAGTGGTTAGTTATTTGATTTTATACTTGAATTTGAAGTTTGACAAAGCGAAGATCATGTACTAATCACTTGAGAAAACATCTTTTCAGTTGGAGCATTGTTGGCAGTTGTTGAAGGACCAGCCGAAATGGATTCAGCATTGCACAAAGGACAGGATGAAGCGAAGGTCGACGATGTCCCCGACATATTCGCGTACCTCAACAGTTGCACCTGATTCACCTATGTATTCAATTGGTGGTACAGAGGTCGAGAATGTAGTGAATAATGATGTCATCAAATTGGATAGGCCAATGAGAAGAAAAGCTGAGAAAGGAAAATGTAAGGCCAAAGGCAGGGTATCAGATGAGCTTGTGGAGCTGAGCAAGCATAAGTATACTCTCCTAGATAAGTCACATACTCAGATTGAAATAATTTTTTCGACTCAAGGCCGAGAAGATGGCATATGATCGAGAAAGGGAGGAAAATAAAAGTAGACAAGAGGACGAGAGACTAAGGTTGGAGGCGGAGAAACTGGAAATCGCCCAGTGGGAGAGAGAGGAGCACATACTGTTGCTCGATGTGAGTACATTGCCTGGAGTTCAGCGGGTATATTTCCAGGAACTTCAAAGGGAGATATTGACGAGACGCAATGCATCAGAAAATTGAGGATAGATTTTTTTTGTAACTTATTTTTTTATTCAGTATTCGGACATTTGTATTTTATGCTTGGCACATTAGTATAACTTGCTTGACTGTTGAGACTGATGTTGAGGGTTTTTTTGAAGGACTTTGGCACGTTTGTTGTATTTTATAATTTGTACGTTAGCAAGTATTTATTGAAAAGATAAAGAAATGTGGTCGTTGAATTTGAGTCTAACATGGATAAATGTTGCTTGATTACAGCTCGATCTTACAAATCTTTAAACTATTACAGATAATGAAAATATTATAGTAACATTCAGCATGTTCTTGAAGAAAGCATATTTTTTGGAATGGAAATTGTGGAAACAAGAATACATGGTTGCTACTAATGAGAAGATAGAGAATCCAACATAACCTTCTCTTCTATTGTTGGAAATAAATTCGTCATTGATGTTCAATTAAATCTGCTTGTAGTTGATGATGTGCCAAGCTGTCTCTAATCTCATGATGACGCTTAATGAAGTTGATAAATTCATTTGTTGGATTGTGCGACAGTTCTGGAATATCATCATCAACATGATCATACTGCATGTTCAGACTCTAACTATCACCACGTTCGTCCTCAATGATCATGTTATGTAGAATAACACATGCTTTCATTATATTTGTTAGCTCATTGACTTCAAAAAGTCTGGAAGGTCCACGAACGATTGCAAATCATTGTTGAAGTACCCTGAAGGCACGCTCGACATCTTTCCTTGCGGATTCTTGTGCTACGGTAAAGTTTTTCTTCTTATTCCCTTGGGGTGATGGAGTCTTCACAAACGTTGACCACTTGGGATAAATACCATCGGTAAGGAAGTACCCTATAGTGTAGTCGTTGCCATTGATTGTGTAATTGACTAGAGGAGCACGCCCATGAGCAAGTTTCGTGAAAATAAAATATCTCTCTAGCACATTAATATCGTTATGTGAGCTAGGCATACCAAAAAATGTATGCCATATCCAAAGATCATATGAAGCAACTGCTTCTAAAATAATAGTTGGCTCACGGATGTGGCCGGAGTACATACATTTCTAGACAGTGGGACAATTTTTTCACTTCCAATGCATGCAATCAATGCTTCCCAGCATTCCTGGAAATCTCCGTTGTTCACCAACTGCAAGCAATCGAGCAATATCATTGGCATTTGGAGACGACAAATGCTCATCTGAAAAAACAGTTATGATTGTCTTGCAGAATTTTTTGAGGCTCTCCATTGTGGTGCTTTCTCCAATACGTATGTATTCATCCATAAAATCTCCAGTTACCCCATATGCTAGCATTCTAAGTGATGTGGTTATCTTTTGTATAGAAGATAAACTGAGTCTTCCAGCATTATCTTTTCTCTAGACGAAGTAGGGCTCGTAAGCCTCTACCTCATTTAGAATACGAAGAAATAGGGGACGACTCATTCAAAATTTCCTTCGAAATAGATTGGAGGGATATATTGAATTTTCTACGAAATAGTCGCGGAAAAGGCGTTCGTGCCCTTGAATATGATCACGCCGAATAAACTTACGACGTTAGTGATTGCCACGATGTCTCGATAACTCTCCATCAGCCTCGAAATTAAGAGCAAAATCCAACTCATCATCAGATGACAAGTATGTGAGCAATTTGCGAAAGAAAGAACGAGCTATTTGATGAAGGGTGTTGGAGATGAGACTTGGGTTTTTGAGAATGTGAATGCAAGTAGAAGACATATTTATAGAGGAAAAAGTTAATGTTACATATAAAAGAAAAAAATTTTCCGTTGGAGAAAAGACAAAAAAAGTTACCGTTGGAGAAATGACAAAGCATGTTACCGTTGGAGGCAGGAGTTCAAAAATTCAAAATGTTACCATTGTACTATTTTGCAAAAAACTTTATCATCAATACGTGGATAGGTATTACTGTTAGAGAAACTGAAAAAAATATTACCGTTATATAAAAATGAAAAAAAATGTTATCGTTTGACAAATGCAAATAAAATATTACTCAAATATATACGGAAAAAATCATATTAAAAAATACCATCGCATTGGAAAATGAACATATTAAAAAAATTATTATTTTTAATACCGATATTGAATTGAAAAATAATAATGTATCTGGGAAATGAAATCATATAAGTATTTATAAAATGTGATATTTGAAAAGAAGATAATAAGACAAAAAAGTTAATGGTTAAGAATGGAAATGGAAGAGAGAGAAAAAAATAATAAAGAAAGAATAAAAGAATATTATTTTAATAGAATAGAAAAATGATAGAAAATGAGATGTAGAATGTTTTTTGAAAATGAGTAAAATTTAGGTTAAAATTATAGGGATTGTCTTTTTTAACTAAAATTTAAAAAAAAATTTAGGAAACCGGATAGGAATCTTGTATATAAGAAATGCATATTTCGTAAAAAGAGCAACCTTTTTTATTTTTTTAAAATTGGATATCTAAATTGGATTATTAGTTTTCATTTGCAGAACTTCTTGTATCTGCCAAATTCTTGGGCTTATCTTGGGCCTTAACTTAATCCTTATGGGGCCATCAGTGCTTCATCGTAATGCTAATGCCCACTGAAAGAATCTGTGTATATTTATTTTCTATTAGAAAATGTAGGACAATTTAGACCAGGAGTAAAACCTGCGGTTAGCATAGGAAAGGATGATAGTTGGCTGTGCTTCGTATTAGTAATGGGTTGGCAAAGGCAAATGTGAAATTATATTAAAATTATATATTTTATCTTTTGCCTTATCATTCAAGATAGATTTTCACATTAGATTATTTATCTATTAATCAAAATAATAATAAAATATTATTTTCTAATAATTATAATTATTTTCTATTTTTTTTATATTTTGCAATTATATTGACTATTTGTTAATTAATAATTTAATTTTTAATTAAATTATTGTTTTTCCTTTTGCTATGAGAGAGAGAGAGAAAGTAGGAAGAGAGAAATAAGTGATAAAATAATCAATAGATTGTGAACGATACCAATTACTAGGGGTCAAATCAGCAATCTATAATTTAATCTAGAGATAAGACTGAAAATCAAGCTAAGAGATATAGTCAAGAAGAGATAGGACAAGTTGACTCAGATTCATAAAAGGAAAGAGACTCAGACTTCTCAAAGAAAAATATTTCACAAGACAAGTTAGACTCAACCACCCCAATGAAATAGACCTCTATATAATGAGGAGATCCCCCACAAATCGGACGGACTCTCGACAAGCTCTCTACACATAAGATCTCTCCACATAAGCTCCCTACGCCAAACTCCACTACAACTCCAAAAGATTTTTCCTAAATTCTTCTATTGTGTTGTGATATATGAGAGGCAATGAGAGATTGCAAAAGCACCCATTATAGTGGATTTCACTTCTAAACAACCCGTGGACATAGGCATCATGCCGAACCACGTAAATACCTGTGTCTCTCTTTATTTATGCTTATTTGCTATTTATTTTATGGATGAAACCAAAACAACATCGTATCAAAACCCAAAGCATCTTGTGGGTCGGTGATGATTATTTCCTTCCTTTCGATCTGTTGTGCAAATTAAAAAATCAACAGTTGGCACCGTCTGTAGGATCGACTAATCTTCTACACTAGAATTGGGAGAAGGATATTCTCTGGCTCACAAGATCGTCTACAAAAGTTCAGATAAGTTTTTTCACTTTTTCCTTTTTCTTTTTATGTAACTACGCCTGCAAAAAGAAAGAAAAGAAAAAAACACATGCGCAGATACACTTCATGTGCTGTGCACGTGGGACATTCGTTTTGCACGGGAGGCAAATACCATGCACGTAAGGCACACCTATGCAAGTGCACAATGGGCAAACAGATGATGGGTGCACCCCATCGTGCACTTAATGACCCTCATGATGGTTGGTGCGGCCATGCCACCTCCTCGTTGCGACGGCTAGATGTCCAGGGAAATTCGGCAGGAGTTTGCTGCCAGCACCCTTCGACTTCTCCATCCATCACACACTGTATGGAGCTTGCTCGCCGCCGAGTGTAGCCACAAGTAACCACCTTCAAAGTCTTCGGTGGGTCTGCAACCCAGAAGCCGCCAAGGAGCTTAACCGCACCATGTACGCCGCCGAAGGCAGGCATTCGTGGGCCAACAGGACCGTCGCGAACCACCACCTGACGAGTAAATGCTTTATGCCGCCTTTAAGGAGGAACTCGACCACGGAAGTTCTTCCGCCAGAATCCTTGCCGTCAAATGTCCTAATAGTAGACAAGAAGAGCCACGACTAGCAGTCTATGAACTTACAGAAACCAGCAGTCGCCACCTAACCAGCCAACATTTTCAGCCACTGGCAAGAAGGTCCCCCCGACCATGGTCACTTTTCTCGCAGTCACCCCTCACCACCATCACCAAAGCTTACTCTAGGAGCAGCCTGATGCCAACATCAAAACGTGCTTGCTAGCCTAGCCCAATCGTGATCTCGTGGAACCACGCACGACCATCCTCCATGACCATGGTTTTAGGGAGTTCTAAACTGTTACATCTAACCTCCATGACCATCCTCCTCCACAGTAGCTCCAAATCAAAACCATGCAACTCTGCCACAGCTAACACCATAACACTAGCACCTCGTCACCCTCATGGCGTCCAACGTCTCGCCAGCCTTGCTTGGGGTAGCATCTGGTCACCCCCATGGCGAGACCACCTCATGTCGGGCAACATCTCGCTAGCCTCACATCAGTGCAGACAACATCTCCCTTTTGTTAGCTACATGGCGGGCAATGAAAATGGTTTCACCACTACCAAACCAGGCCATAACCGTGTACCTCTTCCAGTCCAAGTGAGCTCTCCTTTGTGCCTCACGTGTTTATCCTAGATATGGTCACCACCAGGAAGCCACACTCCGCCTGTGAGAAACTACCAAGTCGCTACTTTAGTGCTGCCAGCTCTTCCCAAGCAATGACAACAATGGCGCGAAGTCACTACTCCAGTCATACGGTGCTTGCTCATGACACCTTGGTCCAACCATGTTTCCTCATGTGTGCTCAGTGTAACAAGTTGCTCGCCCACAAAACATTGCTTGCCACGGATTGAGAAGGTCACCGCCATCACTTTTGCTCTCCCAGATAAGTCTTTCTCGCCTAGAGTTCCTCACCCAGTCACGAAACGAGGCTAGCTCACTCGCGAGAAACAATAAGTACACCAACGAGTTCACCTCAGATGGGTAACCTCGGGCGAGCATGGGGCGTACCCACGGTTGCCTTTCTCTTTTCGTGGATGGCCATGGTCAAGAGTACAATGCCAAGTTTGCTACAATCATGAATACTCGGATGAAAAGTACAGGCAAAGCAAAGAGGATATGCAAACGGGAAGATCACAAAAAAATAATCAGATACGAACAACTTCCACTATGCAAAAATCATTCTACAGCGAACAATCCCAGTTGGGAAAAATGGAAAGTGGCAACAAATTGTTCTGGAATATACTTTGATGGAAATCACCCGCGCGGCGTGGAACACTGCTTACAAAGCCCCTCTCAGACATCTTAATATGTCTTCATCAAAATAGACAGTTTGGTATTGCGGGCATCCCAGGCTTTCATCAATGCCAAAGCATGCCTGCTCGCTGGCAATACTAGTGTGTCCCCAACCTTCACCACACTCTATTGGAATGACTTAGGTTTACAAATCTCAAACTTGTAATTTATCATGATAACCTATTTGGTTTTAGGTGAAACCTCTTAGCACGGTCAAACTCAGCCTCCCGCCATAACAATGCGGTCGAGCATCCCCTCAAACACCAAAGTCGAGTCCCTAGACTCGCGGTGAACAACGACCCTCAAACACCACAGCCAAGTCCCTAGACTCGCGGTATAGCCAACAGGCGGGAAAGGTCAAGGATCGCCAGACCTCCTAGCGCCTAACTGACAGGCAACTCTCTGGATTGCCTGACCACTCTCACATGGACAATAATGCAAGCACAACATGTTCTCCCGCAAACATCAAGTCTTTATGCTCACGCCACAACCGCTGCCAGCCGATTACCTTCAGGAACGAGCCACCAAGCTCCACAACCGCATCTCACAGGTTTCTTTCGGGAACTAGTCGATGGGATTGACAACCGTCTAATGTGGACCCAGGGAGTCGACAGGCTTTCTGACCACTTAAGTGCGGGTTACTACCAACAAACAACAAAATGAAAACACCAACACCAATTTACACCAAGGGGGCAGAAAATCCACTACTACCAACAAAAATAAAAACGATCACAAAAATACACACAAACAACCAATCATGGAAATATGCACTCTTCGTCGATAATAAAAATCTCTCATGGCAAACATCTGCACAAATGAATAAACTCAAAATCGAGCTCCAAGCTCACACCTAATGCAATTGAGTACATCTCCCACCAAAGTATAGCTCCACGCTCACACCTAATGTGGTTGAGTACATCTCCCACCAAAGCAAACCTTCACACTCACACTTAATGTGGTTCAGTACATCTCCTGCCAAAGTAAAGCTCGATGCTCACACCTAATGTAGTTGAGTACATCTCCCGCCAAAGGAGAGCTTCACGCTCACACCTAATGTGGTTGAGTACATCTCCATTAAAGCAAACCTCCACACTCACACTTAATGTGGTTGAGTATATCTCCAGCCAAAATAGAGCTCCATGCTCACATCTAATGCGGTCAAGTACATCTCCCGACTATCTCCCCAAATCGAACTCTTCACCGCTTAGCACAAAACAAACAGAAAACCAAGAAACAAATAGAAAATTGGGGACCAATTTTGAAAATTTATTCTGTAGATTATTGACTTGAAGATTCTCAAGGCCTTATTGTCCAGCAAATCGCCCTTAAGAATCACGGCATCCATAGGAATCAAATCAACAGCCGATAATTTAGCCTCGAGATAAGGTTGAAAGTCAAATTAAGAGATAAACCCAAGAAGATATAGGACAAGTTGACTCAGATTCCTAAAATAATAGAGATCCAGACTTCTAAAAGGAAAAAAGGCTTCACAAAGCAAGTTGAACTCAATCACCTCAACGAAATAGACCTTTATATAATGAAGAGATTCCCCACAATTCAGATGGACTCTCGACAAGCTCTCTACACATAAGATCACTCCATAGAAACTCCCTACAGGAAACTCCACTACAACTCCAAAGAATCTTCCTAAATTTTTCTATTGTATTGTGAGATATGTGATATCATGAGAGATTGTAAAAATATCCATTATAGTAGATTTCGCCTCCAAACAACCCTTGGATGTAGGCATCTCGCTGAACGATGTAAATTCACGTGTCTCTCTTTATTTATGCTTATTTGCTATTTATTTTATGGATGAACACAAAACAACACCGTATCGAAGCCCAAATCATACCGTGGGTCGGGGATGATTCTTTACCCGGTCTATTATGCAAATTAATGCATTAACACAATCCAAATATGTAGAGACATTGTAGCTTGTATGTGAGATCTCTAATTTGGGATGTGTTTTTAATTCCTTATTATTTTATTTAATTGTGTTATTTTATTTATGTCAATTTATTTTATTTTATTTTATTTTAATTTGGTGTATTTCGGTTTGGATTTTTTAATTGTTGTGTTTTTATGGGCTATGTGTGTGTTTTTAATTGGGCCATGTGTTTTAAAATGGACCCAACCCATGTTTTGATCCAGTCTGTTTGAATTTTTGATCTAACCATTCTGCAAACGAAACCCAGCCCATGCGTTTAAGTGAACCCAGGCCGTGTGTGTTGTGTTAAGCCCAGCCCGTGCGGATTAACCTAGCCCCTCATTTTATGCAACGGCACCGTTTTGAAGAAACCCTTAGGGTCTCATTGTATTCTCCTTGGCACTGCCCCTCAAATCTTCCTCCTTCTTCTTCTTTCTTCTACCGTTTTCCAGCTTCTGCTTGTTCTACCAGTTGCCGCTGCCACCACCTCCTCTCTTCCACCTCATGGTAGCTCCGTAGTCATTCGGTAGTGACTCCATGCGGTCACCACTTTCCACCTCGAGCTCCCTTGCTTGCGCCCGTTTCCTTCGACAACGCCATCCCTCATCTGCTGTCAAGCCACCACTTCACCTCACGACCCTCACTGCAACGCATCTCCTCCACGGCTTGCTCTGCCGTTTTTGCTCTTCTTCTACCTGTGCGACACACAACTCCTCAAACCGCCTTGCTTAGTCTATTTATAGTGCACAGGTTCCTCAATTTAATTCTTCTGAGTTCCTCATCCTCTTCTCTCATTTAAGTTGTTTGCATCTTTTGGTGTTTTGAGTTTTATTCTATAAAATTTTGTTGGTAAATCCTTGAGCTTGTGAGGTTTTGCCAAGCTTTGTTTGGTTTTACAATTGTGAATTTCACTCTGTTTCTTGGTGAAATTATTGGCTTGTAGTGAGTTGAGTTTTCCATCCGCTTGCAATTTTATTCAACCCGTGAGTTGAGAAGCCTTTTTGGTATTGCTCCGCCGTTGATCCACCACCTTGAGCAACTCTTCCTTTCGCGTGATCTTTCAGAAAATTCTCATCTTCGTGTGTGAGTAATTTTCCATCGGGACTGTGAGATTTAAATTGACTTTGTAATTGGCATTTATATATGAATTGTTGTTTGTTGGAAATTGGGCCTTGGGCCGTTGAAGTGTTGGGTTGTAATTGTAGTTGGTATTCTTTAATAAATGGTGCCATAAAGTCGCGTTGTCTGTTTGGAATTGAGACTGTTGTTATTAATGGTGTTGGTGCGTGTGTATCATGACCCCAAGCCGAGATGGGGCATTATCTCGGTGGAGCTCCTCTGGTAACTCGGGAGAGTAACAAATTGATGTGAAGTCCCCTGAGTTGTCGCATGGCGACGACGGGAACGGACGAGACAGTAACGCTCTCTTACTGATTCCGTGACCGTTTGTCTGGCGAAGTTAGAGGATGCTTGGTCATGTACGTGCTGGGCGCAGAACTGGGCATTGCTCGTTACGAAGTCTCATGCATGGACGTTACTCGTGGTGTGACGATGAGAGACAGGGTGTGCGGATTATTCATAGGGGAGACCGTTGTGCATGCATAATTTTATAATAATGGTTATGACTCGGTCAAATGGGATTTTTGGCGTGAGTGATTAAAAGTATATTTTTGGGAAAAAGAATGTGGTTTTATTTTTCTACATATTTGTCTTTATGGAGATGTGTGATTACATTAATGTGTTTTTAAATCTCTTGGATATTGTTTTGGTTAATTACTTGCTGAGATGTCATAATCTCATTGTAGTGTTTTACCCTACGGTTCCGTCTTATGGTGCCGTAGAGTCTGACGTAGAGCTCAAGTATGAACCTGAGGGGCCGACTCCGCCAAATGCTTGAGTTGCTAAGATATTGTTCACCGTTATGGGATTTATTCCCCTTATGTTATTTCTTGTCTTTAATTTATCTGTCGGATGACTGTATAATTCTTGTAAAGTTATTTTACTGTTTTTTTACAATTCTGGTACTTAATAAAGAAATACCTTATTATTTCTCCGCTGTGAATATTATTTTGTACATTTATTGCATGTTGTACACACTCTGAGCACTGGTCGATAGGGTGCGTGATCTGTGTGGTCATCATCCCGGTGTCACAAACTCCACAAAAATAACACGTGGATGTTGAGGGCACCACAGGTGGTATTTAGCGGTCTGGCTCTGGGTAAAACAGTAAAAATACCTAGGTGCAGTACCAGAAAACTTTATTGTATTTTAACTTGTTTATTTAAATTAAATATCGAGTTTTAAAAGATGCGTTTTATCAAAAAGATGGACAGATCAGGAATACCACATCCAGAACCTGAGGATGACTTGTCTCGTATTGATGGGAATCTCGCTATGGCTAGAGCCTTAACTCGAATGACAGAATTTTTTTAACAGAATTTTCCTCCACAAAGGGAGCAACAGAACGGTTGTTCGTATGAGCGCTTTTTAGCTCATAAAACCCCTACTTTTTCCGGACAAGGGGATCCACTACGTGCTGGGAGGTGGATTAGTGATCTCGAAAAGACATTTGAGATCTGTAGGTGTACTGAAACCCAGAAAGTGTTATACGCAAGTTACCTGCTGCAATGTGATGCAATTGCTTGGTGGGGGACCAAGAGGGAGCTTCTTGAAATGGAGTTAGGATCTATTGGAGCGGTATCTTGGCAACGTTTTAAAAAAGAATTCAATGATCATTTCTTCTCGAACACTATGAGGAAACAGAAGGCCCAAGAGTTTAACAATTTAGTACAAGGGGAGATGACGGTAGAGCAGTATGCTCGGAAGTTTATAGAACTCAAGAAATTTGCTACGCATTTGATTGCTACAGAAGAAATGCGGATCGAGCGATTTTAGGTGGGTCTACAGCGAGAGATCCGTAGACAGGTCGCTTGTCTGCAAATTTCAACCTTTCAGCAGTTAGTGGAGGTTGCTACGATTGCAGTGTGGGAATTTATTGACCCTATTGCCACTCCTATTGGTCAAAAGAGAAGTTTCGGGGAAAGAAGTAGTTCCGGGTCTGCACCTAAGTTTACTACCAGGACTGGGGCCCGACCGCAGATGGCCACCGGGGTACATATGGGAGGACGAGCTCCAGTATGTGGCAAATGCAATAGGTTGCATGTAGGTGAGTGCCATCTGTCTGGGATTCAGTGTTTCAGATGCGAACAAATGGGACATCTTGGCAATTGCCCTACCATGATTCAGGCAAACCGAGGCGGTTACCGTGGCAGGAGGACTACCCCAAGACCAACTATTCAGGCTAGGGTGTACGCAGTGACCCCTGGTGAGGTTGATGATGAAGCTCCGGAAACCCAAAATGCTGGAGTCATCACAGGTATAGATTTCTATCTAACAATTTCTACCATTTTCCAGCTTCTGCTTGTTCTACCAGCTGCCGCTGCCACCACCTCCTCTCCTCCACCTCATGGTAGCTCCGTGTCATTCGGTAGTGACTCCGAAGGGTTGCTGTCCAGCTACCACTCCACACGGCCTCCACTTTCCACCTCGAGCTCCCTTGCTTGCCTCTGTGTCCTTCGGCAACGCCATCCCTCATCTGTTGTCAAGATACCACTTCACCTCACGACCCTCACTGCCACGCATCTCCTCCATGGCTTGCTCTGCCATCTTTGCTCTTCTTCTACCCGTACGACACACAGCTCCTCAAACTGCCTTGCTTAGTCTATTTATAGTCCACGGGTTCCTCAATTTAATTCTTCCGAGTTCCTCATCCTCTTTCTCTCATTTAAGCTGTTTACATCTTTTGGTGTTTTGAGTTTTATTCTGTAAAATTTTGCTTGTAAATCCATGAGCATGTGAAGTTTTGTCAAGCTCTGTTTAGTTCTATAATTGTGAATTTCACTCGGTTTACTGGCTTGTAGTGAGTTGAGTTTTCCATCTGCTTGCAATTTTACTCAACTCGTGATTTTACTGCCTTTTTGGCATTGCTCCGCTGCATGCCGCATGCCGCGTGCCGCCGTTGAGCCGCCACCTTGAACAACACATCCTTTCGCGTGATCTTTCAGAAAATTCTCATCTTCGTGTGTCAGTAATTTTTCATCGTGATTGTGAGATTTAAATTGACTTTGTAATTGGCATTTATATACGAATTGTTGTTTGTTGGAAATTGGGCCTTGGCCCGTTGAAGTGTTGGGTTGTAATTGTAGTTGGTGTTGGTGTTGGTATTGGCCATTGGGCCGGATTGGAGGACGGGATTACACGTGCAGTTGTGAAACTGTATATTTGTAAATGATTGAGATTTTATGTATAAATGAGATATTGACGATGTCATCCAATAATTGTTGTTCTCATGCACATTTACTCTTTAGTAAATTATGCTATGAAGTTGCGTTGTCTGTTTGGAATTGAGACTATTGTTATTAATGGTGTTAGTGTGTGTGTATCACAACCCCAAGCCGAGATGGGGCATTATCTCGGTGGAGCTCCTTTGGTCACTCGGGAGCGTAAAAGACTGACGTGACGTCCCCTGAGTTGTCGTAGGGCAACGATGGGAACAGACGAGATGGTAACGCTCTCGTACCGATTCCATGAACTTTTGGCTGGCGAGATTAGAGAATACTAGGCATCGCTCGTTACGAAGTCTCATGCACGGACGTTACCCGTGGTATGACGATGAGAGCCAGGGTGTGAGAACGGCCGATAAGGGAGACCGTGGTGCATGCACAATTTCATAATAATGGTTATGACTGGGTCAAATGGGAGTTTTGGCATGAGTGATTAAAAGTTTATTTTTGGGAAAAATAATGTGGTTTTGTTTTTCTGCATATTTGTCCTTATGGGGACGTGTGATTACAATAATGTGTTTTTAAATCTCTTGGATGTTGTTTTGGTTAATTACTTGTTGAGATGTCATAATCTCATTGTGGTGTTTTACCCTACGGTTCCATCTTATGGTGCCGTAGAGTCTGACGTAGAGCCCAAGTATGAACCTGAGGGGCTGACTCTGCCAGAGGCTTGAGTTGCTGAGATATTGTCCACGGTATGAGATTTGTTTCCCTTATATTATTTCATATCTTTAATTTATGGGATTTGTTTCTCAGATCGAGAGAAACCTATGAGTGTGCACGTGCACGGGTCATTGCACAGATGGGAAAAACGATTAGTCATATCTGCCAAGTTAAGTGGTAATAAGGCTTACTGTTGTGGCGTCTAGAGGGGCGGAGTATGGCGGAGGCAGATAAGAATCGGGGCAGAATAGTGGGGCTAATGGTAGGGTTATTTTAAGGGGTGGCAGATCCGACGTGCTAGTGGGTGGATGAGGGGATTTTCGTGGCGGGGTGTGGCGGGGCACGGCGGAGCAGTGGATAAAGTGAGTTTTAGCTCACGGTTTGGGTGGAACCAGAGGAGGAGGAAGGCGGGAATGGAAAAGGGGAGGGCAGAGAGGTGGTCAAACAGCCACCAGAGCACGATTGGGAGCGGTGGCTCATGGTGGCACTAGGGTAAAATCTCTCCTAAAATCTACGGAGTTGTAGATCGGAGGATGGGGAAGATGAAAGGAAGAGGCTTGAGGGAGGATGAGAGGCTTGGAGGTGAATTTTGGGTGAGGGAGGCACGGCCTATTTATAGGCCGTGGGTTGGGGCTTGGTGAATGCAGCAGCACGATTGGGGGTGTGGGATGGTGGGGGAACCACGAGCGCCGCATGCATGGCCCTCGATGGGTAATGGGCAGCGGTGGCAAGCCTTTGCCATGGCCAAGGCTTCACAAGTCGCAGAGAGAGAGAGAGAGAGAGAGAGAGAGAGAAGGTCGCGCGAATTGGTGGAAATGGAGGTGGCGGCAGACGAAAGCAGTACCCAGTGCTCGACGGACGTATGGCGATGGCGACAGAAGGAGGCATTGTAGGGCACGGGTGTAGGGAAGAGGGAGGAAGAAGAAGAAGAAGAAGGGGATCGTGTGGTGCTAGAGGAGAAATAGAAATTAAGGTTTCTTTCAATGCTAAAAATGATGTCTTATAAGGGTAGGGCAAAATTCACCTCCAAAGCCATAAAAAACGACGCCGTTTTGGTGGGAGGGCTGGGCCCGATTTGTTCCTCTCTCATGCCTAGATTATGCCCATAGCACTCAAAATGCCCACAACACTCAAAATAAATAAATAATCCACAAATAGCCACTTGAGCTTAAATTTTCTCTTAAAGAAAAAGCCTATATACACAAAATATTTTGGGTTTCACATCCTCCCGCCCTTAAAAGAAACTTTGTCATCGAAATTGATAAGCATAATCCATTTAATTCCAAAACAATTACAAGATATAGCTCAAAACTTGCTTGGAACAAGATATACGATCAATAATATCCAAACAGATACGGGTAATGCTCTCTCATGTCCACTTCTCTCTCCCAAGTGATGTCCCGAGCTGCCGGATGTCCCTATGACACCTTCAACAAAGGTATTGTCTTGGATATTAGTTTTTGCTCATTCTAGTCCAAAATTTGTGTCGGTGCTTCCTCATAGCTAAGGTTAGGCTGCAATTGGATGCTACTGGGGTTGACCAGTCAAGGTTCCTGCTGCCTGAAACTCTTTAGAAAGGATACATGAAACACGTCGTGCACCTCCCCAGAGTAATCCGGTAATGCAATCCTATAAGCGATAGTTCCAACCTTCTCTATTATCTTAAATGGGCCGAAATATCTTGGGCTAAGCTTCCCTTTCTTCCCAGACTGCTTGATTCCCTTCATGGATGAGACTTTGAGGTACACCCAGTCACATTCTTCCAAAGACATGTCTCTTCTCCTCGTATCTACATAACTCTTTTGACGGCTCTGAGTCGCTGCCATCATGTCTCTTATGACTCTGACCTGGTCCTTCATCTCTTGAATTATTTATGGCCCAATAAGCTTGCTCTCACCAATCTCATCCCAATATAATGGTGATTTGCACTTCCTCCCTTATAGAGCCTCATAAGGTGCCATCTGAATGGAAACTTGGAAACTGTTGTTGTACACAAACTCTATGAGCGGCAAGTGATTTTCGCAACTACCCTTGAATTCCAATGCACAGGCTCTTAGCATATCTTGAAGAGTCTGAATAGTGCGTTTTGATTGGCCACCTGACTGTGGGTGATAAGCGCTGCTAAACTTCAACTTAGTGCCCATTGCTGCCTATAAGCTCTTCCAAAAATGGGATGTGAACCTCGAATCCTGATCCGATACAATGGTCTTGGGTATCCCAAGCAACCTAACTATCTCCTTCACATACACTCATGCCAACTTTCCCAAGGTGTCGGTATTCGTGACTGGTAGAAAATGAGTATTCTTGGTCAACCAGTTGATAATCACCCAAATAGAATTCTTCCAGCTAGGAGTCCTCGGCAAACCCACTACGAAATCCATAGCAATATCATCTCATTTCCATTTTGGAATCAAAAGGGGTTGAAAGTTACCAGCGGGTTTCTGATGTTCAGCTTTAACTTGCCGACAGGTGGCACATCTCTCAATGATAATGGCTATGTCCCTTTTCATCCCTTCCCACCAAAAATTTCTCTTTAGATCCCGGTACAACTTCGTACTTCCAGAGTGAACTGAGTAAGGGACCGCGTGTGCCTGTGTCAAAATCTTCTCCTTAATCTCTGAATTAGTAGGGTTCACCCTACGGTTTCTAAACAACAAAGTTACATCCTTACTCAAACTGAAATGTGCAGGTCCTCTTGAATTTCTAACCTTCCGCCTGATATCCAGAAGTTTCGGGTCTCTCCTTTGAAGAGTCTTCAACTCTTCAAGGTCGACTACTCTGACTTCATGCATAGAGACTAAGACCTCCTCTTGCTGCGAATTCTCCACAAGAA
Source organism: Juglans mandshurica (assembly GCA_022457165.1). NCBI lineage: Eukaryota > Viridiplantae > Streptophyta > Magnoliopsida > Fagales > Juglandaceae > Juglans > Juglans mandshurica. Next base: position 12,832,986 of record CM039632.1, on the reverse strand, counting down.
GTTTCCACATCCCGCAAATGAAAGAGTCTACCCCGACGACTCAGCCTCATCCACCAAGTGGGACTTTAGACTCAGTGCATCACCAACCTGGTTCGCCTTTCCAGGATGATCCTTAATCTCACACTGATAGTCGTTGATTAATTCCAACCACCTTCTTTGCTTCAGTTGAGATTTGTTTGTGTGAAAAGATGCTTTAGGCTCTTATAATCTATGTAGACCTCACATGTCTCTCCACATACAAATAGTTCCACCAGATTTTTAAAGCAAAAACCACTGTTGCAAGCTCCAAGTCATGAGTGGGATGGTTATTTTCTTGATCATTCAATAGGTGGGATGCATAAGCTACAACTCACCCCTCTTGCTTATCACTGGAATATTTTTTGTGAGGAGTGCTTATCACTTAGATATGAGCTTAAGAAGAAAAGCGAAAGGAGAACCTTTTCAGAACAAGCGTGACAGTCAGGTCTAGAAAGAAATTTGGAACTTAACAGTCCCGAGTGTAGTGAAACGTTTTGTATGGAAAGTAGTAATGATTCATTACGAACCAAGAGAAATCTAGCTCAAAAGAAGATCATTGAGAATCCGTTGTGTCCCATTTGTGAAAGAGAGAAAGAATCAATATATCATGCTATGTGGAGCTACAATTCAGCATCTGATGTTTGGGCAGAATCATATAGCCTGGTACATAAGTGGTCCCATGTTATGAAGAAGATATTGTAACCTTGTGGGTGATGATGGTGCAGAGATTGAAAAAGAAGGAACTAGAATTAGTGTCATCTATCGTGAGAAGCATATGGTTGAGAAGGAATAAATTCATCTTTGAACAAAGATTTGAAAGCCCGAGAGTAATGGTAAGTCAGGCAGTGGAAAATTCAGAAGCATTCTAACAAGCTTAGAATGAAATGCTTACAAAGCAAGTCAACAGAGGAATTACTAGAAGGGGAACAAAATGGAAGAAGCCTGTATACAATGATATTAAATTCAATTGGATGCTAGTTTTAATTCAAAACAGAAGAAGATGGGTGTTGGTATTATTGTCAGAGACTGAGAAGGGGGAGTTTTGGCCTCTTTATGCTTGAATAAAATCCATGTTTGTCACCCGATCATAGCTGAAATGAATGCATTATGAAGAGCATTAGAATTCTGTTTTGAGTCGAGCCTTTTTAGAGTGATATTTGAAAGAGATGCTCAAGTCATCATTCAGGCGATAAACAGTAAGGAAGACCAGAGAAGGCAGTGGTTCGGGCAGAGATGCTAGAAGAACTTTTCAAAGCCGATCCACCTGGAAGCTTCAGCATACATACAGAGAAGGCAACAAAGTAGCTAAAAATTTTGCAGAAATTGCTTTAGACTGTAGAGAGAAAATTGTATGGTTGGAAGATGGACCATCAGAAATTCTCAATTTGATTTTACATGAAAAACTATGTAATGATTGATTATGGCAATGAAAGAATCATTTAAAAAAAAAAATAGAAGACATTTAAATATTTTTGAAAAATATTATTATTCTTTATATATAATCTGATATCTAAATTGGATTATTTGTTTTGGTTAGCGAAAACTTCTTGGCTCTGCTAAAACATTGGGCCTGGTTTGGGCCTTAACTTAAGCTTAAAAGTTGGTTCTCGTACTGGACTTTTTGGCCATTCACCGACTAAAGTTGATAAAAGGTTTTTTTTTTTTTTTTTCTTCTTCACAAAAGCCTCACATTGAAGCATAAATGTAGTTTGAGTAATGCTCGTCCGTTAATTATGTGAGGTTTAACGTAATTATTCTCTGGCTGAGGGAGAGATCAGAGAGAGAGGAATAATCTGACAGAAAGCAAGGTGCATGCAATAATTCTGCCCGAAGAAGACATTGGGAAAAAACAAAAAAAAAATTTGAATATTAAAATAAGAATAATGCTATATATAATCGTGAAATATTTAAGTACCGTGCAGTCGCTTTGAAAAATAGTTGAATATATTATTTAAAAATTAATTTTTTTTTATTTGAGTCCCTTATTTATTTTTTATTTTTAAAATGAGTACGCAGCGCTTGCGCACTCACAATTACAACTATCATTTCTCTTACAGTAATTAAAATTTCGAGAGAAATTACTTTTCTTTTTTAATTTTTCCCAACAAAAATGGATATACGAGGTTATAATTACATAGAAAATAATCCATATAGTTTTAAAATATACAAACTTCACATATTTTTTAAGAAACAAATATGACGCAAAAAAAAAAATAACTTTTGCACATCTTAATTATACCTTATGCATTACTCTAATTATATATGGTGTTTTCCCAATACTACAGTACTCACATGAATTAAATTAATAGAAAGATCTAGAATTTAAACATTAAGACAATAATTTTTTTTCATCAGTACCACTACAAGAAAAACGGGTTTTCATAGTCATTTAATTGCGGCGAAGAGACTATTTGTGATCAAAACAGACTCATTTTAGCTGTAAATAATCATTTCGTTGAATTAACTGGCCACAAATAAGTAGTTTTCTTGTAATGAGTACTATTCTTATTAATTAATATATTTTCAATTTTGTTCCTTTTTTTTATCAGTATTTATCATTAATTGATATCAAATCCGAATATGGAAACTATGAAAATAATTGAGAATCTGGAAAGACATTGACGTGCAGGAGTTGTTATACGTCCAAGCTATATATTCAAGTGAGAAATATCTTCAATTTTAAAAATGCAATGGAAAATTATATCGTTGTCTTCAAGAAGAGGTCCAAGCTAGCACACATAAATATCTTAAGTTTACTGTGTACGCACGGATTCTTGTAATTAAGATTTAAAATTGAGAAGTATTATTTTATGTTTAGATAATATTTAAAAAAAATTATAAAAATTATTCAAAAGTTTTAAGAACAAGATAACAATGGAAGTCTAGGAAAGTTTATTGACAGTGGCAGTTTGTGACCTACAGACAACGAAAGGTTACTGGCTCCCTGCAAGTTGCACAGATCATCAGACATTTCTGATTGCTAATTACAAAACATTACCATTAACCATGTCTTATGTTATTAGGTTAAATATGATTGGAGAAGTATTTTGGTTAGCAATGAGATCTCACAAATAACGCTCCTAAATTGATGCGATACGTTAGGTTTATTTTATAGTAAAAATAATTTATAATTTAACTAATTATAACATACCGTGTTAGCTTATGATGTTTTATTTTTCATAAAATCTATTTGTGAACCCAACATTTTTTAGATTATTGTTATGGTATTCTTGGTTAAGTTGATTGATTTATAAAGTGAAAATGGAAGGTTATGATATTCATTTACCCTCCTTTATTCAAATTCCAGCATTGACAATTAAGTACCACTTGGGTTACAAACACAAGAATGAATGTAATTGTGTGGTAGTAAGCACTCCACGATTGTATCTAATATTACTCATTATTAAAAGGATCACGGTGAGTACAACCTATACCAAATCACCGACTTAAAAAGTGTCTTGCAAAGGCAGATGGTTTCTTGAGCTTTGTATTTGGTAATGATATCTTCAATCCCCCTGCTTAACTTGCTCATGAACTCCTAAAAGATATTTTGATATAACTAATTTTACTACACGACTTATGCACGATAGTGTTGGGTCAAATGGCGATTTAACAGGATAACATATTAGAAATCTTGCATTTGTGAGCCATGTAGCGATCAATTTAATATGATATAACTACAGAGGTCTTGAATTCGAATCTTGGCCTGGCATTTCACCTCATTTAATTAACCATTAACCCACTTATTATAGGAGAGTCTGACATACATGTGAATGTTAGTGTTAAAGTTTTAATATAAATAATAAAATCTACATATTTCATTCAACTTAAGTTTTTTATATAAGTAGTGATTTAACATGATACCAGAGTACTAGAGTTTCCGTACTTGAATCCTGACTCTACAGTTTATCCTATTTGATTAATTATTATACGTGTTAGGTCCACTTATTAAAGAAAAATTTAGCCAACCAAAAAGTATTAAGATATAATAGAAAAAGTTAAATTTACCTATTCTCGTTACGCTTTTTTAAACCACTGGTGATTTAACAAACCAAACAGAAAATTCTCATCCCAAAATAAATTTCAAAATAATTAAAAATTGAATGAAATTGTCCCTAAAAATCCAATCTGTTCCATGCAGTGTCAGCACTGTAAAAAATGAATTGAAAAAAAATGTTTTCATCTGGGCAAGCTGAATTATATAGAGGACATACAATTTTCTTCATGTTTGTGTTACAGTGGTGAAGTCCCTACCTACTCAGGTTTTGGTTTATAGATTAATCTTGAAATTCTAACAATGTCGACTACTCAACTATGTGACAAAATCATACGAACAAGATAATATAAATTCCGACTACTCCCATTGAATTTTGTTATGAAACTAACAAAGCCAGATGACACATGGAATGAACACAATTCAAACTCCATGAACAGTCCATTGGGTTTTTGAAATATGCAACAATCAGTCAAATTAAGCTGGTTTTTCTTCAAGAAACACACATCTTCCTTTACAAATTACAATTTTAGTAGAAATTGAGGTAGTTGGAATGTAATTTCAAAGCTTTCAGTTTTCCAAAATTTCTAGTGTATTCAAGTATTTGGGTGACAAAAGATAAGCGACAAGACATGGCTTCTACTTACTCTGCAACGACATTTGCTTTTTCGAAAGTTGACAATTTCTTCCTACCTACCTACCTTAAACGTACAATTGGAAAGTAACTCACCATCCAATGTATATCTATCTTGGCATCTTGCACAAATGATCAATAATTCACCTAAAGCATCATTTGATTCATTTCCCTCTAGAAGGGGAGAAAAAGGAAAAGAAAACAATAGGAAAATTATCCTCTATACCTAAAACACCAACGACTAGGTCAGAGTACAAGTCATTTTCGAATGAATATGGGAAGAAGTACACTTTGCACCTCTGCATTTTAAATAATAATAATAAAAAACTATCATAATTAATGTTTATTGCATTTTTAACTATAAAGAATCGGCAAATATATAGCATTTTAATCCAACTTGGCAACTTTAGCCTTTAAGATAGATCAAATTTATGTAATAATGTTACATAATTATAACACTCGGTGCAAATTATACTTTTATTTTGGGGGTTTAAGAAAAGAGTAATTAATTACAAAACAAGTATTTGACTTTTCATATTTTTGCAATTTGAGGCTTCAGGTTTCAACTTTTGTAAAATTGATATATGAAATTAAGAAAACTCGCAATTTGGTAATCTCGCCCGTTTTCCATTCGGCAACTAACGAAAGGCCATGTGTTCACTACAACACAATTTGTCTTTTGTGACAGAGAAAACTGTCACAAAAAATTGCCAAAACGTCACTGAAGATATTTGGTGAACGTCACCTAATGTGCGTCCCATAAAACATTTGGTGACGATTTATTGTTGAACCGTAACGGGTTTAACGTTTGGATGTTAACTCGAATGTAAACGAAGGAGCATTCGAATGCAAGTGGTACGTTTGGAGGTTTGTTCGAACGTTTGTTCGTTTGAGGGTCAATACGTTCAAACGTAGAGGCATACGTTCGAATGTTACTATACAATTTTATGTATTCACGTTCAAACGTTGGTTTGCATTTGAACCAACATTCGAACGTTTTTAATTTACATTCGAACATACAGATCAGAAATATTAATTTTATAAAATTTAAAAATATACCAATTGTATCATATTACATACCATCAATTAACAATTAACAATATCTTATAAAATTTTAAGATTAGATATTAAAACTAGCCACCACTACGGATAAAATTTATTTCTTCTTTTTCCTCGTCCACCGCGATTCGGTTGCAATGACATAACACGCTCCATTTGCACCATCATCTCCCGTTGCACTTGCTCTTGGACTTTATTGCGTATTCTTTCCTCCTGGTCTCTCTGTTGGTCCTGCAAACAAGTCTCTAAATGGGACTGTCATTCTAAAACAGACTCTAACTCTTGTTGTCTCGACCTCATATACTCATTCTCACGCCGTGCAGCTTCTAAATTTTTTGTAAGATTATTAATTTGTGAAATCGATGAGGTTGAGGAGGACAAATATCTATGCTTGATAGATCGCCCCAAACCTCTTGCCATACTAGACTGCGGCCCGAGCACTTGTGTGAATATGTCTATGTCACTACGAGAGGATTCCCTAGAAGTCGACTGTATCTCCATCATTTTTTCCTGCAATTTGAAAGGTAATGATAGTTAATAAATAACGTATTAAAAGAAATAGAAATAAAAAATAAATTATTAACATGTTGCATAATTTATTTAACAAAATTAAGATTGCTTACATAATTATCTGCAGCGATAGGATCCATCCACTCAATATGTTCATTAGTGTGAGCAGCAGCATAGACATGAATGAAAAAAAAGTTTTCTAGTATTTTCATTATAATATCAAAATTTTCACATAAATCTAAAATCTAAACACAATATTTCCAACCATATAAACATATTCAACCCTAATTCACAAATAATAATCACAATATTTCAAATCCATATCACAACGACAACAACAATATTCCCACAAAAATATTCTACACATGTTAATTCATCAATAAAAATCATAAACTCACAAACTTTTCACAAAATTCACAAACAATAATCACAACTATTTCAAGAGTAACTATAAAATCATAACAACATGTATAAACATATTTGAGTATCTTTAGAAATATAACTAGCACACACAAATTCAAAAAAATCAAAAAATAATATCAAAATATTCACATCAATCCAAAACCTAAACACAATATATTTCTAACCATATAAACATATTCAATAAAAATTCACAAACAATAATCACAATATTTAAAATCCATATCACAACAACAACAACAATATTCCCACAACAATATTTCTACACATGTTAATTCATCAATAAACATCATAAACTCACAAATTATTCACAAAAGTCACAAATAACAATCACAACTATTTCAAGAGTAAGTATAAAATCACAACAACATGTATAAACATCTTTGAGTATCTTTAGAAATATAACTAGCACTCACAAATTCAAAAAAATAAAAAAATATTATATCAAAATATTCACATCAATCCAAAACCTAAACACAATATATTTCTAACTATATAAACATATTCAATAAAAATTCACAAACAATAATCACAATATTTAAAATCCATATCATAACAACAACAGCAATATTCCCACAACAAAATTTCTACACATGTTAATTCATCAATAAACATCATAAACTCACAAACTTTTCACAAAATTCACAAACAATAATCACAATTATTCAAGAGTAAGTATAAAATCATAAAAATATGTATAAACATCTTTGAGTATCTTTAGAAATATAACTAGCACTCACAAATTCAAAAAAATCAAAAAATATTATATCAAAATATTCACATCAATCCAAAACCTAAACACAATATATTTCTAACCATATAAACATAGTCAATAAAAATTCACAAACAATAATCACAATATTTCAAACCTATATCACAACAACAACAATATTTCTGCACATGTTAATTCATCAATAAACACTATAAACTCACAAACTATTCACAATTATTTCAAGAGTAAACATAAAATGTATAAACATATTGCTAAAATTTAGAAATATACCTAGCACTCACAATATTCTGTTACAAATCAAAAGCTTCCAACTTGCCAATAATCACAACCAATCCTTCAAAAAAATAAAAAACGAACTTATTAAAAGCATATATATAACAAAAATACAAGACAAATATCATAAAATTCAAGAAAATACAAATGACAAATAGTTTTTCCTTACCAAAATCAATGGAACTGGAGGTGCAAAATATTAATAAACCCTCCCTCACTCAACTCTCTCTCACTCTAACACTCTCTCACTCTAACTCTCTCTCGCTAACTCACGACCCTCTCTCACCGTCTCTCTCTCTGTTGTGCGTACGGGAGAAACAGAAATGAGTTTGCTGCCTCCCGTGCGTGTTTTCATTAAATCACAAAATCTTTAGATGGAACGTTCGAACTTTTAAGTTTTACGTTTGAACGTTATATAATCCCGCCCAATTTTTAGATGGAACGTTTGAACGTGTAAGTTGTACGTTCTAACGTTATATAATCCCTCCCAATTTTTAAATGACATTCGAACATTTAAGTTTTACGTTCGAACGTTATATTATCCCGTCTAATTTTTAAATGACATTCGAACGTTTAATTATTACGTTTAAACGTTATATTATCCCGCCTAATTTTTAGATGACGTTAGAACGTTAAAAAACTCGATTTTGTTACAACAACAACAATATTCTCACAATAATATTTCTGCACATGTTAATTCATCAATAAACCCCATAAACTCACAAACAATAATCACAATTATTTCAAGAGTAAACATAAAATGTATAAACATATTGCTAAAGTTTAGAAATATACCTAGCACTCACAATATTCTCTTACAAATAAAAAACTTCCAACTTGCCAATAATCCCAACCAATCATTCAAAAAAATACAACACTACCTTATTAGAAGCATATATATAACAAAAACACAAGATAAATATCATAAAATTCAAGAAAATACAAATGACAAATAATTTTTCCTTACCAAAATCAATGGAACTAGAGGTGCAAAATATTAATAAACCCTCCCTCACTCAACTCTCTCTCACGCTAACGCTCTCTCACTCTAACTCTCTCTCTAACTCACGACCCTCTCTCACCGTCTCTCACTATCTCTCTCTCTGTTGTGCGCACGGGAGAAGCATAAATGAGTCTGCTGCCTCCCGCGCGTGTATTCATTAAATCACAAAATCTTTAGATGGAACGTTCGAACGTTTAAGTTGTACGTTCGAACGTTATATAATCCTGCCTAGTTTTTAGATGGAATGTTCGAACGTTTAAGTTGTACGTTCGAACGTTATATAATCCCGCCCAATTTTTAAATGACATTCGAACGTTTAAGTTTTACGTTCGAACATTATATTATCCCGCCCAATTTTTAAATGACATTCGAACATTTAATTATTACGTTCGAACGTTATATTATCCCGCCTAATTTTTAGATGATATTAGAACGTTAAAAAACTCGGTTAAATTTTCTGCGGATAACGTTCGGACGTTTTCTATACACGTTCGAATGTATCTTCCTATGACAGTCTTCAAAATCTAGCGGAAAATTTCCCGCACTTCTCATTTCATGTTCGAACGTTAGGAAATTTGGCGTTTGAACGTTAATAAAGTCCCAGTGATTTTCATCGACTAACGTTCGAACGTAACATTTTAACGTCTGAACGTTTCAGATAATCACAGAGGTTCTTAAATCGAGCGGAAAATTTCTTGCACTTTTATTTTGCGTGTTCGAACGTAGATTAAAATGTTCGAATGTGGGAATTAGATCATCACAGATATGAGAAAATCGAGCGGGAATATAATATTAACGTTCGAACGTAATAAATTCACATTCGAACGTTACTTTTACCTTCATAGCTTAGTATTTATTAATATAATAGTTATATATATGTATTTTTTTCTAGATACTCATAATATTTCTCTTCAATATAATCTCTTTTTATTTTTAAAAAGTTGAGAAAAATTCTAACTTTTTGTGACATAAAAGTTCTTTCATACAACTCGCTTGTTCGAGATATTCTTTATTACTTATTAAATTCTTCTTTACTCAAGGTGTGCGTATATAGGCATCATCTCCAATCACTTGTGAATATGTTAGAGAAAAATGTTCATTTTTTAGATTATGAGAGGTGAATGCCAAGGTGAGTAATCTGGACTATATATAGTATATAATATACTATATTATAGTATAGTATATATACAATATTATATATATATATATAGTATGATAGCATAATACTTTAAATGAAAAAATAATAATATATTATATATATTATGCTATATATATGAATCAATAATATATAATTAATAAAACTAACAACAAAACTTATATGTATATACTATAAATATATATATACAGTACTATATAGTACTATATAATATTTTTTTAGTTATGTAAAAGTTGAGAAAAATACGTTTTTGTGACTATTATTTGTTAATTTTAAATTCTTCTTTATTCAGGATATATATTTGGGCTTAATCTTCAACCACTTGTGAATATATATAGTGTATTATATATAAGAGTATTATATATAGTCTATATATAATATAGTATATAATACATTATATATATAATGCACTATATATAGACTAAATAGTAATAATTTTCTGGAATCACATAATCTAAGGGTCATAATTTGTATGACTTTCAACTTCATCCGAATATGTGAATTTCAACTCCATCCAATTTAGATCCAATGGCCAGCCCTGTCTTTGATCTTACTAAAACTGCCTTGCTATTTACTAATCTAATGGCCAACCCTGTCTTTGATCTCACTCTATATGAAAAAAGTATTATACTTTATATATAGTTAAGTTATATACTTTTTTTTCTTTTTTTTAAGATTAAGTTTTATACTATACTTATAATTTGAATAATAATCATATTCTAACTAAATTGTTATGAATATATTATATATATTTATTATATGTTAAATATTAATTCTTATATTAAATGTATATTAAATGTTTTTAATCTTTACTTAAATTAAGATCCTAAACTTATAATTTTCTTCTTAACATATTCAATAAAAATTCAAAAACAATAATCACAATTTTCAAATTCATATTACAACAACAATAATATTCACACAACAATATTTATACACATATTAAATCGAACTTTCTAAGAATTACAATCAAACGTTTCGTCTATATAAGTCCAAAACAGAACGGCGAAACGTCATTTTCACCGTTATCTAACTTTATTCCCGTTTGCACGCCACCGCTCCTCCGTCGTTGTCGTCGTCAAACTCCGCCACAATCATCACTAAAAGGTATGCATTCATCTTTTAACCTCTAACATGTATTTTATTTGAGATTTAGGTTCGGTTTTGTTTAAAACGGGCCAAGTGGTGGCTGGATTTTTAACTCCATTTTCCGGTCACCACAGCTTGTCATTGGCCAAATATTCACCGTATAAAAGTTTCTTGAAGTGTATACTTTATTTCTACGGTAGCATTTCAGCATTTAGAACCTTGTAGATTGATTTTCAAGATTTCAATAATGGTTGAGTCTACTCAACCATTCTGTATCGTAATGTTCGAACGTGTCACCAAGACATTCGAATATATGACATTTCAATTACATAGTCGTTAAGGATTTTACGTTCGAACGTGAATTGTTTTACATTTGGACGTAAATTTTTCATAAAATTTACGTCCAAACTTTTAATTATAACGTTCGAACGTACTACTTTTTAAATTTATGTATGCTTCAATGTTCGGATGTGAACCATTTACGTTCGCACATAAAACTCATACGTTCGAACGTATAAAAACGTCTGAACGTACGTCATTTAAATTTATTTACTACTTACGTTCGAACGTGTATGTTATACGTTCGCACGTATGTGTTTTACGTGTGAACGTAAAGGATACACGTCCGAACATTTTCTCTTAACGTTCGAACGTTATTTTACTATGTTCGAACGTTAATGCAGAGCAGCTTAAAATTAACAAAAAAAATGCATCAATGTAAATAATTTTTTTTTCTTTTCTATTTTCAGGATATAGCTTATCTTCTGCATACTAGGATGCGAGGGAGAGAATGAGCCACTCAGGACACTGCTCGTATTGGGGCTCGTACTGTTATGGTAGAATGAGAAGTCCAGATTAATGAGCTCGACGAACTCGTATGGGAGTAGACGAACCTGAGAGATGTTTTTGTCAGTAGAGGCTGGGGAAATATATGCACATTGAGGGGGAAGGTATATCCCTCATTGGTTCAGGAGTTCTATATGGGGATCTGTTGTTTCGCAAACCACGCTATCATCTGAGTATTGTTTAAGAAATTCGATCATATTTTGTATTTTACTTTTATTATATGTAAAGAAAAATATTATTTAATATTTCTATGGTTTTTTAATTTCAATTATCAATCTTCTTTAATGTTATATTTTTCATCTTTAATACTAAATCACTGCACTTCAAATATATATAAACATAAATATATATTTATATATTACAAATTGTGTATATATAAATATATACAAGTCAATTTTTTAGACTTGTTCATAAATTATGCACTATAAAAACCACATAATTTTTAAATTAGTCCTATTTAATTTAAATTTACAATTAACGTTCGAACGTTAGTAATTGACGTTCGAATGTTGGCGCAACACATTTTACGTTCGAACGTTAATTACTAACGTTCGAACATTGGCGCCAAAACATTTCACGTTCGCACATAAGTAGCCATAATGTTCGAACGTATATGTGACATTCGAACGTAAATTTCCCATACGTTGGAACGTAAAAAAAATTTCATCTGTCTTTAGTGACGGTTTTCAAAAACCGTCACATAAAATGCATTTTAGTGACGGTTTGGGGACTGTCACAATTTTTCAACTGTCACTAAAAAGTAATTGTGTTATAGTGATTAGGTTTTCACTGGCTGGATGTGGCATTAATATCCTCGTTAGCCAATCGAAGGTTAACACATGAAACACTGATAGGACATGTAATCCTTCCACTAAGTTGCTAACAATAATTTAACAAAAATACTTGATTGTGAGTTTATTGAAGGTCAAGTATCAATTATGTAAAAGTTGAAAACTGAGGTCTCGAATTATAAAAATATAACAACTCAAGTACTGATTTTGCAATTACTACTTAAGAAAATAATGATTAGTTTTATTAGGTTAAAATAGGATTATTGGGCAGGCCACTGTACCCGGCACATCCGCCCGACCCTATTGGGTACTAGATGAACTACCTGATCGGTATTTAAGAGTAGATGGGTTAGCAGATGAAGAAAGATTAAAGGAACGGGCGGGGTTACCAACTACCCCCATATATGTAGTATTAAAGGAACGGCCGCACCTCTTGATGAGGCTTCCCTTCAAAGCTTCTTTTCTTCTCCATTATTTCCTCTCTTTCTTCATCTCCTTTGTCCTCTGTTTTTTTATCATCATCTTCTTCCCCCTCCTATTCTTCTTCCTCTTCTCTACCTTTTTTTCCTCATAGCTGACGTTTAAAACTACAAGATCAGAGCATGGAGAGTCACGATCATGGGTCTCTGAGCATCAATTTGGTGGTTTTCACGTATGGAGAGCCACGATTGTGGGTCTCTAAGCATAGATTGCACATGGAGTGCTACGGTCGTGGGTCTCCGAGTGCGGATCTGGTGGTTTCCAAGCATGAAGTGCCACGGGCATGGATCTCCAAGCATAGATCTAGTCAATGGTGGACCCCAAAGGCATATGATTGTGATACAGTGGCTATGATATAACTTCGATTGTAATACGATTGTACAAGAGGGACTCAAATGGTGGTCTGAGCCACTCATTTACTCGTTGAAAGAATAGGGGTAAGGAATAAACGGGGATGAAGACAGAGTGTAGGGGAAAAAACAGACTCCCTGCTCATACAGGGGCAGGGTGCGGGAGAGGTAGTTGCTCGCCCGTGTAGGGCAGATAAGACCCCTATTTGAAAGGATACATTTATCCAAAGATATTTCTGTAAAATGGCTAGAAGTTGAAAGGAATGCGAAAGTAGTGGTCGTATTGATTGAGAAACCATTAAGTTACATTCATCACTGTTGAATGGGTCTAGAAGGGATCCCATCAAGGTCCTACCTACTTATCACTTTATTTACACACATTTGTATTGAAAATGAGAAACAAATTAATTTTCTTCTCCACACAAGACACTTCACAATGTAGTTTTTAGGTAATATAAGAGTATTATACAACTAATAAGGAAAAGGATGCAGAGGCAGTGCTGCAAAAGAAAAGTGAACTATTAAAACAACAGCAGGTCAATGAGAGGCCTCATAATGTGAAAGTGATTCGGCAGCTGCAAGAGGAGGTGGGGATGATGCTAGAGCAAATGGACTTGAAGTTGGGTTATAAGATCACGAAGTTCTTTCAAAAGGAAGAATCAGATCAATGAAATTACATATTCTTTGGGTAAAAAGGTGACAGACCAGAGGGTATTTTTCATCAATTTTTTTAACAACTTTTTCAGCTCTTCTAATCCTACAAGGGAGACTATTGATATGTGCATTAGAGACATGGACCCGAGAGTTACCAGTCAGATGAATGCTGATCTTCAGAAGGGTTTTACAAAAGTTGAGGTGGAAGAGGCTTTAAAGTAGATGGCCCCATTGAAGTCCCCTGGACCCAATGGGTATGGTGCATGCTTCTACAAAGCATATTGGAGTGTAGTTGTGGAGGAGGTGTCTAATGCCATTCTCAACTTTCTAAATGGTGATGGAGAACTGAAAGGCAATGTTAACAATACACTTATTGCTCTCATTCCCATGGTGACTAATCATACTACTGCTAGTGATTTTAGAACCACAAGTTTATGCAATGTGCTTTATAAACTGGTTTATAAGGTTCTAACTAATAGATTGAAGAAAATTATTCCAATCATTGTTTTCCATAACCAAAGTGCTTTTATCTCTTGGAAACTCATCGCCGACAATGTGAAGGTTTCATATGAGACACTCCACACTATGAAAACTAGAGAGAAGAGAAAGGTAGGGAGTATGGAACTTAAACTGGATATGTCTAAGGCATACGATAGAATAAAGTGGAGATATTTGGAGGTTGTGATGAGGAGGATGTGTTTTGGAGAAAAATGGATTTATTTGGTCTTGAAGTGTTTGACTACGGTTACATATTCAGTGCTTGTAAATGGTGAAACTGGTTGTATTATAAAGCCAACAAGAGGGTTAAGGCAAAGCGATCCCATCTCCCCTTACTTGTTTATCCTTTGTGCAAAGGGGCTATCCTCATTGACTAATGCTGCTGAGAGAAGAGGGGTTGTTGTTTCAAGAGTGGGTACAAGGATCAATCATCTCCTTTTTGCTGATGACTGTCTCATTTTTGTTAGGGCTAAGATGGCTAAGTGGTAGCAAATATAAGGGCTTCTAAAGCTGTAGGAAGAGGCCTTAAGCCGCCTCAGGCCAATGTATGAATTTACAGAGAACCACCATATTTTTATGCTCTAATACAGATATACAGATCATGTTGAAAATCATAAATATGACAGGAGTGCCTGTGTGTGGTAGCTATGAAAAGTACCTTCGTTTACCAACCATGGTGGGCAGATCAAGCTACAATACATTTAGAAACCTGAAGGAGAGGGTATGGTCTAAGATTAGTAGCTGGAAAACACATATTTATCTCAAGCAGGGAAAGAAGTGCTCCTTAAAGTAAATGTTCAGGCAGTCACTACCTTTGCAATAAGTGTCTTCAACCTGCCTAAGATATTGCGCAAAGAAATAACATCCCTCATGGCCCGTTTCTAGTGAGGTCATAAACAAGAGTATAACAAGATCTAGTGGAGAAGCTGGTACAAAATCAGTGAAGGTAAGTCGAGTGGTAGATTGGGATTTAGGGACCTAGAATGTTTCAACACACCTATGCTTGCTAAGCAATGTTGGAGAATGGTAAATAATCCATCCTCATTGGTGGCTAGGATTCTAAAAGAGAAGTATTATAGGCTTGGGGGGTTGCTGGATGCAAAACCTGGTCATGGTCCCTCTTATATATGGAAGAGTTTATGTTCTCCATTTGATTTGGTGAAATAAGGGATGGTCTGGAGGGTGGGAGTGGGACAAGGGTGCAAATATGGAGAGACAAGTGGTTACCACAATAAGCCTACACTCGAGTGCAATCACCCATTAATATCCTACCAAGTGATGCCAAGGTGGATCAACTTCTAAACAGTGAAGATGGCACATGGAAGAGAAACCTGCACAATGAAATCTTTTTAGAACAGGAAGTGGAATTGATCAGCAGCATTCAAATTAGTAGATGGGGTAAAAGGGATAAAATGGTATGGGGCACTCGAATGATGGAAATTTTTTTGTCAATAATGCTTATCACCTTGAGCACAAAAGGAAGAGAAGAAAGGTTGGTGAAGCATCAAGAGGAGCTTGTGATGATAAAGAATGGAGACTTATTTGGGGGCTTAATGTCCAAGGTACAGGCAAGCACTTTCTGTGGAAGACATGTCACAATCTACTGCCTACTAGAGATAACTTGGCCAAGAAACAAATCATAAAGTCCAGCATGAGTCCAATCTGTGAAATAGAGTTAGAATCAACTATGCATGCTCTCTGGAGCTGTCCTGCAGCCTCGGATGTATAAGCTAAACTAGAAATTCCTGTCCAAAAATGGTGTAGTAATGAGGTTAGCTTCTTGGATTGAAACTGAACAACTAAGTATGGAGGAGGTGGATTTAGTTGCTTGTGTGTTGAGGAAAATATGGCTTAGAAGAAATGTATGGTTGTTTGACAGTAAGTTTGTTGATCCTAGGTTTGTGCTGAAATTTGCTAAGGAAGGACTTTAGGAATTTACTACAGCTAATGAACTACAACTGAAAATACAAGGGGAAGGGGGTTCAGATAGAAGGGGTCCCAGATGGGAGAAACCACATGGTCTGTGCATAAAAGTTAATTGTGATGCAACAGTAGATATGAAGCTTAAAAGGATGGGGCTGGGTGTTGTGATTCGTGACTCTAGTGGGGAAATTCTAGCTTGCCTGAGTTCAATTGTGAACCATGTATAGAAACCTGTCATTGTAGAGGCTTTGGCCTTAAGAAGAGATGGTTATCTTTGTAAAGGATTGGGGCTGTCGAATGTGATTTTGGAAGGCGATTTTCAATTGATTGTGAAGGCTACAAATAGTGAGGAAGAAGTTTGGACAGATTATGGCAACATAATTAAAGACATTAGACTGTTATTAACTGACAAAGTGGACTGAAAAGTTAGTTCTATATATAGAGAAGCTAATATCATAGCTCCTAAACTTGCAAAACTAGCATTTAAGTTTTCTGAAAAAAGGGTTTGGATAGAAGAAAGCCTCATAGTGATAGTTAGTGGTATACAAAAAGAAAAATACTGTAATGTTTGAGCTACTATGATATATCAATAAAGGAGATATTCTTGATTTAAAAAAAAAAAAAAAGAAAAAAGAAAAAAAAAACTAATAATAGCTTGTCGCCAAACGGACCCGTCTCGCGATCGTGGTGCTCTTCATGTCATACGTACTTGAATAAACAGAATCGTGGCAGATGCCTATCCCATCAATTAGTTAAATAAAATGCCTCCATGCTCGTTGATTTTGATATTCGGGTCGTTCTTTCCTTCTACCACCCAATATATAAATCATATTTACACACAACATTTTATATAACACTTTACACAATAATATTTTAAATTGATAAATATTTTTATAAAATAACTTATAAAATTAACATCATTTTATAAAAATATCCTTATTTTATAACATGTATTATGAAAAATATTATATTAAGTATTGTATATTTATTACTATTCAAATCATATAACCTATTCTAAATCAACAATACATATAACTTTGAATGTTATTATTTAATTTATTCCTTTTTTTTCAGCTTGAGGCATCAGATGTCCAGTCATGTCTCTCAGGTTTGGTATTTAGTGAATATATAAGCTGTATGCCCCCTTCATACTCACGAAGCACACATGTATAGAATCAAAGTTGATGCCCTCTGGCTACTGCACTGCCCAAATTCTTATTCTCCATGCACCTGGATTAGATGGTCAAAACTTCAAAAATAGTCATATTTCGCCTGAATGTGCCGTCAAAATGATTTTTACATCCTCCAACCAGAAGTAAAACGCTAGAAATATATAGTATAAACCCTAGATTTGTTAAAGGCATGTAGTCTGACTGTCATAATTCTCATCATTCAAAATGGAGGTCTGGAATTCGAAACCTCCTCTTTCAACTCAAGAAAAAAAAAAAAAAAAACCCTATATTTAGTAATCTTAATTATTTTTAAGATTATCTCTAGCCATCACTTTTCGACGGGTGGTAGTTTGCACCTTGAGAGATAGATTGTCAGAATAATCATCATCAACTAGAGATCACAGGAATATATCGGTCGGCGACTATCAGAATCCGGTAGAATGAACTGGCAGTGGCCAGACTTTGGCTGGCCGTCTGAAATATTTTAAGATTAATTACCATAAAAATAGTGATGTGGCACTTTCTGTTTTAAGATTAATTCATTGTTAAAAGTTTTAACTTCTTATATCCTCGTTTTCTAGCAACATGAGGTATAATTATATCACATTTTTAATTCTTCTTTGGGAGTAATATGTTAGCGGTATTACAAGTTTCTTGTGTAAAAGGCACTCTCAATAAACTTTAGGTCCCGTCATCTTTTTAATAAGAGAAATATTATAAGAAAGTCTTATACCATACACGTTTTTCTAACTAACATATCATTTATCATTTTTATCATCTTGTGTATTTAAACATAAACATATTTAAACATTATGATAAAATGATAAAAAAAATAAATCACATATTGATTAGGTAGGTATGTGTGACGTAAAGCTTCTACTTAGAATTTATCTTTTAAAGAAGAGTAATGCAAGCTCCAAATAGACAAACATCATACGAGTCTTTTTTAAAAAAGTAAGTCCCACAACTAAATAATAATATATTTTTTTTACTTTTTTAAAGAATGGTCCATTTTTTTTTATAAGAGTTTGCACGAGAATTTTCTATCTAGGACTTATAAAAATTATTTTTCTTTCCAGAAAGATAAAAAAAAAAAAAAAAAAAAAAAAAAAAAAAAAAAACCACCAATTATATGAACGGCCACCCAATTTGTAAGATTTTTGTAATACAAATTGCTAGATTTTAGCATCTTGGTACAATTAAATATGATACTGACGTTATGAACGAAAGAGAGAGTACATAAAAAGTAGGCACAACAAGTGATTTTGAGCCTTCCCAATAAAGCCTCCTCCCTCTGCCCCCAAATTCACCCTTCTATATATTTAGCTCACTTGAATTTCTTCACCTCCATATGTCCTCTGCTCTCCCTGATATGGGAGTTATGGCATGCCCACCATCTTTGCTCTCAAAGAATGACTCTCAATCCGAGTCCAATCCCCATGAATCAGAGTCAAACTTCCTTCTTTCCCTACCAAGCCTCAAATCGGTTCCTTCCCTTACCTTACAACCCCACCAGCAACAACCCTCTCTTTCCATTTCCAACACCCACCATCGCTTCCTACCCACTCTCAAAGGCCATAACTCCCCCATATCCTCTCTCACCCTCGCCGGAAAAATCCTCTACACCGGCTCTTCCGACGGAGAAATCCGATCCTGGAAGCGCAACCCTTACCAATCTGAATCCGATCAGGGGAGTAGTACAATTCTAAACAACCTGGTTGCTGCTGGGGAGGGTGCAGTGAAATCCATGGTTGTTCAGGCTGACAAAATCTTTAGCGCTCATCAAGATCATAAAATCCGGGTATGGAGAATCAACAACAGCCATGAAACTGATCATCGTAATAAAAAGTACACGCACTTGGCCACGCTCCCAACGCTTGGTGACCGTGCCTTGAAACTCCTGACGCCCAAGAACCAGGTTCAGATACGTAGGCACAAAAGTTGCACCTGGGTCCATCACGTTGATGCTGTGTCTGCACTTGCTTTGTCGAAAGATGAGTCGTTCCTCTACTCCGTTTCTTGGGATCGGACGCTCAAAATCTGGCGAACTAAGGACTTCAAATGCTTAGAATCCCTGACAAACGCACATGATGATGCGATTAACGCGTTGGCATTATCACACGATGGACATGTCTATACAGGTTCGGCTGACAGGAAAATCAAGGTGTGGAAGAAAAACTCAGGAGATCAGAACAAACATTCTCTTGTTGCTACACTGGAGAAACATAATTCGGGGATTAATGCATTGGCTCTGAGCAGTGATGGATCTGTGTTGTACTCGGGTGCATGCGACAGATCCATACTGGTATGGGAGAAGGGTGGTGGCAGAGGCGGCATGGAGGTTGTGGGCGCGCTTAGAGGCCACAAAAACTCCATATTGTGTTTGGCTGTTGTGTCTGATCTGGTTTGCAGTGGCTCGGCAGATAGAACTGTAAGGATTTGGAGACGATTGAGTAGAAATTACAATTGTTTGGCAGTCTTGGACGGGCACAGAGGCCCTGTCAAGTGCTTGACTGCAGCAATTGATCATCGCTGCAACGCATCTGAGAAAGCTTACCTCGTTTACAGCGGTGGTTTGGACTGTGACATTATGGTTTGGCAGATTTTAGTTCCTAGCTAGTGATTCCTTGGAGGAAAATGTTAGAATTTAGAAAGCTCAACACACTATGATTGAAGTTTTGCACAGCTTTTTAATCTGTTCGAAGTCCGGACAGCAGCTTCTTGTATTAGCAAATATAGCAGCAACATGTTGTTTCACCTTGTCATTAAAGACAGCATGGTAGAAGCTTCGTTAATTGTCTTACCAGAAAGCTGAGAGAGAGAGAGAGAGAGAGAGAGATTACCTACATATATTATATGCAGAAAGCTTTTCATACCTGTCCTGATCTTTCTATGGGTGTTGATAAGCCAGAGGAGCTCTCTGTTGTCATCCAAGGATTAATAGATCAATAAGGTCTAAATTAATGGAGCTCGCATGATTCCATAAAGATAACCTTTCTAACATTGTCCCCTCTGAAGTTGGATTACCTAATATTACATCTATAGTCAATGAATGGTATCATATTATAGCAAAAACTTTGCCGATAATTTAAATATAAATGATATTTTGGGCGAAGGTGCTCAACTATTTATGACATGGCATGATGTTATTAATCGTAGATCAGACAAATTAACCAGAAAAAAGGTTTAAACCAAAACAAAACAACATATATACTTTCATTATGTATGTTTGTAGATAGACCCATGAAAGAATTGAAGAGCATTAAAAGGCTCTGTTTGAACAATCAAAGAGCATTAATGCAATGCTTCCTTTAATTTAAACAACAAATTAACCCTTTATTTTTTTGAAATAGAGCTTTTATTAAGAAGCTCCTTATAAAAAAAGGAATGAGTATCATCAATCTTAAGATGAGTATCCTAAAGCATTTTTTACTAATACACGGGCTACTTTATTTGCAATCCTTGGAACATGCTGAACTGACCATTTCTCAAGCTTTGAGAGTCTTTTTTTTTTAATATATCATCTATGATCATCACTGCAACTAAAAGAAAACTACTTATTTGTGATCAATTATTTCCAGCCAAAATAATTATTTCCTGTCAAAATGAATATATTTTTATCGCAAATAGTCGTTATCATCTTAAATAATCCGTCACAAATACTTGTTTTTCTTGTAGGATCGATCTAGTTGCATGCATATATATATTGCACTGCTTCATTGCACCTCAGTACTTGTAATGGCATTAACCACTTTTAAAGCATCAACCTCTAGTATGACCTGTTTTAATCGGAAAGCATCGAGGCTTCGAGTGCATCATTAATGGTCTCAACTAGGAAAACATCTAGGAATAGATCCCTCTTAGGTCGACATCATACAAAAAGTGCAAGCATTGAGAAATTAGAAACACATGAGTACTATGATGTGAGCTCTAGTAATCCTTCAAGCATATGAATTATAAATCCTTTTGATGTCCATCCAAGAAAGGAATGCACCTCCAAAGGACATTCAAAAAATAAACTGGCATCTGTTGACAAAATTCATTGCAAAGTTAGAATTGGAGTGATAGTCCGTAATTGGAAAGAAAAAGTTATAGCAACTCTTAAGAGTTAAGAGTCTTCCCTTTATACGTGTCTGTGAATCCTCATCTCTGTAATTTTTTGATTCAGAAACATTTTACAATTCGAAAAGAGATAAAAACAGTTCGTATAAAAATTCTTGAACATGAAATACTGCTCAGTAACAATATAATATAGACCCAACACTAAAAAAGTGGGCGACATATTTGTAACATTTATCCCAATGATAGAATATGTATAAATCAGAAAATCATTGAAAGTCTTGATTCGCACTTTATTATGAGTAATTCTACATACAACTGTGAAGTGCGTAAACACCACGTAATCGTTTTGAAAAAGAGTGGGGTCTATTATTAAAAAATTAATATATTTTCTCCTTTATTAATAAGAGCTTTAATATTAGAACAATGCTAGGAATCAGCCAACTGTGCATTGTACTCTCCACACACCTCACATAGTTTTTTTTTTTTTTTTTTAACCCAGCACGTTAGGTGTGCTGGGGCTTACACCAACAGTAGGCTGTGAAGAAGATTTTTTCTTAATATTACTGGTTTGGTCCATTTAAGCAATTTCACGTGGAGGAAAAAAAAAAGTAGCTAGGCAAATGCAATAGCCAGCTGTAATTATCCCATGCCAAGTTATTCTACACCAATTATTTTCTATTGTTTAAAATAATCCAGCTCTCTCAAAAGATGAAAATTTTAAGAATATAAAAATATAATGGTTTTGATCTAATTCCCCTAACTTGTATTATCTCTGTACGTGTCCATGTGTCTAACGTTGAGGAATTTTAGAATATCTTAATCATTACTTTTAAGTTTTAACCAAAGTTTGAAAAAAATAATCACATCTTTTTTCTCGTTGAATTATTTATTACCAATAATAATTCAAAGAAGCCATTATCAATGTAAGTTATTAGCTATGACATTCAAATGTATTATCATTGTAATGGAAGGTGATGAAGGAGTGGACCCTGTTTGGATAGAGGCGGATCGAAAAAAGTTATATTTGCTTTTCAGAAGGATATATATGAACGTGCAACACGAGAGAAATAGACCCAAAAAATAAGAATTTTAGCAGTATTTCTTATAGTTTTGTCCAATTTTTGAGTTTGAAGCAGAGGGAGATAAGAGTAGTACTCATGATCGTTGCAAGGAAAATACTGTTTTTCGTTGCATATAGTTCGAACTAACATTCATCCTAGAAAGTCTCAATATATAGTTTGATTATCGTTCGAATAAGAGACTTGATGTTTAAACGGAAGAATTTGGGATAAAAATATATCATCCACACAAAATATATAAAAGTCACTGGAAGGATTTAATATCATTATAAGGGTTCGAATAATTCAAGGTTCAAATTTAAAATAGTGGGTGAAACAATTAGTTCGAATAATCCTGAAAAATCAAAAGCTATATTTAAAGAATTCAGGTACACCAATGAACTCTTTTGAATGATTTGGTTTATGAAGATTCTTATCATTACTGATTTAGACATCAGAGGCACCCATCAAATCTTCCAAGCCACCTTACTCTTTGGTTGTAAGAGATCGAGAGTGTATAGTAGTTAAACACGTCCTTAGAAGTTGACCACGTCTGCGGTAGGATGGTGATAATCATTATAATGGAAGGTGATGAAGGAGTGGACGCTGTTTGGATAAAGGCGGATCGGAAAAAGTAATATTTGCTTTTAAAAAGGATGTGGACGTGCAACAAGAAAGAAACAGACCCAAAAAATAAGAATTATAGCAGTATTTCTTATAGTTTTGTCCAATTTTTGAGTTTGAAGTAGAGTGAGATACACTACTCATTAGGGCTGTAAAAATAAATTGGAGAACTAAAAAATCGGCCCGGATCGGTTGGTTCAGTCCGAGACCAGTTCCTCAATTTTAAAAACCGGTCATAACCGGTCTGGTCTCGATTTTATATTTTCTACTATCGGATCGCCGATTCGCATATTTATATATTTTTAATTAATTTTTAATATTATATGTAATATTTTTTATATTATATATAATTTTTATAAATTATAATTATATATGAAATAATGTTATATTATAATTTATAACATAACACTTTAATCTTAAACACGAACATTTATTTGATCATATATTTTGAATATAAAATATATATTAATTACATTTTATGGCTTAATAAATTCTCAACATATTCATTTTGATAAATATATTAGTAATACTAATCCACATTAGTATATTATTACTATATTATCACTAACATATAGCAATAGTACTATACCAATAATATTACTATATACTAATAGTATTAGTATATTACTAATATTTATATATATAAGTGTAAGAGATTAGAGATTTAATATATATTAAAAACTGGAAAACCGGACCGAACCGAACCGGAAGTACTGGTTTAGAAGGGTAACCGGTGCAGTATCGATTCTTGAAAATGCAAAACTGGTGTATAGCGTTATGGTCCCAAAATTTGTCCAAAACTGGACACGTTACACCTCTAGTACTCATGATCGTTGCAACGAAAAGATTGTTTTTTGTTGCATATAGTTCAAATTAACATTGCGGTCACTTTTAGGAATGAAATTCTCCGTTCGTCCCAAAAAATTCCAATAGTCCGATTATCATTCGAACAAGAGACGTGATGTTCAAACAGAAGAACTTCGGATGAAAATACAAGGTTTTGAATACCGTGCCGATAACTGTTCCGGTATGGGGAAGAGAGTTGTTTTGTACTGTCAGTGATATCTATATATGGTAGCAAATATATATGGCTGTAAAATAGCAGTAGTTGTATATATGTGTACAGGCGCCAACTTAAGTTTTATTTTCCTTTCTTGTATTGCTTTATTTTTTCCTATTTTACAGATGATTAGTAGGCTGTAATTAGGGCTTGACAATTTATATAATATATGGAAACTCTCATTTGAGAAGAATTCAAGCAAACTTGACATGGTACCAGAGCCCTAGAATTTTCTGGGCAATTTTTTTTGGCAGACTATTTCCTTACTTGTGTCGGCACTGTCTGTTTTCAGACTAGTGCTTTTTGGGTCCATCGGCACAGACTAGTGTTTTATCTTGGTTTTTTGGCTTGTGTCGGCACTCTCTGCCTTCACTTTCAGGGTTAATTTTTTTTTGGACAACTCTGTCTACACAGTTGTCGGCACTCTCTGTTTTTCCGAGTAGTATTTTTTTGGCCTTTTTGGAGCTTTCGGTTAGTGGGTCAGTTGCTATTGGAAATTTCAGCAGTTTCTGTTTCATTAGAGAGGTTTTTTTTTGCCTCTTTCGGTTCACTCTTCTCGGGCTCTCTGTGTAGGCTTTTGCAGAGAGATTTTCTTAGGTTTTCGGTGCATTTTCTGGCAATGGTTTTGTCATTTTCTGGTCGTATATCAGGTCAGTGTTCTTTGTGTTGTCTATCAGCACCGAATTATTTGTTTTTTTCACTCCTTTTGATTTTGTGGTCATTATGTCAGGTGAAAATTCAATCATTCAATTTAATGGAAAGAATTATGGAAGCTGAGAATTTCAGTTTCGAATGTTTGTGAAAGGAAAGGAATTATGGGGTCACTTGGATGGGTCTTCTGTGGCCCCTACTGATCTCAAAGAACTTAGTTCTTGGTCCAGCAAGGATGCCAAGATTGTTTCTTGGCTATTAAGTTCCATTGAACCACATATGGTCAACAATCTTCGATCATTTACTACTGCTAAGGAGATGTGGGACTATTTTAGGCGCATATATTATCAAGACAATACTGCACGCAAATTTCAAGTTGAGTTAGAGATTTCCAACTACAGATAAGGTAATCTCTCTATTGAATAGTTCTATACTGGATTCCTGAATTTATGGAGGGAATATTTTGGGATAGTGTATTCTAAAGTTCCTAAGGAAGCCCTAGCAGCATTCCAAGTTGTTCATGTGTAGAGTCTAAGAGATTAATTCTTGATGAAACTAAGACTTGAGTTTGAGACTGCACGAGCTGGTTTGATAAACCGTAATCCTGTTCCTTCCCTGGATGTGTGCTTGGGGGAATTATTGAGAGAAGAGCAGCATCTTGCTACTCAACATGGACTTACTCAAGAAACTGTGACAACTGAGATGGTTAATGTGGCATATGCTGCTCAAGGGAAAGGAAGATCCAAGACACAGATACAGTGCTATAGTTGCAAGGAATTTGGGCATATTGCAAAGCATTGCAGCATAAAATTATGCAATTATTGCAAAAAGGAGGGCCATATTATTAAAGGCTGTCGTGTGCGACATCAGAATCGACAGGGCTAAGGATTTCATACTGCTGCCCAGGCTAATTTAGCTGTTGTTCCCTTTGTTTCTGCTCCGGGGTAGCCACCTATAGCTAGTTCTTCATCCACTCTTACACCTGAGATGGTCCAACAGATGATTGTTTCCGCTTTCTCTGTGCTTGGTCTTCAAGGTAAGGGAAATTTCCTCACCTCTCCTTGGTTGGTTGACTCTGCGGCTTCCAATCATATGACTGGAAATGCCGATGTTTTACATGATGTTCGTAAATATAAAGGTGACCAGCACATTCAAATAACCAATGGTAATACTCTTCCTATCACTGCAATTGGAACTCTGGGGTCCCCTTTCAACAATGTATTTGTGTCACTAGAATTATTTACGAATTTAATTTCTGTTGGATAGCTTGTAGATAATAATTGTGAGATTCATTTTGATCGTAATGGTCGTTGTGTGTAGGATCAAGTGTCAGGAAACGTGATAGCGAAGGGGCCTAAAGTGGGATGTCTATTTCCTCTTCAGTTTTCCATTTCTAGTTTTGATTCTTTTGCTTGTACTGCTATTTATAATAATAGTGATGTTTGGCATAAAAAATTGGGACATCCCAATTCTTCTGTTTTGAATCATCTTATGAAACAAGGTCATTTGGGGAATAAAAATTCCGTTTCTATTGTGTCTTCTGATTGTAGCTCTTGTAAACTTGGTAAAAGCAAATCTTTACCTTTTCCTTTACATGGCAGTCGCGCTTCTACATGTTTTGAGATAATTCATACTGATGTCTAGGGAGTGAGTCCCGTTCTTTCACATGCTCAATACAAGTATTTTGTGACCTTCATTGATGGCTATAGTTGTTTCACTTGGATATATTTTCTTCGCTCAAAAGCTGATGTGTTTTCCACTTTTCAAGTTTTTGTTGTGTTTGTTGAGACTCAATTTTCTGCTTGTATTAAAACACTACGTTCTGACTCTGGGGGGAATATATGTCTCATGATTTTCAGAATTTTCTCAAAACTGAGGGTATTCTCTCCCAATGCTCATGTCCTTACACCCCTCAGCAGAATGGGGTCACTGAGCGTAAGAATCGTCATCTTTTGGGTGTTGTCCGTATTTTGTTGATTGAATCTTCTATGCCTCCTCGTTTTTGGGGTAGAAGCCTTATCTACAGTTGTGTATTTGATTAATCGTTTACCCTCTCCAAATTCACAATTTGACTCTCCATATTCTCGTCTGTTTGGTGTTGTTCCTGAGTATAATTCTCTTCATATATTTTGCTATGTTTGTTTCGTTCACTTGTCGTCCACTGAACGTCACAAGCTTTCTGCTCAAGCTGCTCGGTGTGCTTTTCTTGGGTTTAGTAATGTTCACAAAGGGTTTGTGTGTTATGATATGGATGCTCACAAACTTTGTGTCTCTCGAAATGTGATTTTCTTTGAAAATCAATATTTCTTCCAGTCTTGCATTTCACATGATTCTACTTCTGCTCAGTTGCTTATTTTTTATGATCTGTCTTGTACTCTTGAACGTTTTAAGCCAGGGCTTGTGTATCAAAGACGTTGTGCACAGTCTCCGGTGCCCCTTCCTATCATAGTACCAACATCTAATCCCATCCCAAATGAACCTCGACGATCATCTCGAGTTTCACGTCCCCCGGACAGGTATGGATTCGTACATACTGCCCATCAGGCTACTCTTGATACCACTTCTATGCCCAAGTCTTATTCTCAGGCTGCTGCTCAAGCTTGTTGGAGGCAAGCTATGCAAGATGAACTTCAAGCTGTTCAGGATAACCACACTTGGGATATCGTCCCATGTCCTGATGGCGTAAAACTCATTGGCTGCAAATGGGTGTACACTATTAAACTCCGGCCTAATGGTACTATTGAAAGATATAAGGCCCGTTTAGTGGCTCTTGGAAATTGTCAGGAGTATGGCCTTGATTATGAAGAGACCTTTGCACCTGTTGCCAAGATAACTACTGTACGTACTCTTCTCGCCATCGCTGCTTCCAAAGGATGGTCTCTTAGGTAGATGGATGTGAAAAATGCATTCTTACATGGAGATTTGAAGGAAGAAATCTATATGTCTCCTCCTCCTGGTATGTTTAGTTCATCCTCCACTGAGGTTTGTCTGTTGAAGCGGTCTTTGTATGGCTTAAAGCAGGCACCGCGTGCATGGTTTGAGAAGTTTCACACCACTCTTCTTAATTTTCATTTTAGTCAAAGTCGGTTTGATTCTTCTCTCTTTATTCAGCGAACTGCCATTGGACTTGTTTTTCTTTTAGTATATGTCGATAATATAGTTATCACAGGTTCTGATTCTCACCTGATTCAGCGACTACAACAGCATCTCAAAACTACATTTCATATGAAAGACCTTGGCCCACTTCAGTATTTTCTTGGTCTTGAGGTACATTCTTGTCCCAATAGTATGATTTTGCATCAACACAAGTATACCCAAGAGATTCTCACCTTGGCTGGGCTTCAATCTGGAAACTCAATACATACACCTCTAGAGGTCAATTTAAAGCTTTGTCGGGATGAGGGCGACCTATTATCTGATCCATCTCTGTATCGGCAGTTAGTAGGGAGTTTAAATTACTTGACTATTACCCGGCCTGATATTTCCTTTGCTATCCAGCAAGTCAGTCAGTTTATGCAGGCTCCTCGTCAATCTCATCTAGCAGTAGTACGACGGATCATTCGTTATCTCAAAGGTACATCTGGTAGAGGGTTATTCTTTTCTACTGAGAATTCCTTACAATTAACCGGTTACAGTGATTCTGATTGGGCTGGTTGTGTAGATACTTGTCGTTCAGTGATTCTCATTTCTTGGAAAAGTAAGAAGCAAGATCGAGTATCCAAATCTTCTACCGAATCTGAGTATTGTGCTATGTCATCAGCATGTTCTGAGATTGTGTGGCTTCGGGGTTCAATGAGTGAACTAGGTGTTCCGCAACTTACTCCTACTCCTCTTCATGCGGACAACACCAGTGCTATTCAGATTGCTGCCAATCCTGTGTTCCATGAGCGCACCAAGCACATTGAAGTAGATTGCCATTCCATTCGTGAGGCATTTGATTATCATGTGATTACACTTCCTCACATTTCCATCGAACACCAAACTGCTGACATCTTTACCAAGGCTATGTCTCGTCACTGTCATCAATTCATGATTGACAATTTGATGCTTCTTGATCGACCCGCATCAATTTGAGGGGGGATGTCAGTGATATCTATATAATGGTAGTAAATATATATGGCTGTAAAATAACAGTAGTTGTATATATGTGTACAGGTGCCAACTTAAGTTTTATTTTCCTTTCTTGTATTGCTTTATTCTTTCCTATTTTACAGATGATTAGTAGGCTGTAATTAGGGCTTGGCATTTTATATAATATACGGAAACTCTCATTTGAGAGGAATTCAAGCAAACTTGACACATACCGGGTCAAATACCGGCCATTTCGGTACGTTTCGATCAATACCAGTCGATTTCCAGTGTACCGGCTGAAATTTTTAATTTTTGTATTTTTAGTGTATTTTCATAATTTTCATTCCAATTTTCATATCTAAAGACTATTTTCTTAACTTTTTTAATCTCCTTTTCTCGAGGACTAAAAAATAAAATTCCTACTCCCCTTTTCGTGATGAAGATAAGTAATTATTTTTTTTAATAGTTAGATTGAGAACTTAGAAGTATTATTGAGTTTATAAATATATGTTTTAACTTTTTAAGACTTGTATTAATGTTATTTTGAAATATAATTTATATATATATATAATTTATTTATTTATATATAGGTTATCCTAAAATGGTATCGGTACCGAAATATTTCGTTTCAGTAGCTTAACCGAAACGATATTTAAGACTGTGTGAAAATATATCGTTCCCAATCATATTTACTATTCGAACTGGTGGTATACCATTCGAACTAACATAAATTCCTAATCGAACGTATAATTGTAGTTCGAATGGACATTTTGGCGGCATAATTGTTTATAGTTTGGACGTGAAGTATTGGACATTGTTGGAACCAAAATGTTTTTGTTCAAACGTATACAATGTAGTTCTCACAGTTTACGTTCAAACTTGCAGCATTTTAGTTTCATTAAATGTAAAAATAAATCTTGTGTAAGCACAGTTTCCATTCGAACTTACAGTATTTTACATGATGCCCATTGTGTACAACCAATAACTAGATAAAAAAACTATGTCAAAATATATAACATATCACAAAACAAAAGTTAATGTATAGTAATTAAGAAGTCCATGCCTAGAGTCCTAACAATCATTTCTCTCTGCTTCAAACGAGCATCCACCTTGTTTATATGTTGATCAATGAGAGGTGTCATGCTCCTCTCAATATCAACGACAAGTCTCATCCACAACTCAGGAATTGTTGCACGGATCTTTGTGCGCATAATATCAACAACGACAACACATAACTCTGTGCGCACAATATCAGCCATCTCATTTGGATAAAGGCAGTTTGTTGTGGACCAATAAGGTTGGAAAAATAAATGAAATTTGTTATCACACAGTGCAACAGGCAAAAAAGGAAATCAAAGAATTGTATGCCCACTGTGCCCTCTCATTCATTTGAGCTGATCGCCTCGCTTTGCTAGTTAGAGAAGAAACAAATTCTATTTTCTCTCCTATCCTATTTACTATGGCAACAAAGAATAAAATTATTCCTATATTTATTCATTTTTCTACTTTCTCAATCTGTTAGAAATGAATTATGAAATTTCTTATTCGAACAATTCGAGTTACCGTTCGAACCATAACTGCTACCTTCAAATCATATATGAGCTCGACATTCAAACAAGCATGTCTTTAATATTGGAACGACCTCGAATGAAAGTTGGCCGTTTGAATGCTTTTTAGGGATGAATGAACTTCGAACGGGTCGGAGAAATTCCTTCACAACATGTATTTTCTAGGAAGAAATTTTTTTCTCGTCCAATAATGTCTTCGCGATAGATTGGGATGAATTAGGGATGGAATTTTTCACCTAATGATCTTCTTAGGTCGAAATCCGATTCTTTTTTCGTCCCAAAAGGTTTGTTGCAAAGACAGACTTAGAATTTAATAGATATTAAACTCTATTAATAGAAATTCTATTAAATTCTCTCGCCTCTAGAATTTAATAGAAATTTTGAAAATATATTGATGTAAATTTAGCCATATCTACCTAAAATATTTGGAAAGGATTATATAACTAAGAATAGTGATTACAAAAAAGCAAAGTAAAAGCTAGCATTATTAGTTATAGAATGATGATATTTATGTAACTGTTTTACATATTATTTTACAATCAATCAATGTGATAATACCACTTTATCACAATTACTTAAACTTTTAAACGTATCACAGCTTACACTATATTATATATACCTCTGTACTTCTCAATTTGGTCAATATATGAAATGTTCAGTTCCGTTCAGTTTTCTTCTTGTTATGGTATATATGAGATTTCTCCTTTGAACTCTAATGCTCCATTTCTTCCATGTCGCCAAACATTCCTACCCAACCTAATGAAGCTACAAGAAAGGAAAACAATTTAGTGATGTAGTTAATGTGCTAATGGAAATCAATTTAAAAGAGAAAGCTGGAACTCGTAGAAAATATATAGAAAGAGTGGCAGAGAGTTGGACAGTGAAAACATGTGTGACAGAAACACAATGACCAACTTATGATTCTATTGAATTATATAAAACGAAATTGGTTGCCAACGGTTATACCCAACGTGCAGGGTAAGATTATTTTGAAACCTTCTCATAAGATGGTAACTGTTCGAACTTTACTTGCTATTGTTACCATCTAGAAATGAAATTTAGTACAACTTGATGTAACTAGTACTTTTTTACATAGAGATTTGTTGGAAGAAGTCTACATGAAGTTGCCTCTCAATTTTCATATAAGGGAGAGTTGAAGGTTTCCAAGTTAAACAAATTGCTTTATGGTTTGAAATAGGCCTCCAGCCAATGTTTTTCTAAATTTTCTAATACTCTTCTTGATATTAGATTTTCTCAATCTAGAGTTGATTATTCCTTTTTTAATTGGTCTCAAGATGGAATTTCTTACTTACATATGTGGATAATATTTTGCTAGCCAACAATGACTTTCTCTGTTGATCAATTGAAACATTTACCTGATGAGAAACTCAAGCTTAAAGATCTTGGACAAATTAAACACTTCCTTGGTTTGGAAGTAGTTAGGTCTCCTCAAGGCATATCTTTGCGCCAATGCAAATATGTCCTTGAGATACTCCAAGATACTAGTTTTCTTAGTGCAAAACCAGTTTCATTTTCCATGGAGTAGAATCTCAAACTTAGCTGAGGTGATGGCGAATTGTTGTAGGATCCTATAATATTTTGAAAACTCATTGGTTGGGTATTGTATCTTATAATTACATGACCTGATATCTCTTACTTACTCCATAGGCTCAGTCAATATATGGATATGCCTAGCCACATTTGATAGTAGCATATCACTTATTATCACTTAAAAAAACTTAACTGTTTCGCGACCATCCCATGTATTATCTCTTACTTAAGCCTATGGCTCAATTTTTTTAACCTTCACAAAAACAACTAAACCTGAAACTGAGGTAGTCCTAATTTTTCAACCTTCAAAAACATCTTAGTAGCTTTGGAATATCTGCATAATTCTCCCAATGATCCGACAAGCCTTCCGCTCCTAATTTTGCAAGAAAATTTATCGAAGAATTACCTTCCCAAAAAATGTGTTGAACCTTGACATCCATAGACCTCAACAATGCTTGAATTTCATCCCAAAAATCTTCCAAATACCAAACCGGACACCTCTTATCCAACAACCATTTTATAACCAACATGGAATCCATTTCTATATCAATATGCATAAAGCCAAAGGATTTTGCAAATTGCAAACCGCAAACCATGCAATAGTCCCAATAATTCCGCTTTATTATTAGTCCCTTCTCCAAAATGAGTCGAAAATGCAGCCAACATCTTACCTTGGTGGTTTTGAAACACCCCACCAGCGCCCATCAATCATGGATTACCAATGCAACTTCTGTCCATGTTCAACTTCACTCTGCTTGCAGCTAGAGGACACCACCAAACCAACTTTGGTAGCTTAGGAGGCACATGTTTAAACGACAAGGATAAAGAATCAAGAATCTTTTGATCACGACAAGATAAAGCAACGGTATCCTTCAACTTTAGAGCAGGCCACCCAATCTAGTATTTGATTTTCTCACAAACCGACTACACTGATTCATCTAGCTCTTCCATTCTAGCTTTACATCTTCTATTCCACAAGCACCATATCACAATACATGGTATGATGCCAAACAATGAGCCTACCTTCGAATTATTTTTTGCCTTTTGAAACCAGCCTTCAACTCTATCACGCCAACCCCTCCGTCTCATGGAGCTCAATCCCACACAGTTAAAGACTTTTTCCCATATTGCTTCGGCAAAATCTCCTTTCGCCAAAACATGATTTAATCTTCATACGCCCCTACCTCACAACAGTTACACCTTGATACAATAGGTATCCCAACCTTCCGAACATTTTTATCCACACTCAAAGCATTAAGAAAAGCTTTTCATACCATAACCGATATTTTCTTTTTAAGAGAAGGATGCCAGACCCACCTAGACCAAGCCACTGCTGGAGCTCACACCTTCAAACAATTCCAATCACTTTTTGCGTTAAATTTCCCACCCACATTTTTAGTCCAAACCAGGATATCCTCCCCTTCCTTATATTTTTCCAAGCTTTGCACAATAGATAAAGCTCTTTCAGCTCCAACCAGCCGAGTTATAGCATCAAAATTCGAGTTTCCATTCTTGAACCGTAGTCTTTGGAAATGGACAAACTGGAAAAAAACATTTGCAATAGACCCTCATCCGACCATCGATCATACCAAAGAGAAATTCTCCCCTCTTCTATCTTCCAATGAGAATGATTTAAAGCCAACGACAAGCACCTCACAATCATACGCCAATTTCATGAACCCTTGCAAGGATCAAGCAATGAAACATGCTGAGTCTTCACATACTTCGCTCGAAAAAAATTTGCCCAAAGAGAATTCTCATGGAGCAACTTCTAGGCAAATTCTACATATAGAGATAGTTGAATGTCATCCAACCTTTTTATGCCCAAATCACCTTCCTCAATTGGCAAACTTATCTTCTTCCATGCATGCCAACTATGTTTGTCTCTTCCTTCTGAAGAACCCCAAAATAATTTACTAAAACACCCATTTAATCTCTTCAAAACAATTTTAAGGGCCGGAATGCTGGATAATAAATTTATAGGCAAACTCATCAATACTTGCCTGATCAAGAGTAGCCGAGCTTCTTGAGAAAGCAATTTGGATTTCCATCCGCCAATTCTCGCACGGATTTTAGTCATCGAACCCTCCAAGTGTATAGACTTCAACCTCCCTAAAATTATAGGCACACCCAAATAGCAGAAAGGGAAGACACCCTCTTGAAAACCAGTTTCTCGAAGAAGCACCCACCGCCTAGCATGATAGATTGAATTAGAAAAATTAAGATAAGATTTTTCCACACTAATCATTTGACCCAACCATCTTTCATAAGTTTCAAAAATTTACAGAAAATTTCAAAGAGACTTGAGGCTACCATTCGTAAAGATAAAAATGTCATCCGCATATAGTAAATGTGAAATATGTGGAACTCCTCTTGGATGAGAAAACGACTCCATTTTTCCTTCCGCAAAACCATGCTTTATCAGCATAGATAAAACCTCCTCCACCAAGATAAACAAAAGAGGAGATAGTGGATCACCTTATCAAAGACCCCTACCACCTTTAAAGAAGCCTTAGAGACGCCATTCATCACCATTGAAAACCACAGCAAAGTAATACAATTTTGAATCAATCGACGAACTTAATGAGAAAACCCAAAAGCTTCAACCACATGCA
Organism: Juglans mandshurica; assembly: GCA_022457165.1. Classification (NCBI taxonomy): domain Eukaryota; kingdom Viridiplantae; phylum Streptophyta; class Magnoliopsida; order Fagales; family Juglandaceae; genus Juglans; species Juglans mandshurica. The sequence goes on along the minus strand of CM039632.1, from coordinate 12,798,123 downwards.
ATGAAAAATCCCATTCAACACTGTCATACACTTTTGCCATATCCACCATCGTCAACACATTACTACTTCTCCTCTTCTTATTAATCAATTGAATCATTTCTTGCGTCAAGCTTATGTTATCAAAAATGCTTCTCCAGGGAAGAAAAGCACCTTGCTCAGGCGAAACTAGTCTAGAAAAAATAGGAGTAAGACGCTGAACAAGTATTTTAGACCAAACTTTATAAATTACCGAACACAAGCTAATAGGTAGAAACTTATCATAGTTCGTCAGATTATCAACTTTTAGAATAAGCACCAGGGACAACGTCGAATAAAATCGAGGAAAATTGTTTCCTCTAGAAAAATCTCCAACTGCATCCACCATATCTATCTTAACAATATCCCAACAAGAATGACAGAAACCTGATCCGAATACATTTGGACCCAGACTATTATCAACCAGAATAGCAAAAACTGTATCCTTCACTTCCTCCAACGATGGCACCTTACATATCATCTCATTTTTTTCTTTCACAATCGAGGCCTCAATTAAATAGGAGAGATTCGGTAAAGAAAGCCTTGGCCTAGATTTCAAAAAAATTTTAAAGTACTCCACTGCATGAAGATGAACAACCTCAGGAGAGGCCAAATGCCGCCCATCTGAAAGTGTCATCTCTGAAATCATCTTTGACTTAGGGCAGGTTTGGGGCCAAAACCAAAACACAAAATTCTCATCTCATCTCATCTCATCTCATCATTACACATTTTTCAAATCCCCATACAAAATATAATAAACAATTCAACTTTTTCAAATCTCAATACACCTTTTTCAAATCCCAAAACAATAATAATACCAAAACTTAATATTTTAAACTTCAAAACAAAACACAAAATTCTCATCTCACCCCCCAAACCTACCCTTAATTGCCTTCATTGCACGGAAAAAACTCGCAGAAGCCTCCGCCTGGATAATAAATGTAGATTTTCTTACATTTTATGTACACTTCTTCATTTTCTTTCTCTGTTTCTTTTTTAAACAAACTTGTATTAAAATAAAGATAGAGGTGCTCTTATGCCGCCACGTGCGGTTTTTCTGGGCCCAGTGCCACTGGTTACTTCTGACTGACCGCCATACTCTCAGGGTGGTGTGTGGCTCTCAAGCGCTATCACAGTCACTTTGTTTGTCTTTTTTTCCTCCAAAGTTGAAAATGCGGTTCTATGTCTTTCCAAGATGTAATTATTTCTTTAATTTCTGTTATGTCTTTTGTTTTAGAAAAATAAAAATAAAAAACACATAGTCTCTTAAACTTTTGTCCATAGAGTGCGTCCTCTACTCAGTCTTAGACCGTGTATGGGGTTTGTAAACTCTATCTTGGACAGAGTTGTCATGTCTTTAGACGGTGGTCTGTAGAGGTTTGCAGCATGGATTAAACCATGTCAGTCACAGTTGTGTACTGAAAAGCTATTAATGTTGTACGTGGCTTGTTATGTATGTTTCAGGTCAAAGTTGTAATGTCCGTTATTAATGAACGTAATATGTTTTATAAAAAAAATAAAAAAAGATAGAGGTATAAGAGGAGTGGGTAGAGGCCCCAAATAAACGCCTCATTACAGTAGTGTTTGAAATAGTTAAAATAAAATCAAAACAAAGGGAAATAGACAAATGGTCCGGCTAGCTTTTTGCCAAGCAGGGGATGATCGCCTCAAGCATTTGCTGTAGTCCAAACTCGAAACTAGAAAGCCATGATCAAGACACCGCAAGCAACTATTTCAACGTTTTTGTTTTGGAAATTCTTAGTGCTGCCTTCATTTAGGAAAATTAGAGTGCCCAGAGAAATGAGAGAGGGGCTTCGGTTTCCACAATACAAAATGAAGGAGAGGAAAAAGAAGCTCGGCAGCCACAAATATAAGGCACCAACTCATTCTCTCTCTTTGCATTGCTTCATGGACAGTACTGTACAAATCTTGATAAGTTGGATGGTGCAAAAGTGCATGGTACAAATGCCCTGTACTGCTGACCCTTGCTTTCTAGGTGCCATGAGGCGTTACCCACAATGGAGATTTCAGCTAAAGATGTGGCAACCCAAAGCATGACACGTGGCACTCCATTATTGGACCATTTGGCATCTTAAAATCACAAAAACTTCTATTAATTGCACCATAAGTTTCTAAAGATTCAAGCTAAACTAATTATGATGCAATGCTTTTTATCTAGTTATGATCCTATGTACCTCAGTTAAATCTAATAAGGATCTTTTTCTCTTTAAGGATCATAAATCAACTTTGCTCTTGAAATAACTTCCTAACTAGTTTAATCTATTGAATTTCCTATATTTCCACATTAAATCAACATCCAATAATCAAAGAATTACTCTTGATCTAACTTTCTTTTGGGGTATTTTAATGAAAGCTAGAATTGCCTATTAAGGACTCGGTTTTTGGTGTTTGAAGATTAAGTTGTATGGATTGATATTTTCTTGCAATTCAGGACATATATAATGTGAAGAGTATGAATATTGTTTTAGGTTCTGTTTAGGTATTTATTAACTGTTAATTTTCGGATCAAAAGATTATTATAAGTATGAATTTAGGCTTTAATCACTAGTAGTGAAAATGCTTATGCTCGTAGGTTTGGATTTTGCTTATCTTTTCAGTTGTTGTATGAGGAATGTTACTTTGAGCCCAGAAATCGATTTTTCATGGAAAATATGTGTAGTTTGAGGATTTTGGTTAGTTTTTGGGCCAAATTGCCATTATTAAAAGTTTAGGGGTCGAAATGTAGTTTTTGCAAGTTGAATGGACGATTTGCAATTTTTGCTAACTTTTGGAAATTCCAAAGTTTAATGATGAACTTTACGGTTGATTAAATAGTCTTAAACTTAGTTTGTATTTATTATAACCTTTGAAGAGTTTTCTATTTTTAAGCAAATAACAAGTTTGTAAGTTAGCTCTTAACTTCTCATGGTTTATGAATTCATGTTTATTGATAAAAATTGCATTTATGGATGTGTTCTGAAGTTTCATTTATATCCAAAATGAGCATGTCATGATATCTGTCATTTCTCATGAAGTATAAGTCATCAAGCATGAAAATATTTTTTGTCACGTACCCAAAGCTAGGATGGGAGAATATCCGAGTGGAAATCCCCTGCCCACTCTAAAGTGATTAAAAATGAAGTGAAATTTCCTGAGTTGAAGAAGAACAATCAATGGGTTTTGAATGGAATCAAAAGATTACTAGAGTAAAGTTAGTAGAGCACCTAACGTTGGTGGTTGCGAAATGAATAAAATACTCATGGTGTAGACGTTCCGCTCTACCTAAGTATATTTGATGACAAGGCTGCGTTTGCATGTTGAACTGAGCTGAGCTGAGTTGAGTTCTTTATGAATAGTAGTGAGTTGAGTAGTAGAGTAAGTTATGTGGGACCCATCTAAATTGAGTTTAAAATGTGTTTGGATGTTAAAATGAGTTTAGTACTTTTTATGAGAAATTGTAAAAGGTTGTGGGTCCCACATATAAAGATATTTTAAGTTGAAAAAGGTTGTAGGTGCCAAGTATAAGAATGTTTTGAGTTGTGATGAATTTAGTAATTTGAGAGTTGGGTGTTTGGATGTTAGACTCAGTTTAAAACTAGACTGAACTCAGCTGCGTTTGTGAACCAAACGCAGCCTTAGTCACATCTAAACTAAAACCTGTAATGTGGTGCAGTAACCAGCAGGAGCATCCGGTTTATGGAAACCCTGAGGTTTCCACCCTCTGTAAGAACGATAATAAAAAAATAAAAAAATGTTATTTGGAAGCATGAATGAAAGTATGAAAGCTCAGATGTTTCAAAGTCACCTTATTTTTTAAAAGGAATATAGATGGGTGAAAATACAATTTTGTAAATAAAAGTTCATGTCATTCATGTATACATGTCATGTTTATTAGTATATATGTATTTGTGAACTCTTACTAAGTTATTAGTATAACTTACTGAGATATTTAAAAATCACACATTGGTAGTCCTAACTATACCATTCTCACCTGGGATAGTAGAAGTTGTTATAGGTCAGCATGACGAGGAACATACATGCTTGAATGAGGTCGACTAGTGAGGAGTTTGACCTAGAGGAGACGATGGAGCTCATCCTCCAGTTTCTAAATGTTATTATGTTATTAATAGCTGAGATGTGTAAACGGTTTTTAATTTTTAAGTTTGGAACTATGTGAAGTGGATGTTTTGTATTTATGGAGTATGCATCTCCAAGACACTCAGTTATGTTTACGGTTTGTAAATATTGTATTGACTAGCTATCGATACAATCTGCTGTATTTATGGTTATGAATTTAAGTTTGGAATTTTAGTTTATTCTGGTACACATTATAAATTGAAAGAATTATTCCGTTGTGATTATTACATACTACTAAATGCAAGCTAGGTGCATTGGATATTATCTGTGATGGAATACGTAACCTTGTGATACGATCACACAAGAAGCAACGCTACGTAGGAGCATGAGGGCTACCAGACCAAACGTGCAGCTGACCGACTATGTAGCTTGAATTGGCAAGATGCATCTCCAATATTTTATTTCCATGTTGGCGTATATTTTATTTCCTTGTTAGTTGTTTCTTTTCCTTACGCTAGATCATTTTATTTTCTTGCTGATATTCTTTCTCTATTCAACCATTATTTCCTTTGATGTAAACAGTATATAACAAACCGTGGAACTTGTTGAAAGTTTTTATGAAAATTGTTATCAATAAAACCTTGGTCTTCTCAATACCGTGAATTGAGAGAGGGTCCGTCTGCACCGTGAGCAGAGGATGTTGGTGCTTGTACCTATCACCTTGTGTTGCATGTCCCAACGCTTCAGTCTCTTAAATCTCAAGCGGAAGTTGGGAGCATCACATAGCTGATCACGTGAATTTCACGAAGTGTTAGTGCGTGAGAGTGGGAAGTTGTGGTGAAAGTGATATGGTAAAAGAGAGGGAAAAATAGAGTTTGTCTCCTGTGAAAGTGAAACGAGCTTCGATCTTTGGCACACACTAACACACAAGCTCATGCTTATATAGTCCCTCCCCACACCTAGCTTACTTATAGGCATGCACGCACCCTCACTACACAAATTTTGTAAGCCATGTCGTCCATTCGTCAGTGTTAGGAAATAATGCTTGACGCAATGTGGCATAGACATATATAGGCCAAATTAGCGTAGCATAGTTTGCCTGAAGTTTTTTTTTTTTTTGGTTTGAAAAGTGATAAATATAAACATTTAAACTCGAACCCAAATTGTATTTGTTAGGTATGTATAAATAATTAGATTGTAACTGATAAGAGCAGCTAGGGCTGAGCACCGACACCTTCGGAGTCGGAGGGCCCAACCTCCGACTCCGACTCCGACTTTGTCGGAGGTCGAATCCGACCTCCGACTCTGACTCAGAGACATACAAAATCCGCTCTGACTTTTTAAAAAAAAAAAATGTGAGCTTTCAAATTTCAATTTTCTCAACATTACAATCTAAATTAATTAAACTTTTGATTATAACAAAAAATACAACTAAATAAAACAAGTAACATACTAACATGCATTCAAAAATTAAAAAGAAAGTCCTATTGCAATAGAGACGGCGCCGTATTGTATAGTAGTATACTAACTAATATAAATCTATTTTATATATTATATATATATATGAAAATTTATAAAAAAATATATATGATATATATTATTATATATGAATATTAAAAAAAAGGCACCGTATACGAAATATTAATAATAAACTAATATACTTGATATATATATATATTAAATCTCTAATCTCTTATACTTGATATATATATATTAATATATATAAATATTAGTTATACTAATACTTATATTAATATTAGTTATTATTAATACTATATATTATAGTATTATACTAATAGTGATATTAATACTATATATAATTATAGTGATTAGTATAACTATATTAGTATTAGTTATAGTGATTTAGTATAACTATATAATATATTAGTATAAGTTATAATACTATAAGTTATAACTATAGTCTATATTAATATTAGTATTAGTTATAGTGATTAGCATAACTATATATTAATATTTGCTATAGTGATTTTAATTTAGTATAACTATATAATAGTATTAGTATAAATATTATTATATTACACTAACTATATCATTGATAGTATTAGTATACTAATGTCTAATACTAATATATCACTATAGTTAATAGTATCACATAATAATATAGTATTAGTAATTAATACTATAGTGCTTTATATAGTAATTTATATATAGGCTTAAAGTGGTTTACTAATAGTATTAGAATTAGGCATAAATCTAATTATTATACTAATGTATATTAGAATTACTAATATATTTATCAAAATGAATATGTTGAGAATTTATTAGGTCAAAAAATATAATTAATACAAGATATTGTTATATAAAATTTATATGAATAATACTTTAGTTATTATACATTAGTATTATATGTTATTATAAATTTATAGATTAGTGTTTATCCATTAGTGTATGTATTACAATATTACATGTTGATGTTATTATGCATCTTAGTGTTTATAGTATATTATATATACATTAGTATTACATGCTATTATATTTATACATTAGTAATTTAGAACAACATGGTAGTAATATTATAAATTTTTAATAGTATGATATTTACATATAGTATATACTAAACTATTATTAGTAAATTTAGTCTATATATTATAGTATAAATATATTATATAACTAGTATATTATTGAGTTTAACTAACTATATAAGATATAGTTGTATAAAATTTAAATAATTAATATATAGAAAAACACATATTTTTATAAAACATGTATAAAATCGGAGGCGGAGGCGGAGGCGGAGGCGGAGTCGAAGTCAGAGGGTCACGTCGGAGGCGAAGGCAGAGAGTCGGAGTCGGATCGGAGCGGAGGCGGAGTCGGAGCGAAGCCAGAGCGGAGTTGGATTCGGAGTCGGATTGTCGGATTTTTGCTCAGCCCTAAGAGCAGCAGAGGGTGTGTGCCACACTTGCCTATTGTGTCGGATGGCTTTCACATGCCTAGCTAGCTAACTCGGTAGTGGATCGATCTAGATCGACGTGGTGAATTTGTTTTGGTGGCACATGGACTACCGTCTTCCTTCTTTAGGTTGCGATCAGTTAGGAGCTGAAAATGGTGCCTCCACAGCATTGTGGAGGAAGAGAAACCAATGATGATAAATGGTTTAAAGAAAAAGCTAGGAATTAAGGAACATAAAAAAAAAAAAAAATTGCTTATTATGGGCCGGGAAGAATACACAAGAAGTAGTGGGCATGCATGCATGGTGCCATGAGGGAGGAGGAGCTACGACAAAGGACAAGGGAAGAGAACACGCGTTGGCCGGGGAGTAGGTGGCAATTACACATGAAGGTATAGCTAGTATTGGTTTCTTTTCCCACTTTATAATTCTCAAAGTCTAAATGTAAATCACGTGATATTCTATATATTCTTTATGATAAAAAGAGCCTTAAACCTTATGTACTATAACATTCTACGTTATATTTTGTGAACTTTGTTACTAGCTATAACATATCTTTGTAAATAAAATATTATTCCTTTTATAGTGAAAAGCGTGGATATTCTGCCAACCAAACGCATGACCCTTAAAACATTGGGCCTAACTTATAGAATTTCATTTATAAACCGTTACCAATGTTACATCAACACTAATAACAATTTGACATGCATGTTTCATTTGACAGATTGAATGCATATCGTATATCCCATATTCAGAACAGAGAGCTTATAATTTACATGAGAAAAGCATATTTCCCATTCGAATATATAACTATATATATATTTTTTTATAAGAAATAGATATCATTTCATTCCATAAGAAAGTTACATCTGTGACTCAAAATTACAAGTCAAACTAAATTCATGTTGTAAGCTCCCCGTACACAAATATATTTGCGACAACATTGTCTGAACTTCAAAAGCTCTCGAAAGAGAGAATATAAATCTTTATATAAAACAGAAGTAGAACCAACCCGCATTCAAACTCCATCCTCAAAAGGAGGAAAAGTAAACACTACACCCATCCTCCTAACTGGAGGAAGGAGGAGCCAAATACTACTATGGACATAAGCCCAATAGTCTATTTCATTTTATTTTTCTTACAAATAAAACCAACAAACAAATATCAATAAAAACACACCGACATAACTAGATGAGATTGCATGGGATGAAGGGGTTGAATAGGGCATGTTTTGTTATAAATTATAAACCCAATGGATCGAGAAATTAAATTAAGAGACTCTCAATAATTTGGTCCATGATTCTCAAATGTGGGCTTTTGCAACCCCGAGTGGGACATTGATTAGAAAGTGGATGAATGAATGTTGGATCTTACTACTCCTTTTGCTATGGGTTTGCTTGTGACGATATTTCCAAAACATATGTAGTGGCAACTCACTTTCTCAATGTAATGATGAAATCCATATTTTTGGACCCAAACAGGCCACAGCACTTTCGGGGAATAAAAAGGTCACTTTTTTTTTTCCTTTTGGGTCAGCCATTGGAGCCTCACTACCTAATTCCTCCTCAAAATATGGCCCTACTTGGTCCTACCATCGCCGTCTCAGTAATGGTTCCTTATCTCTGTTTTTTAAAATAAAAAGAATAATATTATATATAAATTTAGAATACAGTTTTTAGATATTTTTTTTAAAGTGAAGTCATTAAAAAATTAATTTTTTATATAGATCTAAAATTTATCTTTTTTTTTTTTTAAAAAATACATAAAGATTACATATTCTAAGATTGTAAATATTATTTCTCAAATAAAAAATTCGTCAAAACATTTAAATATATGTCATGAGTACATATGTGATTTAAGACTAATTTTTATGTTTAAAAAATAAGTCTTGATAAAAGTTAATTAGAAAGAAGCAAGGGTAGTACTGCACCGCAATAATTGTCGACATGGTCACGATGCTCTAAATGAGGCCACTGGCATTATAAAGAAATTTTATAAAAATAATTTTTAAATAAAAATAATTTTATATAATATATTAGATCTATTTTATAATAAAAATAATTTTATAATATAATATACCGGATCATACTTTTTTATCGGTGATGAGAAACAAATAAAGAAAATTCGAGAAAAGAAACTGTTTGCATCAGAGTGGTTCAAGTTTTATGAGGAACTACAATATTTTAGTCATTCATGTTAAAATATATAAAAAATAATAAAAGTTTACCATTTTTTATTATCGTTAAACTTTTAGGTACAACGTACGTCTCTCACCGATTCATTATATTCTTTTCAGTATAATTTGAGAAAGTTAAATTTATTTTTTGAGTATATTACTAATTAAATAATATTATATACAGTCGTTGAATGTAAAAATGTTGTGCAGTTACTTTGAAAAAGAGTAAGGTTCACTATTAAAAAAATTAATTTCTTTTCATGTGGGTTTCATATTTATTTACTTATTTCAAAATAATTACACGATACTTACACACTCACGACTGTAAATATTATTTCTCTTGTAAATTTGCATTAGGATATAATTAAGTTTGACAACTCATATCCAGCAAAAAGATAGAAAAGAAAAGACAGGTGACTATATAAACCGGACAAAAGTAATGCTTGTAGTTTATAGAGAGCTAGCGTGTTGATGATGATCCTAAAGATGTTTAGCATGTTTTTTTTTTTTGGATGCCAGAATTTGGAGACAAGAAATCCTGTGAACTTTTGAGCATTGCGTTCGGAACTTTGTTGGTTGCAGCATGCTAAAGGGCCAGGATATATATATATGAAGGATAATGATATACTTAAGTCTCATTTACTATTGTTTTATTTTTTAATTACTATTTTTTTTCTTTTTGTTATTTGAATCTGAATTAAAAATTACAGAACATGATTTTTTTGTATAATTTAAAAGAAAATAAATTCAATCAACCAATATAATTATGTAATTTAATTAAAAATAAATTTAATTTTATAAAAATTGACCTATACAAGATATTTCAATCGAGATTCAAAAATTAAAAAGAAAAAAAAATAAGTAGATTGTAAAATAATAGTAAATAATAAATGAAGTGTAAGGCTATCTCTACCCATATTTGAATCTCCAGGAAAACTTTTTACCTTTGTTTCTCAAATCACTTTGGTTTCCCACGACAATTTTCACTCTCAAAAAGGAGAAAGTGGAATGGAAAAGGCTGGCTCATGCGGGAGATCACTTTATCAGAGTCAAACATATATAATTGGTTCATATATATATATATATGTATATATATATGGATTCCAGCGAAGTACAATATACCCTACCTCTCAGGCCTGTTTGGAGTACTGGAGAAACTTTTCAGATTCAAAGCTCTGCATAAATGGCTGATAATTTCTGCTTTTGTGCATGCTTGTTCACAGTACTATAATATAAATTAAAACAAGCAGCTAAGTTTCCAGCACCTTCATATATACATATATTTCTCATGCATTTCGGAGAAACCTAAAGAAGACATACTCTTTTTTTACTTTGGGAGAAAGTACTCATATATGTTGTATCCAATCTTGTCAAAAACGCAGTTTTGTTTTTTGTTTGAATTTTCCATCACTGCAACAAATACTGATTTTTTCCAAGAGTGATTGTCGTGGAAAAAAGTAAATCTTTAGTGGAAAAAAAAAATTTTCTACCAATTTGTTCTGTGGGAGACTCGTGACATATAATTGGTGGAGAAAGAGTTTTTTTCCACCAAACCACAAGTTCATGGAAAAAGCCTTCTTTTTTCCACGACATCTGTAGCGGTTAAAACTTTTCTTCTTCGTGGCAAATAAGGTCTCATTTGGTATAATGTGATGAAAAATAACATCATTATCCATGGAAAGAGGTTATGGCAAAAATTGTTTAGCCATAAGGATTCTTCGTGAAAAAAGTTGTTTTTGGTATTTCCGATACAATACTTTCTTGGAAAATATATATTTTCCACAAAGTATTTTGTTGGAAATACTTATTTATGAAGAAATGTTATCGTGGAGAATAATTACTTCCGGCAAAAAAAGAGTATTTGCCACGAGTTTTATTCGCGGCAAATGCTAAGAGATTTCAGAAAAAAACAATTGTATAATAAAAAAATGAGACTGAGCAAAAAATAATCATAACAAATAGTCTAATATAGGCTATAATTATTATATCCAAACCTTGGAGATCCAAATTTACGCTTATAATAATTAAAAAAAAAACGTATAAAATTGTACTAACATTCACAATAAAAACTTCTAATGAGAACCCAAGAGAGGAAATTGCCCATTTAATTTATACACATACACCACAACCACAAAATTTTATAAGTTACAATTCATGGCTCCATAAAACCACAACCATACAATACATTCAAGCTTTATAAGATCAACATACAATCCATTCAAAGCACTCATTTGTTTTTAAAAGTTTCATCCTTACCCAATACATTTAATATACACAAATTTGTTTATTAACATCATCATCATACTTTAGAAACTCACCACAACTCCATCACTTAATCCCAACACTTCAAAACAATTCATCTTCATCCCAACTCCATTCCATGCTCAAACATCAACACAAGTGAGGCCACTCCATTGCAATCCAAATAGGTTATCGCTTAACCAACAAAAAAAAAAAAAAAAAACATCCACTTTAGAACCAATGACAGATTATAACTAACCCAAACACCTACATTTAATTAACATTTGTTTATAATTAAACTACCTTTAATTTAATTAATCAATAAAAAAATGCCTAAGTTTCCTAAACTAAGCCTCATCACACAATCCATTGTTCATGCATAGCACACTCAACATAATCAAATCTGTCCAAGTCTTGGACTTCAAGTTCCTCATGTAAATTCAAATCTATAAATCATTGCATTTAAGTATAATCTAACATATTTGCCGCCCATAGTTTTATATATATATATATATATATATATATAAAGAGCCGGTAGCCACACACATAGCAGCCCCGTCCCAAGTTTATATTTGCCACCCATACACATACTCAATTTATTAATAAAATGGCATGAAAAATTGTTATTGTGACAGTTCATTAATTCTCAACATCAAATCTATAATCTTCTGAGGCCCGACATACTCTTCAAAGCACAAGACAAAGGTAACAAGAATTATTTATTACTCTAACAACACAAGTGAAGCCACTCCATTCCATCCACTCCATTGAAATCCAAATAAGCCATCGCCCAACCAACAAACCAAAAACATACAGCCGCCCAAAGGAATTTTAATTCATTTGTCACTTGAGCCCAACCTAAATCCATCACACAATCCATTGTTCATGCATAATACACTCAACATAAACTTGCCTGTCAAATTCTTGGACCTCATGGTCCTCAAATAAATTCCAATCTATAAACCATTGTACTTAAGTAAAATCTAACCAACTCTTCAACTAAATCAATATAAACATATAAATTAAACTCATTATCTATTTAAACTCAATATCCAACAAACCCAAATAATTACATAGCTTCACAAATCTCAAACCGATAGAATCATCAACACATACTAAAGGTGAAAGAGGCATAATAGCTTAAGATTTTCAAACAAATTATAGGTATGGAGAAGTGAGAACAATGGAAACATAAAGGTCAATCATACCTCGGTCCATGATGGCTCCAATTCGGTAGCACCTATAAGATAATATTAATCGAGCTATAATGCATTATGAATAATAAAAAATCGAGCTATCATGCTCCAATTCGGTAGCTGTCATTTATAATCGAACTATCATGCATTATGAATAACAAAAAATGCAGAATTGACTAGTTCTCATGAGTGGTTGCCTTCTAATTGTTCCATGAGTCCCCGATTTCAAGCAAATCTAAGCTTTTTGTTCATGTACTGCAAGTTCAGGCATCAAAGTAAGAGCAGCCTCCCATTTTCCCAGTGCCTCCTAGTATTTCCCATCCTCCAAGGATAAAAAATGCTATGAGAATTAAGCCATGAATTCGTGTAGCATAACACAAATAGCAATAGGCAAAAGAATTAAATTAACACGAGAATCATGGTAAACGTTTCAATATCATTCGAAAATGGGGAAAAATTGATCACCAGCCATGGGAGAGTGGATTTCAAAAAAACCCCAATCAGAATTTAATATAAAGGACCCATTTCCCGAAAGGACACTCAACACAAGTAAAACCCATTTCTCTCAAGATTGGGGCTATTTTTGTTTAATTAGCTAACTGGGTATATTTTCATCACTAAAATTGAGAAATAATAACAAATCTAAAACCAAGATCTAGAAAATCACAATAAAAGAGGGGGATTTAAAGTTTTGGGTAGCACCTCGGCGAGCTTATTTCCCTGCGTCTGAAAAGACTGGGCAAATTGCTTGGCGTCCGATGAATTAGAGGGATCGAGAGAAGCTAATCCCTCACTACCGTTCTCCTTTTCTTTAAGTTGTATATTGTTGTTGTTATTAGCTTTGTCGTCTTCCTGATGATGCTCAAAAGGGAGGTTTGGGAAGTTTGATACGGCGTCCGCTGGAGGGGAGGAGGAGGAGGTGGCCAGCGAGGTGGACTACATTGGCGACGGGTTGTGCGCGGCAGAGGCTTGAGGGAGAAGAGAGATATATTGGGGAGAGAGAGGGGGGGGAGAGACGGGTGGAGGGAAAGGAATAAGGGGAAACAGGTTTAAATTTTAATATCTTTTTCGGCAACTAGATATCACCGCAAAATTAAAAACCTGAAAAAAATACAGATATGTTTATTTGCGACAAAAAATATTTGCCGCAAACATATAAAAAACTCGTGGCAAAAACAAATAACCCATGAGAGAGAAAATATTTATGGTAAGCTTATTTGTGGCGAAACAAGTCGCCGGAAAAAAATAATAACCTTGTCACAAAAACTATTAACCCACGAAAGGAACGTATTTTTGGTAAATTTATTTGTGGTGACTGTTTATCGCCTAAAAAAACATTTATTTCGTTGCAAAAAGGGTTTTTCCCACAACATTTTACTGGCCGATGTGATTCCGTGGTAAAAGGCTTGTCTTTTTTTCCATGGGTAGTTTTCGTGTCAACAACACACTATTTGCCACGATCGCATATCGTGGGAAAAGAATTCGTAGGAAAAATCCGTATTTGTTGTAGTGCATAAAAAGCTAGTAGATATTTGGTATCCCATTTTATTTAAGCTGCCTTCACTTTTGGAGCAAGAATACGGGAATTAGGCCTTGGGATCCCTAGAAATTTCTAAAACCAAATGCTTAAAATTGTACGTTGCTTGCTCATTAAAAAACATTATTTTTGACCAAGCGGTCATGTAGAGCTGTCAAGTTTGGTGGGCATACTAGCTTTTTCCTATATATAATAGCATGAGCTTAAAGTGCTCTATTAAAAACTCACTTACAGTAGTTGCCTCAAACTTAGCACATTATATCCCTTAATTGGTTTTAAAAGGCTCTCATCTTACTCCCTCCCTCCATAATCTCCAACTTAGGAAATTAAGGGATATTTGCTCACTACTCAGACCATTGCCCTATTTTGATCGAAGATACAACTTCCCTCAAATTTGGTCTATCTTCTTTCAAGTTTCAAAGAATGCAGACCAAACATCAAGATTTTTATAATTTTGTTTTCTCCAACGGGAACCAATCTTGTCATCTTTTTGGTATCCTTAATTTTTATAATAGGACCAAACTAGTTGCTAGATCAGGACGACATAAATACTAAATTTTTTCATTAGATGGTTGCTCATAAAAGGAGAAAAGCTAGCTACCATTGCTTTTCTCAATCTCCCTGATGTCTACTCTTGATTACAACAATATTCAGGCAGCAGCTGCTGCTGATGAGAACTTTTTTCAAAAACAATTGACAGCTGAACCTTTATATATGAGGCCACCCCTTTACTGAATCATATTCCAAGTCTCATGACTCGGGATGAGATTAATGCTCTTCTTCTCAAATCTCCCACCCTAGATGAGATTAATAACGCAGTCTGGAGCATTCCTATGGACTCTATTCCCAGACCATGGTCTCTAGCCTCTTCCTTCTATATTTCTTGCTAGTCTATTATATGTAATGATCTTCTTGAGGCTATTAATGAACTTTTTCAACAAGGTCTCTTACATCCTTCCAATGAGCACACTTTCATTACTTTAATTCCAAAAAATTGATAGGGCTACTACTTTCTCCGATTTCAGGCCAATTAGTCTTTGCCAAGTTTGTTATAAGATTGTCTCCAGTGTCTTAGCTACTCGCCTCTCTACTATAATGCCCAAAATTATCTCTGATCATCAAGGTGCTTTTGTTTAGGGGAACTTATCTCGCATAGTATCACTTTAGCACAATAATTGACTCAAAAAATAGCTAAAAATACCTATGGTAACAATGTCATGCTTAAAGTTGATATAAACAAAGTTTTTGATAGGTTTAACTAGGTCTATCTTTCTCAAGTGCTGTGCGCTTTTGGTTTTAGAGCACCTGTGGTCTCTCGTCTTAAGACTTGCTACTAGAATTCTACCTCTGCCATATGCCTTAATGGTACCAATGCCGGCTATTTCACCGCTAGCATAGGTCTTCGATAGGGAGACCCTTTACCTCCCTTTCTTTTCATCATTAGTAAAAAGTTGCAAAGTCTAGGTTTGCATCAACTGATGATGGCTCGCCATACTACTCCCTATGTTGTTCCTCGTGGGTGTAACCTTATCAGCCATATCCACTTTGCCGATGATCCTTTGGTCTTTACCAATGGTTCCAAGAAAAGCCTCCAAGCCCTTACGTCCTTCATTACTCTTGATGAGAATATCTTGGGGCAAAAAAGAAATCTTTCCAAAAGTGTCTTCCAGCTGCATAAAAGTGTCTCAAGCACAAGAAAAAATATTATCCTTACCACCACGGATTTCAGCAAAGGTAAATTTCTTATTATCTACCTTGGTGGCCCCCTTTTTCCATGGTAAGCTTCCCATTTATGCCTTTTATCCCATCTTGAAAAGAAATACAAGGAAAAAACGGTTGGGTGGAAAGGTTGCCTTTTATCTACAGTAGGCAAGCTTACTCTGATTAAATCTATCCTCACCTTCATCCCTATCCATATACTCTCTATGCTCAATTCTCCAAAAGGCTCATTGATTCCATAAGGACGATATTGTACACTTCAAGAACATTTTCCTTTTAGTATCAATCATGTATAAAGAGAAGATAATACGCTTGTGGACAGCCTAGCCAATTACGGTGCAATAAGATAATAAGATTTTTTCTCTCCTTCAACTTCTTAAACATATGATTGCTTTGCTCTCTCAGGATCGTGCAGGTCTTTCATCTATTTGGCACTAATTTCCTAGATTATTACTTGGTTTTGTTGGACTTTTCTTTATGTTTCTCCTTTCAGCCTTTTAGAAACTTGGTTTTTGAGCTTTATCTTTCTATTCTTGTAATCCCCAAATTTTCTCTTTCTTGTAAAATGTATTCCTCTGCATAAGTGGTGATAATCAATAAAAATGGGGTACCAACATCTTTCAGAAAAAAAAAAAGATTATAGCTAGCTTCGGGCTTAATTAGCCGGCATGTAGTGCTACTAGGGGTGGGCTCCGACTTCGACGGAGTCAGAATGCCCACCTCCGACCTCCAACTCTGACTGGGGTCAAAGGTCAAAACTCCATCCAACTCCGACCGAAGTTAGAGTTCGACTTCGATCGGAGTCACAACTTTGAGCTCCGATTGGAGTAGAAAATGGGCTCTAGCGAATAATCTGTGTGACGTTCGCTTGAGACACACTTGAGCGAAGGCTCGAGCAAACAATCTGTGTGACGTTCTCTCGAGCCACACTTGAACGAACGTCACCTGGAACCAAAAAATTCGATTTTTACAAAAAAGTCAGAGTTTGGAGTTGGAGTTCGAAGCTCACATAAGCTCCTATAATGACTTCGACTCTGAACTCCGACTACTAGAGTTAGAGCGCCAACTCCAAATTTTGCAAACTCTATCTCCATCGAAGTCAGAGCGGAGTTCGGAGTTCGAAAATTTTGCCCACCCCTGAGTGCTACCACAAACAGGAATTGAAACTGGAACATGATAACAAGCTCTACATGCTTTAATTAAAAGAATATAAAATGAGATGAAGAAGAAGCTATAAATAGTGGAAAAATACGATCAAAAACCTTTTCAAAAAGGTTTTGATACGTACCATGTAAAAGATGAAAATAATATATATATATTTATCAGTATGAGATCTTTTTTTTTTTTTTTCTTTATCAGTGAGAGATCAAAATATTATGTGGAAGAGGAAAAAAGAAATTAGAAAATAAACTAAGAGAGAAATAATAATGAATTCTATGTGTTACATACGGCCACATGAATGACTCGATACACTTTATTAAGGACTCGATTCATGACAAACCGACCCACTCTTGTAAATACAGACATGAGGTGGCTAACTATTAATTAACTACTCATGACAAAAAAACTACTACTACAGCATATATAATTAATTCAACTAAGTTAACTCTAATATTAGATCTCTTTCGCAATCACTATTTTAAATTATTCTATTTTTTAAAAAAAAAAAATAAGATAAGTTTGCCTGGAAATTAGTCTAGGAAATAGCTAGATGTTGACAACAAGAAGAACAGTTAATATATGCGTCTTATTATACCCGCTTCTTCGCCTCAGATATCGACCAAAAATAATGGTACGAGCAACTACATACAGATGTTTGGGACATTGGAAAGGACGAGGAAAATGATGCTAAAACATGTTTTGAAATGGACGAAAAACGACACATGTAATTTGGGTCGACATTGGAAAGATAAGGATTGATGAAGCATGTATATATATATTTCAATCATTTCATGATTGTGTCTTTTGGCCTTAATGATATCGATGCATCATTAGATGATTAACTGATTACGTAAATAAAATAACTGTATGTGTTTGGGTCATGATGATCATCTCCAAATACATATATATATATATATATACACACATACATATATATATATATATATGTATAGTGGAGTGACCAATCTCCCTTTGACAGGTTCCTAATTAATTACGCAAATAGCATTAAATTTTAGAGTTTTAGCTAGGGTTCATGTTCACTTCGATGCGGGCCGGACAGGGTAATTTGAGTTACGTACGCTACTAATTAATTGCAAGTTAATTGGTAGGTAAACACACAGCTTACTGCATGTGAGATAGTCAAAAAAAAAAAAAAAAACACTAAATATTAATATTAAATTTTTTAATATAGATTAGTCTAAAAAAATACACGAACAATTTTTTTTTTTTTTCACGATGTTTGAAGAGAGAAAAGGGTAGTGATAGGGTTACTATCATTTTACTACTATTTATTATTTATAGTCATGTTTTTATTTTTTTATCATTTTTTAAGTATTTTTTTAACATTCTTAATCATTAAGAAAAAATTAAAAATATATATAATTTTATTAATAGTTAATTTCTTAATTATTAAGTAAAATTAAAAATTAAAAAAATCAAAAACAAAAAAAAAATAAATAATAAATAAATAGGAAGAGAATAGAACCTATCAATTTCCGAGAGAAAAAAGTCCTCGAGCATGAATGGAATATGGAAAAAGAAACATGGTAAAAAGAGATGAAAAGATGTATGCACGATTATCAAATGGTTTTGAGTATTTTTTTAGTAAGCTGTACATAGATATTATCAAATCAAGTATCATGCAGGGTAGAGTACTGAGGTGACCCATTCAAAAATATGCATATTTGGGAATCTTATCTTTGTCTGTAGACAATGAATTATTACTTTCAGACGTTGGAGTTGAAAAAAAGAAAGAAGAAAAATAGATGCTTTTTAGTAAAAAGATTGAAACATTTGAGCAACAGTAGCTAACATTTTTGTCCCCATTTATATTTACCAAAGTGCTTTTGCAGGCCAGCCAATATACTCCTACTAGCCTGTTCAGGCTGTTCTCTTCCTCTCACACACTTGCACATAACTTTTCGATTCTCTCACTCTGTCATTTCTGATCAGTTCTATATACGATTCCTTAGGCATTCTATTCTGTCTTTTAAGTTTTTTTTTTTTTTTCCCTTTTTATATGATCTCTTATTGCTAAGATCAGTGTGCCTGCTAAATTTCATCTTTAGCTGAACCCAATAAAGCTTAAGCATTTCATCAACTCCATATACAGTCACAAACAGCCTTTTACTGCTGCTCTCAATAAAAAAACTAAGGAGGAATTATAGAGAATATGAAAAAAAATTCAGCCACAATAATATAAAACGCCTCATGTGCTTCCCAAGTGATCACAGCTGTTGCACCAATGGTGATTGGGTAGTACTGCTGTAGCCAGGGTACGCAGAAATTGTTGCACAGCTTGATTCTTTCTTTTTTAATTTCTCCCTCAAATATTGAAAAAGAAATATATATATATATATATATATATATATTTATACATATGTGTATATATATATATATGGCCTTTACTTTGAGAACAAGAGCTAGCATGATGAAAAGCTAGTACCATGGGTTCGTGATAATTCCCCCCGAGAGAGAGAGAGAGAGAGAGAGAGAGAGAGAGAGAATATCTATTAATTAGTCTCTCTCTAAGAGATGGCACGCAATACCTTGGATTTTTCTTCAGCCTTTCAACGGAAACACCCAACAGCAATCATCATGCCCTCTTCCTCGCCCTTCCCTCTGACCCTCCACCTCCATCATTACCCCCTCACCACTCCCACCCATCCCTTTTTCATCATCATCCACCAACCCCCTGATGATGATCTTCACCATCACCTACAACACCCTCAAAATCCAGAAGAAGCAGCAAAAGGAGGAGAAGAAGAAGAAGCAGCAGCAGCAGAAGAAGAAGGTTTCCTTGTTTATGAGAAAACCCTACTTTTAAGTTTCAATCTTTTATGATTGAAGGGTCTTTTTCATTGAAGGATCCAACAGCTCTTGCGCCATGCTCTCGGGGAATCAAGCGTCTCGGTCCGATCGTTCGCTAGATCAAGCTATTACAACTATATAAGTTTTTTTTTTTTTTTTAAAAAAAAGCTTTGGCTTCTTGATTTTTGTTTGTCATTTTTATATCTGAAGTAAACATAATTAGCTGCTTTTAATATGTCCTACGCATGCTTAGTTTGTTTTTCCGTTTAGATGTTTGCAAAAAGAAGGAAACAATATAAATATTGTATTTAGCCATGTGTGCTTGTCATTTAAGAGATCTAAATTAAATCGTGATCTTCCTTTGATCTCCTTCTCATTGGGAGTTTTCTGGCTTTGATCTGTTTGGATAGTACTGTTCGTGCAATCATACTTATGGAGAATGTCATGAGCACTGTTCCTTACCTAAGCACGTAACTAATAATTAGTGCTTATCGGTTTTATATTATATTCTCCAGTACTACAGGAATAAGGATAGTCATGAAAGTGTTTGGTCCCAGCGTTATAAGCTGCAAGGGCGGATACAAATATAATTATTAATTAGTGTTGAGCTAGCTAGGGTTTGCCATTTCATGCCTGCAACATATTAAGCGGTTGTTTCAACTTGAAGATGATGGTCTGGTCATGACATGATTGACTACTGACCACACAGCTAAAATGATTCAAATTCATCATGATATGCATATCTATTTAATTATATAAAAGAAACCATAAAATTCGAGAATGAAAGAGTACAAAGAGAGACTCCCAATCGGTTCAACTCTCAGACGAACGCTTACGCTTAGACGTCAAATCGGGAATGAAAGGTATCATTCAATATGGTGTAGCATAGCAGAAGTGTATGACTTCAAGCAGAATTGTATGACTTCAATTCCGTGAGAGAGCGTTAATAGAGCAGAAGCAGCAGTAGAAGAAAATATATGAACGGTCCCGACATCTCTCTACAAATATTTATCTCTAAACCCCTTTCTTTCTGACCCTCATTCTCTATTTCTTTTAAGTTTTAATTTTCAGGGTGTCGTACGAGAGGGACATGAACATAATCAACGCTGCGTCGTTCACCGTCGAGAGGGAGGACCACACAATCGGCAATATTCTTTGCATGTACTGCCTTCGATTTGCTTATTCCATTATCTTAAGTTAATAAAACTCTTGACTTCCCCCCCCCCAAAAAAAAATAAATAAATAAATAAGAAGAATCAATTGGATAAATTAAATTAAATTGTTTTTATAAATTCCAATGTATGCTAGCTTAAAAGGATGATGTCGCGGTCGCACTAAGGGATCTGATGCCGCGACGAAGAATGAACCGATGGAGTCGAAGAACTACCGGCTGATCTTGGCGTCCATGGCGTTTGGTTTACGGAAATTCAAGTTGCAGTGCTTTGTTTCGGGAGTGAAAATTTTAAAAAAACTCGAAACTTCTTTTTTTTTTTAATAAAAAAGGAATAAAAAGAAAGAAAAACGATAATTGAAATGGACACTTGGCAATAACATAAAGAATCCGCGTGGTAGTAGTGCGATGTGGAATGCCTGTCTACTGTATACTATTGTTGGCAATAATTGAAATAAAAAATAGAATCTCGAACTGTTATGTTTATAGAACGGTAATCTTTTAAAAAATAATGTTTCATTATAAACTGTTATAATTTTTAAATTTTTTTTTATTTTCTTATATATAAAGATATAAATCGATTCAAAACTTTATTCAAAATTACTATTTTAACATTTATATTGTTTCTTCAAATTAAACCGTCCTATTAACCGTTTGGATTTTCTCCGCTATAAAATCTTATCTCTCTCAAGATCTCTCTCAAACACAACAATAATTCGTGCATTGCGCGGATTATAGGTTCATTGTAAATTAATGCAGATGCATGTAAATGCTTTTTTATTTTACTTTTTTTTTTTTTTTGCGGGGGTGGGGGAGGGGCTATCATCATGTGTATGTGCATGCGAATATGTATACATGGTATCATGTGTTTGATCACAGTAATTTATCTGTGTGTACTCCTCTAATCATACGTACTTATGTTCAGGCAAAAGTACCTCAGAAGGGCTTTTTCAACCCGTTTATGGACATTAATTCCTTATTGCAAGCTTTTATATCTACCAATACCTTAATAATTACGTACAATCTACCAATACCAATACCAATACCTTCATCCAGTTCTCTAATATGAACGTACATGAACCTGGTTTTCTAAAGCTACTAGCTCGGAACATTTTTCATGTGAAAAATGATGTTTTAAAGATTTTTGCATTAGGCAAGGAAAATTTTTTTACCCTTTGGCGGCTCTTAGTCCTCTGACTGCCTATCATTTTCCACACAGTCAGTACTACTTTTACTATTTTGAACAAACAAGTGGCCGCCAGCCAAGCTTTTTTGAAAGGTGCGGCTACTGTATCGTTCTATGTTGACTGTTGGCGTACCGTCCAGTTTAATTTTTTTTTTTTTTTTTAATACATTTAAATATTTTTTAAAAGAAAGAAAAAAATATCAATACATTTAAAATCACTTCCTTAATTATTAAGTTAAAAAAAAAAAACAAACGATCAAATAGAGTGGACAAAGTAATGTTTCTCTTTTTGAAATAATCTTCTCTCTAAACTGCGGCTTCAATATACAATATCCTCTGTACATGTGCTGATTATGAACATTTTTTCCACCTTTTTTTTCTTTTTCTTCTTTCGCACCAGAGAAGAACATGCATGATCATGTATTTTCATGGTATATTATATACATAACATGTAAATATTATATATATATATATATATATATATACTAGCTTGCCTTGAAGTTGAAGTACGATTAATTAACGATTAATCAATAAAAATGAGGCCGAATATTATAAAGTTGTAATTAACCATGCTTAATATTTCAAATTAATAAAAGTCTTACTAGTTTAGAAAATAATGTACATACGTAACACACACATATATATATATATATATAATTATTGGGAGTCCCATTTATATAATATGCCTAATCCTATATATATATATATATATATATATATATATATATATATATTATGTTGACTGGAGCTCCAAGTTTGTTGTCTCGTGGAGCATGCGCGTTATGTATATTCTGACTGATGACTCGCACTGAACCCTCAAGTTTGACCTAATCGATCTCCATTCAAACTCATGATTCTAACGTGTTGTCGTACCTAGCTACTATATATATAATATTTATTATTTATTTCTCGATCGATGTTCAATTTGACTAGTGTACGTAGATTGTACCTAGCGTGATATTTGGACTAAATTATATATATATATATCTATTAATATCCCACCTAATATATAATAAGAGGAGTAATAAATTGCATTAGACTGTACGTAAGATCATTCGCGTCTGATCACTATCAGATATTAGAATTAATTCATACTCACTATATATATATATATATTTCAGAGTACATTTAATTAATGAATGGCATAGATCATCATGACTAAACAATGCTATATATAAAACTGAAAGAAATGGACGATACACTGCGACAAATTTGAACTTTTGGGTCGAAACTATTTTAGGACGAACAAAATTTCCTCTCTAAAAATCATTTTTTGGGATGAAATTTCAAAAAATTAATAATTTTACAAAATTGTTCGAACGGTTTTTCTGTGACGAATTAAATCGTCTCAAAATTTTTTTTCTGATCGAACGGAAGAAAATACGTTCGAACAATAAAATCTTGGCAGGGAAATAATTTATTATGGAGGGGAAAGTTCACAATCGTTCAAACGATAATTTTTTGTATTCGAACGGAAAATATTTGGTGGCAAAACCTGACGGAAAGGTTTCTAAATCGTTGGAACGGAATATATTTAGTTTGAACATATTTAAGCACCACATTTATACATTCAAAGGTATAATATTAATCTCGATACGAAACTCAAATTATAAAAAATATATATCATATATACAAACTCATTAATTAATTTTATGTAATTAATTTTAAAATATTTTAATGATTTCTTTTATGTTAAATAAAATTTTTAGTTAAATAAATATTATCAACCATATATAACATACTATAAATAAATAATTACTCCAAAAAAGATAAAATATTTAATTTACAACTAAAGCAAATTATCAAAACACCATATCTACTTTCCATAACTATAACAAAAAAAATATAAATAAAAAATAGAAACTACTGTGCCGCGAGGTCTCTATACACATCCTCGACGGCAGCTAATTGTCTATCTACCTGTGCCAGTCGAGTACTAAGCGTGACCTGAGTTGCATTATTGGCATTAATCTATGTACATAACTCATTAGCCTCTGTACGTAACCCAGAGACGCTAGCCATAATCTCTGTAGGCAACTTAGACATGACAGTATGCACTACATCGATCACTGCTGATGTGTGTATGCCGATCTCAGCACGCAGTATGTCGGCCATCTCCTCGCGAGTAGATGTGCGTGATGCCTCGGCCTGTGTAGATATCTCACCAGCTAATACTCCAGTATCTCCCGGCTGTGCATCTCTCTGAATATCAGCCCTGTCAAGAACAGCTCCACGAAAACGAAATCTCGAGTGTCCTGTGCTATGTGACAGGGTCGTGCTATTGATCGGTCTCATGACTCTTGGGAACGCTCAGCAGCTTCTAGCACTACCCCGGCATGTAGCAAAAATCGAATGATGAGGAACCCAAATGACAATATATCTTTGGTAATGAACCGAGCCTCTGATCGGATCCTCTCAAGTATATAACCCACGAGGTTGATTGGAATGCCACGAGCGACCCGTATAATAAATCTCGCTCGATCCATGCCAACCTCGGTCTTGTGTTGCCGAGGCTCAATATTGTTGGCGATAATCAAATTCATGATCTTGAAAAAAGAAGATAAATATGCCTGCCTAATACTCTTCGTCCCATTGTACAGCGAAGCATTTGGACCAACAATCAAGTCTCTGACCTCATAATCAACAAGTGTATCGATCTCATCTGTGTAAACTTGTCCCTCGTCCTGAGACATCTCTGCATCACCTGAAGGATCAGACTCTCTAGGCAACAGGTTTGGATAGGCATCGAGAAGCCTAGGAATACCGAGATATGCAACGAGTTCGTCCAATGAAAATATAACAAGAGCTCCTCGGACACAGATCTTGTATGCCCCTCCATCGTCTAACGCGGTTGGGAATTAGACCTGAAATGCACTTGAAACAAAGTGGTTCGTCTGTTTACATGCCAATTGGGTGGTATACATTGTTAATGAACGAAAGAGCTACATTTTGTGAGTGGTTGCAGAAGATTAAATTATCGGGCGGGTATGCCTCGAATTTAACAAGGTGTGTGTGAACAAATGACTGGAAAATTACTGGACTAAAAAGTCATGATTGTCATGTATTTTCGTATATTTTCTGTTGGTATCTGTGAGTTCTTGACCAGAGATGTGCAGGTTACGTTAATTGAGCTGGGTGCATTTTTTAAAAATTTATGTGCTAGAACGTTGAATGTAGAAGGTTTGGATCGTATGGAACGGAAAATTGCAGTTTTATTGTGTAAGTTAGAGAGTATTTACCCACCATCATTCTTCGACATCATGGTTCACTTATTCGTTCATTTGCCACGTGATGCTCGACTTACAGGACCAGTCCAGTATAGATGGATGTATTCCATTGAACGGTTTTTTAGAAAGTTGAAACGCACAATGGGTAATAAGGCCCATGCAGAAGGATCAATTGCAGAAACATATATTGATGATGAGTGACATACATTATGTTCCAAATACTTTCACGGCGATGACACAAGGTTTGATCGGCCGGAAAGAAACTTTGATGTTGACCAAGTAAGACAGCAGAATGGATTTTCTGTATTTTCCCAACAGGTACGTCCACTTGGTGCTCAGCGTGGTTATGATTGGTGTGAAAGGGAGTTCGAGAAAGTTCAGTGATATGTGCTAAATAATTGTCCAGAGATATAGAGCCAGTTGAAGTAAGTTCAAATTAATTGTTTAAAAAAACTGGGAGTAAATGATATAGACCAGAGACATGAACAGGAAGTTTCTGAAATGGTTCAAACAACGGGTAATGACATTAATACAGATGTAATTTTGCACTAACATATTTTAAACAGAGAGGATTGTTAACGGTTGAATATTTATACTTTATTTAATATGTAGGTTGTACTAATACATGCGAGTAATCCGAATGATATATCAGACGAACTATATGCACTGGTGGTGGCCCCTCGAGACGCTCAGCTCGATATTCTTCATGTATTTCTCGAGGAAGTAGGTATCACACAATTGATCAAGAACTTTATAGAAAAACACAAAATAGTGGTGTCCTTGTCGAAGTGAGTCATGATGGAGACAATGTTGATTTCTATGGAGCTATCATAGATATAATTGGAATGAGATATTTTGGAGAGCTTGTGGTTGATATATTTAAGTGTGATTGGTGGGATTTAAGCAATCATCGAAGGGGAAAATGCCAGGATGAATATTTTCTGAGTATTAATACATCAAAAAATTGGTATGAAGATGATCATTTTATTTTGGCTTCCCAAGCATCTCAAGTATTCTATTTAGACGATCCTCAGTTAGGAAATCAATGACAAGTAGTACAAAAATTTTCTCCTTGAAATATTTATGACGTTATCCTTGAAGCGGAGGGACAATATGAAAAAGAAGATGATTCATCTACTCAAGAAGCATACTAAGAGAGTCAACCTGCCTTTAATTTATTTGTGGATTTGAGCCAGTATGAGATGATCCCATTACATAGGAAAGATATTGAGGCTGAAATAGTTAAGGCAACAGTTGATCAAAGTGTTGACTCATCTGAAGTATTTATAAATGATGAGAGCGAATCTATAGATGAAACTGATACAGATGATTGATTGGTTTTATATTCACATTATACAGTATCTCGCAATTATGCCACCAAAGAGGAAGGAAGTTCGCATCTCATCTCCACATGTTCCTAACTCTCCGTCTGACTCACCATTAGAGACTAACTCTACAGATCAAGATAAATAGCTAATACTCATTTTTTCAATTAAGATATATGATAATTGAAATAAAGTAAATAACTAATATTATTTTATAGAGATAACAATACAATCTCATCACGGACGAGGCACTACTAGAGGTGTGACGTTGTAGAAATATCGTAAAGTATGTAAGATTAAGGTTAACATTCCTGATGAACATACTGGAGGCGAGAGACAACAAGTAGCTTGGCTTGCATCGCATGTGGGTGCTCTTACACAGACTTATGCACCTTTGGCTACGAGTTCATGGCATAAACTCCCGCAAGATGTGAAAGAGCTTATAAAGAAGCATTGTTTGGTACGTAATATTTAAATAATAAATTTTTATTGATATTATTTAATATTCTTAATGATAATATCTTTGTATATATACTTTTTCAAGAATGATTTCGATCTAAATTTTGGTCGGAGAGAGGAGTGTAAGACTGTCGAAGAGTTGATGTGAAATGCATTCCGCAAGTATAAGGCGATGTGTCACGAGCATTACAAGAAGTACGAGAACAAGGAAGATGCACGCTAGCATCCTTTTCTAGATGTCCGACCTGAAGAATGGGGAAAACTTTGCGACATGTTTGAGGATCCATCATATAAGGTAAATTAAATGAATTCTTTATGTGTCATATTTGTAATTTTCACTTACTAACTTTTACAACTTCTATGCAAGAACGAAGTTCTATAAACAAAATGAATAGATCGAAGTTAATGATTCATCATCATGCAGGCTCAAGATCATTCCATCGCCTTTCTCAGAAATTGGTAATGTATTTTTTTTTTATTCTATATAGTTTGTTTTTAATATAGACTTTATATCTCAATAATGTCTCTTGTAAAAAGAGTCAGATACCAATTATGATCTGACAAAATTATATGCTGCATTACATACTAATAGTAATGGAGAGTGGACTCGTCCCGATGCTAGTGAGAATTATGTAAGTATTATAATTTCTTTTAATTAAGCATATTTAAATTATTGTATCAATATTAATTTTATATATTTTGTGTAGGATAAAATAGCTGCCCTCTGTGCTGAAGCTGCATCAGATCATAATTCATCAACAAGTGATGTTGAAATTTTGCACAAGTTCTAGGTCAACGTTCGGGTTATTTGAGGGGTTTGGGTCGTTGTGTAAAGCCTTTAGGCTCTTCATCAACGTCAAGCACTACTATAATTGCGTTAGAGAATGCAAATTCTAAGATTGAATAATTGATGACAAAACAGCAGGAGTTAAAAGCTCAATTGACGAAACAAGCAAATATGGAGATGTGCATAAAATAACAAGAAGATCAACAAACAGATATACAACTCCAAATGCAAGAACAAAAAAGACAGATGCAGCTTCAAATGCAGATGCTTATGCAACAATTCATGCCTCCAAACAATTGAATCTCATTATAAGCGTTTTTACATATTGAACAATTATATATTATGTACTGATAATCTTATTAATACTATTAGTAATTTATTTATTTAATTCTGACTTATTAGATTAGATTTATTTATATTGAATAATTTGTAATATATTTTGTACAAATTAACGGAGCTTGCTGCATGTGCGAGGATGGAGCTTTTGTACTGTGAAATACAGGATGTTGATCCTGCCGACATCGATGACTACTTGCCATGCCGGGAAACGCCTTAATTCCTTGGACGTTGATGGTGGCCGGTACTAGAGATTGTGGGGAGGGGGGGGACCAAGAAAAGGACCTGGCTAGGAGATTAGGTTTTGAAAATGAAATATGGAAGCTAGCTAGGCCGGGCGGTCGATTATTGCCGAGTCTTTTTCTTTCTTTTTTTTCCTATTGTGACCTGCTCTAATATCGAGGGCCGATAGACTAGATTTGTCAATTCTCATTTTATATTAATGCGATTAGATATTGAGATGAAAAGAAATTTTTTTGATAAAATATTAATAAAATTATTTGAGTTATGATATTTTATGAGATTTTAAAAGAGGAGAGAGAAAAAAGTTAAATAAAAAAATTATATAGTTAAAATATTATTATAATATATATTTTTTTTTTGGATTATAAAATGTTGAATTATTTTTTGTATTTTTTTGAAAGTTTGATAAAGTTATAATAATTAGGTAATAATTAGATAAAAAAATTGAAAAGTTAAAATTTGAAATTAAAAAATGTTTGTGTTTGAGTGGTGTTTAAATGTTGTGATTAGATGAGATGAGATGAAATGAATTGATACTATCTCAACATCCAAACGTCCCCAATTATAAATTTGACAGGCCCATACTAAAAGTTAAAATAAAAATTAAGTCAAAAATATATTTATTTATTGAGTTTTGCTACTTATCATCCTCACATAGCACACACTACATTCTTTGTGTTTTTTTTTTTTTAAATTTGTTTTTTGTTTTATTCTTCTTAAACGAATTGAATTCTTCTACTCATTATTCATATACTATACATTTAATAAGAAAAAAAATATGGTATGTGATGTGTAAGAATAATAAATAGATTTTGTTCTTATTTATTATATGAAAAATTATATACATAAGCCGGTTTTACTTTTTACACCACACACCGGTCTAATTTCTCCACGTCGTGATTCTAAAAAAAAACCCACCCTCCCCTCTGAAGCCACACACCTAGGGTTGTAAATGAACCAGTATGTTCGATAGTCCGCTCGGTACTCGTTCGATTAAACTCGAATCGGACTCGACTCGTGAAAAAAAAAAAGCTTGTTCGAGAAAGTAGATACCTGCTCGATTTGTAAACGACACATACTCGAAAAAACTCGACTCGATTCGGCTAAGGCTCGTTAAGGCCCGCTCGTTTATGCTTGAGTCGACTCGTTAGCTCGACTCGATTAAAACTCATTCATATATTGATTAATATATACATACTCCTATGTGTGTGTACACACACACACACACACACATATATATATGTATTAGCTAATAATATAAGCATACCACTTTTATAATTAAATATATAATATGTAATCTAATTACTTATATCTATATAGTGAATATATTTCATATGTATATTTTATAACTTGTATAATAATTAGTCGATAAAATTTAATAATTTCATATATTAGGATGTGAGAACCATATATGAAATAGATATATGCTATCATATTAAATGTATGTATTAATAATATATGTAGGCATATAATATATTATTATTTTGGATAAATATCAACCAGTTAGATATTAATTATTTATAAATTTTTTAAAATTTTATAATTTAATAGAGATTCTACTTGGTAGTTGTATAAATTCAATATTAGATCTTTTAATTTTTCTTTGTTTAATTTATTAATTATTAAATCTTATTCAAAAAATTAAAAAATAAACAATTCGAGCTCGAGCTCGAGCTTGGCTCGACTAAACTCGATCTCGTTTGTGGGATGAGCTCGAGCTCGAACTTGAACTCGAGTTGAGAATTTAGCTTACCGAGTCGAACTTAAATAAAGAATAAAAAAAAATCTCGAGCTCAGCAAGCCAATAATCGGCTCGACTCAGCTCGGCTCGATTACAGCCCTACGCCCACCTCGGGAAGGACTCAGTGTGAGAAAATCATGGTCTTCATCAATAGATAAGAATAGCAGTGACCCTATGTCCAGTTCTCTAACCGCACATGGAGCGATGGCTACAAGGAAACTACAAAATAAGAAAGCAGATGGAAAATCTCAAGTAACCTCTCATGGCCTAGCGAGAAAGGATGCTTTGAGTGGCTAAGAATCACAACACATCAACCAATCGGGTTTATCTGTAGCAAGAAAAAAAAGGTTCGTAATGTTGTGTGGTTTCATCTGTAGAAATACAATCTGGTTGTTTTATCTTGAATAATTATTGTTCCTGCCAAACACTACCCCCACAAACCCATGAATCCACTAAAGCGAAAGAAAATAATAGACGAGCCTGAGGGAGACGAGATTTACAGAGATCGAACGAAGAGGGAGATATTCGTACGAAGGGTAGATACTGTTGTTTAGGGAGAAGCTCGGGAAAAAGAGAAAAAAAAATTAACCTGACAACCACGTGTTTGGATGTGCAGTTTAAGAGGCTAATGTATTAGGATTCCTCGATAAAATGTGCAACCAAACGATGCCTTACAAAATTTATAAGCATGAAATATTCGTACGGTTTTCTAGTAATTTTGTTATTTGGAGCTCCAAATAGTTGTTTCAAGTTGATGTAGACTCGGGCCTGCTGATTTGTTGTGCGTTTGGGTTTCATTTCTTGAGAAATTGACTGCCAAGGCCCAAAACCATTGTCATTGCATGGGTTGGATTTCATTTTTCAATACGGTGGGTGCGAGATCCTGCATGTCAAAAACTGTTGCTTTTTTATAAACAACTTTCAACAAATCAAGTGGGATCTTTTTAGACAAAAACACCCATCAACGGAGACAACGATGCATGTATCATCCATATCTCCCATATATATTATTTATCTCCTCTTCACCACAAGTAGTATAAACTTCAACTACGACCCTTGATCTTCTTGTCAACTCCTCCACCATCTTTATCCTCGAGGTATTCTAGAACCCATGCATGCTACTACTTACTCTCACCATAATATCTGAGCTTAATTGGTCTTCTCATCTGATTTGAGAATTCTAGATCTTTCGACTGGGTTTTCATGTTTTAGTTGTTTTACATTTTCTGGGGTTCGATCGGTTATCGCCGGCAAAACTTGTGACTTATAATTTTTATCTACTGTCTTTTTCGCACATGATGGGTTTTCACAGTTCCTCTTCCCATGTTTTCAACTATCTCTTTTGTTAGATATTTGACCTTTGGTGATCTGTAGCTTTTCTGTAACACGCATGCCCAAGGCCACGAAGTATTAATTTATTTAGGTTAATATTTATGGAAAGTCCATTTGAGATTTTATTGAGTAAGTTTGAATAGGTTACGGGTCTAAAATTTTATTTTGGTGAAATATGAATTTTTATTGAGTTTGTTAATTACGTTAAAATCATTTAATATTTTATGAACAAAGTAAAATCTATTTATTTGATAATTGATCTGAAAAGTTATGGGATTTATTGGGTTATTTTGGAATTAGAGAATAGGCCAATTGGGAATTTTGGAAACTTGGCATATATATATATATATGGGGAAGATCAAGAGATTCTTAGATCACCAATTAAAATGATCCAGCCCACGAAAGGGCCCAAGTCTAGTTACTCAACATCCAGACTTGTATATTGTAAGTCCCTTCCTCTTTCTTTCTCTAGGGTTTCAGTTGTCTCTCTCTCTATATATATACATCCTCTCATGCACGTAGATACATATCTCCCTCAATTAAGGTTGCTGCACATCCCAAATTTCGTCACTTTCTTTTCTTCTATTTCTCTCTCAAGTACAAGCATATTGTTCACGCTTTATAAACTACCATTATCAGATTTTCAAGTAGTTGCGACACCTCCACAAGCCGCACCCTTCCTCCACGTTCAAAGAATCAAAACCCGAAGCCCCACGTCGCACTCTTATCTCCTCCACGCCAACCCAAACCGCAAGCCACTGCATCCTCCCACGTCAAAACTCTTTCCACATCCACCGTGAACAACCATAAAACAGTCGTTGCAAACTCCAATCCACATTGAGCATGATGCCTTCCACATCAGGTTCCACCACGTACTGCCAACCACCGTAGCCCTCCTCTCCACCATGGCAACAGCCCCAGATCGCAAACCACCTCCCACAGCCCACAGGAAACCAACAACTCCACGACCCTCTTAGTACCCGGTCGCACATTTAAACTGCCATAGTTATACCACTGCACCTCCTAACACCACCACCGATAGTACCCAACCCCACCTTAGGGTCGTGCTCCACCCCACCTCACGGTTGCACTACCTAATAGCCAGCCCCTGTTTTTTTTTTTTTTTTTTTTTTTTATAGTCAAAACTAAGCACGGCCAAAGGAAGCCCCATTTTCGCAACTGCATATTGCTGCCAAGTCGTAGCTTTGCCACCAGCATCCAAGCAGAGGACCACCGCCTCATGCCTCTTGCACCCACAGTCTTCCAGCGCACGCAGTACCGCCACGCAAGCCTCTCCCACATTCCCTCGATTCCAGCCACCACTTCACGCCGGGAACTCCAAACCGTCGCCACCCGGCACCATGAAACCAAGCCACCATTGCACACATAAGAAACAAGTGTCTTCCATTGCCCAAAAAAAAAAAAAAAGAGCAGCTTTCCCATCAGGGTGCTTAAGCCACTGCTCTCACTCTAGGTTAACAGCAGCAAACAACTCTCTCTCTCTCTCTCTCTCTCTCTCTCTCTCATCAGAGTTTCTCCACCACACACGTGGGAAGTGGAGTGCACCACCGTGATTTTTGCCTCAAGTCACTGTCCCTACGCACGACGTTGTTACTCTCTTGGTAACCTCTGCTGCCAAACTTTTTATTTTGTTTCTCTCTCGCCTGTGTTGCTCTCAAATAAAAAAGGACTCATAAAACTTATTTTTACAAAGGGTAAGCTTTGAAGTTTTAATTATCTTGCTCACCTTAGCGTGTTTAGCCAATTTCTTTTAATGGGTTGTTCACATGGGCTTTTGGTTTTAGGCTAGATGTAATATTGGACTTGTGTTTGAGTTGGGTTTTATGGTAAGAGATTATTAAGGTTGGCTTGGATTTTATATTATTTATATATATATGTATATATATATCTCTTTAAGTGGGCCAATTTTCTGATGGGTTAGATTTTTAAGTTGGATTGATTTTAATTATGGCAGAACACCACTATAATATTTTGTAGTAGGCTAGGCTCAAAAGAGATTTAAGTGTGAATGCCTTGAATATGTGATGTTCGGAAAGTCACTTTGTGGTTTAGTAGTAATTGGGTTAGAAGAATTAGAACTATAAAAATTGGTTTCGTGGAGACGTTTAATTGTGTCGTTTATTGTAGTTGTGTCAATTTATTTGTGTTAATAGTTTGTATTAATTATGTTTAGGTGACGATCAACTTTGCTTGACATTGTTGTGAAGATTTTTAGAAAAATTGAAGAGTCAGGTAAGCGGGATTCCTATACTGGACTTTGCAATAAAAGAAAATAGAGTGAGGTTGATTTTATGGAAAATGTGCATTATATGTTTTGAAAACAAAGCTTGAAAATAACCTCAGTCATGTGTTCTGCATTACTCATGAAACTTTGTATAACAAGAAAATATTTTCTGTCATGACTGGTGTAGACATGAGAATCTGAAATTTTTTACATAGATTAAGTGAAAATGCTTTAAAACTGTTTTTGATTATGTGAAAATGATAAAGATAAGTTTAGCACTTTATTTGATATGATATACATTTGAAAAACTTTTGGCATGGCTTTCTGATTCTATTATGATTCTGATATAATGATTATGGTTCTGTTATATGGTTGGTACCAATACTTCTGATATGAGTGCACCCACTTTGAAAACAAAGTAGTTTTTCTGGTGTTCTTTCCTGTGTGCACATTCGGGTCTTCGAGAAGGAATAAGGAAAAATTTCACATTCTGATACTAGCTGGTTTGGCCATCGGGAATAGTACAACCCTACCACGGGAGTTAAACATAGTATATGATATAATATAATATGGTTGATATGATACGATACAATACGATATAATATGAAATGATATGATAAGATGAAGATATTTCAGTCATGTTATGCCAAAGGGTCTTGGAATATGAACAATGGTCTTTCAACATGAACAATTGTTTTTAGAATATGAATAGTTTAAAATGTCACTCTGGTTTTTATAAGAATATTGAACACAATTGTGTGTTTTAAAAAAACTATTACTCATTGTATTTCATGAGTGACGACTATATATACACAGCTAATGTTAACATAAAATGAATGAACACATTAATGTTGCTTGCTGTACAGAATATTACAAGAAACAAAATAAGGCAAGTAAAAGCAGAGTTAACTCCAGGAATGGTGCTCAGCTGTGATCACAGAGGATTTGTTGTGCATGATTTTCGTTATCATTTGTTACGCCCCCTTAAGATGGTGCTCCCCTCAGTGACACCAATCTTCGACCGTAAAAATTGAAAACGTGGCCGTGATAAGGCCTTGGTCATTAAATCAGCAAGCTTGTTGTGGGTGGACACATGGGCGACTTGCAAAAGTCCTTTGCTTATGTAGTCCCTCACAAAGTGTAAATCAATTGCAATGTGCTTCATCTTCGAATGGAGCACAGGATTGAGTCTCAACTGAGTGGCACTAATATTATCATAGATGGTTTTTGGTGGTGATTTCATGGTGATCCCAAGTTCACAGAAGAGAGATTGAAGCCATGCAAGTTCAGAGGTTGTACTGGCGAGTGCCCTGTATTCGGCTTGAGTGGATGAATGAGCCATGGCTCGTTGTTTTCGAGTGCACCAGGAGATAGGATTAGCTCCAAGAAAAATAATGTAGGTTGAGGTAGATGGTCTATCATCAATACTCCCTGCCCAGTCAGTGTCTGAGTATGCGAGAAGATGAGGTGCAGTTGAACAACGAAGCTGGATGCCATGATAAATGGTATATTTGAGATAGCGTAGGAGCCTCTTGACTGCTGTTCAATGAACTTTAGAAGGAGAGTGCATGAATTGAGCCAGCTTATTGACTGGAACAGCAATGTCTGGGCGAGTTAGCGCAAGGTACTGAAGTGCACCAATTACACTTCTATAGGTAGTGCTAACAGCTGGGCTTGAACCATCATTGAGCTGAAGTCGATTTGAGGTGGCCAGGGGTGTGGTGACATCTTTACCGCCTTCCATTCCTGTTTTATGCAAGAGATCACGCACGTAATTGTGCTGTGTAAGAAATAAGCCATTTGATGTTGGAATAACTTCAACTCCCAAAAAGAAATGAAGTGGCCCGAGATCTTTTAGAGAGAATTGAGCGCCAAGCTGTGTAATAATAGTGGTGATGAAGCCATAATTATTTCCTGTGAGAATCAAATCATCAACATATACAAGAAAGTATGCCACAATGTTGTGTTGTTGATAGATAAACAGAGAGGGATTCGAAGCAGATTTTACAAAAGCAATGCCACAAAGGCAATCATGCAGAGCTCATACCAGGCTCTCGATGCCTGTTTCAGTCCGTAGATGGACTTTTGAAGATGGCAAACATGATGAGGATAGGTGGAATCAATAAAACCAGCTGGTTGGGCCAGGAAGACATCCTAAGTTAAATGACCATGAAGAAATGCGTTGTTCACATCTAGTTGATGGAGGGACCAACCATTCATTAAAGCAAGTGACAAAATAATTCTGATAGTTGCAGGCTTCACAACAGGTGAGAATGTTTCCATGTAATCAAGTCCAGGGCGCTGATGAAATCCCTTCACGATCAATGGAGCCATCTGGTTTACGTTTAATGCGAAAAACCCATTTTGAGCCAACTAAATTCTGTCGTGAGTTGCCAGGAACCAACTTCCAAGTATCATGTCGAACAAGAGCAGTAAACTCCTCACTCAGGGCTTTGCGCCAATGAGGATCCTTGAGGGCTTGATGGACACTAGTTGGCTCCAAAGTGGATGGAATTGGATGCTTGGTTGCAAGGTAGAACCTTTTTGGTTTATGAATATTGTTCATGGATCGGGTGACCATGCGTGTTGGTGGAGGAGGTCGTGTGTCCACAACTTGGTCAGTGGCTGAGAGAGCAGGAACCATGCACAAGTTATCACTATCAGAGGAAAAGACCCCAGGGGTGACACTAGTGCAAGGCGAGGATGACAATTGTTGTTGGCCAGCATTTTCCAGTATGGAACTTGAGATAGTTGGACCATTCGGACAAGATGTGGATATAGGAGGCACAGAGGTGTCAAGTGTCAAGAGTGGAGGGTTTGGGGACACGAATGGAAGTGTTGGTGAAGCTTGTGAGTTTGAAAGATGAGGAAAGACAGACTCATTGAAACGAACATGGCGTGATAGGAAGATCCTATAAGTGGTGGGATCGAGACATTTATATGCACTTTGGGAGGTTGAGTAACCAACAAAGATACATGGTCGGGACTTGGGTTGCAATTTGTGTTGAGAACACGGTTTGAGCCATGGAAAACATAGACATCCAAACACCCAAAGTTTGAGGTAGTTTGGATGGGAGCGAAACAGAACTTCGAAGGGAGATTTGAGAGAATGCAGATGTGTGAGCATTCTATTAATTAGATAGACGGCAGCCTGAAATGCCAAACTCCAGTAGGTGGGAGGAAATGTGCTTGGTGGAGTAAAGTCATGCCTGTTTCGACAATATGCCGATGACGGCGTTCAACCACTCCATTTTGTTCAGGAGTTTGAGGAGCAGTTGTTAGATGACTTATTCCATGTTGGCTGAGATAGCCTCTAAGCGCAACAAACTCACCTCCATTATCGGAGTAGAGATGTTTGATGCGAAGAGAAAATTGCTTTTCAAGTATTGCTTTGAGTTGAGGAAAAATAGTGGAAACCTCAGATTTTAGTTTCATGGGAAAAAACCAACAATATTTTGTGATGATCAACAAATAAAACATAGTATCGATATCCTTCAAGAGAGATGTGAGGTGCAGGACCTCAAACATCAGTGAACAAGTATTCAAGTGGCAAGGAACTCGAGATACTAGAGACATGAAATGCTAACTTCTAACTTTTATTAATAGAGCATGAAGAACATAAGGAAGTAGGAATATGGCTAATTGCTGGTAATTGAAAAGCTTTGATTAAATGAGTGACAAGCTGCCAGAGGGATGCCACGGTGATGCCAAATTTCATAAGAGACACACGAAGTTGTGAAGGCTGCCTTTGGATTGCCAACATGTCAGAAAGATGTTGGTAGTGTGTATATGCCTTTTTCACATGACCCTTGCATTAGTCTCACCCCCGACGTCAGATCTTTCACAAAGAAGTGATAAGGGTGAAATTCAAAAACAAGATTATTGGTTTTGGTAAATTCATGCACTGAAATGAGATTTTTATGGATTTCAGGAACACAAAGTATTGGTTAAAACAACACTTCGAGTAGGTAACTGAAATTTGAGAGTGCCAACGTGTGAAATTTGCAAACCTGATCCATCACCTATTATGACCTCATCGGTTCCATCATACTCTGAATGGACAGAAAGTTTGGACATATCAGACGAGATGTGGTGAGATGCTCCCGAATCAACCACCCAAGAATTTTCGGCAAAGGAGCCAGTAGCAGCACAGTTTGCAGTTGGAGAAGATGGATTCCAAAATTTTCTGCATTGGCAAGCTTTGTGACCCGGTGTAACACAGAACTGACAGACTATAGATGACTAGTTCAAAGAGGAATTTGAGTGTTGTTGCTGTGATGATCGTTGATGAGACTGCGAGTTGTGGTTGCTTCTGTTGAATTTGCCTCGATGGGATGAAGAAGAAGGAGTTTTCTTCTAGTGATAGTTGGAAGTAGCAACGGTGGTTTGTTGCAGTGTCTCAAGACGATGAATATAGGTCTCATGACTGACAAGAAAGTCATGCAACTTTTCAAATGTGAGGGGATTTTCACGTGTGCAAATGGATTCTGCAATATCACGGTATTAAGATCCCAAGCCGTTTAGAATGTAGAGCGTGAGATCATCATTAGTAAGAGGTGAATCCACTAATGTTAGTTCATCAGCAATGGATTTTACTTGCTGGATATAATCTGTGACGCTTTCGGCACCATGATTCAAGGACGTGAGCGTGTCCTCGAGTTGCATGACCCTCGTTCTGGAATGATTGGTGTAGAGCTGGGTCAGTTTGAGCCAAGCTTCTTTGGAAGTGCTAGAAGCAGCAATAAGTGGCATGATACTTTCAGAAACTGAAGCGAAAATGCCATTGAGGAGAAGTTTGTCTTAGCGAATCCAGCGATTGTGAGCAGCAAGAACCTCTGCAGTGGGATTACTCCCAAGCATGGGACAAGGGTTCGAACCATTGATAAAACCCTGTAGGTCATACCCAATGACAAGGCTGTCAAGTTGAGCACACCATGCAGGGAAGTTGGAAGAGGTCAGTTTGTAGGGAAGCTGGGCATTTGCATTAATGGAGATGATGTTTGTTTTGGTAGGAAAGATGGGACTGTTGGAGTTGGTGAGAGAGAGAGAGATGTTTGAGCCATAGTGGAAGTGAAGAACAGAAGATCAACTCGTTTAAGAGAGAGAGGCGCGTGATACCATATAAGAATATTGAACACAGTTGTGTGTTTTAAAAAAAATTGTTACTCATTGTATTTCATGAGTGATGACTATATATACACAACTAATGTTAACATAAAAGGAATGAACACATTAATATTGCTTGATATACAGAATATTACAAGAAACAAAATAAGGCAAGTAAAAGCATAGTTAACTCCAGGAATGGTGCTCATCCTTGATCATAGAGAATTTGTTGTGCATGATTTTCGTTATTAATTGTTAATTTTCTGATAACACATTTTGAGATCTGCATATGAAAATTAAAATGTTTTGTTTCTACATTGCGAACTCTCTGAAAAGGCTAGGGGTGTAACTCGTCCGGTCCGGTTTTGGACAAAATTTAGGATCGAACCGGTATGTACCGGTTTTGTATTTTTCAAAACCAATTACGTCTCGATTATCCTCCTAAACTGGTACTTCCGGTTTTACAGGTTTCCGGTCCGGTTCGGTCCGGTTTTCTATTTTTTTTAAATGTAAAAAACATATAATAAAGTATTACTTCTTATTATAAAATGTTATTAATAATTTAATATATATTATGCTTAAAACATATGATCAATTAAATTTTCATCTTTAAGATTAAACTTTTATCTTATAAATTATAACAACATTATCTTATATATAATTATATTAATAACATATGATTAAATAAATTATAAATGTTCATATTTAAGATTAACATTTTATGTTATTATTTATAAATTATCATATGAAATTTTTTCATATATGATATATAATTATATATATTATATATAAAAATTTAACATATAATTATATATTATATATTATATATATAAATATTTTGTATAATATATAAAATTAATTTTTATATATTTTTTTCTAACCGGTTCGGTTCAGTCTGGTTCGGTCCCGAAAACTACGGAACCGGAACCGGACCGGAACCGGCTGGTTTTCATAAAATAGGAACCGGTTCCGGACCGGACCGGTTCAAAACCGGACCAACCGGTCCGGTTCGGTCCGGACCGGTTTTCCGGTTTAAATTTACACCCCTAGAAAAGGTTCATATTTATATACTAATATATGTTCTTTGCTTACTGAGTTGTTGATAATTCACCTCTTATCTGCACAATATTTTACAGATAGTTTTAATGTTTCAGCTGAGGATAAAGACTAGAAATCATGTATAAGGCTACGTGAACATAGTGGATTAAGTACAAAGATGGTACTTTGGTTATTGGAGATTTTATTCAATAGTTTTGATTTGCTCTATCGACTTGGTATTTTGCAAGGTTGACGTTAATTTTGAGATTTTGTGATTTTTAGATTAATCCTATTGGAGTAGTTGATTTGAAACAGTGAGTTGTATGTTTCATTGTAAACTTTGGAGTCTATGACTATATGGTTGAGATATGATTTTGAGTGAAAATGAGTAATTCTCCAACCCATCCGGGACCGGGGCTTTACATTTTCACACCAACTTTTGACATTAACTTTCTTGTACGTACATCATGAGGTGCCAAAGCGTAAATGTTCTCTAATCCTTTGGTCTGTTGCTTCACCAATTTGATTTCTATTAATTTTAATATTTTCTTTGATATAACATAAATGAAAGTTTAAAATGATAAGGTTGTGATAGATGTCCAATGTAACCCATAGAAGAACAAGAAAAAGAAAGCAAAGATCCTTAATCAGATTAATTTGTCTCAAAATGATTTTCTAGTTTTATCTCCAATCTAGTTGCCTGCCCCTTGAGCTAACCCTGTGTCCTATTAACTTAGAGTATTTACCTCCTTTTTCAATTTTGTCAAATTCTACCATAAAATAAAACTCCCCTTCTATGGCCGCTCAAGTCTTTACATCCTCTTCCATGCTTCATTGGGATCATGATGTCTTCTTGAGTTTTAGAGGTGAAGAAACCAGCACAACCTTCATCTATCACCTCTATTCTGGCTTGTTGCGAATCAGAATTCGCACCTTCTAGGATGAAGATCAGCTCCCAAAAGGAGAGAACATTTCTGAGAAACTAATAAATGTCATTCATGGATCAAGGATTTCCATTATGGTTTTCTCTAAAGGCTATGCTTCTTCTAGGTGGTGCCTTGATGAACTTGTCGAGATCGTGGACTGTACAAAACTAGAGGCCACACTCTTATTCCTACCATCTATCATGTCGATCCCTCGAATGTCCGAAAATAGGAAGGAACTTTTGCCAGTGCATTCACTGAGTGTGAAGAATACGAAGGACATGATACTCAGTTTCAAGCAAATATGGAGAGAGTAAAGACGTGGAAAATAGCTCTTTGCTATGCCGGGAATTGTACTGGTTGGAATTTGAATTATTGTAAATGGAAAATGCTACTTAGCCCCCTAAATGTTATTGCTCAAAGTTATCGTTCGAATA
Organism: Juglans mandshurica; assembly: GCA_022457165.1. Classification (NCBI taxonomy): domain Eukaryota; kingdom Viridiplantae; phylum Streptophyta; class Magnoliopsida; order Fagales; family Juglandaceae; genus Juglans; species Juglans mandshurica. The sequence goes on along the minus strand of CM039632.1, from coordinate 12,756,726 downwards.
TTTTTTCTATTTTACTTAGTGATTAAAGAAGTGATTATTAGTGAAGTTGTATATTTTTTTAGTTTTTTTCTTAATGATTAAAGATGTTAAAAAAATATTTATAAAAAATGATAAAAAAAAATAGACTACACATTTGTGCTAGCAGTACGCCCAGCGGTAAGTGTTGGGTAGCCCGCTAGCACCACCCATTGTGAATATAGGTTGTCTCTAGCTTCCCATGTTTTTTCCTGTATTTCTTCTTTGTTTTTAGGGTAATGCTACTATGCCCCCTAATTTATACCACTCACTATGCTCCCTTAGTGTAACACAACAATATGATACCACGTGTCTTATTAAAAAAATTTAAAAAATATATATTCAAAACAAAATGGCTCCCGAAAACACAAAAAGAAATACTAAGATCATAGATTCCTTCTACCTATTTATGTTTGTGTTTTCAATTCTTTACATTCTTTTAATAAGACACATGACACCACATTATCAAGGGGACATAGTAGCGGTATAAATAATGGGACATAGTAGCATTTTCTTTGTTTTAATATGTTCTTTTTAATTGATAAAAGTAAAGAGAAGTTCAGCTAAAATGGACCCAAAATGAAGAGGGAGGGGGAGGGGGGACATGTTAGAGGATAAGACTCCATGGGATATTAGTCTGAAATAATTGGGATGATAATATCAACTTTTTTTTTTTCCTTTTTTTTTTTTCAATTTCTTGGTCATGCTTAGTGTATTGATTTACTTTGATTTTCCTTTATTGGTCAGGTACGAATCAAGATTTATCGAGAAGGTTGTTCAAGAAGTTTTCATGAAAGTGAAGCTTGCTAGATTAGATGTTGCCAAATACCTTGTAGGATTAGATTCTCAGGTCAAACATATGAAAGATCTGTTAAATCTCAAAGCAGGTGATGTTCACATTATTGGCACCTTAGCAAAAGCTGTCTAAAACCAAATATGTGATGGATTTGAAGGAAGATGCTTTCTCTCCAAAGTAATATCTTGAAAATAAAGAATTTGAAGATTGACAATATCGATGGAGGAATCAGATTGATAGAGGAAAGAATTCATTGTAAAAAGGTTCTTGTTGTTCTTGATGATGTCGATCACATGAAACAAGTATATAATTTAGTTCAGACCTTTGAATGGTTTAGTTCAGGAAGCAGAGTGATTGCAACCACGAGAGATAGGCATTTTCTAACTCAATTTGGCGTAAATGGACGATATAAGGTTGAAATCTTGAAATCATTTGTATCTCTACAAATTTTCAATGGCCATGCCTTCGGATTGGCCCAACCAAGAGAAGGTTATTGGGAACTTTCAATCAGTGCAGTGAAGTATGCTGGAGGACTTCCATTAGCTCTAGAGGTTTTAGGCTCTTTTCTATCGAAAGGAACCATTGATGATTGGAAACAAAAATTAGAACAGTTACGAAGAACTACAGACTTGTTTTGGAGTAGAAAATCCAGAAACCCGTGAGTTCGCTCAACTGTTACTCAATAGTAGGCTTGAGCAAAGCTCAACCTGTGAGTTCGATTGAGTCTCGCAAGACACTGGGCTTGAGCGAGTCACAAACCCTAGTGCTCACTTGAGCAACGCTCTACACATTGCTCGAGTGAAAGACATATTTTTTCCCAGATTATGGTTTCCAGCGCCATTTACTATAAATATGTAATATTTTACTTATTGTGTACAACTTTCAGCATATTTTTGAGAGAGAACTATTGTTAAGTGAGTGCATATTGTGTAAGAGAGTAAAAAGCCTTAGAGATTATAATCTCCTCTGGTGAATAAATTTTCTGCAGCCATGTGGACTTAGGCAATTTTTCGGACCACGTATATTGTGTGTCGTGTGTTTGATCGTGCTTGTTCTATTTGTTTGCCATCATTGGTGTGTGTATTTTGCACAACAATTGGTATCAAGAGCCAGTCTGATATGAAGGAAAACAATGGCTGGAGACAAAGTGAAAGCACCCGGGATCGAGAAGTTCGACGGCACTGATTTTCGGCACTGGAAGATACAGATCGAGGACTATCTCTATGGGAAGAGTCTCCATCTTCCACTGTTGGGAAAGAAGCCAAAAAGCATGGATGATGCTGAGTGGACCCTATTAGATCAACAGGTTCTAGGGATTGTTCGGCTGACCGACCTTGTCTAGAACAGTGGCATACAATATCAGTAAGGAGAGAACAACGACGAATCTCATGACGGCTTTGTCAAGTATATATAAAAAGCTGTCAACAAATAACGAAGTGGACATGATGAAGAAATTATTTAATCTGAATATGTCGAAAGGTATGTCTATGGCCCAACACTTGAATGAATTCAATACGATCATAGATCAACTGTCTTTTATAGAGATTGAGTTTGATGATGAGATCAGAGTGTTGATTATGTTGGCATCGCTACCAAATAGTTGGGAGGCCATGAGGATGGCTGTGAGTAGTTCAGTCAGCAAGATGAAACTAAACTACGACGACGTACATGACATGATCCTTGTTAAAGAGGTATATAGGAGAGACTCTGGTGAGTTCTCGAGTTCAGGATCAGCCCTGAATGTTGACAATCGGGGCAGAGAACATGACAGGTCAAGCTCCAAGAGTAGGGGGAAGAGCAAGATGAGATCTGGGCAATAGATCACGTGCAGGGGTTGTGGCAAGCCGGGCCACATCAAGAAAAATTGCAGGAATCAAGAAAGTGCTTCGGTTGATGCAGTGAATGTAGTGGTTGAAGAAATACATGAAGCCCTAACTCTTGTAGTGCACAGTCTGTTTGATGATTGGGTGTTGGATTCAAGGGCTTTGATCCATAGCACCTCACATCGAGAGATCATGCAAAACTATGTTGCTGGTGATCTTGGGAAGATGTACGAGCTTGGTGGAGAGGCATTGGATGTAGTGGGAGTGGGTGATGTGCGCATCACACTTCCAAACAAGGGCGTGTGGACTTTACAGGAAGTCAGACACGTTTCAAAATTGAGAAAAAACCTGATCTCTGTGGGACAGCTTGATGACAGCGATTATGCAGTAGCATTATCTGGAGGAGCTTGGAAGATCACTAAGGGTGCGCTCGGTTTAGAGCATGGTAAGAGATCTAACTCTTTGTATTTAACATCAGGGTCTAGTGATGTACAGGGAAATATAAAAGTGTAAAAAGGCAGGTTTGATCGACCGAAAGATATAAGGAAGCCAAAGGGAGTCAACTTTTTCGTTCCTCATGTAAGCTTGGGGAAGTTGGCTAAGGTTGCCAAGATTAGTTCGAGACCGGATACTCCTAGTGAAGTGGGATTTGTGAGTCGCCCAGTGGATGTGCTGAATAAGGGTGATGTACGTAAGAGACTAAAGTTGGGCTCGACTTTAGTGCGTTTTCCAGCTTGAAGATAGGATATGTTAGCTGAAGAGATGATAGGGCTTGGTTGGAAATAGTGGATGGCATGTAGAAAACCAGTCTCCAAGTGGGAGATTGTTAGGGTGGAGACTAGTTTTGGAATAGAAAATCAAGAAACCCGTGAGTTTGCTCGCTTGTCGCTTGATAGTGAGCTCGAGCGAAGCTCAACCCGTGAGTTTGCTCGAGTCTTGCTAGACACTAGGCTTGAGCAAGACAAACTCTAGTGTTCGCTTGAGCCAATTTCCAATTTCCAATTTCTGCAACACATCTTAATTTACTACCCAAGCACACAAATCCTTAAAAAACATACAGAGTTTGGATATGGCGACACGTATATTAGATATCAGCTTCCCACGAATTCCCACAGGTAATAACTTTTGCAAAAATACATAACAGTCATGACTTTCCAATCTAATGATTTTTCAGTCATCAGGTCTCACGCATATACCAATATTTAAAGCATAACCATCTGAAAACTTCACACCTTGCAACCATTTGCAGAAGTTCATCCTCTTCTCCCTCATCATGGTAAAACATGCATGCGGCATGACCACTCTATTGCCTTCCACCCGCAAATGTAGATTATGTTTAATTCTCATTCTCTCAAGATCTTTCCTTGTCTTGATTGTGTCTTTCGTCTTTTTGTTAATGCTCATCAATGTACCCAGTATATTATCACAGATATTCTTCTCTATGTGCATTACATCCAAACAATGTCGCAACATGCTGGACGACCAATACGGCAAGTAAAAAAAAAATACTATGCTTTGTCCAATTCAATTCTACTACGCCTCATTTTCTTTTGTTCTTTTCCCGACCTTTGCCAAAATTATTCGCTCTAACATGTACCAGTTGTTCCACTATCTCTTCCCCAATCAACTCATTTGGTGCAATTATATCCTCTACTCTCCCATCAAACTTAGTACATTCTCTTCTCCATGCATGATTTGCTGGTAGATAGCGTCGATGACCCATGAAATACAACTTTTGAGAATATTTTGACCACTCACTAGCAGTTTCTTTATTACACGTTGGACACGCTAACTTCCCTTTTGTACTTTAGCCAGAAAGATTCCAATATGCCGGAAAGTCATTTATCGTCCACATTACCGCAGCATGCATCTGAAAAGATGTCGACATAGATGCATTATAAGTTCTGATGCCTGTTTCCCATAACACTTTCAGCTCTTCAATCAACGGCTGTATGAATACGTCAATGTCATTCCCAAGTGATCTCGGGCTGGGGATAAGTAAAGTTAACAAAAAGTTGGGTGCCTTCATGCACCTCCATGGTAGAAGATTGTACGGAATCAATACTACGGGCCAAGTGCTATAACTTGTACTCATATTCCCAAAAGGGTTGAATCCATTGGTTGTAAGTCCCAGGCGCACGTTCCGAGCTTCTATCCCAAACTCTGGGTATTGATTATCGAAAGATTGTCACGCAAGTGAGTTAGCTGGGTGCCTCATATATGCGTCATCCCTAACTCTTTTCTCCTTGTGCCACCTCATATCGTGAGCTGTTTTCTTACACATATATAGTATTTGCAACTTAGGTCTCAAGGGAAAATACCGCAACGCCTTAACCGGCACGTTTTTCTTACTCTTCCACCTCGACTCTCTGCATACAAGACATGTTTGTTTCTCCTCGTTCTCCCTCCAGAACAAAACACAATCATTCTTGCATGCATGTATGAACTTGTACTCAAATCCTAATCATTTTCTCAACTGTTTCGCTTCATAAAATTTCTTCGACAATGCATACCATTCGGGAAGCACCTCGTTAAATAAGTCCAATACCATGTTTATTGCTTTCGTCAACATCCCACATAATGACTTAATGTGAAGCAATAGCACAATAAACGATATTTTGAAATGTTTTGTACAACCTGGATAAATCTTGCGCTTTGCATCTTCCCACATTGAAGCGAAATTTTCACAATCAGTCCCTCCGCCACTTGAGGCATTGTCGTCAACCTCATCCATAAACATCCCAGCTCTAATGTCACCCAACATCTCCTCAATCTCATCCTGCTCAAAATCATCATCCATGTACCTCAAATAATTTGGATGATTGACCAATACATCTGCTGACTGTTCATATGGCTCACCATGCAGTACCCATTGGGTTTACCCTAGATCCATACCTTTCACAAATATATGACTTCCAAATTCATCCAACCCTATCGCACTCAAATTTTTACACCCTCAACATGGACATTTAATGTAACCACGACTATCAGTAGAGGCTCGTGCAAAATCAATTAAGGTTCTTACTCCACGCGCATAGGGTACATAATCCTTTCCAAGTCTATCGCTAAGACGCATCCAACTTTTGTCCATTTCTAAAAATATCTATATATTAATAACACGTACATTGAAAATTCACATGCATGTCATTCTCCAATTCTCATTTTTTTTTATAAGGTAGTTGGTCCTATCCCATTCGAGATTATATTATCCATATTGCACAAATCTCGTCACTCTACTACTTTCCACGTTAGTAGAAATTTTGGCAGCACCTCCCCATAGTTCTCCAAGTATACATATTCAAATAGAGGGATAGTGACCCTACGAACAGCATACCCGAAGAACAGTAGAAGAAGACACCGAAACTTCATATCACAACGTGGAGAGTAGGAGTAAGAAAATATGCAATACAAATAATATAATCTCAAACTGTCTACATTGGACAATTCATAAATGTACACTAATTCTCAAACGGGTTTAAGGTTATTTATGCAATGTCATACCATATCTATCAAAAAACACTACAAACAATATCCCATGTTATTTGAATTAATAATGTCACCTTCTAGTAGTGTTATATTGTTAAACTAGAGAGAAATGAAAGAATATGTGAGCAAGTTTCCTATCAGTACACAACGAGGGAGAATGATCTTTTTAAGAATATTTAATAAGTAATTATTAATTATAGTTATTGTACGTATATTATATTTTATATATAGTTAAGTCATATACTTTTTTTTCTTTTTTTATGATCAAGTTTTATACTATACTTATAATTTGAATAATAATCATATTCTAACTAAATTAGTATGAATATATTATATATTAAATATTAATTCTCATATTAAATGTTTTTAATCTTTACTTAAATTAAGTTCCTAAACTTATAATTTTCTTGTTAATGAACAAATTCAAAAAACACCAAAAAATATTATATCAAAAAATTCACATAAATCCACAAACTAAATACAATATATTTCTAACCATATAAACATATTAAAATTCACAAACAATACTCATAATATTTTAAATCCATATCAAAACATATTCACAATATTCCTACAACAATATTTCTACACATTAATTCATCAATGAACACCATAAACCCACAAAGTATTCACAAAATTCACAAACAATAATCACAATATTTCAAGACTAAGCATAAAACCACAACAACATGTATAAACATATTGCTAAACTTTAGAAATATACCTAGCACTCACAAATTCAAAGAACACCAAAAAATATTATATAAAAAAATTCACATAAATCCACAACCTAAACACAATATATTTCTAACCATATAAACATATTCAATAAAAATTCACAAACAATAATTACAATATTTCAAATCTATATCACAACATATTTACAATATTCCAACAACAATATTTCTACACATATTAATTCATCAATGAATACCATAAACTCACCAACTATTCACAAAATTCACAAACAATAATCACAATATTTCAAGACTAAGCATAAAATGTATAAACATATTGCTAAAGTTTAGAAATATACCTAGCACTCACAATATTCTCTTACAAATCAAAAGCTTCCAACTTGCCAAAACAATCAATCCTTCAAAAAATTACAACACTAACTTATTAAAAGCATATATATAACAAAAACACAAGACAAATATCATAAAATTCAAGAAAATATAAAAGAAAAATAGTTTTTCATTACCAAAATCAATGGAACTAAAGTTTCAAAATATTAATTAACCCTCTCTCACTCTAACACTCTCTCACTCTAACTCTCTCTCTCTCTAACCCACGACCCTCTCTCACTCAACTCTCTCTCACTCTAACCCTCTCTTTTTCTAACCCACGAAGACCCTCTCTCATCGTCTCTCTCTCTGGGTTATTTGAGCCCACGGGAGAAGCTGCAGAAATGAGTCTGCTGCCTCCCGTTCGTGTATTCATTCAAAAAAAAAAATCTTTAGATGTAACATTCAAACTTTAAGTTGTACGTTCAAACGTTATATTATCCCGCCCAATTATTAGATGATGTTCGAACGTTCAAAACTCAGGTAAATTTTATGTGGATAACGTTTGGACGTTGTCTATACACGTTCGGACGTATCTTCCTATGACAGAGCCCAAAATCTAGCGAAAAATTTCCCGCGCTTTTATTTTCATGTTCAAACGTTAAGAAATTTGGCGTTCGAACGTTTATAAGTTCCCAGTGATTTTCATTGACTAACGTCCGAACTTTTTAGATCATCACAGAGCTGCCTAAATCGAGCGAAAAATTCCCCGCACTTTTTATTTTCATGTTAGAACGTTAGAAAATTTGGCGTTCGAACGTTTATAAATTCCTAGTGAGTTTCAGCAACTGACGTTTGAACGTAAAATTTTAACGTCTGAACGTTTCAGATCATCAAAGAGGTGCCTAAATCAAGCGGAAAATTTCCAGCATTTTTCTTCTCGTGTTCGAACGTATTATAATTTTACGTTCGAATGTCAATCGATTTCCTCTCATATATCTCCATTCACGTTCGCACGTTAAATTAAAACGTTCGAACGTGGAAAGATCATCACAGATATGAGGAAATCGAGCGGGAATATAATATTAACGTTCGAACGTAAAAAATTAACTTTCGAACGTTACTTTTATTCAATAGTTAGTATTTATTAATATAATAGTTATATATATGTATTTTTTTTTCTAGATAGTCATAATATTTCTCTTCAATATAATCTCTTTTTATTTTTGAAAATTTGAGAAAAATACTAACCTTTTGTGACTATTTTCTTCTTTCATATAACCCGTTTGTTCGTGATATTCTTTGTTACTTATTAAATTCTTCTTTACTCAAGGTATATATTTGGACATCATCTCCAATCACTTGTGAATATGTTGGAAAAAAAATGTTCATTTTTAAGATTATGAGGGGTAGATGCCTGGATGAGTAATCTGGACTATATGTAGTATACTATATATACTATATTATATACTATATTGTAGTATACTATATATATATATAATATAAATATAATACACTATATATAGTCTATATATAATATACCATATAATACATTATATATATAATACACTATATATATACTATGTAGTAATAAGTTTCTGGAACCACATCATCTGAGGGTCATAATTTGTTAATTCCAGATCGAACGGGTCTTGGGAATCCATCAGAGGTAATGGATTGAGTATTTCTTTGATTGAATTTAATGGCTTCAAAATGAGGATATTCTTCATAAACATAAGTATATAATTTTCTTCTTTAATCCATTGATTAATAATCCTGTTTATAGTTAATAATTGATTTGATTTATAAATTTCAAACAATGTAAAGAAATGTATATTAATTTGTATTCCTTCTAAGTACTCGTAATATTTTTCTTTAATAATCTCTTTTTATTTTTGTAAAAGTCGAGAAAAATATTAATATTTTGTGACTATTTTCTTCTTTAATATAATCTTGTTTAAGATATTCTTTGTTAATTTTAAATTCTTCTTTACTCAAGGTGTATATTTGGGAATCATATTTTGTGATACCAAAGACGTAAATCTCAGGTAATAAATAGCTACTAATAATATTATATGATAATAATAATAATAGGTGGTATAACCAGCCATATGCATGAAAACATTTATAACCGACAATATGCATTACTAATATATGTTAATGTTGTTAGTAATATTCTAACTTATACTCAATAAAATATGGTCTATGAAAAAATTATAAGAATGATTGTATGCCTTGTTATAAATGCATACAATCATTTACTTATACTGTGAATTATTTTTCCATTATATATAGTATTAGTGTATAGTATTAGTATATATCTAATAGTATTAGGATATGAACTAATAGTATTAAGATAATATTATATATTATAACATTATACCATATAATATATTAGTATACTATTAGTTTAATATTATATATTATATACTAATAGCATTACTATATATTATTACTATATAGTTATATAGTAATACTGTATATTAGTATATTAGTATATTAGTATTATATATTATGTAATTACTACATTAATATTAGTATTATGTACTAATATAGTAATACTAATATTAATATTAGACAGCTAACCGAGAATTAGGATATACCATCTGGCAAAAAGAGCATAATTAATTGTATTAGTGTATAGTATTAGTATATATGATATTTAGAAATCATTATATATGATACGAAAAGACAATCATTTCTTAGAAAGTTGCAATCAGCTTCTCATTCCTCTATCGTTGTTGTTAGTAATACTTTGATATATATGATATTTAGATATTTTGGAATGAATAAAATCACAACAACATGTATATACTAATAGCATTACTATATAGTATTATACTAACAACAACAATATACTATATATAGTAGATAGCATTATATATAGTATATATATAATACTATATATATATATAATATAGTATATAAAATATTATATATATATATATAATACATTGTATTCTATATATATAGTATATAATATAATATATACTATAAATATAATATTTTATATTATATATTAACTATATATAATATACGTTATATATATAATATACAATATAATATAGTAGATAAAATATTATATATATATATATATAATACATTGTATTGTATTATTAATATATTTTTGGGAATTAAATCAGTAAACGTTCGAATGTTTCGTATATTTAAGCCCAAAACCGAAACGGGAAACTTCATTCTCAAAAGTAAACCGTTATCTTTCCACTGTCCCACGCCGCCGTTCAAACCGTCGCCTTTGCCGTTAAACCCCGCCACAACTGTCACAAAAAGGTAGGCCTCCCTCTTTTGTCCTCTTACATGTTTTTTTTTTAAATTTAGTAGGATTTTGTGTAAACTCATGTTAGTGGTGGACGGATTTTCAACTCCATTTTTCGGCCACCATGGGTTGCCATTGGCCAAATGGTCACCGTAGAAATTTTTTTGAAGTGTATACTTCATTTCTATGATGGCATTTGGCCACTTAGACCAGTGGTACGTGATTTTCGATAATGGTTGAGTCGACTCAGCCATTTTGTGTCAAAACGTTCGAACGTTTTGACAAAACATTCGAAGATATGACGTTACAATTGCATAGCCCTTCCACATTCGAACATTCACACTGATACGTTCGAACATTTAATTTTAACATTCGAACGTACATCTTCTTAATTTATCTGCCATTTTGCCTTCCACGTTTAATTTACGTTCGAACATACAAAACATATGTTCGAACGTAATAATACGTGCGCGCGTAAAAACATACGTTCGAACTAAAAAAACATACGTTCGAACATAATTCATTTTTGTTCGAACGTAAAAACCATACGTTCGAATGTAATTTATTATGTTCGAGTGTTAATGTAGAGCAGTTTAAAATTAATGCGAAAGATGCATCAATAGTACTAATAACTTTTTCAGTAATGCTACATACAGTCGTGGAATGCGCAAACGCCGTGCAGTCGCTTTAAAAAAGAGTGGGGTCCACTATTAAAAAATTAATTTCTTTTCATGTGGGTCCCATATTTATTCTCTTTTTTCAAAGCAATTGCACGACGCTTGCACACTCACGACTGCAAGTATCATTTCTCTAACTTTTTTTCTTTTTCTATTTTAAGGATATGGCTCATCCTCTGCATACTAACCCAGAAACGGGGGAGAGAATGAGTCACTTCAAACACTGCTCGGATTGGGGGTCGTACTGTTATGGTAGAGCGAGAGGTCCTGATCAATGAGTTTGACGAGCTCAGATGGGAGCAAACGAATCTCAGAGATGTGTTCATCAGTAGAGGCTAGGGAAATATCTGCATATTGAGGAAGAAGGTATACCCCTCAATGGTTCGTGAGTTCTATATAGGATGTGCTCCATGTCTCAGGATGCATTCTCTCACACCATGACTGTACGCGGTGTATCATTTGATATTTCACCAGATGTGATAGCCGAGCTACTCGGGATTCGTCGAGTAGTTGAGACATCGACTACAACTGACTCTAAGATTGGTGACACAGCCGTTGTTCATACATCTACATCTGCACATGGCACACTCGATGCAGATGTAGGCACTTCTGCATCATCTACTGGACGTGATGCCAGAGATGCAGACCGGTCAGAGGTTGAGGGTATTGACCGTGAGCGTTGGGATGATGACCGAGATGAGGATTTTCACATCCTCACTGGGAGAGACCGCACGCAAATCGAGAAGAAGAACGCTTTCAACCAAATACATCTGCTACCTTTCTTCCGCATGTTCCAGCTTATTGGTGCAACAAACCTGGACCCTATGACACATAAGACCACATTTAGTGGGACTTGGACACAGTTTTTTATACGAGTGGCACGTGGAGATCTCATCGACTTGCCACTGCACATCTTTGAGAGGATCCATTACGAGACGAGCATCGTCTTCACGGACAAACTCCCATATGGTGTCATCATCAGCTGGCTATTATTTGCTCGGAGAGTGCCACTCCAGCTAGAGGAGCGGGTCACAGATCAAATGAGCCCCCTCGACATGAGCACGCATCAACGTAGCATTGGACAGGCGAGGGAGTATCCTCGACGTTAGCCACCCCCTATAGCGGATCTAGCTCCTTCGACGCAGCCTGGGCCCAGTGTAGGGAGTAGTAGTCAGCAGCCGATGAGTACATCTGCGGGAGATGCGCGGCCTGCTTGAGTTGATGCGGTGACCTTACAGTTGACTGCACGTATCGATCAACAGATCGCGGCTGTAGAGGAGTCTGTCGCTGAGATTGCCCATCATGTAGGTATCCTCAAGGAGAAGGTTGAGAACTTCACTGAGGAGATACGGAGTACAAATTTCGTGAACAACGCATTCACGTGAGTGTTGTTTACGAAATTCGTAGATATTTTGTATTTTGTTTTTAATATATATATGTAAGGAACAATATTATTTAATATATCTATTGTTCTTTAATTTCAATTCTCAATCTTTTTTTAATGCTAGATTTTCCAAGTTTAATACTAAATCACTCACTTCAAATATATATAAACATAAATATATATTTATATATGTATATATAAATATATATTTATATGTATAAACAGAAATATATTTATACATATAAATATATAATTACATTTTACAAATTGTGTGTATATAAATATATATATTACAATTTTTTAGACTTGTTCACAAATTATGCACTATAAAAACCACATCATTTTTAAATTAGAGTCATATTTAATTTAAATATACAATTAATGTTCGAATGTAACTTACTAACGTTTGAACGTTGGCGCCAAAACATTTTACGTTCGCACGTAGGTAGCCACAGTGTTCGAACTTATATGCGACGTTCGAACGTAAATTTGCTCTATGTTCGAACGTTAAAAAAAAAAAAAAAAACTCATCTGTCTTTAGTGACCGTTTCCAAAAATCGTCACAGAAGATGCTTTTTAGTGACGATTTGGAGACTGTTACAATTTCCGAACCGTCACTAAAAATCAATTATATTGTAGTGTAATAATATCAGCTCACTTTTCTTCTTTTTTTATTATTTTATTTACTGGTGCTTAGTATACTAATTTATTTTGGTTTTCCTAAATTTGTCAAGTATAAATCAAAATTTATCGAAGAGGTTGTTGAAGAAGTTTTCATGAAAGTCAAGTCTGCTGGATTAGATGTTGCCAAATACCCTTAGGATTAGATTCTCGTGTCAAACAAATTTGTCTATTAAAGCTCGAAGTAGGCGATGTTCACATTATTGGAATCTACGGGATGGGTGGTATAGGTAAAACAACCGTAGCAAAGTTGTCTATAACCAAATATGTATGGATTTGAAGGAAGTTGTTTTCTTTCCAACGTTAAAGAAACCTCATAAAGATGTGAAGGTGTAGTTCGTTTACAAGAACAACTTCTTTCTAATATTTTGAAAGCAAAGAACTTGAAGATTGATGATATCGACGGAGGAATCAAATTGATAGAGGATAGAATTCAGGGTAAAAAGATTCTTGTTGTTCTTGATGATACAGACGATATGAGTTAAACAAGTATATAATTTAGTTCAGACCTTTGGATGGGTTGGTTCGGGAAGTAGAGTGGTTGCAACCACAAGAGATGCCAATTTTCTAACTCAATTGAGAGTAAAAGAAAGATTTAAGGTTGAAATTTTGAACCGATTAGAATCTCTTCAACTTTTCAGTTGGCATGCTTTTGGAATGTCCCATCCAAGAGAAGGTTATCAGGGAGTTTCAGCTAGTGCAGTGAACTATATCTGCAGGAGGACTTCCATTAGTTCTGGAGGTTTTAGGTTCTTTTCTATCAAAAAGAACCATTGATGACTGGAAAGAAAAGTTGGAAGAGTTACGAAGAAGTACTCCCGATGACAAGATTCAGAGAATCATTAGAATAAGCTTTACATCTTTAAGTATGAATACTAAGAACATATTTCTTGATATCACATGTTTTTTCATTGATATGAACAAAGAAAATGTCATTGAAATATTCAAGGGCAGTGGTCTCACTCCAGGTATTAGTAATGGTATTCTCATTGAGAGGTCGCTCATGACAATCTTGGCAAAAGGTTGAGAATGCATGATTTGTTACGAGATGTAGGGAGGGAGATTGTTTGTGAAGAGTCATTTCGTGACCCTGGAAAACGTAGTAGAATATGGTTCCACGAGGATGCTTTAAATGTGCGCAATCATACGGTAAGAGGCATTGCTTTATATATTTCTTTTAAACATTTCAACGTAAATAAATATATATCTACCCTGCGTATGGTGTAGACCATCTGCACGAGACTTTTGTTCATAAAACATTTTGTTTTTGTAGGGTTCGGATGCAGTGGAAGGTCTCGCTCTAGATCCACGTGCACTTAAAGAAGAACATTTTCAAACTGAAGCTTTTGCAAGCATGAAGAATTTGCAGTTGCTCCAGATCAATGGTGCACATATCAATGGATGTTTCGAGCACTTATCCAGAGATCAGCTAAGATGGCTTAGTTGGCATAAGTGGCCCTTAAAATTTCTTCCGGAAAATTTGCATCTAGAGCACCTTGTTGTACTTGAAATGCAGTGCAGTAATATCAAACAAGTTTGGAAGAAGAACAATATAGTATAACAAATCTTACAATAATGTCTTTTATTTTTCTATTGATGTTAAATGTACTACTTACAAGGGCGTCTTCTTATTTAATTCTTTTTGTATGATTTTCTTTTTACAGGTAATGAACAAGTTGAAAGTCCTTGATCGATCTGATCAGCTACTCGAGAAATCTTTCCAAATCATGACCAAACTTCTTGCAAGTCCCAAATACTTAGTTGCACAAGCTTGGTTGAGCTTCACTAGTCTCTTGGCCATCTAAAAGGTGTTGTGTTGTTGGACTTGACGGCATGAGAAAACCTTATTAGCTAGGAACATTCGTAAATGCATCTCAAAATTAAAATCTCTTGAAACTCTTGGGTTGTCTGGCTGTAGGGCTGTAATCGAGCCGAGCCGAGCCGGTCTTTGGCTTGCCGAGCTCAGCTCGACTCAAAATACTCGAGCTCGACATTTTTTTTTATTCTTTGTTCGAGCTCGACTCGATAAGCTAAACTCTCAACTCAAGCTCGAGCTCGTCCCACAAATGAGTCCGAGTCGAGCCGAGCCAAGCTCGAGCTCGAATTGTTTATTTTTAAATTTTTTGAATAAGATTTAATAATTAATAAATTAAACAAAGAAAAAATAAAATATCTAATATTGAATTTATACAAGTAACAAGTAGAACCTCTATTGAATTATAAAATTTTAAAAAATTTATAAATAATTAATATTTAACTAGTTAATATTTATCCAAAATAACAATATATTATATGCCTACATATATTATTAATACATACACTTAATATGATAGTATATATCTATATCATATATGGTTCTCATATGCTAATATATGAAATTATTAAATTTTATCGACTAATTATTATACATATTATAAAATATACCTATGAAGTATATTCATTATATAGACATAAGTAATTAGATTACATATTATATATTTAATTATAAAAGTGGTATGCTTACAGTATTAGCTAATACATATATATATGTAAATATACATAGGTGTATGTATATATTTATCAATATATGAATGAGTTTTAATTGAGTCAAGCTAACGAGTCGACTCGAGCATAAACGAGCGGGCTTTAACGAGCCTTAGCCGAGTCGAGTTTTGTCGGGTATGTGTCGTTTACAAATCAAGCGGGTATCTGTTTTCACGAACGAGCTTTTTTTTTTACGAGTCGAGTTCAATTCGAGTTTAATCGAGCGAGTACCGAGTGGGCTATCGAACAGACTGGTTCATTTACAGCCCTATCTGGCTGCCTAAAATTTAATGAAGTAGTAGAGAAATTTATGGTTTCAAAACAGCACACCACATATATTATGACATCCTACGATACTGGTCATTTGAGTAATCTTAGATCTTTATCATCACTGAGATCTATACAGAAATCCATGGAATTTTGGTGGTCACATTTGTCACTGATGATCTCAGGGACATGGTTGATCGCCAGATGTTTGCTACAAGCTTCCCATTTTGGATTTCGTAGTCTGGATAGACTTGTTCTTAGAAATCACAATTTTTTTGAGGATCAGATTCCCGTTGAACTTGGGAGTTTAACTTCATGTCTTCGAGTGTTGGATTTATCAGAAAACAACTCTGTGAGTAATGTTATGCTTTTCCTTCGTGGTGGCTATAAACTGGTTCAGATTGAAGGCTCAAGTTCTAGATCTTACTTATTCATTGCAGCAGAAGGATGCCACAATCCATCATCTTATTTATGGAATAGGGTGCTTCAGGTACTCTCTCTCTCTCTCTCTGAACGGTTTTTTTTAAATAGTTTCCACAGAGTTGCAGTTTGTAGGAAAGATATCATTCTCTCTGGTAGTGAGATTCTAGATTGGTTCACGCATAAGAGCAATGCATCCTCATTTCCAAAGTTAACAGGAGGATTGGTTGAAGTGAAGAAGTGTGGAGCTCATTTTCAGATTTTTGATGTAGAAAAAAAATTAATGGAGATGGCACGTGCAGTCTAATATGAGCTCTCAAAAGGAGAGTGGGTTGGGGGTAAAATAGTAAAATGATCGAGAGCCACCAGACCACATTTGGAAAAAAAGACAAAAACACAAGAGTGGGGAATAAGGGGTCATGACAAGGTGCAGGTGGGCTTCACAAAGTGGGAAGAGAGGGCATCCTGACACACGCAATGACGGGCACGCACAACAAATAAATGTATAAAAAGCCTTCAGTCAAATGACCAAAGAAGGGAGATCGGCTTCTTCTTCTTCTTCTTCAATTTTCTTCCTCTTCGACTTCTCCTTCAAACTTAGAACAAGGAGCTCTAGCGACCGATTTTTCTCCAGTAAACGTATCCGAGACGACCATTATACAATGAGGAATAAGAGACCATGAGAGACTGTAAACAAGAATATTATAGTGCATTACACCTCCCCAAACGCTCGTGGATGTACGCATTATGCCAAATCACGTAAACCAATGTGTCCATTTTCTCTTATTTTTCTACTCATTTCACCACTATGGACATACGCATAGACACTGTACAACTACACCGGCACACTGCTGGGGGCTCCTAACAACACCAATAGAGGCCCAAGTCACCCCCAATGGGCTGGGAATAACTCTTTTTCCCCTTCCGGCATATTGTGCGATTTTTACATCATCAACAGTGGCGTCGTCTGTGGGATCTGATTTCCTCTCTTCGTCGGAGGTGGGAGAAAGACGATTTCTCAGCACACTGAATAAATCATCAGACGAATGGACAACACTCTCCTAGATGAGTATTCTCAGTTTTATTAACTTTTACATTTATAAAAACCAATGATGCTACAGAAAATGTGCGAGTAAATCTTTTCTCTCCCAGGCAAGGAACCGAACTCCTCACCATTGCACCAATTCGCTCTAATGCATAATGCAAAGGTAAGCGCACGGTAAGGACCGACCATATAGAGTTCACACTTCCTAGACACTAGCGGGCAAACACTGTGCACTTAAGTGCACAGTAGCACACAAGCACTGCACCCCACGTGTACAGTACTCGGGAGGGCATAGTGCCATGCATGCACGACCACCGTGCACTCACAATGCACAGGGCACGACTCCGCATACCGCCAGAGCTCGCGGCGCCACACCGCGAGCCCAGTTGAACTACTGGCACTGTTTGCCGCTCCTAAGGTGGTTGCCGACCACCCTAGTCGACTAGCGGCGGCAGCTAACCATGCACACCGTGCACTGCCGTGGGACCAAACTTGGCCCCACGTAGCCCGGAAGCTCACAGTGATTCCCATAAGTCGCCTGACCCTCCGACTGCCACCATTTGGTTTGTCGGAGGTTTCTGTCTCAGACCACCTATTCTCATGGCTCTTCGCCATGCTCACCTGCTCGGCAAGCTCACTGCCTGCACGGGGCTCGGCACAACCCCCACTTACCTAGCTCCTCGGTCACCTAGTCAGGAGCAGACCACTCACCGCACGAAAGCCAACTTGCTCAGCCTAGGAACCACCGCTCGAAACATAACGTGCCAAGGGACCCTCCACTCGGATAGGCCACCTGCTCAGAAGTCACAACCAGAACTTACTCTGCAGCCCACTGGCTCTGGGCTGACCCTCACGAGGCTCGAGAATCAATATGACAACCCTCAGCTCGGGACCCACCAGCTCGGGACCAATCCTCACGCTGCTCGAGAGTCAAAGCCAGAACTTGCTCCGCTCGGGAGCCACCTACTCTATAGCCCATGGGCTTGGGACCGACCCTCAAGCAGCTCGGGAGTCACTATGGCAGCCCCTCAGCTAGGGACCAATCCTCAAGCTGCTCGGGAGTCTCAACCGGAACTTGCTTCGCTCAGGAGCCACCTGCTCGGCAGCCCACCAGCTCGATCGGCACAACCCACTCCGCAGCATGGATGCCCCCCCCCCCCCCCCCCACAGCACCTCACGTAGCACAAGAGTTATCTGCTTGGCGTCTCCTCTGCCCCGAACTCACTCAGCCCAGGAAGCACATTGTAGGACTCATCTCATCAACGCAAAAGGCCTCTTCAACTTGGGAAAGTCACTGTTTTATTCGAGAAAGAAGTTGCTCCACTCGGAATTTATCTGCTCGGCACAGGACTCACAGCACGGGAGTCACCTACAAAGCACCAAATGATCTGCTCGGTGCCTCCTTTGCCCCAGACTCACTCAGCTCGGCAAGTACATTGCGGAACACACCTCGTCTGCTCAGAAGGCCTCCTCTAGTTGGGAAAGTCACTGCCTAACTCGGGAAAGTAGTTGCTTCACTCGGGATTTATCTACTCGGCATAGGATGTTGAGTATTTGGAGTCTGGTTCACACCGCTCGAGTGAAGCGTCTAGCCGCTCGAGCGAATACAAGTCAGAGAGCTTCGCTCGAAGAGAGCTCGACAGACCGCTCGAGCAAAAGCAAGTCAGAGAGGTTCGCACGATGACCGCTCGACTCACGGCTCGAGCGGAGGGAAGTCAGAGAGCTTCGCTTGAGAAGCCGCTCGACTCACGGCTCGAGCGATTGTGGGAAACAGGTTCGCTCGACTCGGACTCGACACACCGCTCGAGCGAACATCATTAATTCTGCTGAATTAGGGTTTCCGCTGTACAACATATAAAGTGTGTTTTGTTTTGACTTGTACTGTAGTTGAGTGAACAGTAGCCGTTCTACACTATTGTATTGTGATTCCTCAAGAAATAAAATCCTCTGTAGCTCCCATGGACGTAGGCAATTTGCCGAACCACGTAAATACTGTGTCGTGTGTGATTGCTTATTTTTCGTGTGTTTACATTCACTTTATTGTCATCGTTATTCACAACAATTGATATCAAGAGCCAAGGTTCGGGTCTGAGAAAAACGATGGCTGGAGAAGAAGTGAGAGTATCGGGGATCGAGAAGTTTGATGGCACGGATTATGGGTATTGGAGGATGCAGATAGAGGATTACCTCTATGGGAAGAAACTCCATCTTCCATTGTTGGGGAAGAAGCCGGACAACATGTCAGTTGCTGATTGGACTCTGTTGGATCGACAGGTCCTGGGGGTTATTCGTTTAACCCTGTCGAGATCCGTTGCACACAACGTCATCAAGGAGAAGACGACTGCGGATCTCATAGCGGCTTTATCAGGCATGTATGAAAAGCCATCAGCCAATAATAAGGTACATCTGATGAAGAAGTTATTTAATTTAAAGATGTCGGATGGTACGTCTGTTGCACAACATCTGAATGATGTCAATACTATCACAAATCAATTGTCGTCTGTTGAAATTGAATTTGATGATGAGATATGTGCATTGATACTTTGGCATCACTGCCAAATAGTTGGGAAGCCATGAGGATGGCTGTTAGCAATTTTGCCGGTAAGTCAAAATTGAAATATGATGACATCCGTGATTTGATTTTGACTGAGGAGGTGCGCAGGAGAGATTCAGGCGAGACCTCGGATTCGAGTTCAGCACTGAATGTTGACTCTCGGGGAAGAGCACAAGACAGGAACTCAAACAGAGGCAGATCAAAATCAAAGAATAGGGGCAAGAGCAATTTGTTGGAATTGTGGCAAAGCTGGCCACATAAAGAAGAATTGCAGAAATTCCAAGAAGACAAAGAATGATAGTGCTAATGTGGTAACTGAAGAGTTACAAGATGCACTATTACTTGCAGTTCATAGTCCAGTTAATGACTGGATACTTGATTCAGGGGTATCCTTCCATACATCTTCCCATCGGGAGATAATGCAAAACTATGTTGCAGGTGACTTTGGAAATGTGTATTTGGCTGATGGAGAAGCTTTGAATGTAATTGGAATGGGAGACATCGACATTGTACTCCCTAACAAGAACAAATGGACCTTGCAAAAGGTCAGACACATTCCTGAGTTAAAGAAGAACCTCATCTCTGTTGGGCAGCTTGATGATTGTGGCCACTCAGTGGTGTTCTCAGATAGCACCTGGAAGGTCACCAAAGGGGCACTGGTACTGGCTCGGGGTAAGAAAACTGGTACACTCTATATGACTACTGGTTTGAATAACACTATTGCCACTACCGTTGCAGAGAGCACAGCAGACTTGTGGCATTGCAAGCTTGGCCATATGAGTCAGAAGGGTATGAAAGAACTTCTGTCTAGAGGCAAGCTACCAGAACTGAAGTCAGTTGATCTCAGTATGTGTGAGAGCTGAATTATGGGGAAACAGAAGAAGGGCAGTTTCTTGAAGAGTGGTAGAACACTGAAGTCAGAGAGACTAGATCTTGTGTACACTGATGTGTGGGGACCTTCCCCAGTGGCATCTCTTTGAGGTTCTCGCTACTATGTTACATAAATCTGATGTATTTAATGTGTTCAAAAATTGGAAAGCCATGGTTGAGATTGAAACAGATTTGAAGTTGAAATGCTTGAGGTCTGATAATGGTGGTGAGTATATTGATGGCGGGTTCAAGGAGTACTGTGCAACTCAGGGTATCAGAATGGAGAAGACCATTCCTAGGACACCACAGCAAAATGGAGTTGTTGAACGTATGAACAGAACCATAAATGAGCGTGCTAGAAGCATGAGGTTGCACGCTGGGCTACCACCTACTTTTTGGGTAGATGCAGTTAGCACTGCAGTATACTTGACAAACAGAGGGCCATCAGTTCCTTTGGATTGTGGATTGCCTGAGGAGACTTGGAGCGGGAAATAGGTCAAATTTTCTCATCTTAAAATATTTGGCTGTCTTTCTTATGTTCTTATTGATTCTGATGCTCGTAATAAGCTTGAGGCTAAGTCAAGGAAATGTTATTTCATTGGCTATGGAGACGAGGCATTTGGCTATCGTTTTTGGGATAATCAGGGTCGGAAGATTATAAGAAGCAGAAATGTGATCTTCAATGAGAAGATTGTGTACAAAGACAAGTCTAGTACAGTTGCTGAAGCAGCTCCTCAGGAGTCTGAGTTTGTGAGTTTGGATGATCTACCAGAGGTCACAGTGCAGTGTAGAGATGTGAGTGACGAGGAGAGTGGGTCCAGCACACCCATTCCCATTATTCCGCAGTCAGATCCAGAGCCGTTCACTCAATAGCTGCAGTTCGCAAGTCAGTTAGGACTATTCGTCCTCCACAGCGTTTCTCACCTTCTTTGAATTACATTTTGTTGACAGATGGTGGAGAACCACAAAGTTACCAAGAAACCTTGCAAGATGAAAATTCTAGCAAGTGGGAGTTGGCCATGAAGGATGAGATGGATTCCTTGTTAGGGAATCAGACATGGGAGTTGACAAAACTTCCATCAGGGAAGAAGGCATTACAGAACAAGTGGATGTACCGGGTGAAAACTGAGTATGATGGCAGTAGGAGGTACAAGGCTAGACTTGTTGTAAAAGGCTTTCAACAGAACCAGGGCATTGACTATTCTGAGATCTTTTCTCCTGTGGTAAAGATCACAACCATCAGGCTAGTTTTGGCTATGGTTGCTATTGAAGATCTATTTCTTGAGCAGTTAGATGTGAAGACAGCTTTTCTTCATGGAGATCTTGAAGAAGACATCTACATGCACCAACTTGAGGGGTTTGTGGTACAGGAAAATGAAGGTTCAGTTTGCATACTAAAGAAGAGCTTGTATGGCCTGAAACAAGCTCCCAGACAGTGGTACAAGAAATTTGATAGTTTCATGTGCAGTGCAGGGTACATCAGATGTCAGGCAGATCATTGTTGCTATGTTAGACAGTTTGACAATTCTTACATTATTTTGCTGCTATATGTGGATGACATGCTCATTGCAGGGGCCAGTATTGATAAGATCAATAGTCTGAAAAAGCAAATTTCAGAGCATTTTGCAATGAAGGATTTGGGAGCTGCAAAGCAAATCCTTGGCATGAGAATTGTTGGAGACAGAGTCAGAGGCACGTTGAGACTTTCACAAGCTGAGTATGTGAAAAAGGTACTCAATCGGTTCAGTATGGACAAGGCCAAGTCAGTTGGCACACCCTTAGGAAGTCACTTCAGACCAGCAAGGATCAGGCACCAAAGTCAGAAGAGGAACAAGACTATATGAGTAAGGTTCCTTATGCCTCAGCTATTGGGTCACTTATGTATGCTATGGTTTGCACTAGACCAGATATTGCCCATGCAGTGGGAGTTGTGAGTAGATACATGAGTAAGCTTGGAAAACAACATTGGGAAGCAGTGAAGTGGATTTTGAGGTACTTAAAAGGCTCCTCAGAAACGTGCTTGTGTTTCTCAGGAGAGGGCTTAGAGGTGCAAGGCTATGTTGATGCTGATTTAGCTGGAGATATTGATAGCAGAAAAAGTACCACAGGGTTTGTTTACACTCTGGATGGTACTGCAGTCTCATGGGGCTCTAATCTACAGAAGACAGTTTCCTTGTCTACTACAGAAGCTGAGTATATTGCAGTTTCAGAAGCTGCAAAAGAGATGGTTTGGATACAGGGCTTCTTGGAGGAATTGGGTAAAAAGAATCAGAATGGCACTCTCTATAGTGACAGTCAGAGTGCCATATTCCTTGCCAAGAACCCAGCATTTCATTCCACGACTAAACACATTCAGATCAGGTATCACTTTATACGATCATTGTTGGATGACGGACAGTTGCTACTTGAGAAAATTTGTGGAAGTAAGAACCCTGCTGATATGTTGACAAAGGGTGTTACACTTGAGAAACTGAAGTTGTGCACAACTTCAGTTGGTCTTCTAGCATGATGACAGGAGCTGTGAGTTGCAGAGGTGGAGGATATCATATTTGAGGCAGAGGGCGACAATGTGGGTGTACCAGTCTCCAAGTGGGAGAATTGTTGAGTATTTGGAGTCTGGTTCACACCGTTCGAGCGAAACGTCTAGCCGTTCGAACGAATACAAGTCAGAGAGTTTCGCTCGAAGAGAGCTCGACAGACCGCTCGAGCAAAAGCAAGTCAGAGAGGTTCGCTCGATGACCGCTCGACTCACGGCTCGAGCGGAGGGAAGTCAGAGAGCTTCGCTTGAGGAGCCGCTCGACTCACGGCTCGAGCGATTACTGGGAACAGGTTCGCTCGATGAGGGCTCGACACGCCGCTCGAGCGAACATCATTAATTCTGCTGAATTAGGGTTTCCGCTGTACAACATATAAAGTGTGTTTTGTTTTGACTTGTACTGTAGTTGAGTGAACAGTAGTCGTTCTACACTATTGTATTGTGATTCCTCAAGAAATAAAATCTTCTGCAGCTCCCATGGACGTAGGCAATTTGCCAAACCACGTAAATACTGTGTCGTGTGTGATTACTTATTTTTCGTGTGTTTACATTCACTTTATTATCATCGTTATTCACAACATAGGATTCATTGCTCAGGATTCTTCTGCTAGGTCCCACCTCATCTGAGCTCACCAGCATGGGAATCATAACCAATAGCAAACAATATTTTAGTCAAAGCAAAAAGATTGACCACAGCAACTAAAAACTTCCCGGTATTATCTCTCAAAATTTGTGTGAATTCATTTTTACTAACAAAACTACTCCCTGTAGCGTGGAATGCCGGCCGTGTAGCCCCACGCTTCGACAGAGCAATTCAGCACTAATGAGCGTCTCCATTCAACAAAGTCGAGTCCCTAGACTCGCCATGAAGTCAGGTCCCTAGACTCGCTACGAGGTAAAGTGAAGTCTCTAGAATCTGGACTCGCCAACCCCCCTTCCAACAAAGTCGGGTCCCAAGACTCGCCACGAAGTCAGGTCCCTAGACTCGTTGAGGGGCAAGGCCAAGTCTCTAGACTCACCAACCCCCCGTCCAACAGCCGAGTCCCAAGACTCGCTACAGGGTAAGGCCAAGTCTCTAGACTCGCCGACCTCCCGTCCAATAATGTCGGGTCCCTAGACTCGCCACGAAGTCAGGTCATTAGACTCCTTGCGGGGTAAGGTCAAGTCTCTAGACTCGCCGACCCTCTGTCCAACAAAGCCGGGTCCCTAGACTAGCCATGAAGTCGGGTCCCTACACTTGTTGCAGGGTAAGGCCAAATCTCTAAACTCGCCGACCCCCAGTCCAACAAAGCTGGGTCCCTAGACTTGCTACGGGGTAATGTCAACTCTCTAGACTCACCCACCCCCAAACTAACAAAGCCGAGTCCTTAGACTCGCCATGAAGTTGGGTCCCTAGACTCGCTACGGGGTAAGGCCGAGTCTCTAAACTCACAGACCCCCCGTCCAACAAAGCCAGGTCCCTAGACTCGCCACGAAGTCGGGTCCCTAGACTCGCTGCTGGGTAAAGCCGAGTCTCTGGACTCAAACAAGCAGCCTGCCCACACACTACGTAATCGAGTTCATTCCTGAGTTTGGAAATATTTACTGCCAGAAGAACAAATGAACGAGGACTGGCCCCCGGAATTTATTTCCCTACGTACTCGGGCGGACCAATTTGGCTGCATTTTCTACCATTGAAGATTTTCAAGGTCCTCTTTGCAAATTGCCCTGAAGAATCGTGGGGTACTATGAGGGGGTAAAATGTTAAAGCCTTCAGCCATATGAGTGGGTTTGTCTCGAGGAGAGTGGGCTGTGGGTAAAATGATCGAGAGCCACCAGGCCAAATTAGGAAGAAAAGACAAAAATACATGAGTAGAGAACAAGGAGGGACATGACAGGCAGGTGGCAAGAGGGGCTTCAGAGCATCAACATGAGTGGCGCAAATGGGGAGAGCAGGCATCCTGACACACGCAATGACGGGCACACACAACAAATAGATGTATAAAAAGCCTTCAACCAGATGACCAAAGAAGGGGGGATTAGCTTCTTCTTCTACATCTTCTTTTTCAGTTTTCTTCCTCTTCAACTTCTCCTTCAAACTTAGATCAGGGAGCTCCAACAACTGATTTTTCTCTAGTAAACGTATCCGATGCCACCATTATACAATGAGGAATGAGAGACCATGAGAGACTGTAAACAAGAATATTATAGTGGATTACTCATTCCCAAATGCCCGTGGACATAGGCATTATGCCGAACCACATAAACCCATGTGTCCATTTTCTCTACTCATTTCACCACCATGGACGTACGTTCTGACACTGTACAGCAGCACCGGCACACTGTTGGAGACTCCTAACAACACCAATCGAGGACCAAGTCACCTTAGTGGGCTGTGAATGACTATTTTTCCCCTTCCAGCCTGTTATGCAATTTTTACAAGATCAACACAATATATAGACATTCATTATATGCTAATTAATTAACTACCAAATAAAAGTTCAAGTGCAAAGGATTCTTTAAGCAAGGCAAAGACCTCACTAGCTTCTTCCAAAAGCATATTTAAAGAACAAATATTACCACAAAACAAAAAGCACTTCTCTGTCAGATTATACACCACTTCGCATCGCATGAACATGATTTTCTTCATTCTTTTATTCTTTTATTACTTTCAATTTAATTTTTAACAGGTTCGTTGCAGAAGACGAATGTGCCAAAGCTGTCCACCAGCTAGTTGAACTTCTATTGTTCTTGCTCTTCAATTTTTGCTTCTGGAATTTCATTTTCAGCTCGATCTTGAAATTTCGAACATACCCGTGTTGATTCATGAATAACATCTTCAATCACTGTCGAAATCTCGATCGATTGTTGTTTTGCTAATTTCTTTTTCCATTGAAGTAATTTTATACCTCCAAATTTGTAGTTGTTGCTGTTGTAATTCACAGCTTTCCTTCATTTGACAATTAAACTATGTATCAATTCTATCTCCTCTAATGGAAATTGTAAATGGAAAATAAAGGAAAATTAGTCCAACTCGAGGATAACTGAGAAAAAGGCTAACTGGTCTCAAATAACAATCCAACGGTCCATAACCAAATTTCAGCCCCCTCTGGTAGATGGGTGACACGTGGCAAACTGGTCCACACCACTGCGCGAAAATGAGATAAAAGTGTATAAATCATTTTTATATTTATTTATACAATTACAATCCAATATGATATCTATAATGAGTTTGAAAATCATATGAATTTGAAAGTCAAACATGAGATTACTTATGGAATGTTTCCAACTGATTATATATATATATATGGCTCCTAATTTTAGGACCCAGATACAAATAGGCCATGTTGCAGCAAACAATAGGCCATATACAAAGAACGTTGGTGGTCCATTTTAATAAATTATGACCAAATGACCAAGTCAATGGTTTGATCCTAGCATACCATGATCAATACTAATGCATAAATACAAACATTCCTTTCATACTCTTTCTTTCTAAAATTCTTTTAATTTAGAGATTTAAGCGATATTTATTTTAGATTTTATCATTTTTCACACATTTAAATATGACATATATTTAAGTAATTAATATATGAGAAAATTTAAGTAAATATGAAAAAATTCACTCAAATGAATGCCCAAACATAAGGACAACGTACAAGTAGAAGAATGATATATACATAAAGGAAAACACTAGTTTCACAGAGGATTTATACCGAAATCCTCTACCGAAATTCTTTTATTTATTTATTTATTTATTTTTACTTAGTGATTAAGTAAATATTTATAAATGAATATGTGATTTTTTTTAAAAAAAAATATCTAAATAGTTTAAAAAATGGTAAAAGAAAAAGTAAAAAAAATAAAAAAAAAAAATGAACTGATTGGCATAGAGAAATCCCAAGTGGACATAGCAACGTCCATATATAAAATCAGACATTACATTATTTATTATTTTTGTAATACTATTCAAAATATTTATAAACAATACTCTAATTACAAAATGAGATTATACAGAAGTAATTTCATTAATTCATGTAGTTTCATATGGTTTGTCAAATTGTAAAATTACTTTTATTGTAAAGACGGATCACATAAAATTAAATCAGTTTGTGTAATTATTTTTATGTAATCTCTTTATAATTGTAATACTAAAGAACTTGAATTACAAATAAAAAAATTATTCTTATCAATTATTATTCACCATTCCATATTCCATACTCTATAAAAAATAATGTTATACCTTATAAAAAAAAGTATAAATATAAAGAGTATGATGTAAACAATTACTGATTTATACAGCAGAACTCTTACAAATATCACGCACAGTCTCGCATTTATAACAGATGAAAGTGTCAACTGACCAAATTATGTCTTTGGAAGTTAACATTTTTTGTCGACATAAATGATTGAGTGTTACTTTTTGACCAACTCATCTCTTCTAGATCATTCGACTACGTAATCGATCTACTTTATTCAAGTTTAATGTCAAATCTAAATATTTTGATGCCACATTAACTATATAATGCTACAGTTGAGATCTCAAATAAATTTTTTCATGCTTAATAAATTATAAACAATAAAAGTTCTCGACTATTTTTTTTATACAAAATATCAACATTAAATGATTATTTTAGTGTATATTTCAGTTAGGGTTCTATACTAAGAAACTTAATATTGTATAATCAAGAAGTTTCAGGTCCATATTAATAAGTTTATTATTCTCATAAATTTAATTTTAGTTTTAGTTTTAAAGCATTTTTAGAATTTACCCCTCAAATTGAAAGAATTTTTAAAGCAGTTGTCTGCGTCAGCATCATCTCTGGCAGCATTGAACACTTCACCTCCTCCACTAGTCGTCGGCATCATCTATGGTAAGTAGGTTCATTTCCCCCAAATTTTGGTTGCATATTATTCCCATAGAGTGATCGTACAAGTTTAGGGACAGTGTGTGTCACATTATTCCCATAGAGTGATCTTTTAGGTGCATGTATTTGTACAAAACTTTTATGTTGTCGAAAACCTCAGGTTTTGCATCTAATTAAGAAAATTGTTCTGACATGATGTTTATGGTTCAATTTTAACTGGGTAGAAAAAGACTACTATCCATGTGATACAACAATATGGTCAACGCTTGTCATCCATATAGTTCATTTGTTCTTGTATTTTTATCTAGGTGATTTAGGAAAATATGACATTATCTGAGTTGTTGTCGAGTATCAAATCATAAAATCTGGATTTGCTATTCTCCTGCGCACTTGAACTGCATTGCCACCACTATCCTGCAATCAAACATAAAAAAAATTATCCACATATGTTATGAGATGAGATCATGAGATCGGTTTGCCAACCCCTGTTTTCAGAAGTAACACTTTCTTAAGGTTCACTCCATTAGGGGTGGGCAGCAGGGCCCCGCCCCCAGCTACCCCTCCCCCATCCGCCCCACCCCTGCATGGGGGAGCGGGCTACCCTGCACCGCCCATGCGGCGGTGGGGAGCGGATTGACCCCAACGGGGCCTCGTCACCACCCCCCGCTCCACACTCCTCCCCTTTTTAATATAAAAAATTATAATTTTTAATATTTATATAAATATATTGTATATAGATATATACAATTTGTTAAAAACTTGAATTCAACTTCAAGTTAATGGATTATCTTGGCCTCCTAGACTGACCATTATATAGGAGACCAAGACAATACAATAATGATAGTTCAACAATGTATGACTTACTGTAGCAATCCAAAATATAACTCTAATGAGTTTATATTTTTTTTAATGTATAAATTTCAATTTATACTTTAAATTATATTATAATTTGGGTCTAAAAAATTTTTTTAGAATAAAAAATTTGTAGACAATGGGTTGAGCGGGGGGCGGGGCGGGCCACATGGTGCAGAGCGAGGGCATGGGCGGGGGGCGAGGAGGGGGTGCCCCCGCGCCCCCACCATGCAGGTAGCACCCCTACACTCCATTAATATCCATAATTCTTATTTCTTTGTTATTAAACATTGGTTTGCAATCAACAATTATAAGCATCACAGATATTGGTTTCCAAGTCACAAGTGCCATACTTTCTCCAAGCACTTGATTTGCTCATACTTCCTTCTAGACAACAAGTTGGCATATTTGAAGCCAAAACTATGACAGAAACCAAAAGAGTTATTATTTAAGATACTATGTTTCATGTACTATTGCTAGTTCCACCATTCAATTGAACAGAAATAGGCAAACAAGGCAGCTCATAATTTAGGAAAAATTGCTCATAATCCAAACCCAACTTGAATTAACTTTGACCGCTTCAGTCAAGAACAAA
Organism: Juglans mandshurica; assembly: GCA_022457165.1. NCBI lineage: Eukaryota > Viridiplantae > Streptophyta > Magnoliopsida > Fagales > Juglandaceae > Juglans > Juglans mandshurica. Next base: position 12,727,071 of record CM039632.1, on the reverse strand, counting down.
ATGGAATCAACTTGAGAGAGAGAGAGAGAGAGAGAGAGAGTACCCTCGCGGGATCGATGAAAAGGGGAGTTTGTGGTCGTCAAACGTTTCCACAATGTTCAGAAACCCATCTCGGGTCGCGACACGGAGGAGGGAGGGAGATGGCAGAGGTTAGGGTTTCTACTTTCAGAAACCCATCTCGGGTCTTGGCTGCACTTTGGAGATGGAGGACAATGAGAATGGAGGAGGGAGATGCGGAGGTTAGGTTTTAGAAACCCATATCAGGTCTTGGGAAGCTTCGGAGATGGAGGAGAATGGAGGGGGGAGATGGAGGAGATGGAGGAGGGAATCCGAATATTGGGTTTGTGCGAAACGCATTGTCTCATTTTGCACGTAGATCTTTCGTGCACAATCCCTGCTCCAAGTCTCCTGCATCCATCATTTTCATATATTATATAATATATACTACACTCATATCCAACTCTCATCGCATCGTATCTCATTTCCATCTTGCTAAGTATAAAAATTGGCACAACTAGGTTGCATGGGATAATATTAACTGTTGAATCTTAACTGGTAATACTATTTAACAATCCGTAAAAGTTAAATGGCGTAATGTGTTAATATTAATAGGTTTTGCAATAAATTTTAAAACTGATGATAGTATTGGAATTATGAGTTATTTTTCTTATTTGGAAAAGCATGCAGTGTTAATTGTATTAATTGAGGAAAACAAGTGGAACATCTATGTATCTTCTTCTTTTTTAATATATCTATAAATTGACGCGACTTCATGTGATCTATATCAATTTATGAGTCTTAACAATAACAAACACAGGATGTTATGTTTCTAAAGGAATGTGACAAATCTTATTAATTTAGTAAACAACAGTTGCTATCCCACGTAATTTGCAACAGCTAGACTATTTCTCAATTTCAGGCATATGTAAGCCTGCAAACGTAATATTTGAGGTCATTGAATTTGCTTGTATGGACAATTTCAATGAATGAGACAGCTTATATATAGAGGCAGATTATCTTGCAGTTTCCTCTGGACAAAGAGATATATCATCTTTCCGACTATGTTGTTTACAATATTTAAGTAGGGACGCTTAGCTTTACTAGTTATTTTAAAACTTTTACACCACGTACCATTTTACGTGACATAATTTAATTTAAAAAATAAATTTTAAATTTTAAATCTTACCATTTAAGCGATGTATATGGGTTATACATATCGACTTGATAATAAAATAACTCATAAATAAAATATCATTTGAAGCAGTGACATTTGAAATATTCAGCAGCCTCTCATTTTCCAAAAATATGTTTAAAAGAACGTGCTTGTGTACATGCACAACACTGGCATTATATATATAGCAAGTGAATGATCTACTGCAATATGATAAATAAAAACAAAACAAAGGAAAAATATATCCAAAATATATTTTAAATATTTTGCATACATATTCGATTGGGATCTAGATCACGAATTTTGATAGCATATTTTGTAATTTCCAAATCAAGTTGGAATAAAAAATTTTATGATTAGAAGGAAATGTTTTATTGTCAAATACAGGAATTTTTTTTCTTCCTATGTGATAAGTAATTGACAGAGATTACAATAATTGACAGTACTGTCATCCTGGGTAACGTACAGAAAGATTGACTTGTCCTTATGGAGCTTCTGTCATTAAGGTCTTATTTGGATATATGAACGGTTTCATCTCATCTCACTTCATTTCATCTCATCATTACAATTTTTTAAATTTTTATATAAAATATAATACGCAATTCAATTTTTTCAAAATATTCTAAAATAATAATAATATTAAAAAATAATATTCTAATAATATTTTGCATAGATTTATTATATCCCTATAAGTAGGGCCAGAAGATATATAAATATGGGGTTACTAAAAGAAAAGGGTATATTCACCTTCAAAAGTCCTTACCATCTAGAATATACTAGGAGGAAAGCAATGAATGGAGAAACTTCTTCAAGCAATCAGGAAGATTCAGGATGAAAAAGGAGGTTATGGGCCTCACAAGTTCCTGGGATGGTCAAGAACTTTTTGTAAAAGGTAGAAAATAATCTTCTAACTACCAGGAAAAATCTGATTTTGAGGAGAGTTGGTTTTAGAAATCAAATTGCAGGAAAATAGTAAAACCAGAGGAGAAAAATAGGAGAGAACTTCAACCAACTATTGTTTGATTCATTCTATTGTTTTGCCGATACAATTCACCAAAATACATCTTATATGTCATCTTGAGAAAAACAAAAATTAATAACGTATTGTTCCAAAGCAGAGTAATAAATCAGATAGAAATTACTTCTCCTTGATAATAGCAGAAAATTAAATATAGTTTGTATAGAAAACTGCATCAGTCTTCAATATTCCTCCTTGATGCATTTTCTTCAATTCCAAGCATTAAACGCAACTTCTGAAATTTGTCTCTAGGAAGTGCCTTCATAAAAATATCAGCTAATTGTTCTTCTGACTTGCAATACTTCAATTCAACATCTCCATTAGCAATTACTTCTCTAAGATAATGATACTTAATAGCAATGTGCTTGGTTCGGCTATGATAAACTGGATTTTTCCCATTTTAATTGCTGAATTATTATCACAGAAAATCTCAACTGGAAGTTGTTGCTTTGTTCCCATTTCTTCAAGTATTCTGGTCAGCCATATAGCTTGATTTACAGCATTGGCAGCAGCAACATACTCTGCTTCTGCTGTAGATTGAGCTACGGAACCTTGTTTTTTTTAGCCCCATGAGAAAATTGCAGATCCCAAATTAAAACAATAGCATGATGTACTCTTCATATCATCAATAGAACCAGCCCAATCACTGTCAGTATACCCAAATAATTTTGAATAAGAACACGGTTTGAAAGAAATACCATACTTCAAAGTTCCTTAAACATATCTCAATACTCTTTTTGCAGCACCAAAATGCACTTGATTGTGATTTTGCATGAACCTTGACAACATGCTTGTAGCAAACATGAGATTAGGTCGAGTAGAAGTGAAGTATAGCAAGCTGACAATCAAGCTTCTGTAAGTAGCCCCATCAGTTAATTTTCCCCCATCCTCTTTCTTAAGTTTTTCATTTGCAATCAAAGGAGTTGCCACTGGTTTGCAATCAGCCATATTGAACTTCTTAAGTAAATCTTCAGCATACTTCTTTTGACATATGAAGATGCCATCATCTTGACATACTTCCATACCAAGAAAATAATGCATTAAACCCAAGTCACTCATTTCAAAAGACTTCATCATCTCTTGCTTGAATTCTTCAATCATCTTCGAGTCATTTCCAGTTATGATTAAATCATCAACATATAAGGAGACTATGAGCAGATTTTTACCTTTGATTTGAACATAAAGTGTAGGTTCACTCACACTTTTCTTGAAGCCTTGTTTACCAAAGTAATCATCGATCTTGCTATACCATACTCTAGGTGCTTGTTTAAGCCCATATAGAGCCTTTTTTAATTTAAGCATGCTGCCATCTTCCTTGTTAAAACCCTCATGTTTCTCCACATACACTTCCTCTTCAAGTTCTCCATTGAGGAAAGCTGATTTAACATCAAGTTGAGAGATCTTCCAACTTCTTTGACCTGCAAGTGTACAAACAGTTCTTATAGTATCTAATCTTGCCACAGGAGCATAAGTTTCATTGAAATCGATTCCAACCTGCTGTCAGTACCCTTTAGCAACTAATCTTGCTTTGCATTTCTTTAATGAACCATTAGGATTAAGCTTCCTTTTGTAAATCCATTTAACTCCAATGATTTCTTTGCTGTTAGGATAAGGAACAAGCTCCCAGGTATTGATCTTTCCAATCATCTTAATCTCCTCCTTCATTGCATCAACCCAAACTGATTCTTTTACAGCTGCTGCAAAGCTTTCAGGCTCTAAAGACATATAGTTGCAAGATTCATAGATTTCACTCAAAGGTCTCAGTCTTCTTGGAGTTCTTTCAGGAGTAGACTGATCTGAGAACTCAAGGTTACTGTCAACCCTTTGTTCTGAGGTTGGAGTTTCTGGTTGACTTTCATCATCATTTTCCATTCTTATCTCGGGTTCTTCAATTACTGGTATGGTAAGTGGCTGAGTTAATTCTTCATCTTTCTCCCAACTCCAAGTTGAATACTCATCAAACACCACATCCCTGCTTGTGACCAGCTGTTGTGATTTTAAGTTGAAAACCCTATATCCTTTGGATTGAGAGCTATATCCAAGGAAGACTCCCTTTGCTGACTTTTCTTCCAACTTGTGCCTTTTTTGTTCAGGGATATGCATATATAACAAATGCATCCAAAAACTTTCAGATGCTCAGCAGTAGGTTTGATCCCACTCCAAGCTTCAATAGGAGTTAAATTTTTCATAGCTTTTGTAGGACATCTATTCAGGAGATACACAGCTGTGTTAATAGCTTCAGCCCAAAACTTTTTCGGAAGTCTTTTTGCCATTAGCATAGACCTGGTCATCTCCATGACAGTCCTATTTTTCCTCTCTGAGACTCCATTTTGTTGTGGAGTAGAGGCAACAGTCAACTAGTGTTCCAATCCTTCATTTTTTGCAAAACTCATCAAACTTTTTAGAGTTAAACTCAGTCCCTCTATCGCTTCTCAAAGTTTTGAGTTTTCTACCACTTTAGTTCTCAACAAGCAATTTAAATTTCTTAAAAATTTCAAATGCTTCTGATTTTTCTTTGAGAAAGTACACCCAAATCATTCTAGAAAAATCATCAATAAACAAGATGAAGTACCTGTTTTGACTTTGTGAAGGAGTTCTCATAGGACCACATAAATCTGTATGCACAAGTTTCAAAACTGTTTTGGCTCTCCATGCTTCTCCTTTTGGAAAGGATTCTCTATGTTGTTTCCCCAACATGCAACCTTCACACACTTCCATATTCTGATCCAAAAGAGGTAATTTTCTCATCATATTTTTTTGATTTAACAACCTTAGTGCATTAAGGTTATAATGTCCAAACCTTTGACGCCATAAGTTAGTTTCATCATTTTTAACCACAAGAGCCTTCGGGTATTGCCAATAAATAGGAAAATTTCTCTCATTTTCCATCTTCACTTCAGCCACCACATGATTGATGTTCTTTATATCATAAATAGTGCACTGATCATCTTCAAAGTGAAGGGAGTATTCATTTTGCATCATCTGTCCAATACTTAGCAGACTTTGATCAAGGCTTGGAACTAACAACACATCATTTATAAATCTGGTTCCCCTTTTGGTTTCCAAAACTACTGTGCCTTTCCCTCTTGCCTCCACCAGATCACCATTTCAGAGTTTAATTTTTACCTTAACAGAATCATCAATCTGAGAAAATAGACTTGAATCTGGTATCATGTGGTTGCTACAGCCACTATCGAGAAACCATTCCCTTTTTTGTTTAACAGCCACTTGACAAGCATAAAACAACTACTCTTCCTTATCCTCTATGAAGTTTGCTTGTTGATTCTTATCTTTAAACCTACAATCATTTTCTTCATGGCCAAACTTTTTACAATTTGTACACTGAGGTTTACCACGATGAAAGTAATTTTTCTCCAAGTAATTAGTTTTCTTGCAAATACCACAAGGTTGAAAATTGCCTTTTGTAGCATACTTTTTCTGTTGACTCTCTCCATCTTTTGCCTTGCCCTTATATCCCTTTTTGAAATCCTTTTGCTTCTGATTTTTTAGATTAACTTTCAACTGAAATGCATTTTCAAGAGTAGCTTCATTCCTCCTATCAAGCCTTTGTTCATGTACTTGCAGAGAACCCGTCAGTTCAGTAACTGAAAGTGTAGAGATCTCGAGATTCTTCAATGGCAGCAACCATCGAGTCATATTTCTCTATTAAACTAATGAGGATCTTTTGTACGATTCTCTCATCAATTATGTCCTCTCCATAAGTCCTCATTTGATTAACTACTTCAATGAGTTTTGAGCAATATTCTTTGGCAGTTTCAGAATCTTTCATTTTGAGATTCTCAAGCTCCATTCTAAACCCTTGAAGCTTAATAGTTTTAACTTTGCTATTTCCATGAAACTCAAGTTGTAAAATTTCCCATGCTTGTTTAGAAGTTGTAGCTCTCATTAGTCTTGGAAATATAGATTCACTTTGCTATTAGTCTTGTTTAGACTAACTTTGCAAAATATAGTCTTGTTTAGACTAACTTTGCTATTAGTCTTGCAGAGTGAATAATGTCTTTGCATCCTTCTGTTTTCCAGCTTGACTTGACTTGAAGTTGAACAACCACCACTTGAGCTTTCACTGTCTGTTGGAACTCCAGACTCGATGATATCCCATAGATCAAGAGACAAGAAGAAAGTCTTCATTTTTGCTCCAGTAGTCATAATTTTCACCAGAAAAAATAGGAATTAATGTGGGTGAACCGAGGCCAGCCATTTTTCCCAAGAAGATCGAGACGTGCTCTGATACCAATTGTTGGTTTTAGAAATCAGATTGCAGAAAAATAGTGAAACCAGAGGAGAAAAACAAGGGAGAACTTCAACCAACTATTGTTTGAGTGATTCTATTGTTCTGCCGATACAATTCACCAAAATACATCTTATATATCATCTTGAGAAAAATAACAATTAATAACATATTGTTTCAAAGCAGAGTAATAAATCAGATAGAAATTACATCTCCTTGATAATAGCAGAAAATTAAATATAGTTTGTATAGAAAACTGCATCAGTCTTCAATATGATTGGTGATCCTTCATGTTAGATCTGTGATAGATATGAGGAATCTGTTAATGCATGTTTTATGGGGATGTGTAGCTGCAAATGATGTATGGGAAGTTGACTGTAGTCCAATTCAAAAGTGGTCGACAATAGAAGTAGACTTCCTGCAGCTGTGGGCAAAACTGATTACAAGTCTGCAACAAGATGAATTAGAATGGGTTGCAGTAACTATGATAAGGTTGTGGATCAGAAGGAATTTGTTTATTTTTTAAAATAAGTTTATGAAGTGGTGCAGGCAGCAAAGAAAGGGTATATTAAAGTAAATTGGGATACAGCTTTTGATTAGGAGTCAGACAAGATGGGTATGGTATTGGAGTGATAATTAGAGATTCTGAAGGTGAAATTCTGTTGGCTCTTTGGGCAAGCAGGAGACATCATCCAACCATAGCTGAATGTATTGCTTTGTGGAGATCAACTCTGGATGTTTGTGTAGATATGGGTTTTTCAAAAGCTATTTTTGAAGGTGATACACGATCCATTATTAAGGATATCAATGAGGTGGAGGAAGACTGGACTAGCTATGGTCATATTATTGATGAGATAAGGTGGAAGATGAGGAGCTGGCCTTGTTAGAAGATTCAATTTATTCATCGAGAAGGAAATTCAATAGCACATCAGCTGGGGAAGATTGGGCATTTTTTTTTTTTTTTAGAAAAGGACGGTACCCCAATAAGCATAAAGACTAAAACTCAGGTATCAAAAACCAAAAGACCCAACCACAAACTAAGAAAGCTAAAAAATTATAAACCAAATAGAAAGAACAACCCTAAGAAACAACATGCAAGAAAAGAGACAGATCACACATATAAGAAAATAACAAAGAAACGAGAAGCAAAAACCAAGTACCTCACTTTGAAAACCTCAAATAAGGAAAATCAATTATGTCCATGCGAAGAAGGCCTCTTAACTGACTAGATAAAGTATATCTATCATCAATCAAATCCGTATTTAAACGTCCAGCACCCTGCTTAGCAAGAAAATCTACCATAGCATTACCTTTGCAATAGATATGAGTAATTTTATAGTCCATGCAAAGAAGGCAAGCTTGGATCTCATCCTAAAAATCCTCAAGATACCAAATATTACAAATATCCTTAGTAACCTAGTTGACTAGAAGTTGAGAGTCTGTCTTAATATGAACCCGATAAAAGCCAAGCCTATAGCACCTCCTAACTCATTCCAATAAACTTCTCATTTTGGCAAAATTAGGAAAGATTGGGCTTACAGTGGAGGTCCAAGGAGGAGTAGATTTGGATTGAGGCGGATCCTTTCTCTATTTTTAATATTGTTTTGAAAGAGAAATTTTGAACTGAATATTGTCGAAATGAAATCTGTTATCTTCAAAACAAAACAAAAAAAAAGTTAGGAAACACTATGGGTTGGCTGAATCATGTGTTCTTTTCATGCTTAACGTTCGAACTTTTAAGTATATATTACTTCTAGAGGTTATTGGACTATGATAAATTTTTCTTTAATTACCATAATATTAAAGAGAAATGTTTTAGCTATGAAAGAATTTTACAAGAGTAACTCACAAATTGACATGATTTGATATAATATGTCAGATTCTAAAGCACATCAGTTTATGAGTTTATTTTTATAAAATCTATTTGTGGATGTAACACTTCTTCTCTAAATTGTAAAACATATTTAGATTGGAGAATTGCAATAAAATACTGAATTTATTTTTTTTAGTATTGTATCATACGATGCAATAAGGTTGGGAAATTCAAGGAAAAAAAAAAAGGTGGAATTCACATTGAACATTCTATTCCTAGCCGTTATTTTAGGTACTTCGGTATGCAAGCCAAAGTGTCCACGTTATTCGAAGCTCAAGTTGGAGAGGAATACTTAAATAAGCAGAAGAGGACAGGAATAATTTCATGGGCCCCAATGTCCCATTTGCAAGTATAGAACATTAAACAACATTGACATTTTTTGTGTTTTCCCGAGATTATTTAGTATTTTTTATGGTTTTGAGTTAGACTAACGTTATTTTTAGGCAAGATTAATAACATTACAAGAGATGAGCATATACAAAGTAAAGAAGAGACACAACCACCCAAAATTCAATGAACTACTACTGTACACAAGAGGCATAAAAGTCCAAATTGCTCGGCAATATGAGAAGGAGCTTTTATGGTTTTTATTTTTTCCATTTGGGGTGGCGATCAAAAGTCAAACACTCCTGTCTAATCCATTGTCATTCGAGCAAATCAAAATAGAAAAACCAAAACTAGTCATGGCGTACAGAGGTGTTGACATAAGAGATGGGTGAATTTCGCATTCTCGTTCTAACAATAGGATAGACAAATTTTCAGGAGAGTTGTGTCAAATGAATATACATACATCTTAGATCTCTCATCTTGTTGGACTTGTTGGAAGGTAACATATCCTAAGTTTAAAGATATAGAAAGGGATAAAAAAAAATTATTATATTCTCAAATTAGTACATGATCCCGTCACTTAAATGATAATATTTAAATATTTAAATTTATTTTTTAAATTAAATTATATCATATAAATATATTAGGTGTATTCATTTAAAGCAAAAAGCATGAGTAATTTATCTTTCATAATTTGTAAAGAAGTCAACGTTTGATGTCAACCTAAGTATATAATTTTTTATAATATATATTTATAGTAATGTACTGTACTGTACTATTGCTCAAATTAGAGTATATTTTCTCATTAAAAAAAATAATAAATGGGTAGAAGATTTCGAGTCCAGTAGGCTTATTGACTGGTCAAACTGCGAAATGAAAAGTCAAACTTCAGGCTTGTTAAGGTGTAATAATAATCCCCGAAGAACAAAGATTAACAACTGGCAACTGGCAACTGGCAAAGTATCCCAAGTTCCCAACCCCTCTGTCTCAACTCAAGACTCAGTCCATCTCTGTCCCCAACTCGAAACCTTCAAAGTCCATCGTTCACCAACATCAACATGCTTCTTCCTCCTCTCTGACTCCGCCACCACACGCTCTCTTCCCAGAACTCCCCCTTCCATTCTCTCCATCTCCATACCCAAGATATTTATTAATATTCAAAAGGCCTAAAAGTCAAGAAAAACGAAGAACTTCGAGAATTTCAGAGAGACAGAGAGCTAGAGAGATAGACCTGATCGATGGTTGGCAATGGTAAACACAAGTGGAAGATCTCGTTTCACCGCCCAAGCTCCAACTCCAAGATGGATCCCAAACAGCCCAGCAAGGATTTCATCTGCCCCGTTTCTGGGTCACTTATGTTCGACCCCGTCGTCGTTTCTACCGGTCAAACCTTCGAGCGCGTTTCCGTACAAGTCTGCCGGGATATTGGGTACTCACCGATGCTCGAAGACGGGTCTCGACCTGATTTCACCACCGTGATCCAGAATTTGGCCATCAGATCCACCATCCTCAACTGGTGCCAGAGTTCGGGTACGGAGCTCCCTCGCCCGCCGGATTATCGCTCCGTGGAGCGGATTGTACGCGCGGCTATGGCTGAGGATGGGCATTCGGGTTCCGAGTTTGGGGTTTCGGAGAGGGAGTTGCTAAAGGGCGTGGCGGATAAACCGCCGGTTATTTTCTCTCACGCGGCGACCGAGTTGGGTCACCGAGTCAACCACTTCTACTCGACATCGTCGGAAGAGTCGGTCACCATCGCGGCGAGTCCGGCCACTCCTTTGCCTCTCACAACTCGGCCTGCGTGCTTCTCGTCCCCTTGTTCTTCATCCGAAATCGTGGAAAACGAAAGCCAAACTCTAAACCCTGATTCTTCGACTCCCGAAGAGGAACAATACCTCGCGAAGCTGATGAGTCCCCAGGTGTTCGAGCAAGAAGAAGCTGTGGTTTCACTAAGAAAGCTCACAAGGATCAGAGAGGATCTCAGGGTTTCTCTCTGTAATACTCGGATTCTCTCCGCCATCCGACCGTTGATCTCATCCAAATACGCCACCGTACAGACCAACGCCATCGCTTTGTTGGTGAATCTATCTCTCGCGAAGCGAAACAAGGTCCAGATCGTGAGGTCAGGATTCGTCCCGCACCTAATCGATGTATTGCGAGGCGGAGTCAGTGAATCCCAGGAGCACGCGGCCGGTGCACTCTTCAGCTTAGCGTTGGAGGAAGAGAACCAGATGGCAATCGGAGTGATGGGAGCTCTGGCGCCGTTAATGTACGCGCTGAGGTCCGAGAATGAGCGGACTCGGCAAGACTCGGCGCTGGCACTGTACCATACGACCCTGATACAGAGCAACCGGGTGAAGCTGGTGAAGCTCGGCGCCGTGCCGACGCTGCTGGCAATGACGAGAGCGGCGAACTCAGCAAGCAGGGTGCTGTTGATCTTATGCAATCTGGCGTTGTGCACGGAGGGGAAGTCGGCGATGCTGGACGGGAACGCGGTGGAATGCTTAGTGGGGCTGTTGAGAAAAGGAGAAGTGGAGTCGGAGGCGACTCGGGAGAACTGCGTGGCGGCATTGTGGGCGCTGAGTCAGGGGGGCATGAGGTTCAAGGGGCTGGCGAAGGAGGCGGGAGCAGGGGAGGTGTTGAGGGAGATAGCGGAGAGGGGGAGCGAGAGGGCGAGAGAGAAAGCCAAGAGGATATTGCAGATGTTGAGAGGGAGAGAGGATGAGGCGGCGGTGGAAGACTTTGACGGAATCTTAGACTCCGGAGTTGGGGTTAGTCGGAGCCGCCACCGAGTAGCCGGTACCAGGGGCTTGTACGGTCCTAACTCCACGACCTTTTGATTTTTGTTATTTTTTTATTGGGTATTTTTGCCCTTTCCTTTTCACGTTGTAAAATTATCTATTCAGTAATTCTTTTTTTATTTATAAAAGAATAAGCTCATTGGTGTAGATATTCATTGGTAGGTAAGAAAATGCCTTTATAATTTATTTGACATATCCTTTCTCTTTTTTGTGAAAAATATCAACGGGTCCACTCGGTTGTTTGAATAACAAGATGATTTATGAATAATAATGAGATTGTTAAATTTAGATGAATTGACATAAGATGAATTTTTTTTTTTTTTTGAGAAAATAGTACCTCCTTTCATTCATTCATAGAACAATGTCTACAGTGCATTGGTGCCTCTTCTAACCATACTTTTTCTACATTTGAGAGCATAGTTGCCTTAGCCAAGTTGTGAGCTACTACATTTGTATATTTATTTGTATACTACACTGTCCAATTGGACCAAGTAATTAAGAATAACTTTAAATCTTCAATAATGCTTCCAATGAAAGACGGGTCTTCATTAGGATCGTTAACAACTTTAACAATATTCTGAGCATCCCCTTCAAGTGTTACTTTGTTGAGACTCAAATCACTGCATAGTTCCATGGCTTTCCTTAATGCAAAACACTCTGATGTGGCTGGTTGTTCCACATTGCCTTTCGACCCATAGTAAGCTGCTATAACTTCCCCCTTCTCATCTCTAATTATAATTCATATCCCCATTTTCCTCTGCTTGATGTCAAAAGTTGCATCCCAGTTTGCCTTGAAGCAGTTTTCTATTGGTGCTTTCCACTTCTGGAAGATCTCTACTCGACTGCTAGGATTTCCTAACTCCACTGCCCCATCAAAGGAGTTCTTCTAAATTTTCTTTGGCTGATTTGATAACAACTACTCAGGCTAAGGAACATGTTTTCAGAAATGAAATTGTTTCTTCTAATCCACAAACCCCTCATGATGAATGTTGCTTCCTCTAACTCACACTTAGCTTTCCTATCAAATCCTTCCACAGCTTTAACATATCATCTTCATTTACTCTCCACTTCTGAATTGGTTTGTGAGCCCCAGCCCACACATCATTAGCAGCAGAGCAATGCCAAAGAACATGCATCACTGTCTGTTCACCTTGCAAGCATATAGAGCATAAAGGGTTTTCAACTATTTCTTTAACAAACAAATTACTCCTAGTAGCAAGAAGGTTGTTCCCTGCCTTCCACATGAAAATTTTGTCCTTTCTAGGTATCTGCATGTCCCATATTTTCTTCCACCTGCTATTTATCTCAGCCTCCCTTGAAGTTTCTCCCACCACTGCCTTCTTCCTAGATTCTTCCAGAAAATATGCACTCTTAACCGAGAAAATTCCTTTTTTAGAGGCACCCCAAACCAGCTTGTCCTCCACATCCCTTTTGCTTATAAGGATACTGCATATGTGGTTAGCTTCTTCCTCATTGAAAACTGATCTGATAAGCCTCTCATCCCACTCCTTCTGCTCATCAGCAATCAGGTCTTTCACTTTTGCATTAGCATCGAGCTTTAAGATAGAGGATTGGACACAATAGGATGATGGAGTTGACAACCATTGTTTTTATGTTGATTGCCCCACTAGACTTTAGAAAGCGTCACATTAATCTCCTTACAAAGTGTCTTGGGCAGCTTGGAAACACTCATTGTGTAAGAGCCAAGAGGTAATGGCTTATAGGACAGCCTTGATCATAATCTCCTCCCTACCCCCGAGAGGAAACAATTCTTCTAATTGTTAATTTTTTGCCACACTCTCTTCTTAAGACACCTAAAGGTGTTATACTTTGATTTGCCAACCATGGTGGGTAACCCTTGGTAGTTTTCATAGCTACCATGCACTAAAGACTCACATTCTCTTAGGATTAAATTTTTGTCAACAATTAGAGTATTTGAGCTAAAGTAAATTGTTGTTTTTTCCTTGTTCAGAAATTGCCATGATGCTCTTTCATACCTTAACAACAAATCTTACAGTCTCCTCCATTCATCCACACAAGCTCTCCCAAACAAAATGCAATCATCTGCAAAATTAGGTGATTTACTCTTTGACCCTCTCTCACAACTGTAACCCTTCTTGTATTCCCCTTAAAATCTGAATTGTTAAGCAAAGAGCTTAAACCTTCAGCATAAATTATAAATAAGTAAGGGAATAAGGAATCCCCTTGTTTCAAACCCCTTGAAGGAAAAACTTTAGACCCTGGCTTGCCATTGATTAACACTGAGTATGAGATTGAGATGACACACTTCATAACTAAATCTATCCACTCATCATAGAAAACAAGTTTCTTCGTAACTGCTTTCACAAAAGATCATTATATTCTATCATAAACTTTTGACATATCAAGCTTGATGGCCATCATCCCTATCTTCCCCACCTTCATTGTATGCAAGACTTCATATGCTATCATGATGTTATCAATGATAATTCAACCAGTAATGAATGCACTTTGATTGGCTGAAATGATTTATGTCAACACATCCTTAAGTCTGTTTACTAGCACTTTGGACACAATTTTATAGAAAACATTACAAAGGCTTATAAACCTAAACTCAGTGACTGCTTTGGGTTCTTTCTTCTTAGGGATTAGGGTAATATATGTATAAATAACATCTTGGAAGGGAATGTTACCATTCAGATAATCAAGTACTGTTGCACTCACATCATCTCCCACTGTTTCCCAATGGTTTTAGTAGACGTAGGCACCAAAACCATTGGGGCCTGGTGACTTCAAAGAGGCCATGCTCTTAATGCTTCCTCGATCTCCAATCTATATAATGGCCTTAGAAGCTTGCCATTCACTTCTCTTGATACTTGAGGTTCAATATGTTTCAAACAATCCTCCATCTCTTTTGTACTAGGCTAAGTTGAAGAGAATAAATTCTCCAAATTAACTCCTGAATGCCCTATCAATCTTTTCATGACCCTTGAAAGTTCTCCCTTGTACATCCTCTATCTGGTTGATGTTGTTTTTATGCCTTCTCTGGTTTGCACAAGCATGGAAGTACTTTGTATTTTTGTCCCTCATTGCATACCACTTTCTTTTGGCTCTTTGTTTCCACTTGACATCCTCTTTTTCAAGCAATACTCCAACGTCCTTCTGCAATTTCTTTATTTCAGCTGAGTTATGGCTACTCTCATCATCTTGTAACCTCTTCAAGGCCTCAATTTTTTCCTTAATTTCCTTTCTCCTGTCCACCCTGAACTGATCACTCCACCCCATGAGAGCTCCTCTGCATCTTTCCAGCAGGTTGGTTATAGTTTTTGGCTGCCCTCTCCTCTCCTCATTTTCCAGCCAGGCCCCTTGGATTACTTTTTCACATCCATGTTCTTTAACCCAGCTTGCTTCATATCTAAAGACTTTACTCCCCTTCCATTTGTTCCTACCCCCTTTGTTCATAATCAACATTATTGGCCTATGGTCAGAACTCCTGCCAATTAGTACCTCCACCCAGCAATCCTTAAAGAACTGAACCCAAACTGAATATGCTACTACCCTGTCTAGCCTCTCTTTAGTGAAAGTGGCATCCTCATGTCTATTGCTCGAAGTGAACTTACCTCCTCTCCATCCTAAGTCTGACAGGTCCCCTTCTCCAGTACCCTTATGAAATTCTCCATTTGTTTCTCTTGTCTGGCCCTACCCCCCACCTTCTCATCGTGAGCTAAGATTTCATTGAAATCTCCTATCACACACCACCCTTGGGAACCACTTGGCCTTAGAGATGAAAGTAATTTCCATGCTTCAGCCCTTTTATGAGTTTCAGGATGGCCATAGTACAAGTCAACAGCTACCTCCAGTTATCTTCCACATCTGCTATCCATACATTTATGTGCCTTTGAGTGTAATTCAGCACTTCTACTTGGGCCGTACTGCTCCATATCAGAGCAAAACCACCATTTCGTCACACTGGTTCCACCACAAAACATCCTTCACACTTAAGCCTCTTCTTCAAACCATTACACTTCTCAGCTCTTAGTCTAGTTTCCATTAAGAAAACTATATCGGGTCTCTTCTCCTCCACCATTTGATAGAGGTCTTGAACTGTCCGAGGGTTCCCAAGCCCTCGGTAGTTCCAACTTAATATTTTCATTGAGATTGGTGGGGCTATTGTCCAGCCTCTGCCAATACTTGTAGAGAATTCTCCAACTCTTCAACACTGCTCAGCCTTCCTTTTTTGTTTTTCGTCATCTCGGCCTCTCCCTTCTCCTCTTCATCTTTCCTTCTTTTTCGAGTGATGCACCCACTACACTTTTCTATAGCCTCCCCCTTCTCTCTACCTATTCTTTTTCACCCTCCCCTTACCTGAGCTTTTTTCTCTTTTCTGCCCTTTCCAATTGTAATTGTGTTCATTTCCTTCTCTAACTCATAAGTCATACCTTCCCTACTTGCCTCCATCATCCCTCCACCTCTCCCTTCTATCCTCTTCATTACTACGCCTTCATGAATCCTACCTCCTCCTGCACTACTCTCCCCCTATCCCCCATCTTCAGTAATAGTTCTCTCCCTTTCATTGCACTCCTCATCACTGTTTTGCTTCCCCTCATCCTTCTTGGTGCCCTCCCCTACTTCCTCATTTTGTGCTACCCTTCCCCATTCATTCATACAAGCAGAGTCACTTTCTACTCTCATCTTTCTACCCTCTTTGTTTTTCATCTTAGACCCTATTTTTGTTTTAGCCCTTAGCCATACCCCATACTATGCGTTCCCTCCATCTTTCCCTGCACATCCTTTTGAGCCATGCAATAAACAGCCACAGTCAAAGCAGATTTTGGGCAGGTTCTCATATCTGATAGGGATCCATAATTTTTCACATTTCACAGTAATTGTTCTACCTCTGGCCAGAGGTTTAGTGAGATATATGTTAATAACAACCCTTAAATATTTATCCCAACCACTCTCATCCTCCTTTACATCCACCTCTTCTACTATTCTTATTGTCTTCCCAATCTGTTTTCCATGTTCTTCATTCATACATGCAAGAGCCATGTTATGCATTTGGACCCAAAAACTTTCCTACCCAAACCGCAATCTTTGTGGTGGTGTATATTCATCAAAAAACTTCAAGGCTTGCAGATGTGAATCAAATAACTATGGCCTCCCACTCTAAACACGCTGCTTATCTGCTTGGTTAGCAAATGTTATAGTAAACATGTTACCACCAAGATCAACGAACTTTGCAGGCTTGCTAACTCTCCAAACTTTCATCATCGTAGCCTCAAGAACTTCCCTGCCAATATTTCTTTCCATGCATATCTTCCCTACTAAGGTGCAGTCTTCTTTAAACAAGATTTCCTCACTGACAACATCATCAATGATTGTAGCTTCCCCCTCCTCCTCCGTCAGGCAAAACCTCTCCCATTTTTCTTCCAAGTCATTCATCATTGAGTCTGGAAAAAACTCTTCCTCACCTTCCTCCTAAAACTTTCTCAGCAACTTCTTCAGTGCCAATGCAACCAACATAATCTGCTCCTTCGTGTCCCCACCGTGCTCCTCAACCTCACTATTACGTAAACTACCTCTTTGCTACGTACCCACCCTCATCCCACCACAATTCCGTTAGAATATTGTGTGGTCCCCCCCCCCCCCCCCCCGGCCTCCCACTATGAAGGAAGAATAGAAGACTAAGAAAATTGTGTTAATCCAAACCTAGCCTTAGAAGTGAAATAAGATGGTTTTAACTTTCGATTTGGCAATTGTGGATTCTACCAGTTATTGCATAGTATTTGTAATAATTGAGTCTTATTTATAAATATATTTTATTAACTAATAGCAATTAATAAATTATATACCCAAAAAATATTAAAATCACATAAATATTAGCAAATCATTTTTGGGATTTAGATTAATCAATAATTCTCAAAAATCGAAATTTTATTATAATATCTATCATTCTAATTATAAAATAGAAATTATTAAATATCATTTCTTATTGCAATCCAAACTCATTATTTCAGATGAGTCAATATTAACAATTATGGGTGGATCCAGGAAAATAAAATGGAACTCTAATCTTCGCATTACATCAACGAAAATTTATCACCTATTTCTATTTCCGGAAAATTTACATACATGTCCAAGCCTTGCGCATATACAGTATTACCATTATGATTTGGAGTTTTGGATGTTAAAATTCTCAAAGTTAGCTTATTCCAAACATATTTAATTCGTATAACCAATAAAGTTTATAAAATACCAAGATTCAAAGAATGATAAGAAATTCGATATGTACTTGATAAATATTTATAAATTTCAATAATAAAAGTATACCCTTACAATAAGAACAAAATTCCATACATGCCAAGTTGGAAAAATAAGATTCAATGGTCACCTCTATCTCGCTGTAAGATGCATGTTCGACGTGGGTATGGAGTTTCAGAAGAGAAAAATTATGGGAAAGTGGGTTCTGCCATATGAAGGATGAGGCTTGCTTTTCAGGCCATGTTGCTTTTGTCAATGTACTCGGTTTGTTTTATGCACAATACTTGACATAAGTTAAGTTCAATCATATGAGTTTTTACAAATTCTATTTTATGTGTTTGGATAGTGGAATGCCTCTCATTGTACGAGATTAGTTGGGAGGCTTTGGTCTCAACACATTAACCAAACCTAGCCTAAAAATGAAGACATTTCCTTTGTGGAATTATGTATTAAAGGTTGATTTACTCATTGTGCTACTAGTTTAAATATGATGAATTTATTGGTGAAAAATGATCTCAGGTAGAGTATCTACATCCCCTTCCCTATAAATTTTCCTAAATTTTGACTAAAAAACACAATTCCTAAAATTGTATCCTTAATTTTACTCATCTTTAAAAAACCTTCTACATCTCATTACCTAACTTTTATCTATTCTATTAAAATAATTTTTCTCTATTATTTATTAATTATTTTTTTCTCTCACTTCCATTTACAATCTTAACTACTCACTCTTTTATCTTTTTCCTTATGTTTTGAACTATCACATTCTAATTAATATTTTAAACACAAAGTCAATTTTTTTTGCAGGTAATAATAGCTTTCAAATTATTACAACTTTAAAAATAATAAAGCTTTTTTATAAAAATTTGTCATTTCCAACGGTATTTTATTTGTAACTGATAAATAAAAATCAAGACTATGGTTTACAACCAAGAGAATGTTTACGTCCATAATATTGTCTCAATTCTATTTACAATTACTGAACTGCACATACACCAATCCCAAAAGTTCAGTACAGGTGCCTATAATATTGTGTCAATTATATTTACAAGTACTGAAACTGCCCATATACCAACCCCAAAAGTTCAATACATGTGCCCATAATATTGCTCAAAAATTTTCAAAATATATTCCGAAAACAATTAACCACTACAGACAAATTGCTATAACGAAATTGATTTTATCCAATTTTCTCTTATGCTTCTCTGAAACAATTTTTAGTCGATGTCGAGTGGTTTGGATATCCATTGATGCTTGTATCTTTTGAAGTTCATTTTTTAATCGATTAATTGTCTTTTGGCCATATGCTAATATTTCCGTGTCATACCAACCAAAAAACCTGCAAGGATGCCCAGCCTACAAATTGACCAGTACTAGCAAACAAGACCACAACAAATGATATACCTCAAAGTTTTGGCAACCAAAAAGTCGGTGCCCTCATTATCCTCTGTATGGGCAATTCTTTGAGATGTTTTAATACCACAGTAACTTATTGGGTACTCATTTTGACGAGAGTTTCTTGATTGTGAGATATTGCTAGTGCTACTGTGTGACTCAGGCATTGGGTACTATTGTCTTTTCTTTTGCTTGAATTTTGTATACAAACTGTGAGAATGATTCTTATCTTTAATACAAAGTATATCTCAAAGACTTTTACTACAATTATAATCCCTTGATGATGAGCCACTCATTTCTTCATTTATTATGATTTGGGAAAGACAAAAGTTAATGTGTTATGGACACACATTAAATTGCACGCCTAATTATATTTTTGACTTTTGAACAAGTATGTCCATGGTCTTGTGACTTCATCATGTTATACTAATTGTAGACAATGAACAGTGGATTCAAACATGTTTAAAGTTCAAAAGCAATGGGGACAAGATATTTCAAACCAGCTCAGGAAATTAATTATGACATATAGGAAGTGGCAATTTCCTCAATGGCTGCAACAATTAGTTGCCAGTATTCATTGGCCATCTGAGTCACCCTATCATTGAGTACGTGTCAATTTTTCTTTGTCCCCACTCAACTTTATAATCATCACAGCCGAAGGCTAAACAGTTTAACTACCAACAAACAAATCCAAACATGCCTATATACTCAATTCAAAGTTCAACTAGCGGGTTTATGGAAAAGAATAAGAGCAGCCTCATCTACTTCCTTAAATAACAGCATGATTTATGGAAAAACGCATGCATATATACTCAATTTGTCCACTACTTCAGTATGCATTGGACCAGCCCACAAGTAATAACAAATTAGGGATAAGTAAATTGACTCCTTAAGTACCAACCAAGTATTTAATTTTTTTTCCATAGAGCTCATAATGGTGTTTTTATTTACAACATGAGTAGGAAAAGAACCCAAGCCCAAATAGTTGCAACACCTTCAACCCCAGTAGCTTTTGTGAAACTATCACAATAAAACGATAGCCATTCGGGTTAGGATTACCCAGCCACATCAATCAAGCCCCATTGATAGCACTTGTGATTTTACACATCGAATAATAATTAGAACCATCATCACAGCCTTGCACTAGACATGCAGCCCCAACAAGAGCCCTAAATCAACACCAAGAGCTACAAAGGACAAAAGTAAAACTAAACACCAAAGCAAATAATCAATGAATAACAAGAACCAGGTAAGCAAACAACACAAAACAAGTGTAGAAGTGATCACAAATGACATCTGTAAACAACAAAACATCCCAACTCAAAATATTGTCCAAAAATCACATGAATAGACTTTTCAAAATTCAAATATCATAACAACAAATTCCTCAAATCACATAGGCATAGCAACAACTACCTTTCCATCACAAAATCAACATATAAGTTACTCAAATCACAGCATAGTTTTCAATAATAGTGGCTCAAATCCAACTCAGACAATATAGAATGATAGTGGCTAAAATCACAAATAACTTAGATCGAACAACATAATTACCAAAATTGAATATAATTAATATAGATATTATAGAGGCTCATCAATAGCTTTCCATCCCTCAGAAAATCAATACAGCTGGAGCCTCAATTCACAACAAATGTTTGAATCACAGTGGCTAAAATCCAATCCAACCAACATAGAATGACATTGGCTAAAATCACAGAATCACAAAGAACAACAGAAACACAAAAATTAGAGTAGAAACTGAGGCACAGCAACAACTTCCAGAAAATCTCAGAGCCACATCTAAGAATAATAGAAAATATACAAAGCATAAATCAAATATGCTCACCGAATGGATTTGCCCTACATTTATTTCCAAATCTGTAAAAAAATATCATAGACAAAGAGATACGAGATACCAAATCCAACAGTTAGTCCAAGGCTAGGGTTTTCGATTTTCATCTCACAAAGATCCAATGAACACATAATGCAAAGTAGGGATTCGAAATTGGGATTTATCTCAGATGAAAGCCGTGGTAGAAACTGAAAGAGACTGAGAGTGTGTGTTCCGAGAGAGAAGGGCAGAGACTTACCTATAAAAGCCGATCAGAGAGGCTGCCGTCGATGGTGGCAAACAGTGCGAGAGAGGTCCGATACGAATGACAACATCAAGAGTGAGTTTCACACGGGATCAACAGTAAAGGAAATAATAAAGAAACAAGTTGGGAATGTACAGCGGCTCCCCATATTTGGGGCACAAGTGTAGCAAACCAAAATGGGATCCTTGATTTAGGGGTCCAAATGGGATGGTGGAATTTTAGTTTTTCCCATATTTTTTCTTCAAATTCTGGAGAATATGGGCATTTAGGGAAGTGAATGAGAGTGCTCTTAGTAGTTAATTGGACAAGGAAAAGTCTGTTTATTATTCTTTTTTGTTATTATTGTCTCAACAGTTCTTAGTGTGGCATCTAATCATTCGGCCACAAGTGAAACATAATATGTATCATTTCATTCGATATTCTAGATAGTAGGATAATAATTGGAGATATGGTCTGCTTTCATTTAGATAATATGTTCTATCTTTGACATTCTAAGATAGTACACTCCTAAGGGTTGACCCAAGTGGTAAAGGTCTTGGTCTCGGTGGTATGTTTCATCCAAGGTCCAAGGTTCGAATTTTACTTGGTGCAAGCAATCTCTAAGGGCCATCATACTGGGGTATTTATTTCCTAAATTACCCAAGGTGCAATTGCGGGAAACTCATCGCCGAGAGCCTGTGCATCCTCAAAATTAGTCGAGACGTTGTTTCCGGATACCTAGTGCCAACAAAAAGAAGGATGGTAGGAAAATAACTAGAATTTAATGAATGCTTTATATTGCTAGAAAGCTTTTTTTATATGTTCTGCCTTCATTTAGATTTTGTTTAAAAGGCTTTGGTTTTGGGAGTTTTACAACCCTTAAAGTTCTTATTATATGTAAAATGTATTAATCCGCTGCAAGTGAAGATTATAAATAAAATTGAGATATAATCTTCTTTTTTTTAAAAAAAAACATATATAGAACTAATTTTCTTATTTACAAATTAAATTGACAAAACAAATTGATTTGTTAATTGAGATAAAGTGTTTTGATGTTTCAAAAGTATGCCTTGGATTTAATTTTGCCTGTCTTTTCTAGCTTGGGTGATCGGTTATTAACTTATGTTTGTGAAAATAGCTGTTTCCCTTTTATTTCTTCTCTCCCTTTTTCTGCATAAAGACAAATATGAGAGAGAACATTGTAAAACCAGACATACCATTGGTCATTAAGTTCCCTAATATTTACTATTTAATATTATTTGAAGATTATTCTTACGGTCAAACATAATGAATCTTTATGAATAGGATATTAAAAATGAGTAATTCTACATATAACCGTGAAGTGCGTAACCGTCGCATAATCGCTTTAAAAAAAGTGGGATCCACAATTAAAAAATTAATTTTTTTCATGTGGATTCCATGTTTTATTTATTTTTTTCAAAGCGATTATGCGGCGGTTACACAATTCACGGTTGTAAGTATATTTTCTCATTAAAAATATATATAGATTAAAAAAACAAAATTGATCAAATTATAAATAAACTTAAACTAAAAAAAATATAGAATTTTCCTTCAAACTTAAAAAACGAAAAAATAAAAAGTTAGAATGCGTGGCTTTTAGGTGGCTCCAGTGGTCGAGGGCTTCCTCTAAGAGGCCGAAATAGGTCCAAGTACGGCGGCCCAATGTCCCAAATGTGTCCAACCACAAAGGTGGCCCACCTCTATGGCGGCCCTCACCAAAAGAAGCTAATACAACGTGGCCCACTCATGAGGGATGCCCGGGAAACCTAAGGGGCCACCTTTATGGGTGGCAACTTGCAAGTGATTTTTTTTTTTTAGTTTATTATATGTTTTTATATTTAAAATTTTAGGTTAAGTTTATATTTTATAATAGATTTGTTAAGACATGGCATGCTAATTGGGTATTATTTAAAAAAAATGTTGATTGTGTATTTTCAATGGAAAATGATAGGTACAAAATCTCTATATATCATTTTGTACCCAACCAGTTTTGTTTTATGCATTTATGTTTTTTTTTTTTTTTTGTATTGTGGTTTTTATTTTTTATTTTATTAAATACCAAAAGAATACTTTAAAAAAATGATTTAACACTATCGGTACAAAGTGTCGGTGGGATTTCTCGGTGTGAGTAGCACCGTCCATTTTCAATAGAGTCCTTCTATTCAGCAGCCATACACCACAGTACACTTGTTAATGTAGGTTTTTATTTGTTATCTTTTTATTTGTTTTCTCTCAATAGGTGTGTGGTGTAGAACTACTAAGTAGAACTTTTCCTTTAAATAAGTAGTTATGTAATTGGTTATGGCGTGGCAAGAAAGTGCAACGACAGGATTTTTTTTTTTTTTTTACATCAAGAAACCAAAGGACATTAAATAGAGGGATTAACTTGAAGTCCACCAGTATTAATTACCAAGTTCATGGATGATCTTTTTTTTCTCAAAATATGTACTCTATAGATCCATTTGAAATTGGACAAAATCCTAGAGACCAATCATCCATTAATTTACCCTAACGGACCCTGCTACTCTACCACCCAGCATGTACTGTTGGGTGTGCCTCTTAGTGCAATTACATCTTTTTTTTCAAATAATTCTTAAATATATTTAAACATTTTACAAAAAATGTGTCATTTCATTTGGCTACGGTTTAATTCATTGTTCAAGCTCCTAATTACCTGCAAATCCATATGTAGACATCAAATCCATTTTGGTTGCAAACTTATAATCCCGAGGGCTCCTGCACTAGGTAAGCTTTTGTTCAACACAACCAACTCTCGAGGAAGGGACTGAAGTACTGCACGACAGTTGTGGAAACATGGAATCTAGCAGGAAAATCAATGGATTCCTTGTTCTGATTCAGCCCAGATTTTTTGTTGATTCCTAGCTGGCTAGCTTCATTTTTGGCAGAAGCATGTCGCTAGGAGAATATATCAAAACTTTGCCACAGTTCCAGCTTTATGGATCCATCTAGGTTAAAGTTCACGTAGCACAAAACTCTCGATATTTAGCAGTACGACATTTCTCTATTTAATAAAAACCGTTTTTCATTTCCAATATTCTCTCTGCCATTCGAGTTCCCTCTGCCATTCGATCCCTCTCTGCTATTCGAGTTCCCTGTGCAGCTCCATCCACCCAGCGTCGACCTGCTCAGCTCCACCACCCTCGGTCATTTTTCTTTACCTGAATTATTGAAGACTGGTGGAGTTGTAGAGCCCAAATGGTTGGCATCAGTCACTGATGATTTTCAAACCCCCAGAACACTAGAAAACTCGCTCAATCCAAAACAGCAAGATAGATTTGAAGCAGAAAATATTTTAAAAAGTTCAAAAAAATAAATAAAGGCGATAGGAAACGACAACATAATATTCCTTAAGAGCTTGCTTCAAATACCGGAATTCACCAATATTGACATAGACTTTCACAAATTCAAGCTTTGTTCAAACGTATAGAAAAAGAAATTACCAGCAGTCAATAAATCAAGAGCCAACGTGAAAACCGGCATTCAGTTCAACTATCATCCTCTAGTCAGAAAAATAATACTAACTAGAAAAAGAAAGAGCAAAGAAGTTTCATGTCAAGTTGACATGCATGGGGTCTCCCCGACGCAGGACTGTCTTTAGAATTTCTCTACAAAGAAGCCGACCGGGGAAAAGATGGTTTAATTTTGCATTGAAAAATGAACTTGTGTTATCCTCCAAATAATTCTTCAAGCGGGAGAATTAATAATGTAGCACCCGGGCCCATTAAATCTAAGGCCGGTCCGATTCTCTTGTTTTTTTCTTTCTCTTGTTTTCACGTAGCTGAGTAACCTCCCTTACTCCACGACTTCGTTTGCAGTGAGCTTCATCTTGCCGCTTGCATTTTATCTTCTCGACCATTTTTTAATTTCAGTTTCAGCATTTCCGAAGATTCCTCCACCCAATCTCCCTTATCTCCACGCCTAGGCAGTTTGAAGTTTGAACTTCCTTCCCCTTTTTGACTTATCTTCTTTATTTCGTTTCCGTCCATCACTCGAGTCTCTCTCTCTCTCTCTCTCTCTCTCTCTCTCTCTCTCTCTCTCTCTCTCTCTCTCTCTCTCTCTCTCTCTCTCTCTCTCTCTCTCTCTCTCTCTCTATTTATCTATCTTCTCCACACCAAGTCGCGAGGCACCTGGAAACTCCACCATCCAACCACCATGGGTCTACCCCCACTGCCCAGCACCTCTGTGTCCTCAACGGGAACCTATCCCACGCACTCGTCAGCCTCCGCTGAACCAATCAAGATCACGCCAAAAATGAATCAGCGTTTGCGCACGTCTATCCCTCCTCCACGAACCAGTTGCTGCCAACGTGAACCCGAGATACCTACCAACCTTCTCGACGGAAGCCACCAGTACAGCCACGAAGCCCAACTGTGTTCAAGGACCGTCAACCACTCACCACTGAACCAACCCACGCTGCGACACCGTGAGCCTCCTTCACTCCTCCTCCCTCTCTCGGTTTCTTCCCCACAACCCAAGGGCCAACAAGACCACCACAGAAGTTTTCGTTCAACCTCGATGCAACAAAGAACTCCACCACCGCACTGCCTACCATCAAGCCACTGTTCAAGCCACTGCATGTCCCCTGTTTTTGACCCCCGAAACAGAGCAATAAAACCACTTTCCCCCACCTCCGTTCTGCAGCCCCATGACACGTCGGTGAAGCTTAACGACGCCGACCAACAACCCTTAACCCACGTGCCACTCCATGATCTACTGCCACCCCAACCAGCTTGTCGCCGTCTCTGGCTACCTCCGTAAGTATCTCGCACGATATCCCTCTCACCGTGTTTGTTTCCTCTCTCTGATTTCTCTCTCTCTCTTACTCCCTCTCTATCTCAATGCCCTCCGTGTTGCTGACCGCTGTATCTTTGACGCCGTGCTAACACCTTACATCCACCGCACGCATCATTCTCGTCGGTATGAAACAACCCTACCTTCTGCAAACGAGTTGGCTGGAGGTAGTTTCATAAGTTTGTTTGTTTGTTTTATTTATCTATTTACAGCTTGTTTTTAGAGCACATGCTTTGACAAATTTCCAGGAATATCACTGATTTTACGTAGCGTGTCTTTCCTTTATATGTTAAATTGTTGTATGGACTTAATTTTTAAATACATGTTTTTGTAAAAAAAAAAATTAAATGAAATTTAAATTGTATTATTTAGTATTAAATTATTTTTAAAGTTCAATTTTAAAAATAAATAGTAAGTACTCAATTTTACTTTTGAGTACTTAAATTTGATTAAGCTGTATTTTTATTAAACGGGATTTTGTTGATTACTTTAATTGATTTTGCTATATCATTACAATCGAGATATTTGAGAATTTTTTATATCTTAGGGTTTCGAGGAATTTAAATTTTTAGGAAAATAGGTTACTTAGCGTCTCAAGTATTGAAAAATGTGTTAATTTCATATACTTATGGACATTACGTGGTTATTTTTATAGGTGACGATTGATTTTTCGTTCAGTACTGTTGTGGAGGATTTTCGAAAAGCTAAAAGGTCCAGGTAGGCGGGATTCCTATGCTAGGCTTTATACAAGTTATTAAGACTGAGGTTGACTTTTTAAAAACTTTGCATATTTTGTTATGAAATGAGAACTTGGGAAAAACCAACACCGGTCGCTTATTTGTACTACTCAAGAAATCTATATGAAAAAGGGAAAATATTTTATGACATGTATTATGTAGACATGAGCTAAATTTTGTCATGTTGTTTATGAAATCTGAAAATGAACGATATTGAGAATCTAAAAAATTGTGTATTGATTTAGAAAGATGCTCTGACTTTTGTTTTCAGTATGTGAGAATGATCTGATTCTGTTTTGGCACTCTGTTTTATTTTGATATGGCATCTGAAAAACTTTGGTATGGTGTACTGATTTTGTATTTAACTCTGTCTCTGCTCTGCTTTGTTATGCTCTGCTCTGCTCTGTTTGGGTCGGTACCAACTTCTATGTCTCTGAGTGCACCCACTTTGGAAGTAAAGTGGTTTTATTGTAGTCTTTCCTGTGTGCACACTCGGGGCTCCGAGAAGAATAAGGGAAAGATTTCACCTCTGTCTCTGCCCGGTTTGGCCACCGGGAATAGCACAACCCTACCACGGGGGTGAAACATGGTCTCTACTCTGTGAGATGCTCTGTTTTGATGTGATGATGATGCTCAGGTTATGTTATGCAAAAGTACTCTGGGTTTTACTTGTCTTAAAATCATCGCTCTGTTACTTTTGAAAACATGTTTTGTTCGCATGATAATTCTAGAAAATATTTTGTTCTACATACTGTACTTTATAAATGCTCATGTTTGTGCGCTAGCATATGTCCTCTGCTTACTGAGTTGTTGATAATTCACCCCTTATCTCCACAACATTTTTCAGATATTTTGGATACTTCAACGGAAGTTCAAGAATAGGAAGCATGAGTAAGGCTTGATGAGCATAATATATTAAATACAAAGAGGGTACTTGTTATTGGAGAATTTTTATTGAATAGTTTCATTTTACTCTATTGACTTAGTACTTTGGGAGGTTGGCATGTATTTTGAGATTTCGTCATATTCTTAGTTCTTTATTTTGGAGTAAATGGTTTAAAGCAATGAAATCTATGAGTAATTGAGGAATTTGAATTTATATTGGTATAATGAGATATGATTTAAGTGTTAAGAGGTAACTCTTCGACCCATCCAGAATCGAGATCTTACAAATAATATGCTAATATCCTAATCATATTTTGATTGGGGTGAAATCTGATTTTTCCCTTCAACATGAAATCTGATCATGTTAGCTAGGTGTTTCTCCGAAGGATTATAAAACAATTCTTAATCAACTTATACAGATCTTCTTTTTATCGTATATAATTACTTCTCTAAAATGTTTTTTCCATTCCCTTGCCTAGCTTTAAGTAGATCGGCCATTACAAGAAAAAAAAAATTAGAGAAAAGTTATTTGTACGTATTTCGTTATTTGTGACCGAAATGACAGATCTTTTTTTTTTTTTTTCTTGTGTATTAAAGCATGATTCCGACTAATTGTAGCGGATGTTTACAATATGAATAACCGTACGTCGGGTTTCTCTTGAAAGCAGAAAAAGATCAAACATTAGTACAACAAACCCAGAAAATTCTCTCTCTCAATCTTTCTATGCTTTAAGCTTATTGAAGGCGTCGCACCTGTGCCTCACCTCTCCTTTATGACCAGTTTTGATTCCATAAACGCTCAGCTTCTCCATTGCATGCGCAAAATCCTGGAAAAACTTGGCCTGGTTCGAAGCGTACAAGTCTACAAATGGCTTCGTCCTAGGGTCCGTAACGAGTGCTTGGTCCGAAGCCAACAGCCCCAATCCCTTCTGAAGATTCTGGAAATACATGTTGTCGAATTTTCCAGGAGTCATCACGTCGTTGAAAGCCGACATTGTCGGGTCTTTGGTGTAGTTTGCACAAATTTTCCTCAGTGCCTCTGCAAACTTGGGATACATTGCTGGGTCAGAGGGTGATTTCTTGCTGTAATGGAAAATCCTGTCGCTGAATTCCTTGCATGGAGAGAATCCAACGGTGTGTGCCCCATTTAGGGCGACCATTTCTTGTATTGTAAAGCCCTTTGCGGCGAAAACGCTGATCATTCGGTTCGAGGACATGTTAGATCTCGGAATCTGTCCATCGACACGCGAAGCTAGAGACACGAGGCCATCCTTTCGACCCAACCGGACATTGTAGTACGGACCGCCGACCATGTTGATAAGGTTGCGTGTAGCTTGAGCGAGGATGTCAGAGCAGGAGACAATGCCAGGGCAAGTGAGCTCGAGTGCAGTCTTGGCACGGACAATGAGGTCAAAGGCATCGCCTGCGAGGGAGAAGTTGATGTCAGCCTCGCGCTCGGCCTTGTTGAAGGAATTGGTGGAGATGAGGACGGAGGCGTCGCAGCCCTCAACCATGCAGTCGTGGAAGAAGAGACGGAGGGTGCCGGCTGCCGTGGTGGGGTTGGCGATTTGCTTGCTTCTCACGACTTCGCTCATGATTTTGTCGAAATCCGGGCAAGTTTTCTTGTAGTAGTCGATGGAGAGCTTGGATTCTGATAATGGGATGGAGAGAAAGATAAGGAAAAGTAAAGGGAAAGCCATGGTTGTGAAAAAGAGAGAAAGTACTCTTGCTTTCTTTTCCTCAATGGATCCTCCCCAAGAGAGGAACTGAGGAAAGAGATCAAAAGAAGATGAATATCTAAGGTTTTGAGCGAAAAGTAGAGGGGAACAAAGTTGGTAAAAGTGTAGCGGATGGGAGAGGTTTTAGGGGAAGGTTTGTTTATATGGAGGGAGAAAGACATATATATGGGGAGAGGAAGAGAGAGAGAGTCTATGAGTGTGTTTGTTGGGAGTGCTATTTTTGCAAGGGATCTGTTGATGATGTGGGTTTTGATCAGTACTGTGGACGTTTCTGGAGGAGGAGGATGCTATTTTTGCAATGTTTTTGAGGTTTCTAGAGGGAAGATATTGGTGTTATTCAGCATGGACTGCGCTGGACCAGCGGAGCGAGAAGCCGCAGCGCATGAGCTTTGCCGATTGGCCTCTCAGCATGCATGCATGCATGTGTCCAAGTATCGCCTTTCTACCAAAGAGAGATCAGAATGATACGTATCCATTTTGCATATCATATTCCAATTAAACGAAAATCTAATTCTTTGTTTTTATTTTATTTCTTCTAAGCTGATTGATGATTGTCAATCTCAGAAGAAATTTTGAAAAATAAGTTATTGATGATTGTCAAGTATGGTTATCAAATGGAGTACTAATCTCTAGCGCGCATGATGATTGTAACCGAAGGTTAACGGTATTACGTTCAAAACTTGAGGATTGACTGTTTGATGATCAAGACCAGCTGTTTTAGAAAGGAACTTAGTGATCTGGTATTTGGGAGATAAAAAAAATCTTTCTTTTAACTTGCTAAATTACTCTCTGAAATTTGAATTCATCCCACTAATATTTGACATTACGAAGGCAAGTGCATGTCTTGGTTTTTGGAAAATTCCCATATTCGAAATCCATGGAAACCTTCACGGCAAAGGAATGAAGAGTTGATGAATTTTGTAAGACAAAAATTCAAGAACTCTTAAATAGGGAAATATATATGTATATATACACACCACACTTTCATCTCACTTTTATCACAATATGTAAGATACGGTACATTAATCATTATTAGATGATAAAAAATCATCCATTAAAAAATCATTCAATAGTAATAATTAATATGCCACATCTTAAAGTAACTCACCATTCAGGTCAAGTTTAGCCAGCTTTTATGTACAAAACAAAATGTTGAATAAAGAGAGATTTTTTTAAAAAATAAAAAAAAATTAAAAAAAAAAAAAAGAGGAGAAGAAGATCCTCCATTATTATTAAAATCCCTCACTTTTTGCGGTGGAATACTTTATACAAATCCATGCTTAAAGCACCTTATACTATATAGCAATATCCCAAGTGGTGTAACCCTGTAAAATGACCCCCCCCCCCCCCCCCTTCCCAGGAAACAAACTTCCTCAAAAGTCCCAAAAAAAAAACCAAGCACTTAAACCTATCGTAAGTATGGCAACCCACTTCTATCAGTGCGTAAAATTACCTTAAGAGGAACCGGAAGATCCGCCTGTGAGAACCAAACCTTATTACAACCACTACTACCCAACCGTGCAAGATAATTTGCTGCCGCATTGCCTTCCCGAAAAACATGTTGTACCTGAAAATTAATATCCAATAGAAGATACCCTACCTCTTCACAATAATCCCCCAAGGACCATAAACGACACCTTCTCTCCCTCAACCAATTGACCACCAAAAGAGAATCCAACTCCAAGATAACATTAGTACGTAAAACCCAACTCTTTACATATACAAAGTCCAAATAATAAAGCCAACAGTTCAGCTTGATTATTTGATCCCATCCCAGTGCTTGTTGCAAAAGCAAACTGCAATCTCCCCTCCTCATTCCACAACACCCCAATTCCAAGCAATTAAATTACAAGCTCCTAAATAAATAAAGAATAAATATAAATAAAAGTCATTATTAAGAGCATCAATTTTGCACACATGATGTTAGGGGTGTTCATCCAGATCCAGATCCGGATCCAGATATCCGGCCATAACCGGATCCGGATGCTAAAACCCGGGCGGTTATCCGCCCGGATTAATCCGGATTTAATCCGGGCGGATAACCGGATTGTAACCGGATATCCGGATTTAATCCGGGTTATAACCGGATTTAATCCGGATTATACCCGGATTAAATCCGGCTTCAAATTTTTTTTTTTTTAAAGACTTAAAACTTTTGGATCTGTTTTTAAAACCGGGTTACAAATTATCAGGAAACATGTAAAATAAATAAAAATATTGTTGTTACATCACAATAGAAGACGTAAATTTACAAAAAACAAAAGAAATAATAATACATTACAACTAATTAAACTAAAATATAAATTTACAAAGAAGAAAAGAAATAAATTTACAAAGATCAAAATTTATTAGTCTTCATCTTGTATTAATCCAGTGGCATTCACATAAACAGGTTCCTCTTGCCATTTCAAGGGGCAAGGCCATTCTAGTGGGCTGCCCTCTAAGACAATGAGAATATACCTAATTCAATATCCAATACTTGTTAACAGATATCAGGCCAAATACATCCATTAACTCTTTAGCCAGAAAACAAGAATGTGAACATAATCACAGTGGGTTCTGCAACATCTAAAATCAACAAAGGTTGACCTACATATATACATACATACATACATCATATGTCACTTGTGAGAATGACCATAGTACCGTTTAGATATATAGTATAGTTCAAATACTTCAAAACATTTTTCTTAATTATATTTTTTTCAAGCAGTGCCTGGAAATTTGACTTGTGATAAATGGATCAATGAACCAATGGTCTCTCTCTCTCTCTACCTTGGATTAATGTCATTAGGTGATCTCATTCTGGATTATTGAATATCTATTGTGAGTGTCAAACATGGGTTTTAAGTCTTACATTAAAGGGGGGATTATTATACCCTATATAATGACGTTCCAATGGCTGCAGCTAACTATCTAAGTCTACAATATTAGTTGTATGTTAGAGAAACTTATAAATTTTACAAGTGAAAGAATAATTAGTGATGCCAACAAGTTTAATTTCTATGTATTGATTAATTCTTTTTTGTTCATGAGGATCGAATTATATTTGGAAATAATTGCTAGCTCATCTGATGATCTTTAGATGTTCCCATGCAATATATATACATGTGTGTGTATGATAAAATAATATACTACCAAAATAGTATAAATTCTGGCTGAGT
The DNA here is from genome assembly GCA_022457165.1 of Juglans mandshurica. NCBI lineage: Eukaryota > Viridiplantae > Streptophyta > Magnoliopsida > Fagales > Juglandaceae > Juglans > Juglans mandshurica. The sequence continues at coordinate 12,694,567 of CM039632.1, read as the reverse complement.
ACTCGAAGTTTTAAAATTTTGCTAGTCATTGATTGCTCACAAGCTAACAGCTAGCAATGACATGGATTGCTCACAATCTGATTTTGAGGAAGTTATATCGAGCTCTTGAATTTTTGAGGAAGTTGGAACCACCTGGGTATGGATAATCAAAGTCCTAATTTGTTTGTGAAAAGTCATTGAGCGCATCATGTGCTGCACTGTTTTGACTTTTGTCCATAAGATTCATTTTTGTAGACTAATAATGCTTTGGATTTGAAAGAAAACATATGGTAACTGGAAGATATATAAACAATCACTTGTTCCAACATTTATTGTAGGCTATATGTGCACATAAAAGGTTACTAGTTGTGTGTCTCATTTTGTCTGTTCATCTATATTGCCCAAAACCCAGTCTTTTCATTTTACTTCTCTGTTTTTCCTACAGAAGATTTCAAGGTAGGTGGTATTTAAAATAAATACTATTTATTTTGGGTAGGGCTGTAAAAAAAGAAAAGAAAAAGGGTGAACCAGTGAATCATGTTTGGTTTGATATTTTTTTCAAAATTTTTTAAACTAGAGTTTATTTTGATTCCTCTTTTCCTTTTCATCCAGGGAAAAAACTAGAGGTTATTTTTATAAATGATTTGGATCTGGCCTTTGTAGAGTCACTTAATCTCTCATATACACATACACATACACAACAGTTAATCTCTCATGTGGCCTAGAACATAATTGAGTCTCATTATATGTGCTGTTATGTTCACTTTAAAAAATAAAAATCATGTGCAATAGACAAAAATACATGAAATTTAAACAAAAATACAGTGACAAATCGTGAACCACCAATAGAGCAATAGACTGAAATTGCTATTGCTGAGTGTCCAATTTACTTAAAAATCAACTACTAATTGCTATTGCCTTTTTTTCTGCCTCCATCAGGATCCTCCCTTCTTTTTGATTAACTATAATAACTAAAGCAATGCCTAAAATATCATACTATCTGAAACACCCGAAAATACAATAAAACCCTAAAACACAAAAATTCCAAAACACCCAAAAATACAATAAAACCCTAAAACACAAAAATCCTAAAACACCCATCGTTTACAAAAAAAAAAACCCAACACTCATAATCAAAAATCCCGAAACACATCATTTACAAAAACTAACGAAGTAGTGAAAGAGAGATGACCATACCGTACAGAAACTAACAGAGTAGAGAAAGGTTTGAGAAAAATACCTTACGAGCTTAGACTTCAGAAATGTTAGCCTCCGCGTCTCTCTCTCAAATGCGCAAACTGCAAAGGACTTCGAAAGACGAAGGGATTTAGCAGAAGAGACGTATGCGTCAAAGAGAGAAGGATAAGAGAATGGATTCGGAAAGGAAGAGATGCCTGCATCGAAGAGAATAGGCAGAAGTGATTCGGAAAGGGGAAAGGCAGACGGGGGGATTCGAAGAATCGAGAAAGTTAGGGATTTTGCGAGCCAGGTCACTTTTTTTTTTTTAAATGACCCGGTTACGGATAACCGGGTCACAGAACCGGATCCGTAACCGGATCCGGATTCTCCTCACCCGCCCGGGTGTAATCCGGGCGGATAACCGCCCAGATACACCCAGATTTCCGGGTTCCGGACCGGACCGGAAAAAATCCGGTCAGGATGCACACCCTTACATGATGTGATATCATGTAGACCACACATTTTCGCAAGTGAGTGTTGGGAACAATCAACTAGAAACAGTCACACAATGCGTGCAAAGTATGCACTGTTATAGTAGTTTCTCTCTAGCATTACTCATAAATAAAATACTAGAATGGATTAGGGCCCAATTCCAAGCAATTAAGTTGCTCGTATAATGTTTCTGGATATAAGCCAATTGTTTCTTTGGGACAAAAGGTAGTCTTGGTACGTGCAACTAGTTGACTTTCGAAGTCCATAGCCAATATGGATTTCGTTGAGTTAGATAATTTTCTGAAAGAACTTCGATAAGGGATGCCAAGACATGGCAATATCTTGACTTATTTTTTTATTTCTTGGACTAGGAAGTATGATCGCTCTTGTCCAGGGTGGAGGCACTACAACACATTTATTTTTTAGTGACGGTTAGGAAATTGTGACAGTCCCTAAACCGTCACTAAAAGGCCTTTTCTGTGACAGTTTCTGAAAACCGTCACTAAAGATAGAGATGAGATTTTTTTACGTTCCAACATATGGGAAATGTACGTTCGAACATCACATATACGTTCGAACCTTGTGGCTACTAACATGCGAACGTGAACTGTTTTGGTGCCAACGTTCGAACGTTATTAATTAACTTTCGAACGTAGAATATTTTGCGCCAACATTCAAATGTTAATTACTAACGTTCAAACGTTAATTGTAAATTTAAATTAAATATGACTCTAATTTAAAAATTATGTGGTTTTTATTGTGCATAATTTGTGAACAAGTCTAAAAAATTGACTTGTATATATTTATATGTACACAATTTGTAATATATAAATATATATTTATGTTTATATATATTTGAAGTGCAGTGATTTAGTATTAAAGTTAAAAAATATAACATTAAAGAAGATTGAGAATTGAAATTAAAAAACGATAGAAATATTCATTAATATTTTTCTTTACAAATATTAAAAGTAAAATACAAAATATGATAGAATTTAGTAAATAACACTCAGATGATAACGTTGTCCACGAAAGTCGAACTTCGTACCTCCTCAGTCAAGGTATCAACCTTGTCGTTGAGGATAGTTACACGATAGGTGAGCTCGGTGACAGACGTCGATTTAGCCGCGAGCGATCGATCGATCTTATGATCGATATGCGCAGTCAGTTGTGAGATCACCGCATCAACCCAAGCAGGATGCGCATCTCCTGCAAATGTACTCGGCGTATGCTGACAACTACTCCCCACATGACCTGGCTCAGACTGAGTCGGAGGAACTAGATCCTCTACGGGGGGTGGCTGACGTCCTCTCGCCTGTCCAATGCTATGTCGATGCGTGGTCATGTCGAGGGGGCTCATCTGATCTTTGACCCGCTCCTCTGGCTGGGTCGGCACTCCCCGTGCAAGTAATAGTCGGCTGATTAGGACACCATATGGGAGATTATCCATGGAGATGATACTCGCTTCGTAACGGATCCTCTCAAAGATGTCCAATGGCAAATCTATGGTATCTCCACGTGCTGCTCGTATAAAAAACTGTGCCTGAAACTGACTAAATGTGGTTTTATGTGCCACAGGATCCACGTTTGTTGCAATAATAAGGTGCAACATGCGGAAGAAAGGTAGCAGATGGTTCTGGTTGAAGGCGTTCTTCCTCTCGATCTGCATGCGGTCCCTCCCGATGAGGATGTAGAAATCCTCGTCTCGGTCATCATCCCGAGCCTCGAGGCCAGTATCCTCGGCCTCTGAAGGGTCTGCATCTCTGGCTGATGCTGGCTCGAATGGGCGGCCAATAGATGATGGAGAAGTACCTACATCCTCACGAGGTGTAGTGTGTGCAGATGTCTCAACTCCTCGACGAATGTCGAGGTGTTCGGCAATGACATCTGGTGAAATCTCAATGGAAACACTGCGTACAGTCACAGTGTGAGAGGATGCATCTTGAGGCATGTCACACATCCCCATATAGACCTCTTGAACGATTGAGGGGTATACCTTCCCCCTCAATGTGCAGATACTATATTATATACTATATAGTTTACTATATAGTTTACTATATATAGTCCAGATTAGTCACATTGGCATCCACCTCTCATAATCCTAAAAATACAGGCAAGTTATATGAAAGAAGATAATAGTGATAAAAAGTTAGTATTCTTCTCAACTTTAAAAAATAAAAAAGATTATATTGAAGAGAAATATTATAAGTATCTAGAAAAAAAATACATATATATAACTATTATATTAACAAATACTAGCAATAGAATAAAAGTAGCGTTCGAACATGAATTTATAACGTTTGAACGATATAAATCATTTACCCGCTAGATTTCTTCATAGCTGTGATGATCATTCCACGTTCGAACGTTTAAATTGAACGTTCGAACGTTAATTGAGGTACATTAAAGTGTCATTTTAATGTTCAAACGTGCAATTATAATACGTTCGAACAGGAGAAGAAAAATGCGGGAAATTTCCCGCTCGATTTAGAAACCTCTCTGAGGATCTAAAACGTTCGGACGTTAAAAGTTACGTTCGAACGTAAGAGTAAACGTTCGAACGTAAATTTTTGTAGCTTTCAAACATGAAAATAAAAGTGCAGAAATTTGGCGCTCAATTTATGTATCTCTTTGATGATCTGAACGTTCGGACGTTAAAATTCCACTTTCGAATGTTAGACGATGAAAATCCCTTGAAATTTATAAACATTTGGACGTAAAATTTATTAACGTTTGAACATGAAAATAAAAGTGCGGAAAATATCCCGCTAGATTTTTGGCGTTGTCATAGGAAGATACGTTCGAACGTTTATAAAACACGTCCGAACGTTGTCTAAAGAAAATATCTTCCGTCTTTTAATGTTCGAACATCATCTAAAATTTGGGCGGGATAAAATAACGTTCGAACGTATAACTTAAACGTTCGAACGTGTCATCTTAAAACTTTAGCTTTGAATGAATACACGCACGGGGAGTAGCAGAATCACTTCTGCTGCTTCTCCCGTGCGCTAGAGAGAGAGAGCGTTATAGTGAGAGAAAGTTGAGTGAGAGAGGGTTAGAGTGAGAGAGAGTTGAGTGAGAGAGGGACGTGGGTTAGAGAGAGAGAAAGTTGAGTGAGAGAAGGTTAGAGTGTGAGAAAGTTTTAGTGTGAGAGTTGAGTTGAGTTGAGTTTTGGTAAGGAAAAAATATTTTTCTGTTGTATTTTCTTGAATTTTATTATATTTGTCTTGTGTTTTTGTTATATATATTTCTAATAAGTTAGTGTTGTATTTTTTTGAAGGATTAGTTGTTTTGGCAAGTTGGAAGCTTTTGATTTGTAAGAGGATATTGTAAGTGCTAGGTATATTTCTAAACTTTATACATTTTATGCTTAGTCTTTTTCTATTGTGATTATTGTTTGTATAGTTTTTGAATACTTTGTGAGTTTGTGGGAATATTGTGAATATGTTGTGATATGGATTTGAAATGTTGTGATTTTTGTTTGTGAATTTTGTTTGAATATGTTTACATGGTTAGGAATATATTGTGTTTAACTTTTGGATTTATATGAAAATTTTGATATAATATTTGTTAGCTTTGAAGAATTTGTGAGTGCTAGTTATCTTTCTCAAGATGAGGAATATGTTTATACATGTTGTAATTTTATGCTTACAATTGAAATTTCGTATTATTGTTTGTATAGTTTGTGAGTTTATGGTATTCATTGATGAATTAATATGTAAAGAAATATTATTGTGAGAATATTGTTGTTGATGTAATATGAATTTGAAATATTGTGATTATTATTAGTGAATTTTTATTGAATATGTTTATATGATTAGATTTAAGTAAAGATTAAAAACATTTAAGTATAACAATTAAAATGAGACTTAATATTTAACTTAATAAGTATATATAATATATTCATGCTAATTTAGTTAGAATATGATTATTATTCAAATTATAACTATAGTATAAAACTTAATTTTGCTTATAAAAAGAAAAAAAAAGTATTTAACTTAACTATATATAAAGTATAATATATACATACAATAACTATAACTAATAATTACTTATTAAATATAAATAACTTACTCATGGATAGTATAACAATTAAAATGATACAACTTTAGGAATAACAATAATTAAAATTCGTTTATAACCTTTGAATTAAGTATAACAATTAAAATGATACTTTAGGAATGATAATAATTAAAATTATATAATAACCGAACGAAATTAAGTATAACAATTAAAATGATACTTTAGTAATAATAATAATTTAAATTATATAATAACCTTTGAAGAAATTATATATAACAATTATAATAACAATTATATTATAAGAATTAAAATTACATAGGTCTCAATTAACAATGTCCTAAGATATATAATAACAATTAAATTATAATTGTGATGCATCTGAGATCGAAAAATTAATAGAACTCGTATAGGATAGCCCCAGCCAATCTAAAATCACTATAAAAAATTTTGTTGCTTGGTGAAAAATCAGAAGTTTCGATTCCATAACTATTAGATAACATGTCTTGTAGACAACGAGGGAGTATGATCTTGAAGAAATGTTGAAATTTTAGTTTAATTGATTGACTGTCAAAGTCTCTCCGTCCTTGAGAGTTGTCGAGGTTGGACAGTTTGTGACGGTTAAGTAATTAGACTAAAATTTAGACATTTCTTCAATATCATTCTCTCTCGTTGTGTACAAGACACGAAACTTGTTCACTTAATCTTCCATCTCTCTCTAGTTTATTGTGTATAACACTACTAGAAGGTGACATTGTTAATTTAAACAACAGGAGATATTGTTTGTAGGATTTTTTGATAGATGCGTGTGACATTGCATAAATACCCTTTGACCCGTTTGGGAATTAGTATACATTTATGTGTCCTCTAATTCCTGAATTGTCCAGTGTGGACGATTATATTATCTGTATTGTACATTTTTGTTACTCCTACTTTCCACGTTTAATATGAAGTTTCGGTATCTTCCTCTACTGTTCTTCAGGTATACTGTTCGTATGGTCACAATCTCTCTCTATTTGAACATGTATACTTGGAGAACTATAGGGAGGTGTTGCCGAAATTTCTACTAACGTGAAAAGTAGTAAGTGACGAGATTTATGCAATATAGATAATATAATTTCGAATGGGATAGGATCAACTACCTTATCAAAAAAGCAACTTCGTATTGGAGCATGATATGCATGTGAATTTTCTATGTACGTGTTATTAATAGATAAATGTTTTCAGAAATAGACAAAAATTGGATGTGTCTGGGTAATAGACTTGAAAAGGATTACGTACCCTATGCGCGTGGAGTAAGAACCTTCATTGATTTTGAACGGACCTCTGCTGATAGTCGTGGTTACATTAAGTGTCCATGTCGAGGGTGTAAAAATTTGTGTGCGATAGGGTTGGATGAAGTAGAAAGTCATATATTTGTTAATGGTATGGATCTGAGGTATACCCGATGGGTACTGCATGGTGAGCGTATGAATAGACAGCAGATGTATTGGTCGATCATCACAATTATTTGCAACACATAGATGATGAGTATGAGCAGGATGAGATGGAGAAGATGTTGGGTGACATTGGAGCGGGGATGTTTATGGATGAGGTTGACACCAATGCCTCAAGTGGCTGAGGGACTGATTGTAAAGATTTCACTTCAATGTGGGAAGATGCAAAGCGCGAGCTTTATCCAGGCTGTACAAAACATTCCAAAATGTCGTTTATTGTGCAGTTACTTCACATTAAGTCATTGTATGGGATATCGACGAAAGCAATAAATATGGTATTAAACTTATTTAACGAGGTGCTTCCGGAAGGGTTTGCATTGCCCAAGAACTTTTATGAAGCGAAACAGTTGAGAAAGGGATTAGGATTTGAGTACCAGTCCATACATGCATGCAAGAATGATTGTGTTTTGTTTTGAAAGGAGAACGAGTTGAAACAAGCATGTCATGTATGCGGAGAATCGAGGTGGAAGGGTAAGAAAAATGTGTTGGTTAAGGTATTGCGGTATTTTCCCTTGAGACCTAGGTTGCAAAGACTATATATGTGTAAGAAAACAGCTCACGATATGAGGTGGCACGAGGAGAAAAGAGTTAAGGACGACGTATATATGAGGCATCCAGCTGATTCACTTGCGTGTCAGTCTTTCGATAATCAATACCCAGAGTTTGGGATAGAAGCTCGGAACATGCGCCTGGGACTCACAACCAATAGATTCAACCCTTTTGAAATTATGAGTACAAGTTATAGCACTTGGCCTGTAGTGTTGATTCCGTACAATCTTCCACCATGGAGGTGCATGAAGGTGCCCAACTTTTTATTAACTTTACTTATCCCCGGCCCGAGATCACCTGGGAATGATACTGACGTATTCATGAAGCCGTTGATTGAAAAGCTGAAAGAGTTATGGGAAACAGGCGTTAGAACTTATGACGCATCCACATTGACATCTTTTTAGATGCATGCTGCGGTAATGTGGACCATAAATGACTTCCCGGCATATGGGAATCTTTCCGGCTAGAGTACGAAAGGGAAGTTAGCGTATCTGACGTGTAATAAAGAAACTGCTAGTGAGTGGTTAAAATATTATCAGAAATTGTGTTTTATGGGTCATCGACATTATCTACCAGCAAATCATGCATGGAGAAGAGAATGTGCTAAGTTTGATGGAAGAATAGATCATAGAATTGTACCAAAAGAGTTGTCTGGTGAAGAGATAGTGAAACAACTGGTACATGTTAGAGTGAACAATTTTGACAAAGGTCGGGGAAAGAACAAGAGAAAACGAGGCACAATAGAATTGAATTGGACAAAGCGTAGTATTTTTTTTTACTCGCCGTATTGGTCGTCATGCATGTTGCGACATAGTTTGGATGTAATGCACATAGAGAAGAATATTTGTGATAATATACTAGGTACATTGATGAACATTAACAAAAAGACGAAAGACACGATCAAGACGAGGAAAGATCTTAAGAGAATGAGAATTAAACATATTCTACATTTGCGGGTGGAAGGCAATAAGGTGGTCATGCCCCATGCATGTTTTACGATGACGAGGTTGGAAAGGATGGACTTCTGCAAATGGTTGCAAGGTGTAAAGTTGTCAGATGGTTATGCTTCAAATATTGGTAGATGCGTGAGTCCTGATGACTGGAAAATCAATGGAATAAAAAGACATGACTGTCACATATTTTTGCAGAAGTTATTGCCTGTGAGAATTCATGGGAAGCTGACATCTAATGTACGTGTTGCCATATCCGAACTCTATATGTTTTTTAAGGATTTGTGCACTCGAGTAGTAAATCGAGATGTGTTGCAGAAATTGGAAGAAGATATTGCTACTATACTATGTAAATTCGAGCAGATCTTTCCACCATTATTTTTTCATATCAATGTCCATTTAGCAATACATTTACCGCGAAAGGTACTGTTGGGTGGACTGGTGCAGTTTCATTGGATGTATTGTAACACCCCGTTCCCGAGAGTCTGGAGAGTTAACTCAAATAAACTGATAATCAACTTTAACAAAGGTAAAGTACTTCCAAATTCAAGAATATATATTTCCAAAACTTCAAATCAAACGTAAATACTTCAAATTAATAAACCATATAAACTCATTTATCCAATTTTCAATCCAACAACCCAAATAAAATATCCACTCTTTTTCATGCCTCAAATAACAAACTAGAAATAAGATAACATTGACATAAGTCTCCATAAACCGCCTAAATCCATTGAAGCAAACTTAAGAAAATATAAATAACTTCCAACATCAGCACTAATACCACGAGATATCCAACAACAATTCACTGTCAATCTTTTCCATAAACTCTAATACTGATCCTCAGCTGAACCATCAATGTCATCAGAAATATTATGAAGATTAACGGGGTGAGTTATCAACAACTCAGCAAGCAGAGAGCATATACTAGCATGTAAACATGAGTATTTATAACATTTGATAAGCAGGACAAAACATTTTCTTTCAGAATGCAGAAAACAACATATTTTCTTTCGTAATGCATAAACAAAACTTGGTATAAAAACATTATAGCGAAATTTCTAGAAAAATAAACTTATTCCCAAAAAGAAAATCTATTGGCATTTCCAAACTGAAACATTATAATCATATCATCTCTTAGCATCACATCGGGACAAAATACCATGTTTAACCCCCGTGGTAAGGTTATAAACCACCATTATACCTATGGCTGGGCCGTATACCATGTTTCACCCCGTGGTAGGGTTATAAACCATCATTATACCTGTGGCTGGGCCGTATATCATGTTTCACCCCGTGGTAGGGTTATAAACCACCATTATACCCGTGGTTGGGCCTTAACAGAAAATAAAACAGATAACATCGGAATCAGATCACAATCATATACAGAATCAGAACTTCATGCCAAGGTTTTCAGATGACACATCATATCCAAACAAAATACTTATCACCTTTAAATCACTTCACATGTTCGAGATAAACAGAATCAAAATATTTTCATTTGTTCATAACAAAACCTTTAGATTTTCATATTCGCTCTTTTGCATAGTTCAGAAACAAAGTGTACAAAACTAGCTCATGTCTACACCAGTCATGACAAAAAATACTTTCTCTTATATTGAATTTACGCATATGCAGAATAAACATCTGAGGTTGTTTTCAGATCATTTCTTTTCAAAAGCAAACATGCTTATTTTCAAAATCAACCTCATTTTATTTCTTTTATGCAAAACTAGTACATGAACCCCGCTTACCTGACTTCTTCCTATTATCAACACCTTGAGTCGGAACTCTAGTAGTAACACCACCTAAACAAAACATATACCCAAAATTTAGTAACAAATCCAGTAAGCTACAATTTATTGAGTAATAAATCAAAACAGCCCATTCACAACTCAATAACTATCATAACAATTAAACCCGAACAACTCTCTTTTCAAACCATTCGCATTAAAACCCAAAACAACCACCTTTTATTAACGCCGAATCAACCATAATTACTTCTAAAACCAACAACAACAACTCCAATGATTAAAACATAATCCAAACCAAACTTCACTTCCAACCTTCAAATAAAAATTCCAGTGCTTGCATCACTATTTTAGTCATTCAACAGTTTAAGACTTGCATAAAAATGTCCAATACAACTAGCTCAAAACACCCATAAATTTACACCAAATAGTCTCAAATCATAGTCCAAAACAGTCTCACAAAGCCATCCAAACAATTATACTCCTCAACTTCAAAAATTTCATCACACTCCACCACCATCAAATCAGTAACTCTATTACATTTCACAGTCCAAACCTAACATTCAAAACTACCAAAAGCTTCTGGGAACTTACCCCAAAAGAAATCACAAAACTTCAAACCACTTCGAATGGGTGCAACCCACTGCAATCCACGCCTCAAAAAAAATTTCACAGCAATCTCTAGTGAAAGAGGAGGTGACCTGCACAAGGAAGGCTTGAAAAATTAAGTGTGGGCGACGGCAAGTCAAAGCAGAGTGGTTTGTGTGTGTGAGCAAAACCGAGCAAACCCAAATAGAAGAGAGGCCGCGTGAGTGAAACCAGAAGAAAAGGAAAAAGAAGGAAGAATAAAAAATAAAATAAAAAGAAAGAGAGAAATGCCGGATTGAAGGAAGAATTTTCCAACGATTGTTCAAGATGCCGAACAAAACTACAGTGGAGTCGATAGTCAAAGCTCCAACACCCGGGTTGAACGCACGGTGAAGGGAGAGAAAAGTTGAGAGAAACTGAAGGAAAAACTCTGCTCAAAGGTGATGGTTTGCAAAAATAACTGCAAAGTTTGTGGGTGCACGAGTTGAGTAAGATGTGAAATTACAGTGCAGTGGGGAGAAAATGCGAAGACGAAGAACAGTGCATCAGAAAAAGGGGAATTAAACATTCACCCAAACGACGCCGCTCGGGTCTCACATCACACGCTTGTGGGCTGGGCTTCATGCAACCGGCTGACTTCAAGAAAGCTGGGTTTGGAGCCCGGGTATTACATTCTCCCCCTTATAAAAATTCTGTCCTCGGAATTTGTCACAAGCTATTAGGATCTTCGTCGAACAACTGTGGGTACTTGACTTACATTTCCTCTTCTAATTCCCAAGAGGCTTCACTGATAGCTTGATTATTCCATACCACTTTAACCAATGGGATAGTCCGATTCTGTAACATTTGTTCTTTTCTCTCTACAATCCGCACCGGCTCTTCTGTATAAGTCAGATTTTCCTGAAATTGAAGAGGCTCGTACTCAATAACGTGGGTGGGGTCGGATACATACCTCCTCAGCATAGATACATGAAATACATTGTGTACACCTGAGAGTGCTGGTGGTAGGGCTACTCTGTAAGCCACTAGTCCAATCCGATCAAGAATCTCAAATGGCCCGATGTATCTAGGGCTCAACTTGCCCTTCTTTCCAAATATCATAACCCCTCTCATGGGTGCAATCCTCAAGAATACCTTATTCCCAACCTCGAACTCTAATTGGCGACGACGGTTATCTGCATAGCTTTTCTGTCGACTCTGAGCTGCTCTCATTCTAGCTCGAATGGTCTCAATCTTCTCTGTTGTCTTCTGTATGATTTCGGGACCCAAAATTTGTCTTTCTCCCACCTCGTCCCAATACAAAGGGGATCTACACCTCCTACCGTAAAGTGTTTCATAAGGTGCCATTTCAATGCTAGCCTGGTAACTGTTATTATAAGCAAACTCAACCAAAGGCAAGTGTCGTATCCAGGTTCCCTTGAAATCCAGCATGCATGCTCTCAACATGTCTTCCAAAATTTGAATGGTCCTTTCCGACTGACCATCCGTCTGCGGCTGAAATGCAGTGCTGGAATTTAATTTAGTGCCCATGGCCTCTTGTAAACTTCGCCAAAATTTTGAAGTAAAATGAGGATCCCTATCCGACACAATGGTCACGGGTACCCCATGCAACCTCACTATTTCCTATATATATAGCTCGGCCAGTTTCTCCAACTTATAAGAAACTTTGATAGGTACAAAGTAGGGGTGTAAATTTAAACCAGAAAATCGGTCCAGACCGGACCGGTTGGTTCGGTTTTGAACCGGTCCGGACCGGACCAAACCGGACCCGTTGGTTCGGTTTTGAACCGGTCCGGTCCGGAACTGGTTCCTATTTTATGAAAACCGGCCGGATCCGGTCCGGTTCCGGTTCCTTAGTTTCTGGGACCGTACCGAACCGGACTGGTTGGAAAAAAAATATAAAAATTAATTTTATATATTATACAAAATATTTATATATATAATTATATGTTAAATTTTTATATATAACAATTTAAAGAAGTACTTCAAACTCTTGTGATCCGTGTAGATTTCACACTTTTCACCATACAAATAATGCCTCCAGATTTTAAGTGCAAAGACAACGGCGGCCAACTCCAAATCATGTGTGGGGTAATTTTGCTCATATGTCTTCAATTGCGGAGAAGCGTATGCTATTACTTTCCCGTGCTGCATCAATACACACCCCAAACCCAATCGCGAAGCGTCACTATAAACCACGAATCCTCCACTTTCGCTAGGGACTGCCAGAATTGGAGCTGTCACCAATCTCTTCTTTAGTTCCTGGAAGCTTTCCTCACATTTTTCAGTCCAAACATACTTGTTATTCTTCCTAGTAAGGGCAACCGCTATTTTTGAGAAATTGTCTATAAATCGACGGTAATAACCAGCCAAACCCAAGAAACTCCTAACTTCATGCACATTGGTTCGTTGAGTCCAGTTAACTATTGCTTCAATTTTTCTGGGGTCTACAGAAATACCATCCCTTGTGACTACATGTCCCAAAAATGCAATAGACTCAAGCCAAAATTCACACTTCTTCAACTTAGCAAATAATTTCTTATCCCTGAGTGTCCCTAGTACTTGTCTCAGATGGTCTTTGTGTTTAGCTTTGCCCTTGGAGTAGATTAATATATCGTCAATAAACACCACTACAAATTTATCCAGGAACTCATGAAATACTCGGTTCATCAAGTCCATAAATAATGCTGGGGCGTTGGTTAAACCAAAAGGTATGACTAAAAATTCATAGTGGTCGTATCTGGTTCTAAAAGCTGTCTTAGGCACATCCTCCGCCTTGATCTTTAATTGATGATAACCCGATCTGAGATCAATATTAGAGAATACCTGCGCACCTTGCAACTAATCAAATAAATCATCGATGCAGGGCAACAGATATTTATTCTTTATGGTCACTCGATTCAGTTCCCTGTAGTCTATACACATCCTCATTGTCCCATCCTTCTTCTTCACAAACAAAACTGGAGCTCCCCAAGGTGACACACTAGGTCTAATAAAACTTTTGTCTAATAAGTCTTGCAACTGTTCTTTGAGCTCAGCTAACTGTGATAGAGCCATGCGATGAGGGGCTTTGGAAAGAGGCGCCGTGCCTGGGGCTAATTCAATAGCAAACTCTACCTCCCGCTCAGGCGGTAATCCAGACAAATCTTCAGGAAAAACTTCCGGATATTCTCTCACAATAGGAATCTCTTCTAGTTTCAATTCTTCCTTCGGTTCATCCACCACAAAAGCCAAATACCCTTGACACCCATCACGTAATAACTTATCAACCTGAAAAGCAGAAATAACTAATGGAGGGGTACGCACCCTGGAACCCATAAACCGAAGTTCCTCTTCTTCCGGGAACTTGAACACCACTTCCCTTCTAAAACAATCAATACTAGCATAACTGGAAGCTAACCAATCCATTTCCAAAATTACATCAAACCCAATTATAGGAAAAACTATCAGGTTAGCTGGCATTTCCTTCCCGCTAATAGTTATTGGACACTTGAGTATAATCTTGTTACAAGTCACCATATCACCTGTTGGGGTTGAGACCCTCAAATTATAGTCCATCTCATCAACAACAATGGGGCACAACTTAACATAATCCATTGAAATAAAGGAGTGGATAGCCCCCGAGTCAAATAAAACAATAGCCTTATTGAGAAATAAGGGAATAATTCCTGGTTTACATCATATAATCCATAGAGATAATAAGATAAAAAAAAATCCTTAATTCTCAACATAAAAAGTTTAAGAGACGGTCAGAAAATTATACCTGTGATGACATCATCCTTATCCTTAGCTTCTCCCGGTGTCAAAGCAAACACCCGTGCTGGTACAGTCCTCCGCTGATTGTTGCCTTGGTTATTTGGCCTTAAGTTTTGGGGTGGGTTGGGCCTTCTGTTGTTCTCCGCAAGCAATGAACATTCTCTAATGAAATGCCCATCCTTACCGCATTTGAAACATGATCACACTTCCTTTCTGCACTCCCCATGGTGTATGCTGTAACGCCCCAAACCCGGGTGGCTTGGTGAATTACTACTTGTCACTCATAAACATGTCTCCCAACACATCCAAAGAAAAATCTCCAAAAAACTTCATAAATGAAATCAATCTCAAATCTTCTCAATAATCTCATTACAATCTCCACACAATCTTAAATGTAATAATAATAATCAAAGAGGTCCATAACCTTCCGGTAGTCATAACAAATCAACTAAATAATTCATAAATCTTACTAAACTCATAAAACCCAAAGACTTTAAGACTAAGAACACCAGAAGTCCTTCTCAGCTTAAACACAAGCAGCATTCTAATTCAGGTCCTCATTTGGACTTACCACATCATCTGAAAAATATTATAATGATAAGGGGTGAGTTATCAACAACTCAGTAAGCAGAAATCATATGCTAGCGTGCAAACATGAGCATTTATAAAGTAGAGTATACAAAATAAAATATTTTCCAGAGTTATCATGCAGAACAGAACATATTTTCAAAATAACAGAGCGATGGTTTTAAAACAAGTAAAACTCATGGTACTTTGGCATAACATAAACTGAGTATCATCATCAGATCAAACAGAGCAGAGACCATGTTTCACCCCCGTGGTAGGGTTGTGCTAACCCCGGTTGCCAAACCAGGCAGAGACAGAGGTGAAATCTATCCTTTATTCTTCTCGGAGCCCCGAGTGTGCACACAGGAAAAGACCACAAATAAACCACTTTGTTTCCAAAGTGGGTGCACTCAGAGACAGAGAAGTTGGTACCAACCCAAACAGAGCAGAGCATAACAGAGCAGAGCAGAGCAAAGCAGAGACAGAGTCAGATACGAAAACCAGTACACCATGCCAAAGGTTTTCAGACGTTATATCAAAATAATACAGAGTACCAAAATAGAATCAGACAGTTTACACATGCTGAACACAAAAGCCAGAACATCTTTCCAAATAAATGCACAACTTTTCATATTCTCAATATCGCTCTTTTTCTAGATTTCAGAAACCACATGACAGAAATTTAGCTCATGTCTACACAATGCATGTCAGAATATATTTTTCATTTTTCACACAGGTTTCATGAATAATGCAGATAGGTGACCGATGTTGATCTTTGTTTTCACAAGTTCCCAACACAATACAAATTATGCAAGTTTTCATAAAATCAACCTCAGTCTTATTAGCTTGTATAAAACCCAGCATAGGAATCCCGCTTACCTGACTCTTGTAGTGTATTATTTAAGCCTCGAAAATGACCTCTATTAGTCTCGGCACCTATTCATAAAACAAAAATATACACTGAGTATTAAACGATAATAACACAACCTCCATCTAAATAATTAAAACCCACAATTTAACACACTAAGTCAACTACTTAATAATATTGAACAGCCCGAATTCCCACTCAAGAACCATGTACTAGTCTTTGCTTTTATCCTAAACACTCTCCAAGACCAATGCCCACTATTAAACAGAGTAACAAACTTATCAATGGTCGAAAATACTAACCAACAGCACAAAGAAACTCAGTACCTAATCAACCCGAGCATTAAAAGACAAAAGGCATAACCTCATCTAAATAAAAAAAACAACCGAAATCCCTCCCATGCTCAAACAATTAAAAGTCATAAATTACACTATGAAAAGTATGGTTCACGGCCTCCTTACCCGTTCAATCGAGTTCAAGCCAAACCACAGCAATCAGAAACCCACAAAAGCTACTCAAACTCACGGCAACAATAATTTCCAGCAAGGCTTCAATACCGACGAAATGCACCAACCCACAGACTCACCACACACAATAATCAGAACCCACGGCCACAAAGAAAACTGAAGAACAAAGAAAACGAGATCGGCTAAGAGAATAAAACAAAGTGGAGGTCTGTTGCAGAAATAAAAGAGAGGGGAAAAGCCAACTGCAGAAAATGAGTAATAAACAAACCAAAATCGGGGAAGTAGCAAAGGAGATCGAAAATCAAATGTTTGGAGATGGGATTCTTACCGGTCGAATATGGAGGGATAAGAAGTGACGCTTGCCAATTTGAAGATGAGGAATCGAAAAGCTGATGGAGAGGAACTGCGAAAATGCAGTAGACGGCAACCACCGAAACCAAAAACAGAGCAAGAGATCACACTGAAGATGCAGAATTTTAGAGCATAGGATTCAGAAATCACAATTTTACACCAGCAACCAGAAATAAAGATGAAACCGAAAAGAGAAGAGGGAGACGTGGGAGAGAGAAAGATCTGGGCGGGGGAAAGAAATCAGAAACTGAAAGAGAGAAAGAGGGAGAAAGGAGCGGGAGGAAGAACATAAAGGAAACAAAAACTTACCTAAACGATGCCGTCCCAGACTTCATGCGTGAAACAGCTGGTTCATCACGTGCATGGGTGCGGCTTACGTGCATGGTGCAGTTTCAACCGCCTGGGTGTTACATATGCGGTTACAAAACTTACAGGGGTTAGAGTTATGATTTCCGTGTATCTGTCTCTGACTTGAACTGCTCCCCGCATTTCTCTTTTTCCATTGCCCTTGATCCGAACTAGGGAATCCTTGAGGAGTAGCTCTCTTCCTCTGTTCTTGCAATTCAACACCCCTCTTGAGATTCTGGTCAACTAGCATTGCCTTATGTACTAATTCTGAAAAGTTCTGAATCTGTAGGACCATCACCCGTTCATAAATCATGTAGTTCAAACCTTCCTCAAACTTCCTAGTCTTTTTCTCCTCATCAGGAATCAAGTATGCGGCGAAGCGTGATAACTCCGCAAACCTTGCAGCATACTGCCGCACAATAATAGTCCCTTCACCAAGTTGGTGAACTCTCGAGCTCTAGCTTCCCTATCAGCTTTAAGGAAAAATCGATCAAAGAAATTCTGCTTGAATTAAGCCCAAACAATTACCCCAGTCCCCTCAGCTTCCCTGATAACTTTTTCAAAATTCCACCATCTTTTCAAAAAGCTGCAAACTGGACTTTTTGCTAATCGGTGCACTCCAAAACACCAAATATTTCTTCAATGTCTTGTATCCAATCTTCCGCTACGTTCGCATCGCCTCTTCCATCAAAGATGGAAGGATGCATTCGATTAAATTATTCAAATGTGCAACCCCCATGTTGTCGTTTTCGTTCAAATCTTCAAGGGCTCGAACTCGACGACGAGCAGCCATCCTGAAAGTTTAAACTTGGTGAAACGTTCTAAAATAATAAAAACGAAAATACCGGGTAAATAGAATAAATTAATAAGATAAATAAAATATGCATATAAACACATACATATATATATATGTATATCAGATAACTATGCAAGTCCGACATTACTTAATACACACGTATATCACTAGAATCTAAAACCTCAAAGTTCCGAATTTAATTCCTAACATCAGCCAAATCTAAAACCTCAAATCCCATCAAAATCAATCATAAGGTTCTTGGAACCCAAACTTAAATATCCACATGCCTATATTGAAATTTTCACATCCTATAAACCCACAGATATCTAAACCTCCAAGGTCTACAGTATGCAGAATTCAAACCTGTCTCTGATACCAACTGTACCGCCCCGTTCCCGAGGGTCCGAAGAGTTAACTCAAATAACCTGATAATCAACTTTAACAAAGCTAAAGTACTTCCAAATTCAAGAATATATATTTCCAAAACTTCAAATTAAACGTAAATACTTCAAATTAATAAACCATATAAACTCATTTATCCAATTTTCCATCCAACAACCCAAATAAAATATCCACTATTTTTCATGTCTCAAATAACAAACTAGAAATAAGATAACATTGACATAAGTCTCCATAAATCGCCTAAATCCATTGAAGCCAACTTAAGAAAATATAAATTACTTCCAACATCAGCACTAATACCACGAGATACCCAACAACAATTCACTGCCAATCTTCTCAATAAACTCTAATACTGATCCTTAGCTAAACCATCAATGTCATCTGAAATATTATGAAGATTAACGGGGTGAGTTATCAACAACTCAGCAAGCAGAGAGCATATACTAGCATGTAAACATGAGCATTTATAACATTTGATAAGCAGGACAAAACATTTTCTTTCAGAATGCAGAAAACAACATATTTTCTTTCGTAATGCATAAACAAAACTTGGTACAAAAACATTAGAGCGAAATTTCCAGAAAAATAAACTTATTCCCAAAAAGAAAATTCATTGGCATTTCCAAACTGGAACATTATAATCATATCATCTCTTAGCATCACATCGGGACACAATACTATGTTTAACCCCCGTGGTAGGGTTATAAACTACCATTATACCCGTGGCTGGGCCGTATACCATGTTTCACCCCCGTGGTAGGGTTATAAACCACCATTATACTCGTGGTTAGGCCGTATACCATGTTTCATCCCGTGGTAGGGTTATAAACCATCATTATACCCATAGCTGGGTCGTATACCATGTTTTACTCCCGTGGTAGGGTTATAAACCACCATTATACCCATGGCTGGGCCTTAACAGAAAACAAAACAGATATCATCGGAATCAGATCACAATCATATACAGAATCAGAACTTCATGCCGAGGTTTTCAGATGACACATCATATCCAAACAAAATACTTATCAGCTTTAGATCACTTCACATGTTCAGGATAAACAGAATCAAAATATTTTCATTTGTTCATAACAAAACCTTTAGATTTTCATATTCGCTCTTTTGCATAGTTCAGAAACAAAGTGCACAAAACTAACTCATGTCTACATGTCATGACAGAAAACACTTTCTCTTATATTGAATTTATGCATATGCAGAATAAACATTTGAGGTTCTTTTCAGATCATTTCTTTCCAAAAAAAAGCATGCTTATTTCCAAAGTCAACCTCATTTTATTTCTTTTATGCAAAACTAGTATATGAACCCCGCTTACCTGACTTCTTCGTATTATCAACACCTTGAGTCGGAACTCTAGTAGTAACACCACCTAAACAAAATATATACCCAATATTTAGTAACCAATCCAGTAAGCTACAATTTATTGAGTAATAAATCAAAACAGCCCCTTCACAACTCAATAACTATCATAACAATTAAACCCGAACAACTCTCTTTTCAAACTATTCGCATTTAAAACCCAAAACAACCACCTTTTATTAACGCCGAATCAACCATAATTACTTCCAAAACCAACAACAACAACTCCAATGATTAAAACCAAACCAAACTTCACTTCCAACCTTCAAATAAAAATTTCAGTGCCCGCATCACTATTTTAGTCATTCAACAGTTCAAGACTTGCATAAAAATGTCCAATACAACTAGCTCAAAACACCCATAAATTTACACCAAATAGTCTCAAATCATAGTCCAAAACAGTCTCACAAAGCCATCCAAACAATTATACTCCTCAACTTCAAAAATTCCATCACACTCCACCACCATCAAAGCAGTAACTCTATTACATTTCACAATCCAAACCTAAAATTCAAAACTACCAAAAGCTTCGGGCAACTTACCCCAAAAGAAATCACAAAACTTCAAACCACTTCGAATGGGTGCAATCCACGCCTCAAAAAAAATTTCACAGCAATCTCTAGTGAAAGAAGAGGTGACCTGCACAAAGAAGGCTTGAGAAATTAAGTGTGGGCGACGGCAAGTCAAAGCAGAGTGGTTTGTGTGTGTGAGCAAAACCGAGCAAACCCAAATAGAAGAGAGGCCGCGCGAGTGAAACCAGAAGAAAAGGAAAAAGAAGGAAGAATAAAAAATAAAAATAAAAAGAAAGAGAGAAATGCCGGATTGAAGGAAGAATTTACCAACGATTGTTCAAGATGCCGAACAAAACTGTCGTGGAGTCAATAGTCGAAGCTCCAACACCCGGGTTGAACGCACGGTGAAGGGAGAGAAAAGTTGAGAGAAACCGAAGGAACAACTCTGCTCAAAGGTGATGGTTTGCAAAAATAACTGCAAAGTTTGTGGGTGCACAGATTGAGTAAGATGCGGAATTGTAGTGCAGTGGGGAGAAAATGCAAAGACGAAGAACAGTGCATCAGAAAAAGGGGAATTAAACATTCACCCAAACGACGCCGCTCGGGTCTCACATCACACGCTTGTGGGCTGGGCTTCATGCAACCGGCTGACTTCAAGAAAGCTGGGCTTGGAGCCCGGGTATTACATGTATCCAAATGAAAGATATTTGGGTCGACTGAAGCGCACTGTTGGGAATAAAGCCAGAGCTAAGGGTTCAATAGTAGAGGCTTATATACACGATGAATGGTTAACATTTTGCTCTCTATATCTTTGTGGTGTTGAGACACGATTTAATCGTCAAGAGCGAAATGCTGATCTTACTGCTCTGCCTTCTCGTGAGCTATCAGTGTTTTTCCAGAATGTTCGAACCTTGGGTGCATAAACGGGTTACGATTTAATCAATGGAGAGTTGGGTGAAACTCGATGGTATGTGCTAAATAATTGCCGGGAGATTGATGATTATCTCAGGTATGTCCTTCCATAGTTTGTATAATTCTTTTTTTTTCAAGTTTAACTATAACTGTTGTGCTCAAAATATACATCTTTTGCATTTATCTATAACAGTGAGCACATGGACAAACTTAGGACGGAAGGCATATAAAATATAGAGGTAAGACACGAGGAAGAATTTCCCGGATGGTTTGAAGAATGTGTATGAACTAAAATTATATATATGTTATATTTCGAAACTTTTAACTCTGGGTAACTCTTAATAAATATATATTCTTTCCATTGTTAGATTTTGGAACAACGTGCTCGTGATCTCGGATCAATTTCTTCTAAATTATATGCACTGGCCCTTGGTCCCTCAAATAGAGCACTTCGATACACTGCATGCACAGTTCGAGATTATAGATTCCATACTCTGGACTATGAACGTAATAAAAAGACTCAAAACTCTGGTGTGTTGGTCAATGGGAGTCATTTGACTATTATGGTGTCATACGTGATATTATCGGATTGAAATATCTGGGTGGGTCTGTAACATATGTCTTTAAATGTGATTAGTGGAATGTAGGTGGTGGTCGGGTTTCGATACATAGGGATAATCACTTTACGAGTGTCAATACTGCATCTAAATGGTACGAAGATGATCCATTCGTATTGGCTTGTCAAGCTACCCAAGTCTATTACTTGATTGATCCAATAAAAAGTGCTGATGAAAATAGTGGAGAGATAACTTGGCGAGTCGTACAAAATTTTGTCCCTCGAAATATATATGAAGCAGGAACGAGTGCAAAGCACGAGAATAGTGGAGATGAAGATGACACTCCTATTGTGGAGGCATACCAGGAAGATGGAGAGGGTATTAACTTATTTGTTGACCTCAGTGTACTCGAGTTGCACCCATTGTGTAGAGATGATGTCCCACCCGTCCATCTCGACCCGTCCATATTTAATGATCATTCAATTCAAGTAAGTGAGGAGGAAGAAGAAGAAGTGTCTGAAGATGAAGACGAATCAGAATCCGGCCAGGAGGTGGATAAGGAGGATGAAGAAGAGGTGCATGATGATGATGAATATGTTATTGAAGGAGATTCTGAAACAAGCATGAAAAATACATCTGAAGATGAAGAATAAAAGTACTAAATATTTTATTCATATAGGTGACTATAAAATATCTTGAATTTTCATAATTTCTTCTAATTAATTTTCTTTGATATTATTAATTCTTTTCAAGAATGCCGCCAAAACGACAACGAAGAAATGTGCCTCCGCCAAGTCCAAGTCCCAAACCCATTAAGGACTCCCCACTCGAGGAATCTGTTCCTGAAAATCAAGTTAACACGAAAGAGAATAATAGTCAGTCAACACCTACTAGTAAGGAAATATTGTCATTGATAATTAATTATATAGTTAATAGTTTTGTCTCAATAACTATATAACTATAATTATACTATCTATTATCATGTAGTTGATGCATCTGCACGTCGCTGTCGTGGCTATACACGTGTCATCTCTCTTGAGAAAAGTAGGAGGCATGGAAAACTCAAAATCACCATTCCTGATAATTCCACTGGAGGAGTGGATGATAGTGCAGCAGCGCTTTCCTCCTATATTGGCACAGTAGTTCGAGCTTATGCTCCATTTTATGTGCGTTAATGGCGAGATGTTCCGAATGAGATTAAGAAGCACATTCGAAGTCTTGTGCTGGTGAGTTTACTTTGAGAGTACATTTTTTTCACCTAGATTAGTATATCATATTTTTGACCTGATTCACTTGTTAGGATGAATTCGATCTCGACTTTGGCCGTAGTGAGGATTTGAGAACCATAAATGAGTTGATGGCTACACTATTCCGACGTCACAAGGGATGATGTCATGACCACTTTAAGAAGTTTGAGACGTTGGAAGAGGCTGCGCAGTCTCCTTTCCAGCATATAAAGTTAGATGATTGGAGAAAGTCTTGTGATCTTTTTACAACTCCAGATTATCAGGTATTTTACATGTATATCTTTTAATTATTTACATTCATATTCGTTCTATATATTATATGTATATATATTACAATTAACATTCTTAATATATTTTGTATCACTTGAGTTCTACAAATGCACGGAATAGATCCACTCTGACTGTCCACCATCATGCCAGTTCAAGGTCATTTCACCGTCTTGCTGAAAAAATTGTAATTAAAAATTATAGAATTCATTTATTTTTCTAATATTCTTTTATTTAAGTATTAATATTATCTTTTTAAAATTGTATATGTCGCTTTGTTAGAAACGTGATGATCCTGAAAATTTTTCTCTCATTCATGTCTATGTTGCTGCTCACACTAATGAGCATAGTGAGTGGATGGATCCTGTCGTTGCAAATAATTATGTAAGCAGTATTAATTTTGTTAAATAAATTATGTAGCATGTGAATAATTTATTTGTTATTTCTATTTCTTTTAATACGTTACTTATTAATGATCATTACCTTTAAAATTGCAGGCAAAAATGATGGAGATGCAGTCAGCTTCTGGGGAATCCTCCCCTAGTGACATAGACATATTCACGCAAGTGCTCGGGCCACAGTTTAGTATGGCAAGAGGTTTGGGACGATCTATTAAGCATAGATGTTCATCCTCCTCAACCTCATCGACTTCACAAATTAATAATCTTACCAAAAATTTAGAAGCTGCACGACGTGAGAATGAGTATATGAGGTCGAGACAGCAAGAGTTAAAGTCTCTCTTAGAACAACAGTCTCATTTAGAGACGCGTTTGCAAAACTAACAGAGAGACTAGGAGAAAAGAATACGCAGTGAAGTCCAAGAGCAAGTGCAACGGGAGATGATGGTCCAAATGGAGTGCGTTATGTCGTTGCAACAGAATCGCGGTGGGCAAGGGAAAAAGAAGAAATAAATTTTATCAGTATTTGTGGCTAGTTTTAATATCTAATTTTAATATTTTATAAGACATTGTTACTTGTCAATTGATGGTATGTAATATGATACAATTGGTATGTTTTTAAATTTTATGAGATTAGTATTTATGATCTGTACGTTCGAATGTAAATTAAAATCGTTCGAACGTTGGTTCACATTTGAACGTAGGCCTCTACGTTCGAACATACTCACACTCAAATGAACAAACCTTTCGAACGATTAACGTTCGAACAAAGCTCCGAGCATTCGAACGCTCCTTCGTTTACATTCGAAATAACGTCCGAACGTTAAACCCTTTACGTTTGAATATTGGTCCGTTAACGTTCAAACGGGTTATTATAATGAACGTTTGGACTTATAAACGTTCGAACGTAAATATGATACGTTCGAACTATAATCAACGAACGTCGAATTCTCTCATTTGAACGCCAATCGGTCGGGTTTCCGTTCGAACGTTCAATTTAACGTTCGAACATTACTTTCTGTGACAGTTCTCAACCGTCACAAAAAAAAGATAACGTTCAACCAATTGTTTTATGCGATGGTCGTGGTGACGGTTTCAAACCGTCACCAAATATCTTTAGTGACATTTTGACAATTTTTTGTGACGGTTTTCTCTGTCACAAAAGACAAATTGTGTTGTAGTGAGGATAACTTTTGAATCTTAAGATAAAGGTTTACACTTTTTTATGAGAACATGATAAAAGTACGATATGTAATTGAGGGATCTTAGAAATCTTTGGAGTTGAGCTTTTTTAAAATTGTGTTTAGACAGTGAGGTGATCCTAAATATTTTGTGAATAGTAGTAAAAAAGTAATGAATAATTAATGATAGAATATTGAATAATAGTTAAAATTAATAATAAAATAACGAATAATAATGGAGTATTCTCACTATTCAAACTAGCCCAAGTCTGTCCATTTTAGCTTTCCAAATCCCGTGCACTGTTTGTGATGTTTACATAAATTTGTCAGGTAGAAACTATGATTCTTGGACATGTGTAAGGGTATTGAAAGGGAGAATAGAATCATACAAACAATCACGAGACAACTCTTATTTGCATTGGATGGACTTCACTGGACTGGGATTGTGCATACTGCATAGGTATATTAAGCCACACAATGTTCCTGTACGTTCTGCATTTTATCCATCTATGCATTGGTCTTTCATTTCAGGGAATTTGGATAAACACCTACTTATATTGGGTTTTATGTTCCTGTACGTTAATCAATTTATTGGTGTCTTTACATACTCTTTGAATTTCCTCATTGATTGTGAATTAACAGGTAACTTAATGAGATGCAATTCTGTGTCACATACATAGAAAGTTATACTATGTTTACAATATGGTGAACAGTACATAATTATTTCATGAATAATTCTACTTAGCATCCAGCACACCACATCTCATTTAATTTTGTTTTTCCTTTTTCCCATAATAAGTATGCGTTGTATGAATGAAAGTAAAACAACTCAGTTAGTTTAGCAAAAATAAAATAAAATAAAATATAAAAATAAAAATATATAGATATGTGGTGTGGGATGATGAGTAGCATAACCCTTATTTCATGTTGGATGTATAGTGATAGATCAGTTGAAATAATTATGCACAAAATCATTTGCCGTGCACTTTTGAGTTAAGACATTATATATATGAGTCCGGCTATACATCAGCCGACACTCTCAACACACCGTGATTCTTTTTCTTTGACAGGCCAAAGTTCTTTTGTCACGACCCAATATATGCATAAATCTAAGAAAAGCAATCGAGAGAGAAATGATACTGACATGACATGTACTGTTGGTTGAGAAAACTGTTACTTAAATTCCTATAGTTTGCTTATCCACTCAACTTGTATAGATTTGTGACTTGTCTTAAGTTTGTATTGGCTTTATTTATTACTTGTTCCAAATTCGTATGGATTTAAATTTTCATTTTCTTGTTTATTGTGGAGTGACAGATAGCCAAGTAAGATCTAATTTACTATCATATCTGTAAATTTATCTTATACTAGCTAGCACCTATTATATATCATAATTATATTTATTAAACTATTTTTTCTTATTATTTGTTTTTACAAGAAAAAATAATTTTTAATAATATTTCTCATATTTTTGCAACTGGACACACGAGCATTGCACATTGTGTCCTTACTAGTGTGTATATATATGGTTCAAGGTTGAATTTTAGGGGTGGACTTTCTGGGCTTCTTTGGGGCTTTTCAGGGGGAATAATTTCTGGGCTTCTTTGGGCTTTTTTCTATTTATTTCTCATCCTGATTTTATAGGCCTTCTTTCAACTACTCCATCTTATATGGCCTTTGGGTCCAAATTATAGCTTTTTTTTATTTTTTATTTTTTTTGTTTTTAGTGCAGAGCCTGCTTTGGAGGCCCGCCCATTCAGTCCAAGCAAGCAAAAGAAACAAATAAAAAAAAAAAAAATACTACATAAACATCTCCAACACAAACAATTTGATGAATGAAGGGTTAGCCCATGCTATTAAGCAAAAATTGAGGGGGTGAAAAAGCAATAAACTAGAGAATGAAGATCAATAAACAACCAATTACAATAAGACAAACAACCAATTACAATGTGACATTTGTACGCTACATAAAATTAGAAACTTGATGGGTTTTTCTTTGTGAAAAGTAGAGGCTGATTTGAATTCCTTTACTTCAATTTTGTATTTGGTTGCTTTCAATGTGGGACATATATAGAAGGTTGCCTCTCACTTCTTTTTCAAACACACACCTATGTTCTGCAACGGACAAATTAAGGACACGTATATGCTACCTTGCTTTAACTTCAAGTCAAGTCCTACTTACATTTATCAAACACTTATTCTCTATTTTTGTTTTTGTTTTTTTTCTTTTTCAAAAAACAAAAAGAGAAAATGATGTATGAACACACATTTTTTTCCAAACATTTTTTAATTTTCAATTTTTAATTTTTCCATCTAACCATTACATATTCGTTACAACTTTCTCAAACTTAAAATTAAAAAAAAAATAATTTTTACAAATTTTAAAATAAAAATTATATTAAAAAATTATATTATAATCCTCTTTTAACTGTATAATTTTTTTATTCAACTTTTTTCTCTCATTTCTCAAAATTCCTAAAAATCTTAACGTAAACTATTTCCCAACTATTCACAAAGTATCTCACTAGTTACTACTATTCATAAATTTATTATGTCATCTCATCTCATCTGTGTAATCAAACGAGGTCATAGTTTTTACATTGCATGTGCAAACCCCGCACTCCATTTAAAAAAAAAATTTTGATCCATCATTAAAAATTAGATTTTTTTTTTTTACGTGAGTCTCAAATTTATACATTTTTTCAAAGAGAATATATGAAACCTGCACATTCTAGGCGTGATACACCCCCCCTCCCCCATACTGATAAGAGAATGAGAAATTCTTATTCTTTATAATATTTCAATGAGATTTCAATTGTATCATTAACTAATATTTTTAAAATATAGATCCTATGACTTGAGTCTTCCATTAGAATGATATACTAGAATGTACAAATCATTGCGCTTCTTGTACAAAAGAAAGAGTTACATTAATAGATGTTCATTATAAAGAATAAAATTTCAAAAGAGCATGCATATGGTAATTGCCAACTTAGCTGGTATTCGAATATCGAAGCATATCAACATAAATTTGGAACAATGCTTTAAAATTAAGCCAGCCTTGTGCGTATTGGTAATGTAGTATATAGTTCGTTCTCATACTCAATATTTTTGGTAGCAAGTAGCAACATGAATGTGTTGGTATTTTTCACCTAAATAGAAACACTGCATGTGTACGTACATGTACGTATTCTTTAAATTTTGTTGCGTTTCCGCCAAGAAACGTTGTTGATCAGCTTTACCCTTAAATTACCTCATACATCATTCTGACCGATTCGGACGTGTATACGGGGATTTACTGATCTTTTGCCCCTTCTAGTTATTTGTTTTGGAGTTTTTTTTTTTTTTTTCAAATAATGATATATACAAGTCTTAAATATACAGTCTTCATAAAAAATGTATCTACTATAAAAATATGTGAAAAACTCTTTTTTTTTCTTGGTGGGACCTACTTGTTTACAAAACTAGTTTTGATCAAAGCTTGTATATTTAAAGCTTGTATATTTAAAATTTATACCTAACATTACTCTTTTTTCCGAAAGTCGATGTCTTGCAAAATATAATTGGTCTGGTTGTTGTTGGTTACACGATCTACTTCTCACCTAATGTTAAGAAACAAGAAGAAGTAATTTACTCAAAACTGTTTATTGATTTGTATTCAACTTTACAAATAAATAGATGTACAATAAACTAATTATAGAAAGTTATACATAAGGTAAGTAGACTAATTTGATTGATTCCTAAAATTAAGGTGAGTCCTAATTTTGTGCAAGCTAAAAAAGGTAAGATATCTGTCAATACTCCCCATCAAGTTAGTGCATGGAGGTTCGTAATGCTCAACTTGTGCTTGAAATGATGAAAGAGTTTTTGTCTTAAGACTTTGGTGAAGATATCTGTAACTTGCTCTTTTGAAGAAGTATGAATAGCTTTGAGGAGGCCCGAGCAAATTTTATCATGAATGATGTAGCAATCAATCTCAATGTGTTTTGGTACACTTATGAAACACAGGATTGTGTGCAATATAGAGTGTAGATTGATTGTCGCAATGAAGAGTGAAAGGCTCGGGATGAGAAATGCCAAGATCAGTGAGAAGCTGCTTCAACCATTTGAGTTCGCAGGTAGTAATTGCCATAGCTCGATATTCAACTTTAGCAGAAGATCGAGCAACCGTAGTCTGTTTCTTGGTGCGCCATGAGATTGGACTAGTACCTAACTAAACGAAGTAGCCGGTGGTGGAGCGACGCGTGGTGGGGCAGCTGGCCCAATCAGAATCAGTATAAACTGTAACCTGTAGAGTGCTAGAAGATGAGAAAAAAATGCATTGGCCGTGACTCCTTTTGATGTAACGAAGAACATGAGTAGCGACTGTCATGTGAGGAACACGGGGAGCATGCATGAACTGACTAAGGATGTTGACTGAATAAACAATGTCAGATCGAGTGATAGTTAGATAGATGAGGCGACCAACTAGGCGACGATAGAGGCAAGGATCAGGAAGGAGAGTGCCCTCTTGATTGTTGAGCTTCAAATGTTGTTCCATAGGCAAAGAGGCAGTTCGAGCACCAAGTTGGCCACTGTCAGAAAGAATGTCAACAACATATTTGCGTTGATTGAGGAAAATGCCTTTGTGAAAGCGAGCAACTTCGAGTCCAAGAAAATATTTCAGAGAGCCAAGATCTTTCATCTTAAAATAAGTGGAGAGAATTTGCTTGAAAACTTCAATCTGAGAAATGTCATTACTAGCAACCAAGATGTCATCAACATAAACAAGAACAATTGTGATGCTAGTGTGGGTAACAAGAGTGAATAAAGAATGATCTGCCTGAGATTGATGAAAACCTGCATCAAGAAGCACAATAGTTAGTTTAAAAAACCAATTGCAGGAGACTTGCTTGAGACCATATAGGGATTTTCGGAGTCGACAGACACAAGTCTCCCCCTTAGTGCAATATCTGGGTGGTGGGGTCATGTAGACTTCTTCATCAAGATCGCTGTGCAAAAAAGCATTGTTGACGTCGAGTTGATGAATAATCCAATTGTGAGTAGCAGAGACTGCCAATAAGCAGCGAACAGTGGTCATTTTGGCAACCGGAGCAAAGGTCTCATGATAGTTAAGGCCTTCAACTTGAGTCTAACCCTTAGCAACTAGCCGTGCTTTGTACCTCTCGATAGATCCATCAGCCTTGAGTTTGGTTTTGAAAATCTATTTACATCCAATGGGTTTCGTACCAGGGGAAGAGGCTCGAGAGTCCAGGTGAAATTATCCTCTACGGCACGGATCTCAGCGGACATGGCCTCACGCCAATGAGAGTGGCGGATGGCATCAGAATAGCATAAGGGTTCAATACAGGAGGTAAGAGCATGTAAATAAGTAATATGTGAGGGAGAAAAACGAGAATATGAGAGAAAAACAGATAAATGATGAGCAGTACCTGAAGCCGATGTAGCAGGTGAAGATACCGTGTGCTCCATATGTAAGATGGGGCATATGTAGTCATTGAGATAAGCAGGCCGAGTAGTGGTGCGGCGAGGACGAGGAATGGGAGAGGCATGGGGTAGAGAAGTAGCTAGGTGAGGGTAAGGAGGGAGGAGACTCAGGAGAGTCAGAAGGTGGAGAAGTAGGAACAACAGGTTCAGGAACGGGAAGAGAAATGATGGAAGGAGAAGAGGGGGAAGTGTCTGGGAGATCTTGAAAAGGAAATCGGTGTTCACGGAATGTGACATCACGAGAATAGAAAATGGACTGTGTATCAAGATTGTAGAGTTTGTATGCTTTATGAGTGTTGGGGGTAGCCAAGAAAGACACATCTAGTAGCACGAGGAGAAAATTTGTCGCGATGAGCATGAAGAGTTTGTGCATAATAGAGGCACCCAAACACATGAAGGTGATTGTAGTTTGGTGTTTTATAAGAAAGAATTTTAAAAGATGATTTATTTTGGAGAATGCGACTGGGAGTGTGATTGATAAGATATGTGCGGTGAGATCACAATCACCCCAAAAAGAGAGGGGTAAGTGTGCTTGAAAACGAAGACTGCGGGCAACATTTAGAAGGTGTCGGTGTTTACGCTCCGCAACACCATTTTGTTGAGGAGTTTCAACGCAAGTATGTTCATAAATGATGCATGATCATGTAGGCATGTTTGAAATTGATGAGAAAGAAATTATTGTCCATTATCAGTTCTAATGATTTTAACGATGGTATTAAATTGATTTTGGACAAGAACAAAAAAAATCATTAAATAAGTATATGCTTCAGATTTAAAACGCATAAGATATACCCAAGTAGTGCAGGCAAAATCATCAATAATTGTGAGAAAATAATAAGCCCCACATAAAGAAGAAGTATGATAGACACCCCAAATATCACAAAAAATACGATTAAAATGAGAAACACTTTTATTAGCATGATTGGAAAAATGAAGTCTTGTGTGCTTAGAACGAGCACAAATATCACAACTAGAAAGAATACAAGGAAAATTAAAAATATTGGGAATGGTAAAACTAGAGGGATGACCTAGAAGTTGATGCCATAATGACTTATTAGCAATGGATTGAGCAGCAAAAACCACCGCAGGGGGGAGGGGGAGAGGGACGATACACGTAAAGCCCATTTCATAAATCACCAGCTCCAATCTGCTTCATCGATTGTGGGTCCTGAAATAAACAAGTATTAGAAGAAAAAGTAATAACACAAGAGTTGTGAAGAGCAATTTGAGAAACTAGATAACAAATTAAAGGATAAAAGAGGGACAAAATAGACATTTGTCAAAATGAAAGAAGGGGAAAGGACACAAGTCCCCAACCCTTCGGCTGGGATGTCTTGGCCAGTGGGTAGCCGCACGAAATGAGGGGAGGCTAGGTTTTGAAGCTCGGCAAAGGCTTCTCAGTGGTGGCTAATATGGTGGCTCGCGCCATTGTCCACCTAGTGAAGGCGCCAATTGAAGGAGAAATCAGAGTGAGGGGAGAAGAGATTACCAATGAAATTTGCAGAGGAAGTGGCAATCGGAGTGGGCGACGGTGCGAGTAAACTGAGGAGTTTTTTGTACAAATTCGGTGACAACCCAGGGACCGGATTAGAATCCGAAGAGGTGATGGTGGTCTAGTTGGCAAGCAACGGAGGTTGGCCAAGGATGGAGGCCCGTGGCTTGGATCGAGAGTCAAGACCAGGAGGGTAACCAACGACGGTCCAGCACCTGTCTCGGGAATGGCCTTCCTTCCCACAAGTCGTGCATTTGAAGGGTGGTTTGGGATGCCCACCAGTTTGAACAACCATGGTTAGTGTTTCCGATGGAGGAGGTCGAAGATTGAGTAACCTTTGTTGTTCTTCCTGAAACAAAATAGAGAAAACTTTGCTTATGGGTGGAAGGGGATCCATGGCCAATATTTGGGTGCGGAGAGGGGCGAAGGAATTGTTGAGACCGAGGAGGAACTGAAACACATGCTCATCATCGGCTTGTTGCTACAAAGCTTTAAGGTTAGTGTGATTTTGGAGATGTCCAAGTTCATCCCAAAGCTATTTAATTTCATTGTAATATTCATGAACTGAATTTGTGGCCTGTTGTAGGGAGGAAAGGGCACGTTTAAGTTGGTAGATACGGGCATTACTTCCATGACAAAAACAGGATGAGAGATCAATCCAAACATCACGGGGGTCGGTATGATACTCGAGGGAATTAGCAAGGGAAGGGCTGATGGAGTTGAGGATCCAGGTAAGAACCATGTCTTTCGTTTGATTTCATTATGTGTATTCGGGTGTGGTAGGAGCAGGGGGCTCGAGGGTGCCATCAATAAAACTAAGTTTGTTTTTGGCATTGAGGGCTCTTGTCATGGCTTTTTGCCATTTTGGGTAGTTGTCACTGGTAAGAAAGCCATTGACAAGGATTATACTTGGTGATTCTGATGGGTGAAGGAGATAAGGGGAGGGAAGAGATGGATTGGACGGGGTGGCCATGGACAGCGTGTAGATGGATCTTTGTTAGGCTGATACCATGTTAAGAAACAAGAAAGAGAAGTAATTTACTCAAAACTGTATATTGATTTGTATTCAACTTTACAAATAAATAGATGTACAAAAAACTAATTATAGAAAGTTATATATAAGGTAAGTAGACTAATTTGATTGATTCCTAAAATTAAGGTGAGTCCTAATTTTGTGCAAGCTAAAGAAGGTAAGATATATGTCAATACCTAATCGTCTCTACTCTATATATCTTCTACAAAGTTTTATCTCTCAAAAATAATTTTCACCTAATCATCTGTATCGATTTTCATATTTAAAAAAAAAAAAAAGAAGCCAAAACACCAATATTTTAAGTCTCCAAAGATTATTTGAATGCGCCTTGCAAGCTTTGCAAGTTCCAGTCAGATAAGATTTTTCTCAATCCATATTATACCCAAATTCTCAAACATCATCTAGATCACTTTATTAAAATAAATGCACCTTAATAATCTTTTAGGATTTTTCAAGATACTAAATATAAGTTTTTTTATTTTTATGCTGAATGAACATTCTTATTCATTTTCTTACTTTTTTTTTTTTTTGAGTAAACAAACTTTCTTCATTCAGTTAACAAGTGTTGGATATAAAGAGGGACTCCCTCCATTGAAATGCTCTCCTCAGAGAGTTTTAGTGCATCCTTAACTAAACAATGAGCAATACAATTGGACTTCCTAGAAATGAATTGCATAGACCCGAGAGACAAGCTATTTAGTTCTTCTTTAATATCTTGTATGATCAGTCCTATTGAGCTCCAATCCACTGTCTCGCTGTTGAGATCGTTCACCACACTCAGAACATCCCCTTCAAGAAGTAATCTTGATATTCCTAGATGTTTGCAGAACAAAACTGCTTTAAGGGCTGTCACTGTCTCAGCAAGTTTGGCATCGGGAAACAGATTCCTTGATGATCTCAGAGTTGCTATTACTCTCCCCTCTCAATTCCTGACCACCACACCTATCCCCACTCTATTGCTTACTCGATCAACATATGCATCCCAGTTTGCCTTGTATACATTCATAGGGGGGGTCTCCATGTACTATATATCCGTTTGAAAACTAACATTTTTACGTGCATGATTCTTGTAGTGCCTCAATATATAAAAGCTATTCATTCTATTTTAAGAGCGAGGGAATAATAATTCTTCATCTTATAATCCAACACATTATGAAATATCAAAGGATTATATACTACTATACAATAATATATAGTACTACAAATGAGGATCATAAGTATCCATCTTGTATGGGGACTTTCCCCCCTCTGTCTTAACGGGCATGAGAATGACAACTAAAGGGACAAGAACCGAAGGCCCAGCCCAGAACAGGTAGAATCCTCGACACGGCCCATGGGTAGGCTCCTATAGACGCTACCTATATGAGGGAATATGCTGTAGGGGATGAGATTCGCCGACCTGAAAACCTCTCGAATAGTGTCCAGCTCTTGAGTGCTTGTCCTCATAATGGGCGGAAAGCACGGGGGGCCCTTGATCCTCTGACAGGGGATGGATCAATGAACCACCAAGGGTGCCAACGGGGTGAGGCAAATCGGGGAACCACGCCACATTAATGGCATCACAAATCGAGCTACACGCCACATTGATGACGCTGTCGCAAAGCCACGCTGCATTAAACGACTCTGACAAAATGAACAATATGAAGGACACAGACTCCTTGGTGGCAGACATGATATGTCCTCCCAGACTCATGGTATAAATAGCAAGTCTCAGATACGAGAAATACTCTCTGATCCCTAGACTCTCTCACTTATTTACAAACTTCCAAGAGAATTTATTGATTTTGGCATTGGAGACTCCTGGCCTCAAGGCCACCCTCTCCCAGTTGTCCTCTTCTCTATTTTCGCAAGCTCAAGTTTTGAAGATCTAAGTTGCTGGAACCTGTCCCAAAGACATACAAAACACGACGTTAACACATCTCTTCAACAATATATTAACTTTTGTTTCACTCCTATTAGAATTATCGTATTGATAAGATCATCGGCACCGTTAATTCTTTGTCATTCTCATTTCAATCTATTTTTTTTATTGAACCCAAGTCTATTTATTGTGCAATAACTATGAAAGAAAACTAAAACTAAAGAAAAAATGACATAGATACATTATTCTGAAGTTACTTAAATGGTACATTATTCTGTAAGTTTTTTTAATTGTAAAATAATCGAACGTATGATACTAAATCACATCAGTTTATAACTTCTCTACGTAGAAAAAGTATTGACATCAGCCAAAACACACCCTACGTGGCTTTAAGTGAAATGACCAAAAACTCCCTACAACAAAACTCACGTTCCCTCTCATTTCACCCATTTCAAATTATTTTTACTTCCTCTCTCCTCCCGCGTTGCCCGTAGCCCATCCTTCCCCCCTGGGGTCGCCCATCCTCTCCCCCCACCCTCACCACCCGCGTTGCCCATCCTCTCCCCCACCCCCACCCCCACGCCACCCATTATCTCCCCCATCCCCCCTGCGTCGCCCATCTTTGCAGGAGCTAAAATGGGTGGTCATGGGGAGGCCACAGTGGAGCTGGTGGTGCCGTCAACTGTCAAGGTGGTGGCATGGTAGTCTGGTGGTGCAGATTTGGTCATACAGATTTGGTCGTAAGGGAGAGAGGAAGGTCAGTGTGGGCTGGGGAAGGAGGGTATGGTCGAGGGGTGGAGGTCCAGGGTCCTCGTGGGCGACGACACGCGGTTGTAGGTGGCAGAATGTGAGCTGCGACGTGGGGAAACTGTGTAGAGAGAGAGAGAGAGTGTGCGTGCGTGCGAGGGATTTAGGCTGCGACAGGGAGGAGGAAGGACTTGGTGGTGGTGGTCAGTGGCTACAGTGGGAGGCCCAATCGGCAGCGGCGGTGGGGGGTTTGGGTTGCGACGGGGACATGCGTGAGAAGAGAGAAACGGGAAGGAGAGGGGGAGGGGCTGTGAGGACAAGTTTTAAGGAGAAAAAAAAAAAGAATTGCCAGGTAGGGTGTGATCCATATCAAAACTCATCTACGTTAGATCTTTGTATCAATCCAATACCTCTCTTTCTACAACTCTATATTGGATAGAAGATATTTCTATAAAATAATAATATTTCTATAATTACTATAACTTTTTTTAATAAAAATATCCTTTATAAAGAAAATTGTAACTTGGTCATTATTTAGATAGAAATGATAGGGTTATAATACCCATTAATAACTTTAATACACACAACTAACATAAAAAGAAATTATAATAATTTTTTCACTTTAATTTAAACACATGATATGATAGTCAATAATGAATAATGTAAAAAGAATAACACTTTTCTTTATTCTAATATACGTCATCCTCAGTCACACTTGATAACGTGACAGATTTCAAGTGGATGAAAAACACATTCTCTAAGCTATTGACATGACATGATTCGATTGTTAAGAAATTTTAATTTTAAATTTATTTTGTTAATTATTAAATCATGCCATATTCGTAATATAGAATGTGTCTTTTACACCAAGTTATAAGTAGTATTGTTCTTTTTGTGATTGATGGAAGAACTCACATTAAATGTAACGTATCATCATGCATAAATGTGGACGATAGAGTTTAGCAGGGAAGTAAAAAGTTAAGAAAAATCATATCTATAATCTTATAGTATGTAAATTTTGCCTATTTTTTTTTTTAAAAATGGATAACTATGAGATCTATCAGTCTCATTCTTTTTTAGAAAAAAGTGATGTTGAATTTATACACTGTATTTAAGTTACTCAAAAAATTGATTTGAGTAATTACCCTTCATTTTTGTTACATAAAAATTAAAAAATAATGTTAGATACAAATTTTAAATATATAAATTTCATACAAGTCTTTTATATAAATGTGAGTTCTACTGATTATATTTTTTTAAAATAAGATGCACATTTTTTTTATATAAATTTATATAAAATTTATCAATCTGGCTCTTGTATAAAGTTAAAATATCCGTGATTTTCGATTAATCGAAAAGGGTGATGCTACAGCCCCGTTGGAGCTCCTGCTGAGGTGTAGTGTTATTTTATATATGTTTTGTTTAAATAATTTTTTTTATAGATTTTTTATTATTTTAAAATATTTTTAAAAAATAAAATAAATTTAAAACATCATTAAGAAAATGCTTTCTTAATCAGAAAGTAAAAAAATATATGTTAAGAAATACTTTCTTAATCATGAAGTAAAATAAAAATTTATAAAAAATATTTTTAAAAAAATAAAATAAATTTATAACAGCATTAAAAACACTTCCTTGAATAGAAAGTAAAAAAAAAATCAATAAAAAGTACTTTCTTAATCACAAAGTAAAATAAAAAAATATTTTTTATGATTTTTTATTTTACTTCGTGATTAAGAAAATATTTTTTAATAATATTCTGAATATTTTTCATTTTTTAAAAATATTTAAAATTATTAAAAAAATTTATATAAAAAATAACTTAAAAAAAAAACACATAAAAAATACATTACTAATCTCCAGCGGGGGCCTCCAGCGGGAGAGAACACCAAGTGACAGAGGGACCGCACACGTGATACCACAGATCCCACGGCCCAAATCATGGGACTTACGAGGGAATGTCAGGTTGTGGGACCGTGGGTCCATTAGATCATGCGGTCAAAAATCCCCGCGAGAGTGTCATTACCAGAAAGATTTATTATTTTATTGTGCATGGCTGAGGAAATCAGGGCAAAAACATGCTTTCCCTCTTTCCCTCTGCCATCCTGCGTTTCAATTGTCGAGAGATTCTCGTTTTCCCTCAAAAATCTTCTTTGATTCCCTTTGTCTCCGCATGTTTCTTGTTCTCATTAGCAACGTGGAAAACAATAATTACTGCATTGACATTACTGTCCTTCCCCTGTTTACGTCTTGTTTGTTTATATGCCAAGGACAAACTTGGGTTTTCATGTCTTTCTAAATAAACAAATAAATAAAAATAATAGAAAATAAACTGAAATCTGGATATACCCCATGACGCTGTTTTGGATTTATTGGGAAAAATGGTAGGATTGATGTACGAAGGAAGATTCCAGGAAGTAGAAGATGAGTTTCATGGGGGTAGTTTTCAACTTCTATGTCTGACGTTTTGTTTGTTTCGTTTAGGAAGATGTCATCTTCCGAGGAAGGTCATCCTACAGGTACCGATTGAATAATTCTAGATATAATATCCACGCATAACTCACCAAATTTATTTTAATTTTTTTTATAATAAATATATGATATATAAATAATAAATAAAATAACTCAATTAATTTAATAAGAATAGAATTAAATAAAAAATAATTTAAAATATATAAATTATGTGGTATGAGATGATGAGCAACATCTCTCGTACTGATAAATAGTATCGATGGCTAAAAAAAATTTCTTTTTTCTTTACACATTTTTTAAATATTTTTAAACATATAATTTAAAAAGAAAATACACAAATTCACTAATAAATAATTCCTTAATCATTAAGATTTTTTTAAAAAAAAACGTAGGATTGGTCAATTTGAGGGCCAATTCATCAGTCCCCCAGCATTTTCCTTTAAGAAAATATCCCAAAAAATAAAATAAAAAAATCTCACGTGGCAATTTATATATATATATATATATATATTAAAATGATATGAAAACGTTAGGATAATATACTTTTTAAAGTATTTGCGGATCCGTATCATTGCTAAACTTTTATCGAACAAATCAAAGAGGAGAGAGTGTTTGAGATTCTCACTTTATAGCAATCATAGAATTGGAGAATATTAGCGACAAAGTATTTTGCGTGTACGTGGTGCTGAGTTGATCAGTTACATCAAAATATTTGGGCAATCTTTAACAATTATGGTGTGTTTCGATGTTAATTTTCAACTTCCCATAAAAATATTAAATTATTCTCAACTTATTTAATATATTCAAACACATATCTCAATCTATTTACATTCAAATACATTTCAATAAGACTCATACAACACTATTATTTACAGATCAACTTAAGTCATCTGATATCACTTCAACATCCAAACTCATCTAAAAATTAATTCTTTTTTTTTTTTTTTTTTTTTTTTTGGTCGGGATCCATTATTTTACAAAGACTTTATATACTTTGTGCCTGTACAAATTATTACTCCTAAAGATATATCACTCGAGTAATGGATATAATATGGGTTATAATATATGATATGATTATTGAGCTTGACACATTAATTAATGTTTGAATTGATCGCTGAATTTGAGTTACTAACATTTTAATTTCTTAAAGTAGGTCATTGTTGTCGGAACTCATGAAATTACATGTTAGCCACCGAAAACAATTATACAATGTGTTTAATTTGGAATTTTGGATATTTTTACTTTTTTATAAACACATATTAATACTTAAATCTCTTTAAATTATGAGTTATGCTATATACAGTCACTTTAACGTATTTTTTGTATACTTCATTAATGTGATTGGTCAAAACAGTTATTTTATATTAAAAAAAAGATACAGCCAATCACATTAGTGAAATGCACAAGAAGTAAGTAAAAGTGACTGCACATAGAGTTTTTATTAAATTATTGACCGATCTAAAATCCAATAGAAATAAATAAATAAAATGAATCATCACCTGATATTTTTTTTAAAGATAATTTATACAGATAACTATAAATATTATTGTGAGACTCACTTTATTTAGATTATGACTTGAATGCGAGTGCTCCATCAATTCAAGCCATATAATTTGTATCACAGTCAGATTTGAATCCATTTTCTTCAATCGCAATGATACCATATGTGTGTGTATTATGGAGGTCCAATAATATTTAATACTGTTTGATTTGATTTTCGGATAATATGGATCTCCTCATGAACAATTAATAGTATTTCTATCTCTTTTCGACCACAATTTTAGAGAAAACTTCAATTGAAATTGAACAATACGTTAAGAAAAATGCTAGGCTCCCCTTTTTTTTGCCGTTTGGTTTTTTTAATTTTTTTTTTTTACTTAGTGATTAAGAAAATATTGTTTAATAATATTGTCAATTTTTTTCTTTTTTTTAATATTTAAAAGTGTTAAAAAATGATGTGAAAAAAAAAACAAAAAATCTTAAAATTTTTTTTTTCACATTATTTTTTAACACTTTTAAATATTAAAAAAAAAGAAAAAAAAATTCACAATATTATTAAACAATATTTTCTTAATCACTATGTCAAAAAATAAAAAGACTAAAAAAAATTAAGAAAACCAAACGAGCAAAAAAAAAAAAAAAAAAAAGCCCAAAACAGGCTCCCTAGCATTGTTCATATGTTAAAGATGTTGTAAACTTTTGAGTTTTTCTCAAAATTATTTCCTTCAATCCAAACACATTTGCACCAAAACAATCCCAATTGAGAAGTGATACAAATATAACTATTGCACAGGTTTTACACAACTCTTAATAAAATACTACATTTTTTAATTTCACATGCTTTAAGGTTAAGCAAAATTTAAATAAATTCAAAAGAAAATTAACATCTTATTAATTAAGTGGTTATAGTGTTACACAAAAGTTGTATAATAGTAATATACACACACATATAATATATATATATATATATATATTAATTATCTGAATTATAATTTTTGTTTGGTTTTTGAATAAACAACACTTTTTATAAAATAAAAAAATCCAGATATTATTAATCACTTTTTCAAATTTTAAAGAAGAGAACTGTAATTCATAAGAGTAAATTCATAAATTGACGTGACTTCATATAATATATTAAATCTATTTTATAATAAAAGCAATTTTACAATTTAACGTATTAATACATCAAATCAGATCATTTCATAATTTTAGTTTTGTAAGATGTAGTTATTGCTCCAATATATTTTCTCAACAAAATATCTCAAAAATGGTTCTCAATCCTAATACATTTTTAATATATGTCATCATTTTATATTAGAGTTATGATATTTACAGTCTTAAAATTTACAAATTTTGTATAATAAAATGGATAAATATGAAACTAACATTAAAAAAAATTAATTTTTTTAATAATAAATCCTGTTAAAACTAACACAAATTTATGCATCCTTAAGCTAACATTATTGTATTTCTTTATTTTTTTAAAAAAAATTATTGTATTTCTCTCTCAGTAGTAAACTCTGGTTTAATCAGGAATTGATTTGAAATTCAATCTGTGCGTATTTCTTTTTGTAATGATAAATGAGCATTGCTATTAATAAGTCTATACACCACACATCAAAATTTTTTTATTTATTTAAATTTTTTTAAAGTTTATTTTAGTTTAATTATTCTTAAAATAAATGAATTATTCTACTCATAATCTATATACTATATATTTAATAACAGAATAAAATTAAAAAAATCATAAAAAAAATTGTATGTAGTATATGAGACTTGAGAATAGAATTTTTCATGATAAATAGAAAGAAAATGGTAATGTAATCTACGTACATAACCGTACCTTAGCCTAACCGGGGGGGGGGGAGGGGAATCCAATGTGACCAAGCGAATCGCTGTGGTAGGGCCCATGATAGTAATAGATGACTGCATTGATCACGTTACGCGCCGAATTGATAGATGATGATACATATACCCGCAAATCCGCGTCATTTTGTGGACCCCATCTTTATCTTTATCTCTCTCTCTCTCGCCTCTACAAGACTACAACAAATTACGTAACGCGCTTTGTATCTCTCACATGGACCCCTCACTCACACTCTCACAGTCTCACTCTCACCCTCCACTCTCACTCGCGTGTCACCATCCTCACCAATGCCAAAACAAGATAAAGAAAAGAAAAGAATGATAACATATGGGAGAACCTCAGGACCGAGAAGCATCCCAGACGCAGCCAAATTCAGACAGTGGATGAAAAGACGACACTAAAGTACCGAGTACTATTTTGGAGTCTACCTCTTAACTGTCATTTATTACGATTTGCTTACATAGTATATATATAGCTGCTCCAGTTTAGTATCGCTGTACTGCATGTTGGTGATCTGCTCTCTCGTTCTCTCTCTCTGTGGATATTATTGTTTATTTGTTGTTGATCTTCCTGGTTCGCTGCAGCACCAGCATCACCCTCCAAATTGTTTTGTGGGTCTTGTTGGGATTTCATGATGTCGCATAAGAGGCACCAGGAGGATGTCAAGGCCCGGCCAGATGGGAGTTTTCCTCAGGATAAGCGTAGGAGGCTTCCTACTTTGAAGAAGTAAGAGGGACTTTTGTTTAATTTAGCTTTGATTATTTTTTCTTTCTGTGTATCGTTGCTATGTTACTGTTTCTGGAAATCTTGTCTGAGGCAAGTGGAATATTGAATGCGGAAGGAAGTGGGTTATGCTTGTTTGGGGAAATTACTTGTTTATGACTGTCATTTATTGCTATATGGAGTAAAAATAATATGGGTTTGGTGTAACTCAGCTTTGTTTATTTGCTTGTTAAGTGGAAACTTTTCTCAAATGTGTCTTGCTCATGCGGAATTTCATTGCTTCTGGCTTTGACATTTGCGGGGGAATATGGATGCCACTGGTCTACTGGACCAAATGATATCTTCTTCCTTCTGTAAAAAGCGAATGAGTGTTGAGTGTAAGGTCAGAGTTCCAATCCTGTAGGGTTCGTGATTTTGGGCTAATGTTGTTTTTGGTTTCGGGGAAAGATCGTAGAAAATGGTTTCTGATTGAATAATTGCACTGTCGTGCATGTGTACTGAAAAAATTGTTTCTGCTTGCATATGAAAGTGCACTTGGCTCTATACCCGGAAGACATTATTTCTGGTTTTTCACTTATAAATTATATATATAAATATATAATATGTATATAATATGTGTGTGTGTGAATTTGATGAGGGATATATACGGTGACAACTTTTCTCGTGAATACGATTTCTAATGATTATGTTCATGATGTTCAGTGTTGTTATGGAGGTCATGAGGATGCAATCAGTCCATCATTTGCTGGAGCCCATTCTAGAGCCTCTGATTCGTAAAGTGGTAAGTTTATCTTTTTTGCTAAGCTTATCTGTGATAATGGGCTGGACAGTTATATATTGAACTTAAAAAAATTGTGTTAGAAAACAATTTATCTCTGTCCATGCCAATTTGTTGAAATATAAGATTGATATAGTCCTCAATATAGACCCTTTCTAAGCATTGGAGATGTAATATGCTACCACAGTACCATGGCTTTGTAAGCTGCAGCTAACATGAATGTCAGCCCATTTTGTGATGACCCTCACAATTGTCTGCCACATGTATCCTTCCATTGCGTGATGACTGTGCTCTTCTTCCTAAGAAAACATTCTAACCATATGATGTTTAAACATTGCTCGATTAGTTTTCTTCTTCCAAGCAGGGGTGGAGACTGTGATAATACAATTACCTCACAAATCCACAAGGTTCCTTACTTGATACATTAATATCTACTTTAGGATTTTAACTACTGCACTTTGACTCTATGTACCTTGGTGATTGGACTTCTAAGGAGTTAATTCCTACCTAATCATGGAAATTAATCAAACTGGATTTGGAAGTCTAAGGGCCTGTTTGGAACTTGGACGTCTAATTTTAAG
The DNA here is from genome assembly GCA_022457165.1 of Juglans mandshurica. Lineage (NCBI taxonomy): Eukaryota > Viridiplantae > Streptophyta > Magnoliopsida > Fagales > Juglandaceae > Juglans > Juglans mandshurica. The sequence goes on along the minus strand of CM039632.1, from coordinate 12,651,019 downwards.
CTGAGTCTAACATCCAAATATCCAACTTTCAAATTACCAAACTCATCTCAACTCAAAATCTCTTTACACGTGGGACCCCCAACCTTTTTCAACTCAACACCTCTTTACACATGGGATCCACAACCTTTTTCAACTTTCTATAAATACATCTAAACTCATCTTAACATCCAAACAAATCTAAACTTATTTTAGGTGGGCCCCACAAAACTGACTCCACCATTTCAACTCACTACTATTCATAAAGAACTCAATTCATCTCAATTCAGTTCAACATTTAAACGTTTCTATTTGCCATATGCAAGATTAAAAAAGACTAGAGAGGTGTGATGGTACTGTTTTCTCTGGTCTACTTCTTAATTTTCATTATGTTATAAATTCCTGTTGTTTGGCATAAAGATTCTTTTTTGAAAATTTCTTAACTCAGATTATTTATTTTGGATTTTGTGAAAGACGTGGGGCCCCTAGAAAGTACTTATGAGTTGAGAAAGTTTTGAGATATATATTTATAGAAAATGCTATATACTACAGAGTTGATCGAGGCGTAATGGGTAATATAATTTTTATCACGAATATATAGTGGGACTGAAGTGAGATGAGGGTGCAATATATTTTTTATTGGGTTTTTAAAAGTAGTGGGGTCAGTGAAAATATGTTTGTAAGAAAATATGTATGGTATGTGCTTTTGGGTTTTTATAAAAGTTGTTTAGGTTCTGTGTTTTCATGGTCAGGAAAATTTGTTTTTGTAAGATGACAATTTTTTTGGCATTTAAACGATTATTGAAATGAAGTTGAATTTTTTTAAATGTTCTCAAAATTTGGAAAAACCCAACATGGACAAATCTGTTGCGTTTATATCTTTATTGCAATTCTTTTTGCATGAAATCTCTTTTGGTGTTTATTTGCTACCTTTCACTCACTCACACACACAGCACAAGGGTTTTGGAGTGCAATTGTTTTTTTTTTTTTTTAATTTTTTTATGTTCTTTATGTTTCCAAAATAGTGGAAATGTTGTATCATTTCAAAGTTTAAAAGAATGGAGGTGACTGGAAATCATTGTCAGTGAATTGAAGCACTAAGTTTTCATTTCTGAGTTTTGGCTACCTTAATCTCGATATTGTTTCTATTCTGAATTTATATTGGTCACAGTTTCAATTGGTGGTTGAATAATTGGTCAATACTCATTGAGGTTCTGCATTTGCAGGTCAAAGAGGAAGTTGACTTTGCCCTAAGAAAGCATTTGAACAGCATGAAACAGTAAGAAATAATACCCTGTTACTTTTCCAAAGGTTGTCATGTTAACTACTATCAGCAATAAGATTCGATAGATGATGCATCTTTTGCCATTCTGTTCAGGAATTGTGGGAATGAAGTACAAATTTGTGGGAATGACGTTCATATTTCTGAGTCAAGAAGCTTACAGCTAAAGTTTGTTAACAACCTCTCTCTTCCGGTATTTACTGGAGCTCGAATTGAAGGAGAAGATTGTTCTAACATACAAGTAGCTTTGGTCGATATTCTTACTGGGCAAATTGTAAATTCTGGGTCAGAATCCTTAGCCAAGGTGGAAATTGTAGTTCTTGAGGGTGATTTTGACAGTGATGAGAATGAGAATTGGACACTTGAAGAGTTTAAGAACAACATTGTGAGAGAGAGGGAAGGAAAGAAACCCCTACTTACAGGAGACGCATTTGTAAATCTTAAAGAAGGCACTGGTTTAGTCAGTGATATTTCTTTCACAGATAATTCAAGCTGGACTAGAAGCCGTAGATTCAGGCTAGGTGCAAGAGTTGTTGATAACATTGATGAAAGAAGAGTAAAAGAAGCAAAGACAGAATCCTTTATTGTCAGGGATCACCGTGGAGAATGTGAGTACTTATTCTTAATAACTTTTTGCTTTGATTATCAAGAACCAATTTTAAAACTTCAAATATTAGTGTTTTTGGCGGTTGATATTGCAGCTCATTTTTATCACATTGAAATTTTGTTTTAATCTTCAAGTTCTCTGTTTTACTATTTTCTCTTATTTTACATGCCAATCTCTTATGCATGTGCTCACTTATTGTTAGAGCTATTGATTACCGGTGAGATCAAATAAATAACCTGAAAATATTGAAAACACATTTTTATGAATTTAGTCTACTTGGCCAGTTCAATGCTTCTATTAAATGTACTCTTGTAATATGAACAACTTGCTATCTTGTCTTAATGTCTTCCATGACTTTCTTACATAATTTGAAGACTAAGCATCTCAACTTTGTTGATAAAAATAGTGAGCATAGGCTTCTAAAGCAACTCGAGAAAGAATTAAATGAAACTGTTTTGTAACTTCTGATTCTGATTGCAGTGTACAAGAAGCATCACCCTCCTTCACTGTTTGATGAAGTATGGAGATTAGAAAAGATCGGCAAAGATGGAGCTTTCCACAAGCGTTTGAGTCGGGAAAACATCAACACCGTGAAGGACTTTTTGATCCTACTCTTCATAGACCCTCCAAGACTCCGAAACGTAATTAAAATTGCACTTTCCTCTATTAATTTCCTTTTGAAGTCTTCACTAATTTATGTCTAGAATTTTGAGTTAAGGTACTATTTCCAGCGTCTGTCTTGTAAAGGATGGTGTACTGTTTCTTGTGCTAGTTAAAACTCAGAAAACAAGAAAAAGTTTACTGATTTGAACAGCCCTTATTTTTTTAATCGTGGATAATGGATACTCTTGAATGTTTTTCTTTTTGGAACTGACAGTACAAGGGACAATTTCTTTGGTGCACCAGTGGAATAAGGAGATTTTGATTTTAGCTTGTGTTTCCAAGTCAGACATGATGTGTGTCAATGTTGAAGATTTAGACATGGCTATAGTTACATCTTTTGAGATTGGTGGTGGATCCCAGTTGGATGGTCCAGACACCATCTGTAGGTGTATTTCCAGTGTATAGTCTGCAGCCAGGGTTATGGTTTGCCATTTAGAATCAAGAGTCCAAATCAGTGTTCTCACTGAAACCTACGAACTACTAGAATTTATAAGTCATCTGTGCTCAGACATTGAACTCCAATGTAGTCCTTTCAAAAGAAAAAAAACTGAACTGTATTGACTGCTTAAATGAGAATTTCCAAGTACAGGAAAAGATGTAGTAATTGAGCTCTCTTTGAATTGAGTACTTTGGACATGTGCAGATCCTTGGCACAGGCATGTCAGCTAAGATGTGGGAAATCACTGTGGAGCATGCTCGGACATGTGTACTTGAAAAGAGGATGTACGTGTACTGCCCTCCAAGTTCTCAACCGAAAACTGGTGTGGTTTTCAATGTTGTTGGACAAGTGATGGGACTCCTTTCAGAGTGCCAGTTTGTTCCGGTTGATAAGCTTTCAGAAACTGAGAAGGTACTCTTCTTATTACCTAAATTCTGCTTATATTTCATGGTTTTCTCCCTTTCTCTTGTGCATTTCTGACTTCTTAAGATCAAAATTTTCCTTTAGGTTGATGCCCACAACTTGGTAATTTCTGCATTCGAACACTGCGGGGAAGTCATCGCTTTTGATGATGAAGCCTCTCTTGTGGATGGCTCTTCACAAATGAACACTGTGAGCTCACCAAGGACAGAGAGTTCTAATGGGAGCAAGCTTCTGGCTTCTCACAAGACTAGTGGGTTTGATTTTACACAACAAAGCGCCTCTTCTCCAGATATCATTTCATCCATCTATTCTGTTGGGGTCTCTAGTGGCTTGGATGATTATGTCTTGCCCAGTATTGACAGTATGGATCTGAGGTATGACCACCAGGCTTTAAATTTCCCAAGCCAAGTCACCAACTCCCTGATCTGTGACACAGAGCCCATGTCTCAAGCTTTTTGTGATGAGGACCATCTGCAATTTTTTGATACTGATCTTCAGTCTCAGAACCTCACTTTACAATCACCCTCGGATCTCCAGAGTGCCGTCGACAACTTCCTGCTGGCACGTTGCACAGCTGTTGCTGCCATTGACAAAGCTCAGAGGAGATGGACAAAGCTATTTAGTGTGCTAAAATGGTTCTCAATAAGGAGGTCTGTGGCTTCAAAGAGAAAGAGGATTTGGAAAACTCAGAAATACAGTAATGGATTCTGAAGTAAAAGGAGGAAAAAAGAACAAACTATTGGTATGATTAAACTTGCAAATATAGTGTTAGTGAGTGCTGCCGAAAAAATTTGCGTGCAGTTGTAGTGAGAGAAGTTAGAGGTGTTATTAGATGTTAATACATCCATAGTTCCAGGTATCTTTGGCAGCTGCTGAAAGATCAGAGAACTCTTTTATCTGCTTAAATTAAGTTGTAAATATGTAGTTGTTTTTCACAGAATCAGGGCAAGTTTCTGTCTGGTATTGGTTGCTAGCTGCTCAATCATCGAAGCAGTAATTCCAGGATGCTTGCACTCACTAGCATTTATGTCAGATTATAGTTTTGTATGAAATTATTTTGTTCAATAATGGTATTTTCAAATCTTTGTTCTTCCTTGGATTAATGATTTACCTGAGAAATGTCATGATAATTCTTAGTCATCTATATACTATATGATTCCCAAAGTATTAAGTTTTGTTCTCATGAATTCACATCTTCAATGATCTCACTATATAATTATTATATAATATATATTATCATATTAAACTTACGAAAATATTCAATTAAATTAAGAGAAATGCTTTAACTATAAAGAAATTTCATAAAAATAAACTTACAAATTAACGTGACTTGATGTGATACGTTACATTGTAAAATTACTTTTATTATAAAATAAACATTTATGGGTGGATCACTACTTCTCTTAAATTAATACATATATCTACTATATATATATATATATATATATATATATATATATATATATATATTTTATATTTTTTTCCGTTTCTGTCCCTTGAACTTACATTTATACCGATTTCACCCCTACTTTTGTAATTTTTTCCCCTTTCTGTCCCTAACTCTGTTATATTCTCTCGAGTTTTGCTATATACAAGCAAGTTTGCGTACTAATTTATGTACTAATGTTGTTGCTTTCATATTCTAAATTCAAATTAACACTATTTTCAATAAACTCTACTTTTTGACCAATTATATTGAATTGGTGTACTTATTAGTACGCATAATTACTTACAATTAGATTTTTCCTATTCTCTTTACATTTTACAATGTTGCCCTTTTGTTTTGTTTGTTTACCGTTTTATCCCTCGCTTCCATTTTAAGCAGGCAGGAGTCGTCTAACACTTTTTTGCCAATTATGTCCTTCATTTTGTATTTGTTTCCTGTTTCTATCCCTCAGTTCTAACATTTATACCAATTTCGCCCCTGCTTTTGTATTTCCCCCCTTCTATCCCTAGCTCTGTTATCTTCTCTTTGCATTTTTACAGTGTTTTCATCCAATACTTTTTCCTTGTCAATCTCGACATCGGTACGATTTTTCTTGGTTTCTTCTCTCAATTCAACATGTTTTCATTTCCGCTGGTTGGTTAACAGTCTAGCGTATCTTTTATTGAAAAAAGGGGATCAATACACATGTATGAAATGAAACCAAACCAAACCAATAATATTTTCTTAAATCTATAATATTCCACTCTGTAAAATATATGTTAGGATCTAAAAAAAAATCCCGTCCAGAGGATTTGAAAGATAGATGTTATGAGTCGAAGTATTAGGACTGTAAGAGATGTAAGGGCTACGTATGATAAGGGAATATTTATTTGTTTATGGGTATATTTGTCTTTTGCTTATTTTATTCAGTTGGGTCAATGGGCTGCAGTTGCAAACGTGGGTAATGGGTCTGGCACCAGTCCGTGCACGTAAAAGGGTAGTTATTTCAGATTCTTGTATTGAACTTTTGTATTTAAATTACTTTATGAAGAAATGGATGACTACGTTTTTAGTCCCAATATTCCGTGTGAATTGTGGAGGATTTCTGGCTCCTTGAATTGCCAGAATTTATCATAATAGTTCCAAGGGGTGCATAACAAATTGGTATCAGAGCTAGGTTCCTGCGACATGGCGGAGGGCACGCGTAATGCGCAACTTGCAGAGGCAGTAGCTACCTTACGTGGGGAAACTGCTTCCTTGAAGGAAGAGCAGGATACACAGAGAGTACTATTAGAGAGAGTATTACAACAACTCAACAATTTAGCATCAAGCTATGATAGCTTGGCACAAATATCTGCTAAATTGAGTTCAGGTGAAGGAACTTCAAATGATAGGAGGATGAACTCAAATCCTCTATTTGAGGGTCAAGATGGGATCCAGGCAAGGACACTCAGACTGGATTTTCCACGCTTTGATGGTGGAGATCCAAGTGAGTGGATTTTGAAGGCGCAATAGTTCTTCGTGTACTGTCAAACTCCAGAAAACCATAAGTTACAGATTGCTTCTTTCCACATGGAAGGAAGGGCATTGACATGGTATTATTGGCTGATGTAGTCCAGTCCGGTGGCTTGTTGGGAAGAATTCTTAGTTGCTCTACGCATCAGATTTGGACCCTCAGCATATGAGGATCCAGTGGGAGCCTTCACCAAGCTGCGGCAAACAGGGAGTGTGGAGGAGTACCAAACTGCATTTGAGAACCTGTCAAATAAAATCAATGGGGTAAGTGAAGAATTTCATATTAGCACTTTTATAAGTGGACTAAAAGATGAACAAGTGGTTAGAGGGTTACCTTCGGTGCTTTACCAGTGATAGACCCAAAGATTGGGCCAGATGGCTAGCCTTAGCAGAATGGTCATACAATACCTCAGAACACTCCTCACGGGGTTGAGTCCCTTCGAGGTTGTGTACGGTCAAGCGCCACCACGGCTACTCCCTTATGAGCCTGGGTCTACGGCAGTGCAGGTCGTTGAAGAAGAAATGAGAAGCCGAGACGTCATACTTGCCCTGGTGCGTGAAAACCTGCAAGAAGCACAAGCACGGATGAAATACTATGCCGACAAAAAGAGAACACAGCGCGAATACAGTGTTGGGGACTGGGTTTATCTGCGATTACGACCGTATCGACAAATGTCGGTAGTAGTGAGGAGGAACTTGAAGCTATCACCCAAATATTTTGGGCCCTTCCAAATTATACAAAGGATCGGGAAGGTAGCGTACAAGCTCGATCTATCCGAAGAATCAAAGATCTACCCAGTATTTCACATATCCTGCCTCAAGAAGAAGCTAGGAGCTACGGTCAACCCAAACCCTAAGTTACCATCAGTCATGTAGGACGGAACCTTGGCTCCTGAACCAGAAAAGGTACTACAAAGGAGATTAAAGAAGAAGGGGAACAGAGCTGGAGCAGAGCTTCTGATTCAGTGGAAGGGATCATCAGAGGAAGACGCATCATGGGTAAATCTGGAAGAGCTGCAGAAAAAATACCCAGACCTCGAGGGCGAGGTCTTTTGAGAAGGAGGCTGTGTTATGAGCCGAAGTATTAGGGGGACTGTAAGAGATGTAAGGGCTACGTAGGATAAGGGAATATTTATTTGTTTATGGGTATATTTGTCTTTTGCTTATTTTATTCAGTTGGGTCAATGGGCTGCAGTTGCAAACGTGGGTAATGGGTCTGGCACCAGTCCGTGCACGTAAAAGGGTAGTTATTTCAGATTCATGTATTGAACTTTTGTATTTAAATTACTTTATGAAGAAATGGACGACTACATTTTTAGTCACAATATTCCGTGTGAATTGTGGAGGATTTTTGGCTCCTTGAATTGCCAGAATTTATCATAATAGTTCCAAAGGGTGCATAACAATAGAGAGGTTAGATCTCAGAATATACACATATACATTAAATTAAAGCAAACTCAAAAACGATCTTCAAAAAATTATGTTCAGATCTAAAAAAAAAAAAAAAAAAAGGTTCGTATGAGTGAAAACAAGAAAAGGCAGATATGAAATTGCTCAGATCTACGGAAAAAAATTCCTTTAGAAGACTCGAGACAGAGATATGTTCAGATATATAAAAATAAAAAATTTAATTTTTTTTTTTAAAAAACGTTCATAAGAGTCGATAATAGAGAGGGCATATATGAAATCGTTCAGATCTAAGGAAAAAAAAATATCGTTCAGAGTACTTGAGAGACAAAGAGGGTAGATCTGAAATCATACTCATATAAATTAAATTAAAGCAAATTAAAAAACAATCTACAAACTATCTGTTTAGATGTTAAAAAAAAAAATTCCAGAAAAATTGACGAACAAGTGCATTTGAAAAATCTTTGGATCTAGACCTCAGGGCTGTCTTTTTCCACTTCGCTCACCATTTCACCATCTGAAAAATGCTGAGGTCACCAGGAAGGAATTGGATCTGAGAAATTTTTCTAAATCCACTTCTCAGAGAGACGCTTTCCAGTTAGCTCACCAAAACCGAAATACTTATAATTACACCCTCACCATATATATTCCCAGAAAAATTTCTGCTTTGCTCGCACTTTAGCAGAGAGGGAGACAAGCAAGGACCGGTTTTAGAAGAGAGAGAGGTTTGTGAGAAATGGGTGAGGGTGTCAGCGCTAAAGATGAAGAATGGAAGAGAGAGAGAGAGGGGAGGAGGAAAGAAGGGGTTTGGTGGTTGGGTGGTGCTACTCCCACAAAGGGAGGCCACCAAAAGAGCCATCGAATACGCAAAAAGATTTTTGTCTTTTTTCTTTTTTAAATATTTTTTTAAACTCATTAAATATATTTTTTAAAATAAAAATTATAAATTCATTTAATTAGAATATAATTATTATTAATATTAAATTGGTAGAATTATAAAATGTGATACAAATAAATTAAATAAACAAACTATTAATTTAAGAATATCTTATTATTTTATAGAAAGTAAATGGTTAATCCAATGTGGGGATTGAATTTAAATGAAATAGGCAAATGTAAAAAAGTGTGATATTGGCTAAATTTTGAAGATGCATTTGGCCAAGCCAATTCTAGTGCTCTAATGGGAGTTGTTTTGATCTTCATGTGACTTGAGGAGAAACCATGTAAGAAAAATCCAAAATTATGGAACTTTGCTGAAACCACACCATACACAAGATAGCGGGGCAGCGGCCCCGCCCCGCTTCCTCTCCACCCCCACATGGCAAGGCGGGCAACCTCGCTCCGCCCATGCGAGGGCGGGCCCTGCCCCGCCCTCGCCCCAATTTATATATATATATTATATAGGGGCGTAACTGGTCCGATTCTGGATAAAATCTAGGACCGAACTGGTATGTACCGGTTTTATATTTTTCAAAACCGATTACGCCCTGATTACCCTTCTAAACCGGTACCTCCGGTTTTACAAGTTTTCGGTCCGGTCTGATTTTTTTTTAAATGTAAAAAATATATAATAAAGTATTATTTCTTATGATAAAATGTTATTAATAATTTTATATATATATTATGTTTAAAGCATATGATCAATTAAATTTTCATCTTTAAAATTAAACTTTTATTTTATAAATTATAACAACATTATCTTATATATAATTATATTAATAACATATGATCAAACAAATTACAACTGTTCATATTTAAGATTAACATTCTATGTTATAATTTATAAATTATAATATGAAATTATTTCATATATCATATATAATTATATATAAAAATTTAATATATAATTATATATTATATATATAAATATTTTGTGTAATATATAAAATTAATTTATATATATATATTTTCCAACCGGTCCGGTTCGGTCTGGTGCGATCCCGGAAACAACGGAACCGAAACCGGACAGGATCCGGCCGGTTTTCATAAAATAGGAACTGGTTCCGGATCGGACCGGTTTAAAACCGATGAGCAGAATTTTTGTTAATACTGTGTGCTAGCTTGATCAGTCCTACCGCTTGGCACTATTATAAAGTCCAGACATTCAATATCGTGCTGCTTCATGCACCGAGTCAGACTTCCTTCTTCTGTTCTTCCTCCTTATCCGCTTTCCACTCTCTCTCTCTCTATCTGCGAAAGCTTCACTAACTCGGACTCCGCCATCAAGCTCAGACTATCGTTTGGCTCCAAATTCGTGATTCCACTCTCTGATCGACGACGACAACGACAACAATGTTATTGTTGCTGCCAAGTCCCAGGGTGAGTTTTAAAGGCTACGATATATGGTCTTTATCATAACTGTATCATTGTTACTGTTTTTTTCTCTTGATCATATGATGCAATAAAGTCAAATGGATTTTTTGCTTTTAATTTTCTTACTGACTGGAAATGTCATTATGTTGTGAAGCAAGATTTTCTTTTTGGATTATATAAGCGATCTCAAATCAAACCGAGGTGGGGGTTTTTATGGGTTATTGTATTCCATTTTTTGTGGCTGAAGAAAGCTTTATTTCATTTCGCTTTATATTCTGCTATTATATATATATGTATGCCATATTGTAATTGACATGTGTTGAATTGTTGAGCTTATTGCATAATCTTGCTTCGTTTAGTCAGCATGTAGAGTGGTTAGCAGTTGAATGTTCTTACAAGCCAAATCAAAGTGGAAAGCCAAATTTTCGCTGAAGAAATAATGCTTTTTGAATTTTCTGACATGGAACTGCAATAATTGAAAGTAGCCTTCCGTGATGGAATGAGGCCAACATACAATTATCATGGAAGGAATTTATTATGCATCAACTACTATTCACTCTCACACCCCACATCTATAACTTTTTCATAGGATGTGGGGGTGTTTTTCATAGGGTGTGGGATGTGGGGTGGTGAATAGTAGCTGATGAGAACAAATTTTCTTTCCAAAATCAAATCTTCAAAGCAGCCCACCATTTCTACCTAATAAGCATTCACAACTTTTGACCCTAATGTCACAAACAGTGAGCTACTTCTTCAATGTTCTAACATAATTTTTCATGCTAAATCTGCTCAGGACACTCAGCTAGAACGCCTGTAAGAATATATTCTATTCACCGAGCAAGGTCCATCTCTGTAAACAAGAAAATGAACAACAGAGGCCATGTCATTGTGCTCACATATCCTGCCCAAGGCCACATAAATCCTCTCCTCCAGTTTGCAAAACGTTTGGCCAGCAAAGGACTCAAGGTAACTCTGGCCACTACTCATTATACCGTCAAGTCTATTCATTCAGCCACAGTAGGCGTGGAGCCCATCTCAGATGGCTTTGATGAAGCTGGATTTAAGCAAGCTCCAAGTCTAGAAGCCTACTTAGATTCTTTCAGATCAGTAGGATCGAAAACTCTAGCAGAGCTGATATCAAAGTTCAATGATTCAGCCTCACCGGTAAACTGTATTGTGTATGACTCTTTGTTACCATGGGCTCTTCATGTGGCTAGGCAATTTGGCATCTATGGTGCTGTGTTCTTAACAAACTCGGCTTCTGTTTGCTCCATGTATTGGCATATCCATCATGGTCACCTGACTTTGCCTGTGAAGCAAGAAACTGAGCAGCTGTTGCTGCCTGGCCTTCCTCCCCTTGGCATTTCTAACTTGCCAGGTTTTCTTGGGCAGCCCGCAGTTGCCTCTGCTTACTTGACAGTGATCCTGGAGAAATTTGGCCTTTTGGAAGAGAATGATTGGGTGTTCTGTAACAGTTTCGAAGAGCTGGAAAGTGAGGTAACTTTGCTCTATTTAACCCTCAGAGCTTTTATGTTTAACTTTAAGAGCACCAATTACACCAATTACTGTTGTAGTTTACTATTATTGAGAATAGATGCTATTTTGGTGGGAGAATGAAAGGAAGAAGCATATTAAGGAAATCATCGAAGAATTAATTCTTAAATGGTCTAACAGAAATAAGTTTGAACCAAGAGATAAAAAGAGAAATTGAGAAAAGAAGTTGTTGAGAGGGAAAAGAAGAAGAAGATGAAGAATGAAAATCATATTTTTTTTATTATTATTGTTGTTTTGATAGGAGTAGAGAAGCCAAAGGAAGTTCACAAATTTTACAGCTTCTCATAATCTTGGATAATGAATAAATACAAAATAAAGGAGAAATTACACTTTCCTCGAAAATATGACAGTTTTGTAATATAAATGCTTGCTATCAAAACTAGATCTTTAGACCTTAAAATATCAAATTTTGACAAGTTACACCATTAATCAAATATTTGAATGTTAAAAATTGTCAGTTTTGATAGTTTAGAGTGCAATTTTTTTTAAAAAAAAAAAACAATGGTAGAAGTTTTCAATACATAATTATAGAGGGCATAATCAGATATTGAGTGCTTTATGTATTTCGTTTCTCTATGTTAATTCGTAAGTACTGCATATTTATACATCTTATTTTATTCATCCACTGGTGAAAAGCTAGTGAAGGCTATGAAGGGACTCTGGCCCTTGGTGATGACTGGTCCAACGGTGCCATCAGCCTACCTAGACCAGCAGATCAATGGAGATGGAACTTATGGAGCCAGTCTTTGGGAGCTTAGCAGTGACCAGTGCCTGAGATGGCTTGAGACACAACCACCAAAGTCAGTGGTATACGTATCATTTGGAAGCATGGCAGACATCACATCTCAACAGGCTGAAGAAATTGCATGGGGTTTAATAGCAAGCAATGTGCATTTCCTACTGGTTGCAAGAAATTCTGGGGACAAGTTTCCAAGCAGCTTTCTTAATTCAGTACAAGGAAGAGGATTGATTGTGCCGTGGTGCAACCAACTAGAGGTTCTAGCACACCCGGCTGTTGGTTGCTTTGTGACACATTGTGGGTGGAACTCAACATTGGAGGCCTTGAGCATAGGGGTGCCAATGGTAGCACTTCCACAGTGGAGTGACCAGCCTACTAATGCCATGTTTGTGGAGGAGTTGTGGCGGGTGGGAGTAAAGGCCAAGAAAAACAAAGAGGGGATCGTGTCGCGGGATGAGCTAGAGATGTGTATAATGGAAGTTATGGTAGGAACAAAAAGTGAAGAGATAAAGGAGAATGCAAGTAAATGGAGAAAGCTTGCAATAAGAGCTGTTAGTTCAGGTGGAAGCTCGGATAAGAACATCAATGAATTTGTAGGTAAGTTGATGAAAGAGAGAGGAGTGGGGAAGAAAGCTTGATTGCTGGCTGGCGCCTGATGAACATAATGAGCTTGTATGGATGATAATATGTGTGATCCAATTGCAGGAAAGATACTTTAGAATGCTAGACTTAAGTAGGGACCAACTCAATACTTTTTCAGGATGTGTATTGGTCTTTCGATGTTCGGTAAGAAAGGTAGCAAGTATTCGTCACGGCTTGAAGTGATAGATTACATTGAATAAAAGACCATTACATGGGTATAAACTGCAATCTTTCATCTGATTTGGTTTGGCATGTTTTCTGGCATATCATTTGACCCATCTGAAGCATTTTATTTTCAGCTCTAGTTTGGTCTGGTTAAAAATTAAAACAATTCTACCATTGGGTTCTCAATAGATGTAGAGGCGACTTTTGTCACAATGTCGCCTTAGAAAAAGTATTTTGAAACGAACTTACGAGTATGATGGATTCAATGCCAAAAGATTTCAATCAGGCAACTCTTTTGCCTGCGTTAAGGGTTTGATTTCACACAGAGGACTTCCAGCTCTTTAAGACACCTCGTTTTGTATCGGTATCTTTGTCATCGATTTCAATGGGATGACCGTAGTGTCGCGACTCGCTAGCTATAGAAGAGCACTTTTGTTAAAAGCCATGCACATAAACCCCAATACACAAACAAATATTAACTGCTTTGGAACTTGGCTTGGATGATGACCAAAAGCTCTAAAGTAGTAATTCGAGACTAATGCGAGTTCTTAATATTCTCCTTTATTCTATCTGACAAAAGTAGAATATCATAACTTATACATTGTAAGAGCATAGGGGATTGCATTTGAATTTGGAATTTACACTTGGATGACTGTACTAAATGATAGCAGTAGACTGTAAAATTACAGCTCATTTTGAAGAGATGTTATTCTGAAGTAAAAAGAGGGGGGACCTTGAAAACTCTGCTTCTGGCAATTGCCCATCAAGCTCACATCTTACAAGTATTCTTGTCATTACATACTTCACCCTGTGATGAAAACAGAAACCCAAACATCGATCTATCAGCACTAGATACATCAAATATATAAGTTATGGAACATTTTATTGAGGAGAATACGTGTAAGCGAAACTGCTTCAGCTAGCATTGCCATTTCTGCTTTCTAGTAATTAATGTTCATGCATCCCGTGTTTACCATTACTTAAACTTTAGCTCTTTTCATTTGGTTTCATGTAAAATATACAGTTGACTAGGAGAAGGACCTGATAATCTGATAAATGCACCAAGCAGAGAGTCAACATACATCATGCAAGCCTCTTATGAAAGAGAGAGAGAGCGAGTGAGAGAGAGAGAAGAATGGGGAATCAAGAGAAAAGGTCAGTTAATAAGTTTCTTCTTCTTTTGTTTAATCAGCAGATAGTTTTATTCTCTAGAGAACCTGGTTACATTGAGTTAATTCTTGATATATTATATTCTCAAATGTATGCATGCTTCAGTTGATTATCTTGATAGATGCAGGCATTATAACCCGTGCAGATGCATAGTATGTCAACCTTGTTCTTCTTTCGAGCCTCCAAAACCTCTTCTAAAGATGGCCGCCCTGGAAAAAACGAGGATATAAGTTTTGCATCATATATTTATAATTTATAGTTCAATTGAGCAACAATCGTATCAGTAATCGACTAAGTTAGGTTTCAAAGAAGGTAGTATTCGTTAAAAGGAGCAAAGAGAATTTTTAATCAGACAACTGCAATCAAGGATTTTTAAAATTCATGGATGATTTTAAGCTTATAAAAACAATAATTACTTATCATGACAATGAAAAACATCATGGACTTGAATGTGTGGATTCATAAGGCTGGTGCATCTCTGGCCATCAAGCAAAGAAGACATAAGAACTTCCAGGAAATAATCATACAAAAGTGTTCAGGCAATATGAATTTACCTGTGATTTGAAGGCGATATTTAGCCCAAACACCATATATGGCATCAGCTACTGTTGCAATCTGTTAAATGCTCAAGGTTATTTTAAGTTTCAGTACGATAAAAGGACAAGGAGATTTAACCAAAACCTCTGATTCTACAGGTGGTAGCATTCAAAATTGAACTATAGGTAAGTCTGGAAGAACAGAGAAACTTACAGGCTCATATTTGGTAATGGCATAAACCCATCCAAGACCCACTTGTTCATATAACCTTCTAAATGCCTGCGGAAGTTGCATTTGAGTGACTTTTTTTTTTCTAGGTAGAAATGCATTTCTATAAAGAAAACAGTAACAACAGAAAGGCAATGTCTTATCTTACTAAGCTTGTCCAAAATTATTCCATATCTAAAAATTTCCAAATGATTCCCACAATAGTTACATCTCCCATTGACAAAACTGTTTGGGGAAACTATATTTTACACCCTCTAACTTCAACGGTTTTTTATTTACACCCTAAATTATACAAACTGGCAATTAGCATACTAAAATACCATATGGCAATTTTCACCTTCAGTTATGGTTTGAGCCTTAAGATCGATGAAAAACAAGACATGACATAATCATAACCGTCAACAACTTAATCCATCATGTAAATTGTCATGTTGTGGTATTAGGGTGCCAATTGTTAGTCTTAACAGTTTATGGTGCAAATTGAAAAAATAGTGGTAGTTTGGGGGTGCAAAATGTAATTTTTCCAAACTGTTTTTATCATTGCAAAGGACACAGACAAGTCATTTGGCTCAGTGTGATCACATGTTGATTAGTTCAACAGGGTGATTAGCTGATGCCTGATGGTGGCATTGCCCACTGGCCTTTAGGGTACTCAGTACACTTGCTAAACATAAAATGGTGGAAATCCTGATGATGAACAGTGGTATTTACTAGTTCCATATGCTTTATCTGCAGTTAGGCAGAGTTCAGATATTCAAATCAAACACGATTGTCTAAGTTTTATGATTCCAGACTTTACTAATTGATTCCTGTAGTTGTTTAAAGCTCCAGCACCTGTTGGTTGTGTTTTCTTTTCAACAATTTCCTCATAATTCCCTTTAATATTCTAAGTTTAGATTTAGCCACAGTTTGGACCATTGAAACGCATACTGGTTCATATTCACATAGACAGCATGCACACATGCACGCTTACACGTACACCCTAAAATAAAAGTACAAGATATTGCAGTAGTACTTGATTGAAGTTTAGAAAGAAAGGAAAACATAAATTTGGAGCATTGGAACAGTAAATATACTACCATTTTAGGGGGGAGGGGGGGGGGGGGGGGGGGGGTGTGTGTGTGGAGGAAAGGTAAGAAATAGGCGTACATCAACATCAGTGACTACAGTTCCATCAGATAGGATTGCGTGAATCCTTCCCATAACCTAAACAACAAACAAAAATTCATCACTACCATATTATAAACCTGAAAAAGAGATGCTTCCCAAGGTAGATTTATAGATGCTACAAAGTTTCTTGCTCTATCTGCAATCTACAGAGTTAAATTGCCAAACTATAGAGCTACAAGGTCTCTCAGGTTGGATTTTTCCAGGAGAAACACTTTGATCCATAAAAACTAGGGGAAAAAAAGGAACAAGTTATGATACAGTTTTGTAGTCTAGGCCTTGATTTTCCTCTGGGGAGTAATCATCCGAGCTTATATCAACAAATTTGATCGTAGCATAGCGCTCATTCCTCTCTCTGAGCATGTTAACCTGACAATATAATGAAGTCAAACACATCATCAAAATATTAAAATCATGACCAACTTCCACGATAAAGAATTTAATAACCAATTAATGAGCATGTTACATACAAGCTAAAATGAAATGCAAGAACAATAACAGGTCCTTGAAGGTAGACCTCACGCATACAAAGCGGGCAGTCCCCATCGTACAGCATTTTGATCTTCCAATTCGGAGGTGATTCTTCTCCACCTTCCTTCTTGGGTGTTACCGGATTGGCAGTTACCTCACTTACAGCACGAATTGGGCATCTAAGCGCTGCACAAATTTAAGTATCTCAATAACCCACCAAATTAAGTTTCTTCAGTTCTTTGTGTGACTAATCAGATTATTGAATAAAAAAAATATAAACTTGTATAAGTTTGCGCCCAAAGTGGGTTTTTCCAAACTATGAATATAATATAGAAAGGAATCCAAGACTTGGGTTCCAATGAGAATGACCAAGTGTTTTTGTACGGATTTCAGCTGAAAAAAATATTATGAGTTTGAACCTAAATGGATTATATAAACCATCCAAATATTATTCGATTATTATGTGATTTCATGCTCACACATTAATATTTCAACGGAAACAACCAAGAAGAGTTTTTTGAAGTACGAAATACGAGAATAAAAATAGACTCACCGGGTTGGTGCATAGGAAAGGCTGTGAATCTATGGAGAGGATGTGAGGGAAGTCGATTGAATTTGAATCTGAGATAGTGAGGAATCGATTGGAGAGATGTGTTCCTCTGTCTTCCCCCAACGTTGCATGCCGTAGCAACAGCTCCTCTCAATGCCATTGTTTCTGTGTTGTGGTTTTCTGAATCACGAAGCTGCTGAAAGTGTCGGGTTTTGGTTTTTTTTTTTCGTTTCCTTGAGGGCTGCTCCTGTTCATTGCCGCTTTCCTTTACGTGGCAGCGCGGGCTTCACTCAAATACTGGAATACTTGGCCTCCACTCCGTCCTTTCAACTTTAGCTAACTATTTTTCAAAAGCAAAATATAATAAACTCTCTAAATCTATCTATATTTCATTTAAATATGTATTTATATTCTTTCTTAATTTTTTTTTTATTCTAAATGTAGTTGGAAAGTTTATTTTTAAACTAAGCATATTAAAAAACATGCACACACCAAACACAATAATTTCTAACGGATGTATTTTTTCAACGTCTAAATTCTTCTAAGGGTCATATCTTTCATAATAAAATAAGATAATTTTTGATACAAGTTTCTTTTCAAATCAAATTTTAGTTTCTTTGAATGAATCATTATCTTTTTGTCAAAATGGTACTTCTCGATTCAGCCTCTTGAGATAGCAAGACAAAAAGAATGATCAATATCACATGGTCGTTCTAAACAAACATGCACATTCATTAGGTGTGATCGATTGGAATACCATCAATTTTTTTTTCCAACCATTTTGCTGAACCGCCAATATTCAAAAATATTTTTGAATGAGATTCCAAATGAGTTGTTCTTTTTCTTGGTATCTAATCAGCAATGTAAACTCACAAAACTTATTTCGTCCATAGAATATATCATTCCGGAAGACTTGGTTTTTCTTCCCTTCAAAGATTATTATTGCTACTCTTAAAATACTTGCATATGGTGTTACACTTGAAGATTGGAGAAGTCATTGAATTAAAAATGATGGCGTTGTTTGTTAAAGCAATGGTCTCAATTTATTTTAAAGAATACTTAAAGAAAACCAAAAATGAAGACATTGTTAGATTACTTGCAGTTGGTAAAAGCGTGGAGTTTTAGGTATGTTTGCAGCATTAATTGCATCCACCAGAAAGTGGAAGAACTGTCCAACTTCTTTGCATGGTATGTATTTTGATCATATCCATGAACCAACAGTTGTTTTAAAAGTAGAAGCTTTATATGATTTGTGGATTTGACAAGTTTTCTTTCGATTACTTGGTCTTGTTATGATATGAATGTGCTAGATACATCATTTAGCTTTGCTCAAAGGTGTACTCCAACTGTCGACCATACAATAAATGGTCATAAGTAAATAATAGTACTATCTCGCTGATAGTATTTATCTGCAATGGGTACTATTTGTAAAAACCATTTAAGCTTCCCTAGAAAATAAGAGAAAACACTTGTTTGCACTCCAAGAGTCTACAAGGAAGAATATGGAGTGTGCTTTTGGTATACTTCAAGAACGGTTTGTAAAAATTCGTGGACTTGCACAATTTTTTCACCTTGAGACTTTCAATGATATTATGATAGCATGTTTAAGTTTATATAACATGATCGTTCAAGATGAATAAGGTGACAATAGAGCAAATGACTTCGAATATGAACAATTCAATGAGTTGACATGAACAAGTGTCACCTGGTACTAGAATTGAATTTAGTGAGTTCATTCAATATCATAATATCATGAGAGATAGGAAAACTCAATGCCAACTTCAATCGAACCTTGTTAATCACTTATGGCAACTATATAGTGAGGCATAAGATTTTTTTCCTGAAGATAATAACTATTTTTATGTAAATAAAAATATCATTGTTTTATTTTAAATTGTACTCTTGTTTCGTTTTTTCATTCCACTATTATTTACAAATGTACATTTTTTATTTATCTCATTTGTAGAACTATTTCTATATTTTACAAATGCCTGGTGTAACACCCCATCCCGTAGGCTAGGAGTGTCACATGTTTTTCATAAAATAAACCCGGTAAGAGATTTTATATTTATTAAATGAAATTATGATTTATTTTGTAGAAAAATGTCTAATAAAATGTCTTCTAAAAATATTAAATAAATAAACTGAATAAAATTTATATCATAAAAGCAATTTTATTCTAAAAGGTCTGAAATTAAATTAACTACTCCTTCTAATCCTGACATGCTTGCTCGTGTTCATCATTCTCATCTGGGTGGTTTAAAAAAATGAAATAAACTAAAATG
This sequence comes from Juglans mandshurica, assembly GCA_022457165.1. Lineage (NCBI taxonomy): Eukaryota > Viridiplantae > Streptophyta > Magnoliopsida > Fagales > Juglandaceae > Juglans > Juglans mandshurica. The sequence goes on along the minus strand of CM039632.1, from coordinate 12,631,460 downwards.
AGTCGAAGACTCAGCAAGAAATCCATCACAATGTAAACATATTAAACATAAGGTTTTCATAAAAGTTTTCATCCTGAGAGCTTAAATTCATGACTGTTTATATTGATGCTTATGATATGCATGACTTGATTTATCTGATTTAACTGACTGGCCAACATACTTAATCCTATGTGTGAGCTTGTGTACGGACCCCACATCCCGAGGCCGTGAGGGGTGTCGTTGATAGTATTCTGGCATTCTATGGTGGACCATGCTTGAGTCCGTGGTTTGCACATCCACCCTGATCTGAACTGCATTGGTACCATGCATCTAAATGACCATTTGATTAACAGATCTGATTTTATCTTGCACTTGAACTTAAGATAGCTTACGTGTTTATACACATGAGATGCATGACATAATACATATATAATTATAATTTCTGAATCTGAACATGATGCGAAATGACATGATCGTATGCTATAAGATGACATATTTGCATATGACATGAGTGGTACATAAAAATGGTTGTCAAAGAACTGCTGTTAATAATAATCTATATAAGTTGAATTGTGATGATCCTAATTTGTGATCAAATTACTTACCTCGCTGCGCTTCTTCTTGAATCTCACTTCATAGCTCGTCACCTATACGCAGTATTAACTATCACTAAATCTGTCTAGGAACAACATGTACTAATATCCTACTTAATTAAATTCATAATCTAGAAGATAGTCAAATAAATCTTTTGTTTAACCCCATAATTAATAAATCTTGATATTTTAAATTACTTAAATATTAATAACATATTATAATTTAGTAGAATACTTGGGCTATTTTAAATAAGTCATAAAAACCCTAATTCTTAAAATAGGTTTCATTTTTTAACATAATTATTCAAAACTCATAACATATTCCTTAATTTTTCTATTTAAAGTATAACATCATAATTTATTAAAATCCAACTAAATAGACAAAGGAAATTTTAACTAAAAATATTAAGCTCAATAGTATACTTTAAAATACATTTCAAATTCTTTAAGCATTTTCTTATAAAAATGAGTTTATGACTAATATATTTATTTAATAAAATTAAACTCGACTTGAAATATTAAGTCCAAAAAAAATCACTAAAACAATTACTGAAACATAATAAAATCCAGCCCAGTTTAAAATACAAATCTATCACAATGATACATGTCTAATTAACCTCAAGCCTAGCCCACAAGGAAATTAGCCCACCAGATTTAAACACCAAACAAGTTAAAACGAAGCCCATATTACTTTTTAAAACACAAGTCTATCTAAATAAGTCCAGCTCACGCACTTGGCCACATGGGCTTAGGGCCCATACGAATTAAAGGGAGGCTACACTTCATGAAACACACGAACTAAGAACAATTGAAAGGAGAAATGGTTGTGCGATAACAGGGGACTCACTGAGAGGGGGCATGCGACGAAAATGGGTTGGATGGCGGCTCTGGGTGGCTGGGAGTGAAGGCAGCACAACTGGAGGCTCCTCTGTGGTGGTGCAACGTCAAGAGAGTCTAGAGAAAGAGATGATTTGTTTAGCCGAGAGAGAGAGAGAGAGAGAGAGAGAGAGAGAGAGAGAGAGAGAGAGAGAGAGGAGGGTGGTGGACGACCGTGGCTTACCAGGAGGGAGTGGGTGCGACAGGGTTGGGCTGGTCGGCTCTTTCTATGGTGGTCGGGAGGTGGTTCGACGTCCCTCAAGGTGGCTACCGTGGAAGAGAAGTAGAGGATTCGAGCTTCACGTCTGTGGCTGCTGCGCCGTTACTTGGCGGCTGAGGATGGTCCGATGTCTTCTAAGGTGGCTGGTGGAGGTGTCGGCGTGTTCTGGGCAGCGTGGAGTTGCCGCGAAGGAACCTGGGTGATGATGGTTTGCGGTGAAAGGAGGTTGTGTGCTCGTGGCAAAGGGGCTGAGTGTGGGCTAGGCAGAGTACTAAGTCGTGCAGGAGCGAGTTCTTCCTCTAGGTATATTTTGTGTGGTTAAATCAGAGAGCTTTGTTAGGTTCTTATAGATGATAGGGAGGATATATGGTGGGGTTTTCTAATATGAGTTGGTCTCCCATTAGGATTTATCAATAAAGGAATAATGATGAGGCTTATCGGTGGAGGTAGGAAGAAATAAGGCTTAAATTCCAAACAAAACTCTAGTAGCTATTGCAAAAAAATTGGGTCATACATAAAATACCAATAACAATATGATAATAATCCTATTAAAATTAATAAATGTAAGATTTGATCAAATAATAATAATAATAATAATAATAATAATAATAATAATAATAATAATAATAATAATAATAATAATAATAATATATAAAACTTATCTTATAGCTTAATCTTAGGATCGGGTTGTTACACCTGGCCTCTTTGAAAACTAGAGATGTTAGACTAAAATTCACTAGCAGCCAACCTTAGCTTAGAGCATTGGCAATGGATTAGCCAAATGCCAATGCAAGTCCAAATTTTAGCTAGATGTGAGAAAAAGCCTCCGCATTGGACTAGCCAATGGTTCAAAACTTAAGACTTGAGTTACAGTAAATCTTGAGTCATCTCTAAACATGGCGAGTTACTGTTCACAATGGAAAGCAATATTTTATTATTTCATCTACCTCCCTCTCTCTTTCTCTCGTTCTTTTCTCTTTCTTCATCCCGAAAAGCCCTATTTCCCTCGTTTTTCCTTTCTTTTCCCAAAAGCTCCCACCATGTTGATCCTTCGGCTTCGTCTTCTTCAACCCGCACGGACCCTTCTCTTCGTCGATCGTCCACATTGTCGTTTTCTTCCATTCCTTTCTTTTTCTCTTCCTTTTCTCTCACCCTTCTCTTCGTCGAATCGCACCCTCTCATTTCTCCCTCCCATTTTCGTCTTCTCTCTGCACCATCACCGAATCGCACCCTCTCCTTTCCCCATCCCATTTTCTTTTTCTCCCATTTTCGACTCCCTCAGCAAAACTTTTTTTCCTTTCTGCTCACAGAACCCATTTGTAGACCAACCCACGCCTTTTTCGTTCCCTCCTTCCAGATTTTCTTTCCTTTCCATTTGCAGAGAACCCATTGAAGGCATCAGCAACATAGAGTATCTAGACTTCTCTCCAGCCATGATTTTTGCCCTAGACTGTCGAGATCAACAACACCATATTCCCTCGACAAACTCAGGTATTTCACAAGGGTATTTCATGGCTGCTAAAATGAACTGCTCATGGCTGCAGTATCTGTATTCTTAACGGGTTATTGCTTTCAATTTCTTAAATCTGTCTCTGATTTTACAGCGATCCTGGCTTATCAAGTCCAAATTTTGTGGTCTTTTCCTTAGAAACTCATATATTGGTCTGCTATGTGCATTTTTATGTGGTTTGATGCTTGAATATTTTGTTGCTAATTTGTTTGACTTCATATAAATGCTAATTTGTTGAAGAGCCAAGGGAATTCCCGAAACAAAAATTTAGACTGAAACTCTGTTGTGTGTCTCAAAGAGCCAAGGGCCTTTCTTATTAAAACTTGGTTTAGTTCCTACATGGGACATCGCATTGTTCTGTTTCACAAAATTGGAAACTCAGGCCAACCTTATATGATTGAGATCAATTTGGAATGTGTATTAGAGTAACATACCTCCAATAGTGTTAGTGAGATTGTTGCCAACTGACTAATTGAAAGAACATGGGTGGAAGTTGTGATATAGTGCTTATAAGACCACGAACCAATGGAGAGTTTCTTGGTTTGATATGTTGATTGATTGGTGCTAGCGTTCAGTACATTCTTTGAACTTTAGAGTTTCTTGTTATTCGTGGTCGACTACTTTTGAGATATGGGTTGATTGTATAGGATGTCAATTCATGATCTTTTAGCAGTTTGAATGGAATTAAGGTTGATGAATTGGCATAAACTTAATATTAGAGGCCCTAAACTTATACATTAAAAAGGTTGTTGACTCTAAACTTAATATTTCTTCCATGTTTGCTATAATGGCTGGGCACCTGCTATATATTGTACTTTGCAGGATAAATTTTGATAGAATCACTTGCTTTTTGTGTCATGAATTTGTAAATCATCATACAGGTTTGGTTTTTCTAGGAAATTGCTACTGCATGTTAATTGTGTTAGTAGTAGTTGCTAGTAATGCTCCTTTATGATTTTAATTGATCTTGTTATGAGATCAATGGTGTCTTTCTGTCACAAAGTCTTTTATATATTTGTTTATTTTACTATCTGAAGTGGTTGTTTTCTGTTTACACATGATTCTTACAAGATTGTTTAATTTCTTTAGTTGTGTACATGGGCAGTATACATGATTAGTAGGTTTTAAATATATACTTTTGATTTTATTGGTATTTACAATTGTGGGATAGAAAATGTGGAACTCAAACGAGGAAACCCATTTAGTTTGTTAAGATAATCTTGTGATTGATTTATGAGAAAACCCAAGAAAGTGAAAGAGATTGAAACTACCAAGTGTTCAGCCATGTTTAGTATTTGTGTTTATTTTTTCCTTTATTCTTTCTTTCATTGGCTACTGCTATATAGTTGATATCACCATGAGTTGTATTACAGTGGTCAAATTGCAAATAATTTCAGTTACTTGTTGAAAATGCAGTGATAAGTATAACAACCCAACTGAAAAGAAGATACATTTGCTTCATCTATATACAGTCTTGTCCAACTCCTACAAACCCCATTATGGAATTTTTTTTTTTGATGAAGAGCCGAGAATCACCTGTCCACGAGTGATCCCGTCCCCATTATATTAATAAACCCTTACTTATGGCGGAGGAAAACCGTGGTTACATACCAATACCTGGTGTTACAATATAAAAATCTGAAACCAGATATTAAAAAAAACCTAGTATATCTAGAGAAAATTACAAAAACAACCTCCTCACCTGCAAAAAAACCATTAGCACAATAAACATATACAATAAAATCTAACCAAACCAACACAACAACCAAATAGAACCAGATTCTTAATTCTGACAGCACCTCAAAGAAGGTAACCCAAGTTTATCCAACCGAAGCAAACCTCGAGGGACCCTAGGCAATTCTCCAGCTATATTCCAATCCATATTAAGACCAGCTGCCCCACTCCGAGCCAACCAGTCAGCAACTTTATTACCTTCCCTATAAACATGCCTAACTGTGCAAACTATCGAATCCATAAGAGCAAGAGTATCCTCCCAGAAATCTTCCAAATACCATATGCCACATCTTCGCCTATTCCACCAAGAGATTACCACTTGAGAGTCTAATTCTATTTCCACAAAAATAATCCCTAGATTTTTACAAGCTTTAAGACCCTGCAGCAATGCTAACAATTCAGCTCTATTATTGGAACCAAAACCAATATAAGAATTAAAAGCATGAACCAAGTGACCCTGATCATTTCTAATAATACCACCCACCCCCGAAGGTCCTGGATTTCCTAGACTACTACCATCTGTATTCAATTTAAACCACCCTGGAGCAGGTTTTTGCCAAGTCACAATTTTAATAAACTGCCTCACAGGGGCTTTAGAAGGAATATGCAAAGCATGTAAAATCTGAAGATCATACATAGAACATTTTTTTACCTTTTTCATATCATGGCTACAAGAGCTCATCCAATTTTTAATCATTTGCCAAACCGCACTAACAGATTGAATCCGCCCCTCCATACGGGCAGTGCATCTTCTACGCCAAAGATGCCAACTAATAATCGACGGAAGTAACCCCACAAGAATCCCCACTTGAGAATCAGTTGACGCACGTCTTAACCAAGCCGTCACTGTCTCCATCCAAGTATGACCAAGAGGTAAACCAAAAATATTAGCACAATAACACCATATATTAAATGCAAACTCTCCTCCAAACGAAACATGGTTTTGGTCCTCATACTTACCTTCTTCACAGCAATCACAACGAGAGACAATCGGGACCCCAATCCTTCTAAGACTATCATCAACACTCAAAACTATGTTCCATGCCCTCCACATAAAAACCAAAATTTTAAGAGGCAACAACCTATGCCATATCCATGGATGCCAATCCAAAGTAGAACCTCTAATTCTAATACAATCCCATGCTGATTTAGTAGAAAAATTTCCACTCTCATGTTTAGTCCAGATTAACACGTCCGAACCCTCCTTACAACCGGCCAAAGCTTCAACAATATCATCAACATTCTCTTGACCAACTAAAGAAATCAAAAGGTCCATATCCCAACTATTATTCAGCATACACTCCTTTACCGTAATCCGCAGATTCCCCATCATCTGGACCTCCTCCAATAAAGGACCCCTATCTTTCCATTTATCATACCAGAAAAAAATATTCCCCTCCCTCACTTTCCATCTTGAATTATTAAGCACATCGGGAATACTCTTCATAATCATTTTCCAAAATCTAGAACCTTTTTTAGTATCAATGAGAGACCAAGGAGAAGATCCCACATATTTTCCTTTAAAAAAATTTGCCCATAAGGATTTACCCTGAATTAAATTCCATGCAAGCCGCATATGCAATGTTTTTTGCATGTCCTCTAATTTACGCAATCCTAGGCCCCCTTCCTTTTCTGGCTTACAAATATTTTCCCACGACACCCACTTTTTTTTACTTTTACCATTAACCTCCCCCCAAAAAAATGTACTCATCATACGATTTAGAGTTTTAATAATTGATTGAGGAACCTGCAAAACAGCAAATAAATGTAAAGCCATACTAGAAAGCACGTGCCGAAGAAGTATTAGACGGCCACCTGATGAAAGTATCTTCATTTTCCAACCACTAATTTTTTTCCAAACTTTGTTAACCATTTCCTCCAAATGCACATGCTTTAGACGCCCCAATACAATCGGAACCCCTAGATATTTAAAAGGAAAGGAACCTTCTGAGAACCCTGTCAGTCTTTTTATGGCTCTCTTACGAGCAACAGAAATTTTTGAAGAAAAATATATGGTTGTTTTCTCTTTATTAATCATCTGACCCGACCATGCTTCATACTTTTCAAAAACCAACAAAAGTTCCTTAACAGATTTTTTTCCTCCATTCAAAAAAATCACAATATCATCTGCGTACATAAGGTGTGAGTTCTGAGGAGTACCTCTAGGTTGGGAGAAATTACCAATCTTATGTGATGATACACTCTGCTTCAAAAGACAAGAAAGGACTTCCTGAATAATAATAAAAAGATAAGCCGATAATGGGTCCCCCTGACATAACCCACGACCACCTTGGAAGAAACCTCTCATCGTTCCATTAAGTAAAACAGAATACCAAATATTCGAAATGCAAGCACGGATTAAATCACAAAAAGAAGGAGAGAATCCAAAACAACGAAAAACCTCCAACAAAAAATTCCAATCTACTCGATCGTATGCTTTAGCCATATCAACTTTAATCATAATATTTCCTCCATGAGTGTCCTTATTCAAGGAATGAACCATTTCCTGAGTAATACTAATATTTTCAAAAATATTCCTCCCAGGTATAAAGGCTCCTTGTTCAAGAGATATTAATTTGGGAAGATAATTTGCCAGACGATTTACTAAAATTTTTGAACAAATTTTATAAAAAACCAAACACAGACTTATAGGCCTAAATTTGTCAAAACCAGTAGGCACATCTGTCTTCGGAATTAGCACAATAAAAGAAGCCAAAAAGAACCTCGGAAGCTTTTTGAAAATAAAAAATTCAGAAACGACTGCGAAGACATTCATCTTAATCACCTCCCAACAAGTTTTAAAAAAACCTGCTCCAAAACCATCTGGCCCAGGAGAACTGTTTATAAGAATCGAAGAAAGAGCCTCCTTTACTTCATCCAATGAAGGGGTACGACAAAGACATGTACAATCCTCAACATCAATAACTAGTGAAATCAAATCTGATAAATCTGGAAGTACTCGTGACTGGTTAGTATTTTTAAGAAAATCTGCAAAATACTCAACAGCTCCATTATGAATTTCTTCTGGCGAGTTAAACTCTACCCATCCGGAGTTCTCATCCCTTTGATTCTTTTACGTCGTTTATTAGCTAACCATACATGAAAAAATTTTGAATTACGATCACCTTCCATATTCCATTTTATTTTAGCCATTTGAGCTAATCTGATATCTTCCCTACGTCTCCAAGAATTTAATTCATCCAAAGCCAGCACAAGCTCCCTCTCGGCATCAATATCCCACTCTCTTCGCAGACAACCTTCCAGACCCTCAACCTTCGCTTCCAAAGATTCAATATGGGTATTAGTCCTACCAAATACTCACTTATTCCATTCACGAAGAGCCACTTTCACCTTTTTAAGCTTACAAGCAAGAATGACAAGCCCCGTCCCAATCACCGGCACATCCCACACCTGCTTTATAAAACCAATAAATTCTGGATGCTCAACCCACATTTGCTGAAATCTAAATGGAGGAGGACCATAGGAATAAGTATCCTTAAAAAATTCAACCAACATAGGGCAATGGTCCGAAGTCGTCCTTGATAAGTACGAACAAGACACCGTAGGGAACAAAGACAATAAATTTGCATCCAATAAAACACGATCCAGCTTCGCCCAAGCTCTAGCTAAACCACTCTGGCCATTACACCAAGAAAAATTACTACCTTGAGCACTTAAATCAATTAAACCACCCTCATGGATCCATAAGTTAAAATCATCCATCGCCGCTATTGGCCTAGGACAACCACCCCGTCTTTCCAAATTCGTACGAATAATATTAAAATCGCCAGCAAACAAACAAGGATCATTATTCATACTATTCCACCTCAAATCCTCCCATAGAACCCGCCTATCCATCATATTACACTTTGCATAAATAAAATTACCCAAAAATTGAAATTGACCCTCAACTATCCTTAGAGACAAAAACTGTGAGGTCATCTGCATAATCTGTACATTTAAACCATTCATCCACAAGACCCATATTTTCCCACCAACTTCTTCATTAGAAATTACATTATCAAAATGAAGAGTCCGCATGTATGATTGAGCTTTAACAAAATTCTGGAAAGGCTCCATTAAAACAATCATCTTGCAATTCAACTTTTTTTGCAGTATTTTTAAACGACCTATAGAGGAACCTAGTCCCCTAATATTCCACACCAAAATAGAATCTATCATAGGGACAATTTTGTGGCTCGAGTAATCACTCGATTAGAACTCCTAATTTTCTGAATTTTTTTTTTCTATATTTCCTCTTCCCAATTTCTTCCTCTATGTTCGAATGATACTCCTTATCCTGCGAAAAAACTTCCGCATGAATATCAGGTTCCGGATCCGATAAAGACCCTTCTTCCAAACAAAAGGCATCATCAGTCCGCTGGGCCTCTTCCGTAATCACTGTTTCTTCCTCCGCCAAATGCTCTGTTTTCGTAATCTGCTCTGTCTCTTGCGTGACTGCCTCCGATTGCAAACTAGCATCCGTTTGCCTCACCTCAGCAAGACTCTCCGTATTTACTACCTCTCCAATTTCTGTGTCCACTACTAATTCCTCTATCATCAAAGTAGAAGCAGGGGCCCCTAAAACCAAATTAACATCCACGTATTCTGCATCAACTTGTTCTGCATGATTTCTTGGAAAGGCTAAAACCGAAGACCCAAGAACCAACTTAGATTGATCTTCCACCCCAGGTTCCTCCGTAACTGGTTCTTTAGGCTCTTCCAATACTATTTCTCTAGGCTCTTCCCTATCTGGTTCTTGATCACCATCTGTTGGTTGTTGCCGAACCCACATTTCATACACAATCTCTTGCTTTCGACTAGAACCCAACCCTGGCATGCCAATCAAAAAATATGAAATAGGCTCAATGGCCACATCCATCTCCACACAGAGACGCGCACCATCAGTGCGAGTCGCACAACGTGTGGGATTATCACGCCTAATAAATCTACCGATTGGAGCTGTCAAGATTTTAAGCAATGATTCATGATAAAAATTAGGAGGCAAACCTGGTAAAGCAATCCAAACCTGCACTATTGATGGTTCTTCCTCCTCCTTAAACTCTGGCGTCTAGTGAAAGGCACGATAAGGAATACCGTCCATATCGCATGCCTCCCTTGATAAAGCTTTCATGCAGTCCTCCTCTGAAACCATACGAACGAAAACATTTCTTGGACGCCTCATGGTTGAAACAACTGGAGTACATTCCAAGCCCCATCGATTCCGAATGAAGTTTCAGATAGCGTCCAAAGATGGCCGGTTACGGAGAAACTTCAAAACTATTGAGAACTTGAATGGTTCTGCCGAACGGAATATCTCCTCCTTGGAGAACTGAAGAAAAGTTCTCCATCCTTGGTTTTTGGTGAACGGTGAGACACGGCCAACTCAGGAAGAGGCTGAGGAACCACCGAAACTAAATCTACAAATCGTCTACCAACTTCATCAACGGCTGCCATGCAGCCTTACGTAAATCTAGGAACAAAACTATGCAGAAAAAGAAAACTCAAGGAGAGTTTTCAAGAAGCCGCATCATTTCTTGAAGCATTTCTTGGAGTCCAGTGTTAAAACTCTTGCTTCAAGACGCCCATCATGATGAAAACCTCCCATATACCATATTAAGATTCTAGAATAGAAGGACGAATACTGTAAGATTTCTTTTCGTACGTACGTTGCTTTTGACAAATGGCTATCCAAGAAAGAATCTGGGGATCATGATCTTGGACGATGGAAAATGTCTAGTGAAGTGAGAGAACTCGAATAAAGAAACTGAATCCGATTCTTCTGTGCCTGGCCCGGATCTTGAGCCAAGACAGAAGAGGAGAGAAGCTACCGGATCTCCTCCCCCCCAATCACACACAAGCCGGAGAAGAAGAAGATCCAAAAACCAAAGATCAAAGAGCCATTATGGAATATGTCTTTGCTTATTCTTTAATAATGTTATTAATGGTGCAGACCTTGCTAATTTTTAGTCCATTATCATATATATAAATATATATATATATATATATACACACGCATGGACAAGATAGATACCCCACTGAATTTCAGTTTGCTGTTTATGGACAATATATAATATCATATATATTATGGAATGGATGTTTGCTATTTTCAAATTTTCAGATTACAAAATAACCCTTGTACTTCTTATTCCTTTGGTTTTCATTATTCAATTTTCCTTTGTTTATGCAATATGATGCTGAGATATTTGGTGACTGAGTTATAGATTAAGAGGTACTTCAGCAAGGTATGCCTGTGCTTAATTTCCTCCATTGATCTTCATGTTTTGAGACTTTGGTCTATAGATAACTGGATTTTAAATAATGGTGGCAGGAAGTTCATGGCAGTGTTCAAATATTAGAGTCAGATATTGTTCAGGTTTAGGCATGCGTGTCAATGGTAACAGAGGAGCAGCCTCATGCCATTGGAGTACTTCCTCATGGGATACGGCTTGTATAGACCTATAAAAACACGAATTTCTCTGCAAGTATGAAAGTAGAAAGATCAAAAGGAGTTGAGGAAATAAATTTTTGTAATATATTATATCATAGTTGTTTGCATTTTCTCTTTTATTCGTTGGGGTTGATAAGTGAGAGGGTAACCATGTTGTTGTATAGATAGAGGTCAAGAAAAGGAAAGATGTACTGTGGAGGGGTGGGGATAGAAAGAAAGCATATATTTTCATTCTTTAATTTGTAGCCATCATTGTTAGTTGAGACTAACAAATGATAATGTTCATCAATGATACTAATGAATGACAATAATAACAATAATAAGTCTTGGATATGGCTTATTAAATTAAATTATAATTTTAAGCCTTGGGAAACAATAATTTTAAGTAAAAATTAAATTATTAATTAATATATGGAATGTATTTGTAAAATATTAAAAGATTTTTTTTGTAAAATGTTATTAAAATATATAATATTATATTACTATTTTAATTTTAAGATAGCAAGTCCAATGTGGATTCACTTAATCAAAAGTTAATATTATAGCTAAAAGTTAAGATTTTAGCTAAATTTTGGACTTGGCAATGGCCCCAATGCTCTTATTAAGCATGACTAGGAATCTCATCCAAGTGATGGCTTGATTTTGGTGGGGTCACATGCAGAATGACAAGAAAACTCACTAGAGAAGCTGGGATAAAATGGGGCCGCCCAAGGATAGAGGTGGGTTGGGTTTCAGAAATTTGGAGTGCTTTAATCAAGCTATGTTAGCAAAGTAGTGTTGGAGAATCCTGTCTAACCCATCCTCATTGGCTGCAAAGGTCCTTAAAGAGAAATATTTCAGACATTCTGATCTGCTGGAGGCTAGACTTGGACACAAGCCTTCTTTGATTTGGAGAAGTATTAGGGGGGCTTTAGATCTGTTGAAGGATAGGATGGTGTGGAGGGTGGGAAATGGTCAGAGTGTGAAGATTTGGGGGGATAGATGGGTTCCAAAGCCTTCTTCTTTTTGCATTCAATCCCCTGTCAAAATTCTTAGTTCAAACTCTCGAGTGTGTGACATGTTGATTGAAGGGGGTCAAGGGTGGAATGTAGAGTTGGGAAGGGCCATTCTTAGTCAAGAAGAAGTTGACTTAGTGTGTAGTATTCCTATTAGTTTAACTAGCCTCCCCGATAGAAGAATGTGGTTTTACTCAAAAAATTGGGCTTTCTCAGTGAGGAGTGCATGCCACTTAGAAATGGAAAGGAGATTAAGGGAGAGGGGGCAGGTTTCATATATGGATAACCTGAAAGGAGTACAGAGAAAGGTATGGAGTTTGAATGTCCCAGGTGTGGTGAAGACTTTTTTATGGAAGGCTTTAAATGAATGTCTTCAAACCAGGAAAAACTTGTTCATTAGAAAGATTTGTGATTCACAGCTTTGTCCTATCTGCATGAGGGATGTGGAGACGGTAAAGCATGTGTTGTGGGGTTGTTGTGCTGCTTCTGATGTATGGCTGGAGTTCCCTGCTTCCATTCAGAAGTGGCATGGGCTAGAGAAGGATTTCCTGGTGCTATGGGATTCTCTATGCAAGAGAGTTTCTGCATATGAGTTGGAATGGATGGCTGTCACTATGAGGGATTTATGGATGCGCAGGAACATATTGTCTTTGAACAAAAATTTATGAATCTGAGTCAACTAATACAAGGGACAAGGAGAAGTTTGGAGATGTTTCAGCAAGCTCAAGAGGGGTCCAATGCAGCAGTTCATTCTCAAGGTGTGGTGAGAGAGCATGTAAGATGGAAGGCACCAATAGATCTCAGTGTAAAGCTGAATTGGGATGTTGCTGTGGACTTGAAGAATAGCAGAATGGGGGCTGGTATCATCATCCGAGATTCCATGGGAGAAGTTCAGGTTTCACTATGTATGAGTAAGATGGGAGTCTTTAAGTGAGTTGTGGCTGAGATTTTGGCTTTGTGGAGGGCAGTTGAATTGTGTGTGGAGTTGAATCTGACTGATGTCATTTTTGAAGGAGATGCTCTGGCTGTGGTGCAGGCTGTTAACAACAGTGAAAATATGTGTTCCTTGTATAGACACTTGATTGATGATATTAGAACTTTCTTTGTTAACAGAGAGGGTTGGGATATTATACATGTTCATAGGGATGGAAATAAGGTAGCTCACAAATTGGCTAGATTGGCCTTATCTTTTATAGAGGAATTAGTCCGGATTGAGGAATTCCTTGAGGAAGTACGAAGGGAGTTGATGTTTGACACTCTTTGTAATGGTTAACTATTGAAATGAAGTATAAGTTTTATAGTAAAAAAAAAGGAAACTCATCCAAGATGGCTATAACAGGTTTGCAGCAATCAGTCGTAAGCTCAAATTTGTGAAGAATGGACTTCGAGATGAGGAGTCAGGATGTGGCTTGCACATCTCTCTCTCTCTCCCCACTCCGTTGCTTCCCTATATATGCTATCTCTTAGTTCAGAAACCTGCCTTCCCGTTCGACATATTCTAGGGCAACGTCCCACCCCCTCCCCCCGGGGCGCCGTGCAACCAAATCAACTTCTAGGGCAAACTTCTTCCCCCGTGCATCCTCCTGTTGAACGCCCATCTACCTGTTCACCATATATGGGGCACCGTTGGGTAAGTTTCCGAAAAGGGCACCAAATCTTTCTTTTGTTTTTCAATTTTTCTAAGATGATTAATTCTTAAGATGATTAATTTTTCTGTTTTAATTTTTCTTTTTAAATATTTCTTTTGTTGTGATTGTGTTTGGGTTCTTATTATTTTTTTGGGTATGTTGGGTATATTTGGGTATCTTTCATCTATTGGGTATGTTTGGGTATTATTTCTTCTGATATGACTGTGTTTGTTTGGGAAAGTTAGCCATGATCAATCTGCTATAATATTTTTGTGCCAAGTTACTTTGAGAATTCAATAGCAAACTGACATTTTCTTGAAAATTGATGTTTCATCGTTTGTTAGTTCCATCGGAGAAACTAGTGGGGTAATCTATAATTGTCCATTTGCATGTGGATGATAAAGCTACGGCCCTACAAAATGTCATTGCCAATTTTTTTAAGATGATTAATTTTGTATTAATCTAAAAAGGTAATTTCTTAAGCTTTTTGGATTCTTATTATTTCTTCTGTTGTGACTGTATTTGTTTGGGAAATGTAGCCATGATCAATTCGCCACAATATTTTTGTGCCAAGTTACTTTGACGATTTCCCATTCCTAAGTTCCTTCCCTGCCGAGTTACCTCTCTTCGCCATTTGAAGTACTACCTTACCTCTCCCTTCCCTTTCTATAACATACCCAAACGCCCTCCTTTCCAATCACCAAGATAAAATAAATACCAATCAAATATAATTCCTATCTAAGTAAAGCTTCGTTTATGATTTTTCCGGCCCCACTACACAACAAAGAAAAACATAACGAAAAACACAACTTCTAGAAAAATCAGCAACCAAAAATAGTAACCAAAATCTACGAAAATCAGCAACCAATAAATAGGAAAACCAACAACCAAAAACACATCTAAGAACAACAAAAACACAAAAATAAACAACCAAGAAAAATAGAAAAAGATCTAAAGATTAAGAAAGCAAAAAGATTATATAGAGAATAGGTATGAGAAAAAATTGTTAGAAATGGAGAGATATTTACTTGTGAGTCAAAATGAAATAGTGCAAAAGAAATAACAGGAAACAAAACCCTGAGGGGTAGCTCAGCTGGCCCGGCCTTGGGTTTGCTCCCCAATGGTCACCAATTCGAGTCCCCTTAGGGCCACTGGAGGTTTACCTGGTCGTTAACTTTAGGGCCCTGTGTGATTAGTCGAGATGCGCGCAAGCTGGCTCGGACACCCTCGGTTATTAAAAAAAAAATAACAGGAAACAAAGCAACTATGGGGGCGAGAGAAGAAGAAGAAGAAGAAGAGCTAAGGAGGGAGAGGGGATGAGTGGAAGGGGAGTGCTCCTATAACACCCCCTTCCCTAGGGTTAGGGATGTCACGTACTTACGTAAATATAGTCAGGCAAGAGACTTGCATAAATTAATAAATGTATATGAAATTTATAAAAAGAGTTATCAAAATAACTCTTGTCTTGAACCAACTAAAAAAAATGGCTGCTATAAAATAAAATCCACTAAAGTTCAATGGTCTGCTCCTTCTAAGCCTGGCCCTCCTACTTGGATTGATCATCATCCTTACCTAGGTGGTTAAAAAATGAAATAAAACTAAAATGAGTCTAAAACTCAGTAAAAAATCCATCACAATCTAAACATAATAAACGTAAAATTTTCATAAAATATTTCATGCTGAGAATTAAAAATCATGATTGTTCATACTCATGTTTATGCTATGCATGAATTGTCTTGATTTATCTGAATTAACTGACTATTCTGACTTATCTGATTCACCAGCACACTTAACCATGTGTTTAAGGTTGTGCACCAACTACACATCCCGCGGCTGCAAGGGGAGCCACTGAGGTAGTATTCTAGCATACTACGGTGGACCATGCTTGGGTCTGTAACTTGCACATCGACTCCGAATCTGTATTGGTATCATGCATCTGATTGACTATCTAATTAAATTGATTTGATCTTATCTTACACTTGAATTTAAGAAAGCTTACGTGTCTTATGTGACGTGAGATGCATGACATACATATTAATATAAATAACTTTATAATGCTGAATCTAAACATGATGCAAAAAATTAACATGATCGTGTGCTATGATAAATGACATTCTTACATAAATTGTGACATGTGCGGTACATAAAAAGTAGCTAGCAAAGAACTGACTTTAATAATAATCTATTTACATTAATTTATGATCAAGCTACTTGCCTCATTGTGCTGTTTTCTGAATTTCACTTCTTAGCTTGTTACCTATATGGAGTATGAAATGTCACTAACGTTTTTAGAATACGTGTCATAATATTCTACTTAATTAATTACCTCTCATGAAGAATAATTAAATAAATATTGTGTTTCATAAAAATCAATGATTAATTAATTAAATAGTAATAGCATATTTTCATTTTCAAATTATAACTTAATAAAATAATTTGGCATTTATTCAACTCTGTTAAAATGAATCATAAAAACTTCAATTCTTAAAATAGGTTTACTTTTCTCATGATTAATATAATTATTCATTTTTTTTAAATCTAATAAATACTAATATCGTTTAAATATTCTTACCATATTTCTTTATTTTCAATTGATAATTTTAATAGCATAATTATATCAAAATCTAATACAGTAAATAGTACAAATTCATTTCATACAATAGACATTGAACTTAAAAGTGTTTAAAATAAAAATGAATCATTTATTATTTACTGGTGAAATCTAATTATAAAATTAATACTAAATAATATAATTGAAATCCTTAATTATTTTCTATAGAAAAAAATAAAGTTTCTATAAAATAAAAGTCATGAGCTAACAAAAAGTAAAGCAGGCCTAACTTCAAATAATTCCTATAAAAGTTAAATCGAGCCCAACACATGAGTCAAGCTCGTTGTAAAAACACAAACTGAACTTAGGATTAGGCCCAACTTAAAAGCAACGCCCACGTGAATTCAAGTCCAACCCAACAACAAAAGCCTATGTGAGAAACCAAGTCTAAAACAAGAAAAAGTCTTGGTAGCAACCACTATTTGCTGCATCCAAATTGTACACATTACGTGTCGAACGGGAGCAACCATTGAGAGCTGAGATGAGAGAGAGACCTGGCGAGAGAGAGAGAGTCGATGAGAGAGAGATCTGCTAATGAGAGAGAGAGAGAGAGAGTCCGAGATGAGAGAGAGTCGATGAGAGAGAGACGAGATGAGAGAGATCTAATGAGAGAGAGAGGAAGAGAGAGAGGGGAAGGTCTGGTGCGTCTGGTGCGTCTGGTGCGTTTTGCACTAAAGAAAAAAAAAAGTAAAGGACCAAAAGCAGCCACGTAGTGTGTGCACAGCTACAATCGCTGTTCTGTAGCAATAGTCCTAAAACAAATTGCCATGGCTTTCATACTAAAGGCAGTAAAGTAATTAATATTCTTTTACTGGAAGGTAACACGGAAAAGGGCTTAATGGCATTATTGTAAATAACTATGAAGTTAGACAAACTTGATCGAAAGGGACTAAAAGCCTAAAGGCCAAATATTATTTTGAAATGCTCTAGAGAAAAATAAAGGAACCTAGAGGCAGACATTCACTTGGAGAGAAAAGATGTGATACAACTCACCGAGAGAGAACGGATGCGGCGGAGAGTAACTGAGCCAAGGTCACGACGGATGTAGGAGGTTGAACAAGATCGACGGCGACGAAAGCTTATGAGAGAAAGGGATGGTGTCGTTACCTATGTGATGGAAAGGAAATAGAGTGAGATCTTGATATGGGCTTATCGGGGCGGTGCGAGGTTGACAGGGAGTGCTTAGAGGCAGTTTATGTGGGTTCCTAGGTAGTTTCCTGCGAGATGGGAGTGGATCCTCTAATTCACGCACGTGGCTCTCTTTCAATGTTTGATGACTCACAGTCGTTGTTTCCTGTGGCTGTGACGTGGAGGAGACGAGTGGTGCAATATTGGGCTGTCTATGGCTGCTTCGGCGTGGAGGAAATGACATATGGTGGTGCTCTGTTTTGATGGTTGCAAAACAAGGGGTCTTGATGTTAGACTTTTGGTTTTCCTAGAAAACCATTTGTCTTCCTAGAAAACCATTTGTCTTCCTTAAGGTGGTTCACTTCATCTAAGATGATTCACTTCATCTATCAAGCATAGGAAATTACCTTTAATAAATAAAGTGGTTAACCCTTGCTATTTTTTTATGGATGAAATAATAAGGGTAGCTCAAAGGTTGTATGAGTAATAAGTAAGTCTCTAGTCTTGCCTTTATAAGAGCATTGATTTTGGATTAGCCAAATACATTTTCATCTTCAAATTTAGCAAATATCATCCATATTTGCAAATCTATAAGATTTTTTCAGCAAATTTATAAGATTTAGCTAAATTATTTTCATCCTAAATATAAGTTACAGCAAATCTATTATTCTTTTCAAATATAGCAAGTCTAAAATTATTTTTTGATATTATTATATTATAGATATAAGATTTTTATTCATATAAGATTTTACCATCTATATACATATAAGATTATTATATTATAGATTGTTGGATTGTGAAAATGAAAATGAATATGATTTGTTGGAGGTTATTGAAGATTATGAAAATGAAATAAAAATTAATTAAAAAATATAAATAATAAATAATAAATAATAATAATATTTTATTATTATAAAGAGTATGATGACTAATCCAATGTAGATTTCAAGTTTTGAATGATTAGCTAAAAGTGAAAAAGCTACATATTAGTCAAAATTTGAAGAATAAGATAGCAAATCCAATGCTAATGCTCTAAAGGGGCTTGTTTTTACCATTAGACTCACCCCATAAAGTTCTAAGGCAAAAAACTAGAAGTTCATTCTCTACAGAAAATCTCTACTCTCTTTTGTAAGCTTTTCAGTTCTCAAACTCAAATGGTTGGAGGTACAAGATCCTATGGATCTCTTTATTCTTTCAAAAATGTTTACAGTTGGTATCAGAGCTAAACCTTTTAGCTTTGTGTTGAATTATTAGCATTTCAATTTTGTTCATATAATGAGTCTTTAATGATTTCGAAGATAGACTTAACTTTCGGCTTTTAAATTTTTGTCTTTGAATTCATATCCGGATGGTTATGTACTCATAATTATATTAATGGATTTCAAATGCATGTTTTGACTTTGGGCTTAATTTCAAGCTTTATACATATTGATGGGTGGGCTAATTTACAGTTAATAGGTTTTTACCTATTTTAGTAGATGCTCTGTTGTGTTTCTTTTGAATAATGAAGGTAATGCTACAACATCCTGATTGTTTAAAAGAATATATAAATAAATTTGGAATCTTATTGTAACTAAATCATAAGTTTGAAGGATTTATCCCTATAGGGAAATTTTTAATTTTTGTGATTTAGTTAGTATAAGAAAATGATTTTCGGTATTGACGGTAAAATTTGTCTTCTACCTACAGGTGTGGATAGTTTTATTTGTTAATATTCGGAATAATTTGTCTTATAAATAAAGATAAGATATTTATGTTGTTATGCAACTTTTTTCCATAGGAATGTTAAAATTTACTTAAATTCATAACATTAAAGTTTTTCTCAGTTTTTGTAGTTGTTGTTTCACAATCCTTAGCTGATGGTGTTTATTTTATTCCGATGCTTGATGGCACTAATTATTCTGACTGGAAAGATTCGGTTCATTTTACCTTGGGGTATATGAACGTTGACTATGCACTCTGTGTGGAGCAACCACCTATTGCCACGGATACGGATAAACAGGAAGTCATCGAAAATCGCCAATGGTGGGAGCAATCTAATCGCCTAAGTCTAATGCTCATAAAGTCTCGTATGAGTAAGAGCATTTGAGGTTCTATTGGTGACTGCGCTACAATTCAGGAATTAATGCAGATAATTGAGGAACAATTTGTTCACTCTAATAAGGCTTTAGCTATCACTCTTATCAGGCAATTCACTACTAAAGCTTTTGACAATTCTAAGGGTATGCATGCATACATTACGGAAATGAGAGACATTGTTTTTCAACTTAAGGAATTAAAGATAGAGATATCTGAGCCGTTCTCGTTCCATTTCATCCTTGACTCACTGCCATCTGAGTATGAGCTTTTTAAGAT
Organism: Juglans mandshurica; assembly: GCA_022457165.1. Classification (NCBI taxonomy): domain Eukaryota; kingdom Viridiplantae; phylum Streptophyta; class Magnoliopsida; order Fagales; family Juglandaceae; genus Juglans; species Juglans mandshurica. The sequence goes on along the minus strand of CM039632.1, from coordinate 12,611,380 downwards.
TTCTTATAACACACAAGGAAAACTGGTTAGTTACGGATCTTCTGACCATATGTGTGCAAGAAGAGGAAATTGTCAAGCATGATCAACCAGAAAGTGCAAATATGGTCGTGAATGATAAAATTAAGACCGAGAAAGGCCAAGGTAGACTTCAAAAGAAAAGGAAGCATAATGTGCCATCAAAATCCAATGGATCTAATGGCAAAAAGGTGACCTGCTTCTTTTGCAATAAAGAGGGTTATGTAAAGAAGAGCTGATCAAGTATAAAGAGTGGCTTGAAAAGAAAGGCAGCTCTATCTCTCTTGTGTGTCATGAATCTTTTTTCATTGATGCTACTAAAAATTCATGGTGGATTGACTTCGGTTCTTCAATCTATATTGTGAATACATTGTAGGGTTTTCTTACTAGAAGGAAAAACAAGTGAACTTTGGGTTTTCACTGGAAATAAAAGGCGTTCACAAGTTGTTGCAGTTTGAGTTTTTAGAGTGATTCTCAAATCAGGAAATGTTTTGGATGCCTTTTATATTCCAGAATTTAGTAGAAATTTAATTTATGTTTCCATAGTTATTATCAAAGGTTACAATTTCCTTTTTGAGAATACTATGACTATTTTTAAGAATAAAATTACTGTTGGTTCTGGAACTTTAGTTGATAACTTGTTTAAATTAAATATTCATCCTGATTTTGAGGAGAATTATCTATCACTGCATTCAGTTGGCATTAATAGAAACCTTTTGAATGAAAAGTTTTCTCTACTATGGCATACGAGATTGGGACACATCTCTATAGAGAGGATGAAACAGTTAGTAAAAGAAGAGGTCTTACAGGATCTCGATTTTATTGAACTCTAGGTATATGTATCTTTATCTTCTGAATGAGAAGGCTCAAGCATTAGATGCTTTCAAAGCCTATAAAGCAGAAGTAGAGAATCAAAGTGAAAAGAAATTCAAGATCGTAAGATCTGATAGAGGAGGGAAATATTATGGTAACTACACAGAACATGGACAAATGAATGGTCCATTTGCAAATTTCCTTCAGGAGGAAGGCATTGTTGCCCAATATTCAATGTCTGGTACATCACAACAAAATGGTGTTGCAGAAAGAAGGAACCGTACCTAATGGATATGGTAAGGAGAATGATTAATTAACCTAACATGCAACTTTCCTTGTGGAGTGAAGCTCTTCAAACTGCATGTATATATTGAATAGGGTTCCATCAAAGTTTGTCTCTAAAACACATTTTGAGTTCTGGAAAGGGTGGAAACCCAGTTTAAATCATATACACATATGGGGTTGTCCTGCTGAAATTAGGATTTATAATCCTAACATAAAGAAATTAGACGCAATGACAACTAGTGGTTTCTTTATTGCGTATCCAAGTAACTCCAAACGATATAGATTTTATCGTTCTAGTCATAGCCCTAGAATTATCAAATCTAAAAATGCAAGATTTCTTGAGGATGTTGATCTAGTGGGAGTGTGAATCCTCAAGAGGTCACTTTTGAGGGAATTGTCTTCTTTTAGAGGAAGAATGGTTGTCTTAAGGCAAAATAGATCACAAGATAATGCAGTGACACCAATTCAAGAACATCATGTTCCCGTAAATGAGGTTCAACCTGAAGTTATTCCGCATTTATAGTCTGAGCCAATTGAGTCATCTCCAAATGGCGAAGTAGTGGCTCTAAGAAGATCCTTAAGAATACGTAGGCCTGCTATTCCAGATGATTACATTGTATACCTAACTAAGTTTGATTTTGATGTTGGACTCCCAGAAGACTCAATTATGTTTTCACAAGCCATGAGTGGAGATAAATCTACATTTTGGTTGGATGCATGAGGAATGCGTTAGAATCCATTTATAAGAACCAAGTCTGGGATCTCATCGAAGTACCAGAAGGGGCCGCAATAATTGGCTGCAAATGGGTTTATAAAACAAAATGAGATTATTCTCGTAATGTCGAACGATATAAGGTTAGACTTATCGCTAAAGGATTCACTTAGAAGGAAGGCATAGATTATCACGAAACATTCTCTCTGGTCTCTAAAAAGGATTCCTTGAGGATAATTATAGCCTTAATAGCTCATTTTGACTTAGGGCTACATCAAATAGATGTGAAAATGACTTTTTTTAATGGGGATTTTGATGAAGTGGTATACATGAAATAACCTGAGGGTTTCAATGATGATAGTCAGAAAGTATGCAAGTTGAAGAGGTCTCTTTATGGACTAAAACAAGCTTCTCGTTAATGGTATTTAAAGTTTCACAAGATTGCTATCTCATACGGTTTTATCGAGAATCTTGTTGATCAATGTATATACCTTAAGGTCGTGGGAGCAAATACATTTTCCTAGTCCTATATTGAGAGACATTCTTCTTGCAAGCAGTGATTTGGGCTTATACATGAGACTAAACAATTTCTCTCCCAAAACTTTGAAATGTAGGATATGGGTGAAGTCTCTTATGTCATTGACATAGAGATTCACAAAGACAGGAAACAAAGAGTCTTAGGACTGTCTCAAAAGGCCTACATTGAAAAAGTTTTACAGAGATTCAGTATGAAAGATTGTAAAGCTTATGTAGCTCCCATAATCTAAAGTGATAAATTTCATAAAGGTCAATTACCTGAAAATGCATTGGAACAAGAGCAGATGAAAAGTGTGCCGTATGCATCTGTAGTGGATAGCTTGATGTATACTCAAGTTTGCACCTGTCCAGACATATGTCTAGCAGTTGGATTATAGGGTCGCTATCAAAGTAACCCAGGTTTTCAACATTGGATAGCTGCAAGGAAGGTGATGCGGTATTTGCAAGGAACCAAGGACTACATGCTAACCTACAGGCATATAGAAAATTTGCAAGTAGTTGGGTATTCAGATTTAGATTTTGCTGGTTGTGTAGACACCATAAAGTCTATTTCTGGATATATCTTTCTTCTTGCTGAAGGAGCTATATTTTGGAAGAGTACGAAATAATCTATAATTGATACATCTACTATTGAGGCAGAATTTATTGCGTGCTACGAAGCAACGACACAAGCCATGTGGTTGAATAATTTTATTTCTAGTTTTAAAGTTTCGATTCCATTCAAAGACCAATAAAGATTATTTGTGATAATGCCGCTGCAGTGTTCTTCTCAAAGAACAATAAGAGCGAAAGAAGAAGAAAGCATATCGACATAAAGTATTTAAGTGTAAGAGAGAGCATAAAAAATAATGTGGTGTATATTGAGCACACTAGTACATATTTGATGTTAACCGATCCAATGACTAAAGGTTTACAAGTAAAACAGCTTCAGGGTCATGTGGATCGTATGGGCCTATCTAAAGTGTAATCTCTCTCATGTTGCTATATATTCTATAAAAAATAAAGTTGAATTCAGTTTCAGTTTTGCGCATAAAGTAACGAATTCGTTATATCCATTGGGTGATTAAGTTGGACCTGAATAACTTTATTAGTTGTTCATAAAGTATTTTAAGGGATACTATGTATTATGACGCATGGAAGGAAAATGCTCATTATAGAGAGCAATACTGCCATGGTTCGTGTATAAGATACCTTGGTAGAATTGAGAGCATTATTTTTTATCATTTCAGTTTTGCCTATTAAGTGAACCAAGTGGGAGAATATTAAACTTTTGGTTTCCCTAGAAAACCATTTGTCTTCCCTAAGGTGGTTCACTTCATCTATCAAGTATAGAAAATTACCATTAATAAATAAAGTGGTTAACCCTTGCTATTTCTTTATGGATAAAATAATGAGGGTAGCCCAAAGGTTGTAGGAGTAATAAGTACGGGTCCCTAGTCTTGCCTATATAAAGGGGTTTGTGTTTTCCATTAGACTTACCCCATAAAGTTTTAAGGCAAAAGACTAGAAATCCATTCTCTAAAGAAAATCTCTACTCTCTTTTGTAAGCTTTTCAATTCTTAAACCCAAATGACTGGAGGTAAAAGATTCTATGGATCTCTTTATTTTTTCAAGAAGTTCTACACTTGAGGCTACTGCTTGGTGGTGGATCCTCCACGTAGGTTGGTGCAATTTCGTCATGGCATCCTCATTGGGTTCAGGTTGCAACCGAGAAGGTATTGGAGGTGGGAGAGTTTCTAGCACGGTGGAGGGGAAACCAACGCTGGCACTCTCTTTCTCAGCACCTTTGGTGTGCAACTACTTGTTGGTGTGAGAATGGAGTGCTTCACGGCTGATTGTGCGACGAGGAACACATAAGTGCAGTGGCTTGATCTCGAGTGGCTCAAGGAGTCTTCTGTTGGCCTTGGCTTGGAGGTTGACACTATTTGTGGTTGAGAAAGGAAAACGGATGGTGCATGGATATGGCGTTGGGCAACAGCTTGAGGCTGTATGTGATGTTGAGGTTGTCATGTATGTGTCTTGTGGTCTCTACGTGACGTTGCTGTGCAAGGGCAACGTAAAGGGGCTCAAAAGGTGGTTGTGAGGTGCTATGGTGGTGAGGCTCTTGTGGAAGGGAAACCGAGATGCCATTTGTGACTAGGCTGTCGTGCGTGTGCATGTGCGTGTGTGTACTTATGTATTTATATATGTATTGTTGTACCCTAGGGTAGAGCAAGAGACAGCATGTGCATGGGCTACGTGGGTTGGGTATCCTATTCTGAGCTTTCACTTATAAGCCTAACGGACCGATGTCAAATTCCAAAATGAGCCTAACTTTATCCGATAATTTTTTTGGGTCTATAAATAATTTCTTGGGCCCAATACCAATTAATAGGACATGCTTGTCCATAAATATTAATTGGACTTTAACCTAATTATTGAATCCAATAAAAAAATCCAAAATTTATCGTATTAATTTCTGGTCCATTAGTCTATTCAATAGATTGTAACTGGGCTTATCAATATGGCTCATCTATTGTAATTTAGGCCCAATAAAATTATTCTTATAATTATTGGGTCTAGTCGTTACAGCTCCTTCCTCGGCAGCCCTAGACGGTGGAGGACGCCACAGACGCGAGGGAGATTAGGGGGAAGGGAGAACACGATTAATGGTTGTGGGGAGAGGAATTCGAAATGAGGAAAGGAATTGGGGCGAAACGAGTGTTTAGGTTAGTATAAAAGAAAAAAATAAAATAAAATCTATGCTGACATGTGTGCAATGTAGGGCTTCTCTATAGAAGAACTCGCAATCAATTAATCTTCGTTCCTCTTGAACTTAATAAGTCACGAAACATTCTTGGTCCAAAAAAAAATCTTCAAAAGAAGATCTGACAGAACTTAAAATAGTAGAAAAGTTATGTCCACCATTTCCATAATTCATGTCCTTCTCTTTTCCTTTGCTCATTCGTGTTGCCCCATTCTTAATCATGTTATCCTTGCCTTAGCCATCTTCCATTGCATCACCATGTTCATGGTTACCCAGGCATGAACCCACGACCCTAGGAGTGCTATCCACACCTCCAAAGCGAGCAACCCTTAGCCCCCTAGGGGGAAGAATTGGGCCTCTAGGCACTGTGGGCAAGTGCCCCTGTCCGGACGCTAGGGGAAAATTAGCTCCAGTGTTGTCCATCCACCACGAGAGAGAGAGAGAGAGAGAGAGAGAGAGAGATCTAAGGCTAAGGGTGGCAATATGTGACACAACCCGTTAACCCAACACGAATAGGACACGATAAAAGCGGATTTGAGTTTGGCCTTAATGGGTTCGGGTCAAAACGGGTTAACTTGTTAAGACACGATTGCTTAACGGGTCACTAACGGGTCAACCCGTTATGACCCGTTAAGAAAGTTGAATTTACTTTTATATTATATTTCGGATTGTAACAATATTTTACAATATGTGTTTATCATATTTGGGATTATAACTTTAATATTATTATAGTGTATGTTTATCATATTTGTGTAATTGTGTGTTTATCATATTTGGTACTGTTGGTATTTTAATGTCGATATTTTTGGATTTTAATTTTGGACTTGTAATTAGTTTTTTTTTTATTTTTTATAGATATTTTTAATATTTATATAAAATCAATCAGGTCAAATGGATTGAAATGGGTATGTTCAACCCATTAACGTAAACGGGTTGAAACGGGTCGGGTTCGGTCGTGTTGTATCATGTCAATCTATTTTGTATTCAGTAACGGCTCAAAACGGGTCGTGTCGTGTCAACCCGTTATCTTAATGGGTCATGTTAGAGTTTGAGATTTTAACACGAAACCCTTAACCGGTTGTGTTCGGGTTAACCCATTAAGTATAATGTATATGTCTTGACATGACACAAATATGACCCGTTAACACGATTTGACACTCCTATAACTATAATTATATTTATGATATTGATAGTTACTACTTACTAACTTAGGCTTTAGTATTCATAATTGTTAATAATATCCTCTATTAAAAATTAAAATTATAATATTTTATATATGGTTAATGAATATCAAATATTTTCATTGTACATAGATTTTTTTTTTCTAAGCAAGTTAATTTCATTAAACTAAAAAAGTAATACATAAGGAGGGAGTGACGTTCCCTAACAATCACCTCAAAAAGCAATAGAAAACAGTGCAAAGTGGTGAACATATTTATTTGAGACCAATTTCTTGGTCCCTACTCATGTCCTACAAAAGGACGCTGTCTTATAGAAAGACGGAAATATGTTCACAAAAAAGCGAACGATGGAACCACCGCTGGAGAAGATGGAACCTCCGCTGGAAGCGATAAAGGTGGCGGGTGCACCGTCACATATTGTCTGGAGATGATTTTTGGAGAGGTCCACGATTCCTCTTACAAGATCACTAGTTATGGAAAGCGGTAGCATAGGGTAGTAGTCGAAATCTAAACCGAGTCGCCGGCGATGGGTCAACACAGGCAGTGGCAGCATGTGCAGAACACACGCCACCTGAGGAGGTGGATGGACGAGCAGATCTGAGGCCTCTGAAGCCGGTGAGGCCGCGCGTGGCCGCCAATACCACTGTAGGATGCGGTTGCGGTTGAAAAACTCGCACGATAGGGGCCGCACGTGCCCCAAATGCACCGAGCAGAAACGCGTTTTTCTTCCGTGAACAAGAAGATTGGCAACCAGAGAGGCTGAACCGGCGTCGCGTGTTGGTCGGAGGTTGCCGGAAAGCAATAGATTAGCGAGGATCAACGCTAAGGAGGAAAAACTAAGGAAAAACCTAGGGGAAAAAAAAAAAGCAAACAGAAAAACATAAAAATGAAAAAAGCCTTTAGGATTGGCTAGTGGATGAGGTGGTCTGAACCCCTCCCCCCAGTGACAATGAGGGAAAGTTCAGAGGAAAGTTCAGAGAGGAAGAGGAGAGGGAAAGTTTCTTTTTTATTTTCATTGTACATAAATTATTCATACTTGCTTGAAACTTAGGTATTTAAAAAAATTACTTAATTATTTTAATTAAATGTAAATAATAGAATATGTATGAATATATTATGTATATATATATGTATATATTTATTATCATATTATTTATGACATATTATCAATTGATAACATATATTATTTAACATATTATATGATCAATGATGATAGATCTGATAAAAATTACATAATTAATTTATACAACTACTATATAAAATAATATATATATATAAAAATATTTTAAAAATATATATACTAATTCGGTCTGATTCGGTTCAAAAATCACATACCCCGAGACCGGACCGAAATCTATTCGGTCCACCATATGTGGGAAAGAAACCGACCACTCACAATTTCAATCCGATCCAGTCTAGACCAAACTTCTTCACCCCTAGACCGTAGGATGGTTGGATCAAGGTGAAAAATGACCAACTCACGGTGGAGGGGGGAGGTTGTAAATAGACTGGCACCACCTCTTACTTCTTACAATATATTAAAAGTACAATAGTTTTATATACATAAATATTTAATAAATTTGTCTTTCCTTTTAAATTTTTGTATATAATTATATTTTAAATTAAAGATGTTTTTTTAAAACAATATTATTTTTTAAAAAATTACTTTATAAAATTATTTTTCATTTAAAATAAATTTTTTTGTAAAAGAATGTGAAAAAAATTGGATGCCTATTATTTTTCTTCCGGAAAATTGACAAGGCAAAAGTAAGAGGGTACCGCAAAATAACCAATTTATTTATTTTTCCACCTCCGCATCTCCGTTCTCTCTTCAGAACTGCTGCCTTCTTTAGCCGCTGCTCCTCTACTCCGCTGATCCCTCTCATAGCTCTGAAACTTGACCGAAAATGGCGTTCTTGCTCAATAAAATGGGCATCGCTTCCAATTTCCGTGCTCATTCCCAGGTACACACTCCCTCTCTTCTACTCGTTCCCCCTTGCATCGATGTCGTTTTCATCTCTCATGTTTTTTCACTCCGGTTTTATGATCTGATGAAGCAGAAAACAGAGGATTCGCTCTCTCTGATCCGACGCGCATACCACATGGAACCTGGGCCTCGCGAGAAAGCCGTGAGTCTCTCTTCTGTTTTTGCTCTCTTCAGCTGTCCGTGTATGTGTGGGATATATAATCTTACGTATGCATATATTTTAATAAATATGTCTATTAAATATGCATATTGGTGCGATTTTCTTCGTATCTGATATATTTAACAAAACTGTCGTTAATCAATTTCAAAAGCTAGATTATGTCAAATTACTTGTAAAAAGAAAAAAAAGAAGAAGCTAGATTTGGTCAAATTAATGGTAAAAACACTGAATCAAACAGGCCAAAAAATTTCTTTATTTTGGTTCGTGAAATTTTTGCGGGACGTTATGGTAGTATTTTCTGAGTTGCTTTTGTTTATGAAATATTTCAATTTTTTTTTAGGACAACTTTGACTATGGTTTTGTAAATTGATGGTGAAAATCTTGATGGTACGAAATTATTTTTACATCAACAGATTGTGTCCTTTTAGGAGCCTGGTAATTCACGTGATATGTGATTTCCTTGCTTCACTTGTGATTTTCTTGTGCTAAGCTGAATCGTTTTGCAGCTCTTGGCCGACGATCCAGCTTTGAAGCGATTCAAATCACATAAAAAGAGTGTGTGGCGACTCAAAAGAGTTGGTGATGTTCTCACTATTGTTGTTGTTGCAGGTAGGACACTTTATCTACAAGTTAAATAAAATGGTTTATGGGTGTTCTAGTCTGGAATTGCTCTATGAAAATTCAATTAGCATTGATACTTTTGTTAAGGGTTTGGTGATTATGCCAAAATGAGCCTTTTTATCTTACAGTTACCAAACACCCGGCGGGCCACTTATGTATGGAGAAATCGATTTTGAATTGCTACAATAGGGCACTAAAACATGTTTAGAAAATTTGATTCGGAGTGCTTTATCAGCAGTTTTAGCCCTTGAGGTGGTTCATCAATCTAATAATTCTAATCATCACATGCCAAAAGTGTTGAAAAATTGAAACAAGTAACAGCAATGGAAATTCATCAACTCATAGAGTTCGTGTAAGTCCATCCATGACCACATAAAACACATCACTCACTACAGCTTTCATCCCTTCTGCTGGTCTTCCAACCAAGATCCACATCATCAGCTCTACCTGCAGATCATCATTTTCTGCTGAAGTCACATGAGCTCTACCCAAAATGGCAGTTTTCACTAAAAATAGTATCTGCTGAAGTCACTCCATCAGTTATGTATATCTTGATAATTTTCCTGATTCTATACTTTCATTTTATTTTTCTTTTATTCAAGTTATATTTTACATTGTTATGCTACCCCCCCTTAAGTTAAATTGCAGTAAGGAAGTAATGTTCTTAGGTTAGAACCTCATAAACACTTATTTAGTGAATGTGGAGTGAGACATAAGGACATGTCAAAGAAGTTCATAGTGTTTGCTAGGCGTCTCTCTGACCTGATAACTAGTACTGCCTTCCCCCACCCAGCTCTATCAGCAGGCCCTAAGATTGCAAGCAGTAGTTTAAAGCTTTTCAATAATTTTTTGGTGGTTGAATGGGGGTGATTGCCAAATTGATAGCTTGGGAGTGATTGAAAATTGGGTGGTAGTTTGAGGGGGCTTTGTATATTTATCCTTATGTAAAATCCACAAAAAGAATCTCTATTTTTTAATGATAAAAAATGAAACAAGGAAATCGGGTCTGGCATTGTTTAAAAGTATGTATAGAAGGGACTCAAACACTAGAAAAATGCCTAAGAATAGAGCAATGACAATGGATGTTTTCTTTATATTATTACAGAATTATCTATTTTGCAAACTTAAGGAAGCAAGGTAAATGGGATGATCATGCCCTTTTCTTTTAGTGTGAAATTTACATTTTCACAAAAGAATTTTCAAGTTACATGTTACGATGTAAGGCTTTCTTATATGATAGGTTATGAAAGTTAATTTTGCAAATTTTATAAATGTGCATGCTCATCCTATGTCATATGAAATGCACATGCTATGATGAAAGTTAATGAAGCAAAAAATAAATAAATAAAGAAGAAGAAAGATGATGAAGGTATGGTTTTCTAAAGTTCCTGTTCTTAGGCCATATGATGATTTGAAGGTATTGGAGCAAAAGGGTGAATGCGCAGGTCACACTGAAGGACGTTGAAAGTTGTGGACCACCAGGATATTCACATCCATAAGCGGTTTTCCTTGTGGCTGCGGGATGTGGCTCGATGCACAACCAAACCCCAAAAGCCTAAACTATAAACCCTAAACCCTATGCATGCGATGTTAAAATATGTTTTCAAAGAAAATCAGCTTGATAAGGTTTTTATGATATGATGTCCTACTTACTAAATATTCAACTCATTTTGGTTTTTTGTTTTAAAACTATCAAAATAAGGATGAGGATGAGTCCATGGGCCAGAGCCGGTAGAGCAGACAATTTACCTTGTAAAGATTGAAGTACACATTTATCAAATGAACTATTCGGATTTCATTTAGGATGAGTTTATGGCATTTGGATCATCTTCTACCACATTTTGAGGTGGCCTGTGCTTTGTGGAATGTTTTATTTGGCCAATTTGGTTTGGCTTGTGTCAAGCCTAGAAGCATAGTGGATCCTTTACACTCATGGGGAGGATTAGGATGTAGTCCACAGATTTCAGCAATGTGGAAAATACTTCACTCACGCCTTATGTGATGTATCTAGAGGGAAGCAAATGATAAAAATTTCATGGACCACAAACGGACAATGGAGGACATCAAGACTTTCTTTCTCAATTTCCCCCTCCTTTGGAAAGCTTCCACGGATCTAAATGGGATGCGTTTGCATAATTTATTTTTTATTTTTTTATTTTTTCAAGTTATGTGAATTTCTTGTAAGCATCTTGCTGTACTTGGATTGTGCCTTTTGTGCTTAAAATACAATTCTTATTACTTAATTAAAAGAGAAATTAAGGGCATTATGCTTTTCCTAAGTTGTTTTTTTTTTTTTTTTTGTAAGTATGTTTCTCCTAATTTGTTTATATGTGGGATTGTCAAGTTTAATATTTAAGCTTTAATAAATCGTTTTGTCATCATGTTTAAAACTCTTGAAGTTTATGGAACTCTTATTAGCGGGTGTTAGGGAACTTGTTGATGTAACTTGAAGGGTTTTACATGCACGCACTTATGAGCTCCATCTCTGTTTTTATTTCAACTGACAACTGATAACTTCTGGCACAATCATTTAGACCTTTTCTGTCAGGGATATTGGTTTGTGACAATTGTGGTAACAAATGCCATATTGCCCGCATCATTGGACAAAACTTATTTTTCTTGACTGCTCAAATCTTTTTCACAGTAGGCATTATACATGGTCCTATAATCTGCTAAGTTGTTGGCTGTGTACTAATTTTCTTTCTGCTCCATTTTAATCAGATCATTCTCTACATATGGAATAGGATGATAGTAGTCATTTAGACTCTGCTCAATATAAGCAACTGCCTCTTTATTTGATATTCGGAATCAATGTGGTTAGTTAGATAAACAAAATATGGTTGTTTATGTCGGTAGTGACAAAAGAGAATACCTGCATTCATTAATTATGCCACAACGAATATAGTCTTCTTTTACTTGTTTCTACTTTCAAAGATTTCTTCATAGTGTTTATGATGCATGCTTGTTTCAGGTTGCTGCTACGAAATATATGTTAAGGCAGTAATGCGAGAAGAAGCTCGCAAACAAGCGACGGCTGCAGGCGGTAGTGAGTAAGTGTGAAGAAAAAAAAAAGAGGAATAATGAGATGTAAAATTGTTTGGAATGATGCTAGACTTTAAAAAAGTTGCATTTTTTTTTTTGGGGTAAAATAAGCAGTAAAAACAATGGCGAGAAATGTTTGTACTCAACCTTCTGCTTGGTAGTTGGTCGATCTGTGTTGGGTTTTATTTTATTTCATCTGTTGTTATTGCAACTGAGGGCTTTTGGCCTCGGACTTTAAGAAGGAAACCAACTGACCTGCATTCCTTCATTGATGACATTGATGACAGTAGGGTTTATACTTTATACGTCTTGATAGAGAATGGGAAACCATTGATGACAGTAGGGAAGACTGGGTGTGTTTGATTGGGCGGTGGAGAATCAATGCAATGAATATTCAGATGTTTTTATAGCTCTAATTTTCTAACCTGAATAAATCCAATGGCTCTTTCTTTTTCTAACCTGATTAAATCCTACTCTCTAGTAGGGTCATGTGATATTAAGGCCAGATAGTGTGATGAGATGAGATAGTTTTAGTTGAAAGTTGAATAAAATATTATTTTTTTAATATTATTATTGTTTTGAGATTTAAAAAAGTTGAATTGTTTATTATATTTTGTGTGGAAATTTAAAAAAATTATAATGATGAGATGAAATGAAATCGTTTCTGTACGTAAACGGGACCTAAAAATTTTGACAGTTATTGTCAATAGATAACATTATATTTGTACAATCACGAGGTTCTATATTTAATATTTAATTTGTTATATGTACTGCTGATTAACGAATGAATTTGATCATTATTCGATCATCATTAATTTTTCTATGATAGTCTGTATATTAAATAAAACTCTCCGCTCTATTCTATTGCTTTGCTCTTTAAATAAAACATGATCCTTGGTTGAATTGAGAAGGGAACCGTGATAAAAGGCTGCTCTTGATCAAAAGAGGGATTGTGGTATATTTTTTACATTGAGTAATGATACCTGCTTAATATATTTTACAACATATATTATAAAATAAAAATATTTTTATAAAATAATGTTATTTTTATAAGGTAGTTTATAAAAGATATTATTTTTTAAAAAAATATTATTATGTAAAATATTATAAAAATTTCTGTAAATATTGTGAAAAGAGTATGAGTCTGAAACTTTAAATAGATAAATTTTATATAAATTATCTATAAAAAAAAGGTAAACTCTTCTAATAAAAAATATTTATTTTTTTAAGATTTATTACATATCAATCACTATTTATTTTTAGAAAAATTATATTCCTAAGCCTCATACATCATACACCATCATTTTTATGATTTCTTTAATTTTATTTTCTTATCAAATATGTAATATATGAATTATGAGTAGAATAATTCAATTATTTTAAGAATAATAAAACCAAAAAAAACTTTAAAAAAATTTAAAAAATAAAAAAATTTATGGTGTATGATGTATGAGTTTATGAATAGCAATATTCCTTATTTTTATATTTTACAGTCGATATTTTTTTTTTTTAAATTCATTTTGAAATTAGGAGGAGTAATAGAATGATTGAGATGGAGGTGTAGAACGTGCAAGCACTCACATCACTAGAAGATAATATATAATATAACAATGACAAAATTTTATTTTGAAAGAGGATTCTGACCTCATGATTACTGTCCTGTCCGGGCCCATACACAAGAATATTTTCTGGCTCTATGTCCCAAAACATATGTATATATAGATAGATATGAATGCCCCCACATTATATATATTTAATGCCAACTTTTTCTTGTCGCCTAATTCATGGGTGATATCCACGCTCTCTCTTAATTCATTCATTCATTCATGCAAATCTTTTTGCCCTGAAATTAATGTCGTGACAGCCCCTCTAGGGTTTAAGGAAAATATATTATGGGGTTGGTTAGAAAGTGAGACCATATCTCGTATCAAAATTTTGCATCATTTTTCTTTTTTTTTTTTTTGTAAATATTACCTAAACATAAAAATTAATATAATTTTTTAAATATTATAATATTTTTATTCAAATAATTTTACTATTATTCATATAATTTTCATCTCATCTCATTATCAAAACATGTCCAAATCGAATCCCAGACCTCAAGCGAAAGGAAGAAATTTTGAACTCCAAAAGATATGTATACAACATTCTCAATTAATGATGTGATTATGCCCGTTTGACAACTCATGAACATTAAAAATTAAAACCTTAATGATGTGATTATGCCCGTTTGACAACTCATGAACATTAAAAATTAAAACCTTACTCTAGATCTTTATTATGATATGACAATTCGAACATGACACCATATAACTTTGAAACAAGAACTTTACTACTCATCATTCTATAGACTACATTTTTCTTTTTTAATTTGTGTTAAACTAATTGAGTTTTTCTACTAATCAACCCTATATCTCACACTTGCTAAAATAAAATAAAAAAATAAAAAGATAAAAAATCATATGCGATGTATAATATTTCATTTCTTTAGTTGAAGATTAAGACCCCTTATCTCTTCGTTTTTATAAAAAAGAAGTGAATAATATTTTATCATTGGTGTATAATATTTTATAGAGCAATGTTAAGAGCTGATCTGTTAACAAGATTATATATAATTTAGGTGTTAATTGAGATTTTATATGAGGTTTAATATTATTCTAATTATATTTTTGAATAATTTGTTTATAATCAAAATAACCTTCCTATATTCTTATATTATTAAAATCCTTAAAAATCTCCCATATTTTTAGATGAATTAAATCTCTTTTTTAATTTTTTTTCAGGTAAATTAAATTAGAATATTGAAAGAGACAAGTGAAGAAGATTATCAAAACTTGTACCCATGACACCTTTTTGATTTGATTTTATTATTATTTTTTAACAAAACTCTTTTGCAATAATTATAAAATATTAATATTGTTGCTATTTACTCACGCGCCGACTCAAGAGAGTGGTATAAAACTCAAGAGGCACGTAAAACTCGCGATATGTTCGAATCTCTTTGCTAAATTTACTTTTTACTCTCCACCGGCCGTAGCGAAGCAACAAATCCCAGATGGACACGTGTCATTTCAAGGGCATTACCGTAATAAGCACTTGGACCCATAGTTAGGTTGTAAGCCAAACCCATCATTATTTGGACCCATAGTTACCAAATTGTCCCCGATATACAATGCTAGCAATTTCTATATTGCCCGGAGTCCAACGGAGAACCATTTTTAGCTGTAAAGACTCGAGTTTTGAAACAGTCCGATAGAGAGTTTGCGGAAGAGAGAAAAGTATTTGGAGTTTTTCATTTTATTGGGTCTGGGTTTTAGATTTCTGGGTGTGGAAGATTTTTTGGGATGGCAACATTTGCAGGGACTACCCAGAAGTGCAAGGCCTGTGACAAGACTGTGTACTTGGTTGATCAGCTTACTGCTGATAACAAGGTCTACCACAAGGCCTGCTTCAGATGCCACCACTGCAAGGGTACCCTCAAGGTAACAGTCCCAATAAAAGGAGAGTCTTTCTCCAATAGAGAAACACATGGGAACACTTCTTTGACATTTTCATGTTTTGACCTCTTTATGTGCCCAATTCCTTGTTTTGTCACTTGTATACTTGATTATGGATATCCTCACCTGGGTTTTGTCTGTGGATTATTGTCGTGAGCTTATATGGGGCACTTGGAAATGAGTATTATGGTGATGGATTGTAATACTGTGTTTGATTGATGACGGACTCATGCTTCATGATGATCATTTTTCTGATTTTGGATGGTGGTGTTGATCTTCTGAAAAAATTGAGTTTTTTGGAGTAAAATCTTGATTTATTCAAAAAATCTTCTCGTTAAGCTGACTAGGTATGTGTTGCATAAATGAGTTTTCAGTTGGACTGTACTTTAACATAGAAGTTTGGATCAAATAGGATCAATGAAATCCTAAAGAACAGTTAGGAAAGTATTTGAATAACCCTTGCCAGTATAAGCGGTAAAATAGAGAATTTACTTAGAAAGTTTGGATGCTATTTGAGATCTATTTGAGTTGTTGTTGTTGTTGTTGATTTTATTTTATTTTTTTTGAATTTAGAGAACTTTCAGAATTTCTGAGTATTAGGACCCAAGAAAACATATTTTAAGCATTTGGAATGGAGTTTTCAATTGGCATTATTATGTTAGTTACATTGTAGAGACCATGAATGGATTGAAGTTTATCAGCCAAGATGGCTGGCTCAATGTGTGACTGGGTTTGATCATCATAGCTATTTTCACAAATTATATTGGATAATCCATTCAAAAGGTAGTTATAAAAATTAAAAAAAAAAAACATTCAAAAGGTATAATCTCCACCATTGATTTTAGCAATCACACACTGATTTACAACTTTTATGCAAGTGGAAGGATTAAGATGATTCATTGGGAGTGGATTGTAAATAAACTTTAGTATTACAAGGGTATGGTTTTTCAAATTTCCGTTAGGTATCACAGCCCTATTGTGGTAAAGCACCAGAGCAACCACACTCACACACACAACGATATTGAGACAGACAGTGAAATAAATACGAAAACACAGGAATCAAGCGCGCACACACACGGCATACAATATTTAACGTGGTTTGGCAACATGTCTACATCCATAGAGCTGCAGGAAATTTTATTCTAGAGGATATTACAATCACACAGTGAGTTACGAGCACCACTCTACTCACACAATTTCAACTCTCTCTAGGGTTTTTTCTCTCTCAATATATGCTCTCACATCTTTTGCCTCTCTCTCTATTCAATTTGACACTCACTGATCTACTCAAGAGAACAAAACATTACATATATATATATATAAACGATGCTGGAAACCCTAATACGGCAGAATTGGGTTCTTCGCTCGAGAGGGTGTTGAGCGCACCTCGAACGAACAATCAATTGAACATTGGCTCGAACGGTCTATCAAGCGCTGCTCGAGCGAACACTAAGGTTAGTGCTTCGCTCGAGCCCAACATCACACACACCTCAAGCGAATAGTCTGTCTGACGTTCGCTCGAGCCCACTATCGAGTGCGCCTCGAGCAAATTCACTGCTTGAGCTTCGCTTGAGTGCTAGGTCGAGCGAACTTTCTATCTACGCCTTTTATGCTCACAAACCAGACTCCACATACAACCCAACAATCTCCCACCGAGTTCACAGTGTCATCCTCGTTTTGTTTCTGATTCCGACAATCTCTTTTGATGTGGCCAACTTGCCACAATTCCAGCAAGTGATCTGCTAACCAGATCTCATCCTGCTCCTACCCCTGTTCTTGGAACTTGACCTGTCAAGTTCTCGGCCTCGATCGTCACTGATCTGGATAAGGTGAGCTGAATAACCCCCATAACCTATTGATCCAACATATTCCACTCAGTATCGTCCATGCTCTCCAGCTTCAGTCTTAGTAGAGGAAGGTAGAGCCTCTTCCCATAGAGATAATCCTCGATCTGCATCCTCCAATGACCAAAATCTGTGCCATCGAACTTCTCGATTCCAACCTTCACGTTTTCTCCAAACATCGTTCAACCTCGAACTCCAACCTTGGAGCTCTGACACCAATTGTTGTGGTAAAGCACCAGAGCAACCACACCCACACACACAACGATATCGAGATAGACAGTGAAATAAATGCAGAAACACAGGAATCAAGCGCACACACATGACACAGTATTTAAAGTGGTTTGGCAACGTGCCTACATCCATAGAGTTGCATGGAATTTTATTTCAAAGGAGATTACAATCACACAGTGAGTTACAAGAGCACTACTCTACTCACATTCTCAACTCTCTCTCTAGGGATTTTTCTCTCACAATATGCTCTCACACATTTTCCTCTCTCTCTCTCTATTCAATCTGACACTCACTGATCTGCTCAAAAGAACAAAATATTATATATATATATACATATATAGAGAAACGGCGCTGGAAACCCTAATACGGCAAAATTGGGTTCTTCGCTCAAGAGGGTGTCGAGCACACCTCAAGCGAACAACCAATTGAACATTGGCTCGAACAGTCTATCAAGCGCTGCTCGAGCGAACACTAGGGTTATTGCTTCGCTCGAGCCCAACATCACGCACATTTCGAGCAAACAATCTGTCTGATGTTAGCTCGAGCCCACTGTCAAGTGCGTCTCGAGCAAACTCACTGCCTAAGCTTCACTTGAGTGCCAAGTTGAGCGACAGTCGAGTGAGCTTTCTGTCTGCGCCTCTTCTGCTCACAAACCAAGCTCCACATACAACCCAACAACCACAGTGGAAGTGGCGAGCGATCTGTTCAGTTTGCTGTATGCTATAAGTATTGGTAGGGATGGAATGGACAGGGTGAGATTCATTCTTGAAATACAAAGTTCACTGTTAGATCTATGTACAAGGTCTTGTCATGTTAGAAACATAATCCTTTTCCTTGTAAGTGCATATGGAGAAGCAAGGTGCCTTCCAAGGTTGATTTTGGCCGGACAGCATCTCTTGAGAAAATTCAGACCTTGGAAAACTTGAGGAAGCGTGGGCTGATTGTTAGGGATTGGTGTTATGTGTGTGTAAAAAATATGGCAAATCGGTGGATCATATAGTACTTCACTGTGAGGTGGCAAGGGTGTTATGGGATGAGATTTTTAGCAGGATGGGATTGGTATGGTTAATGCCCAAGAGGGCGGTGGATCTCTTTGCTTGTTGAAGAGACCTTTGGGGTAATTCTCAATATGCTGCTGTATGGAATTTGATTCTTCTATGTGTGACGTGGTGCATTTGGCTTGAGAGGAATGGCCAGAGTTTTGAAGATCGGAAATGCTCATTGGATGAACTTAGACGTTTCTTTTTCCATACCTTATATCTTTGGGCTTCAGCTATTGTATTCAATGGAGCTAGTGTTATTGATTTTCTTGTATCTTTTTCTAGTTCCTAATTTGTAAATAGGTGTTCGCTTTTGTATACTTCTTGTGTACTTGGGCTGCACCTATTTTCTTGATTCTATAAAATCTTATTTTACCTATTAAAGAAAATTTACGTTAGGTAACTGCAGCAGTTCTGTCATACTTTGCAACAATAGCTATTTGTAATATTGTCTGCTGTATAACCGACTAAAAGTTTTCTTTTGATTGTCTCAATCCAATTAACCTTCACTTTGACAATAGGCCAACATCACAAACAAAATGAATGGAATAGAGAGTAACTCACCATTGATGCCTCTAGATTTATCTGCTTTATGAACGCATTTTAGATGGGGAGGTTGAAGCCTAAATGTGGTATATAAGTTTTTCAAGTGGTACCCTGATTTCATGATATCAATTGCTACATCTTGATGTGCTTGAATATTGGGTTGCACTTATTGGCTGCTTTTTGAAGCAATGAACTGGGCTCGTTTAAAACATTTTTAGTTTGTTATAGTGATAATTTCAATATGGGATATGCTGATTGATTTATGTGTGAGATTTTTTCTTACTAAACACCAGATAACCTCTTTAACATTCTCAGTTGGCCAAGGTAAATTGTTAAGTGTTTTTTGCATCTTTCTTGCACTTACTTTTGTCATATTTCAATAATGATGTAGGTTCTTGAGATTCTGGGCTATACCGTGTCTTTAAAGGTCCTAAAGTACGTAGAAAACAATTCTTTTTTCTGCTTCTACCTTATACTTAGTTCCCATTTCTTTGATGTCTTTGCAGCTTAGTAATTATTCCTCCTTTGAGGGTGTATTATATTGCAAACCTCACTTTGATCAACTGTTTAAGATGACTGGCAGCTTGGATAAAAGTTTTGAAGGTGATTGGCTATTATTGTGTTGTTTTCATGCAGATTCACTTCTGCTTGTATCTGATTGATGAGTTGATTTATATGTTCCTTTTCCTTTTCTCTTCTACAGGCACTCCAAAAACTGTTAGAGCTGACAGATCTACCAATCAGGTGCCTAAATCCTTAATTAGATCATTTTTCTTTCTAGTCATCGCAATTTCTAGTCATAGCAATTCCAGCCATGAGAGGAGCGAAGTGCTCCTTGTAATTAATATGGAAATCCTTAATCATTACTTAAGTTGTCTTATTACGGGTGGAGCTGTGCAGGTTCAGACCAACAGCAAAGTTTCAAGTTTGTTTGGCGGAACTAAAGAAAAGTGTGTTGCTTGCAGTAAAACTGTTTACCCCATTGAAAAGGTATATCTTAGCAGCTCAACATTCACTTATGCGATCTGTATAAGTTGATTTATTTTTTATCGTTATAAGGTTTTGGGTGTCTACTCAAGCACTAAAGTTTATTCTCCTCAATCCAAATACCTTGTATCCTCTTGTATGTATGCTCGTTGTTGCACTAAAAAGATTGAAAGAAGAAAAGAGACGAGTTCAGTTTGTTGTAGTTGTTATTTTTCTAGTCCTTCAAACAAATTTATGACTACATATCACATTTTGGTTGGCAGATATCAATAGACAATAGGTTAGAATACACGATATCAGATGGATGGAGATTCTGAGAAAATTGTAAAATGTGAGAATCCATAATAGCTTCGTCGTTGTGAGTGGAAAACATGCAAGTTGTACATCTATCAAAACCTCTGATTGCTGGAGGAAAATATTACAAGAATTTAGGAAAATCACTGCTCAAACAACTTTAAGTGGAGTCAGGAAACACTCCCAACTGAAACCCCCCACCACCACCACCACCCCCTCCACCCAAACCCCTCTCCCTTCCTCCTATCCTTCTCCATATTCGACAATCTACCTCTTTTCCAGCTCCCCCTTACTCTACCTCTTTCCCTGCCCCCCCTTTTCTCTTCTACTTTTAATTCCTTTTTCTTAGGCCTTGGAGAATGGATCTAGAACATTACATCCACAAAACCACCACGTGCCTTGCCACTAGAATTGCTGCCGTCTGATCACCCTCGCCAACCATCAGTTGGGCCATCCCAGCAGCACATGGCCGCCAAGTACCACCAATGGGCGTAGGTGGCTGCCATGCACCACCTCCAAGTTGTGGCCTCCGAACCTATTTTGTTCAGATTTTTTTACCAGTCTCTACTAGCGTGACTCTAGTTCATTTTTTGGCCTTTCTCTTCTCTTTTCCCCAATTTTCTTCTCCCTTCTGTTCAGAAGTTAAAGCCTCCGAGTTGCCACCATCTGCACACTATAGCCACACGTGCCCCCTAGTCTGGCCACCTGCCAATCTAGCACTCTACGGTCTACATCACTGGATTAGAGATTCAACATGCGTATGTGGCTCACACGCTCCCTTTGATAGCACTTTAACAGGTTTGCTTCCTACTCCGAGGGACAATTTCTCTTTAGCCGAAAAGTAGACTATCATTCTTGGTTCCTTTTCCAGGGTTATGGAGGATGAGGTCATGGAAAGTTTCACTTGATGCTCTGAAGCAGTCAATTCCAATGCATTCCCCAAACAGATTTTGGTTGCGGTATAATAATCCCCTAGCAGGATAGCATAAAAAAACCCCTTTTGTGGCGATCCTTTCATGCACTGTATTTATTGTAATGGGGTATTTATTGGGCCCTCAATCCCTTCCTCTTATATCTCTCTCTTTAATATAATGGAAAATGCTGCTCAAGAAAGAAAGTGAAGTTATATTAGTATTTTTCCACTTATCCGCAGTATGAGTAATAAATTGAGGTTATACCGTGGGCTAAAGATTGCTCATGTAGGTGCTTGAAGAAGTCAGCAAGCTGTTAAGCACATTCAAAGTTGAGAGAGAGATGGCGCATTACCCTGATTGTTTTTTTCTCCCCTTTCCTTTCTTCTTTTCAGGTGGCAGTTGATGGTGTATCATACCATAAGGCTTGTTTTAGGTGCACTCATGGAGGCTGTGTGATCAGCCCATCAAACTACGTGGCCCACGAGCATCGTCTCTATTGTAAGCACCACCACAATCAACTATTCAAGGAGAAGGGAAACTTCAGCCAACTTGGTAGGCACGAAGAAGCTGCAGGGGAAGGTGAGAAATTCAGCCAAACTGACACGCATGGAGAAGTCAAGGTGATAGCTGACAATGTGGTGGCAGAATAACTACTATGAGAAATTTATATCCCTCAGATGGTGGGTTTTGAAGCAAGAGTTGGGATGCTCTGTTGTATTGTACAAGAAGAGGTTTTGGAATTCCCTTTCCTTGATATAGGTAATATGCTACTCCGGTATAAATCATTGATAGAAGAGTCGGTATGTTGTTAATTTTGCGAGTGAGCTTTGAGATAATACGGAGAGAATGTGTTTATTTCCTCTAATAAACTGATGTGTCGAGCCCAGTTTTCCTTTTTTTCACCTTTGGTTTGAAGCTTGATGTGGTTTCATGTTCTATAGCTGGTGTGTCATTGCTCATTGCTCATTGCTATTGACTACATTTTTGTGTTTGTCATCTTTGGTTCTACTCCGTAAAACGCTGCTGAGCCTTGATCTCTATTAGTCGTTTGGATTCAGAGATAAATTGAGATGGGTTGAGATGGTTTGTGAATTGTAGAATAAAAGTTGAATTATTTATTATATTTTGTGTGGAAATTTGATAAAGTTGTAATGATGAGATGAGTTGAGGTGGGTTTTGAATGCAAACAACTCTGTACACGTGAACATACCCAAACAACCCGATAGCTATGGCCTTTTGTCGTATATTGATAGATTGCCTTGGCTAGTCATTGAAAAAGTATGTGTTCTAGTTTGAAGTTGCATGTGTATCCTGAGATTAGTTAGGACTTTATTCTGAATTGGCTCCAATAAAAAGAAAAACCAGTTTGAAGTTATTATCTTTATGGGTTTTTGTCGTACATTCTGCTCAGATGAATTTGTGCACTCGAAAGATGTGATGCTTGGACTAGTTTTCTGAATGCAAATTCAATATCTTTCGCGGTTGATGTACAGACACATACAAGATTTGCTCATAGATCGTGTGGTATGGGTTCTTGGTGGAATTTTATCGACGGAAGTGATGGTTTGATATTAGAGTGGACCAAAGTTTGGTCTTGGAATGTCTTTGCCAACCACCTCATGATCAGAGCCTATTCCAAGTTCTAGAAACCCGAAGAGTTCATTCATTTTTTTCAACCAAAATGCACATTTTCGTAATGTCAGCTGCCTTTCGTGGGTTTTAGAAAGAGAAACTCTCCTTTCTCTCTACTTGTGGCTTTTTGGTAAGACCCCATGTGTGGCCCATGGCTAAGCCACTGGCCATGTCAGCCACACGTCTGGCCAACCTGTCAGCCATGCCCAATGCCCATGCCATGGGCCAGCCTAAGTCATCAACGGTCAACATATATCATGGGCCACTTTGGTCATGTAAGGCTTTATCATTTTATTATTTTTATTTATTTTATTTAATAACATTCTAAGGGACCTATTAGGATTTTCCAATTTGTAATATTTATAAATAGGACCCTTAGCACATTGGTTCAAAACTTTTTGATCATTTGACATTTTTTCCATTGTGGACGGTTTGGCTTGTTCTTGTGAACACTTCGGTGCATTTGTACTTGGGCTACTTGGGTGACATTTGTGAACCCCAAGGAGAGAATCATCACTTTGCAATTCTTTGAATAGGTGTTGTTTCATTTATCTATCTTTTGATTATTGTTTCATCACCTTGAAATCCGTGGATAGGTGTGATTCTAGTTTATTCAATATATGAGAAGTTTCCTTCATCTTTGTGCATTCTTGATTTAGTGTTGAAATTGTTCTTCATTGAGTTCTTGAATGTTCATGCGTGTTCATCCATATTGTCATCCACATATTTCCTACACCCATTTTGATCTTTCCCAACACCATAATTCGACCATCTCATTGTTTACCCTACTTCTCATAATTAGCCACATCCCATAATTACTCTTCATCCTTCTTAAACATTGACCTAACCAAAATCCTAATTACCTCCCATCTTTCCATTCCTTCACTTACCATATTCGGCCACTATAAGTCTTCCCTCCATACAACCCTAACTGCCCACCTCAAGCCCCTATAAGGTAACTCATTCCTTTTAGGAGTCTTGACTTCCTCAAATTCAAATTCAAATCTCAATTCAAATCTCTTAATCTAAGGAATTGCAACTCTCATTCAATTCATTAAATCACTCTAGTCAACCAATGACTTGCCATCCTAGCCAAACTCCAATCACTCATCCCTTAAATCTCTCAACTCCTTTCATAGACCTAGTCAACCAAAGACTCCATCTCTTCCCATATCTAAATCCTATCTTGACATATTCAAATCCAATTCTCCACCTCCAAATCCCTAAAATCAAGGAGCAACCCTAAACTCATTCAAACACCTTCCAAACCTTAGCCTTACTCTTCCACCTCATTCTCAAACCCTAACATCATCCTAAACTCCAACCTTAAGCCAACTCTTCCCAATCTCGAAATCAACCCTAGACACATCACAAAACCCTAGCTACACTTCACTATACCAACCCTAATTATCATCCAATTGGCCCAAACATCAAGGGCACCTTTCAAGCCATCTACATTGCATCAAACACTCATAATCATCACTTAGATCATCCAAAACCCTAACCTCACCACACTCATCCAACCTTAGCCCATCATCTTGGCGCCACACTCAAGGACAAGTCCCTAGCCGCTACATTGATTTGCCCTCCCTAAACACTTAGCTTACCCAAGTTCATCATCATTTTCATCATTCCATCACCCAAACACCAACCCTTTGTGGAAGGCCAAGCAAGTTGGCAAGGTCACTCGGTCATCATCCTCACCAAGACAAGCTCGTGGTCCTTAGTGTTAGGGACAAGACCGGGGTCCCTAACACTTTTGCCCTCCTCTCCGTTCCCTTTCCGATACCACTTTGTGTATATATTTTGGCTTTCATGGTAGTGTTTTTATTCTCCCCTCCATCGGTTCAGTTTTGGTCAGATCTATTGCACTCTGGCGACCAACAGTCGACACGCGCCCCACCACGTAACCCTACAGCTGTCGATCTACTAGGACAATGTGGAACCGCGGAGAAAATCTTGGCGAGTGGCCTTCACGCGCCGTCGTGCCCCGACGAGCCCATCGGCTACCTGCGCCGCACCAGCAGATCCCCCACCTCAAGATCTTTCAAATCTACCCCATTTCACCTCTCAACTATCGGTGCGTGGTCTCCACGCGCCACCACAGTTGTATAGGAAGACATATGCTCCGCCGCAAATCAGTTCATCTGATACCGTACTTTTTACTTTGTTATCGCTTTTCCTAACTGATGATCTTGAAAAAGAGAATGCGGATTTCTCAAAGAAATATTCCAAAACAACAAACTGCAGTGCATCCACAGTTTCCACCGCCTTCAACGGTGGTTCCACAGTTCGCATGGCTATGCGAACTGCTAAAAACCGTATTTTAAGACCACACCCTCTTTGTAGGGCATGGGTGGGGACCAAGCAATTGGTCCCAAAACTCGCTTCTTTTTTTTTTTTTTCCTTTTTTCCCTCCACATTTGCACTGTGGTTATTGTACTAGGGCGTTTGTTGGGGAATCCCACACCCTCCACATGTATCATCTTTTCCTTATTTAAATGAAAACTTGCTTGCTTTAAAAAAAAACAGTAATGTCTTTCTTGGAAAAGTACGTATTCATCTTTGTGATTACTGTGTTGGTGTCAAGATTTGACGATAGACGAGGAAAAAAAAGCTCATGGCATATAAATTGAAAAAAAAAAACTCTATTTTTCATCCTAGACTTTATTATCTCTTGTTATATTTGGTGATTTCATACATTTTAAGTAGCTTTATTTATCAAATCACTTAAAATCGATTGTGATCGGAGATGACAAAATTTAGACTATAGAATAATTATTAAAAGAAAAAAGATAAATGGGTTTGAATTAGATTTGTTCTTGGTCACTATTTATGCTGTATTTGGGAATAATAATTTTACTTAGCAGTCCACACACCACACACTGTACCTCTTTTAATTTTTTTTTCATTTTTTCCATAACAAGTATGTGGTGTATAGATGATGAGTAGAATAATTCAATTAGTTTAGCGAGAAATAACTTTGCACACATGTGCCATTGATAATTTGGTAACGGGTGTATTTTTTGTACATGTGCCATTGATAACTTACTCTATCCATTTATAATAGATAATAATGTAATTACAACTATCGTCTTTAGGGCAAGAAGTAAAACTTGAATTCACAAACAAGTCAGAACCCTAGACACTAAAAGAAAGTATCCATTTCAAGAAAAATCAATCTCATACAAAACAAGACAAGACACTTAAATTATTTAAAAGAAGAAATTAAATAAAAAAGAATTGAAGAACAACTAACTAATAAAATTTAGCGATAAGGGTATAGATGATGAGGTTCGGGGTGTTAGGTGGAGGAAGAGTGTACAAACAAGTCACCCTAACAAGTATGTGGTGTATAGATGATGAGTAGAACAAATAATAACTCAAAGCATGCTCCATCTTTGCACACGTGCCATTGATAATTTGTAATCTATCTTCATTTTGCTTCCATTTGCCGTGGTAAGCTTTTTTTTTTTTTTCATAATACTTAAGTTGGTACTATTCCTTTTTGGATACAATTTCTCATGAGTCTATTAAAGCAATTACTTTGGATTCAAAATCCTTGTTAATAACTATTTTTTATTTTAGCATGCTATGTCTAGTAATTCATTCTTGTGACTATTCCTAAAAAACTTCTTCCTCTTCAATGCAAGGAATATATTGTATTTGGGGAATATAATTTTTATCTTGATGAAAGACTTCTTGTTTTTCATAAAATTCTTGGTTACTTTTTAAAATTGTTACTTCTTCTTGTAATTTTTTATTTTTTATTTTTTAATTCCATTATTTATTTCTTAATCTGGCTTATTTCATGTTGTAGATCTTGAAGGGTTAAGAATTTTTGTGTTTTTGTGAATTTATCTAATATTTTATTCAGATTTTATTAGGAATAGTCTTTTTTGTTGTTTCTTCCTTACTAAGCAAGTCCTTAAATTTTTTAAGGTATTGAGCTTTTAATTTATTGTCATCTACCTTCTCTATTAAATCTATTAGTAATTCTTCTTGTTTACTTAATACTAATATTGTTTTATTCTTACAACATGTATCTAGACATCTTAATTCAATATCTGGACTGCTGGATTCTTCTACTTTTGCTGCTAGATCCGTAGAGCTAGTATCTTCTTCTGAGATTTCACTATCAGAAGTGGGAGGGATGTTTTCAGTTCCCAATAGACTGGGCCTGGACCAGGTCTGAGAAACCCAACAACTAGGATGTAACCAGCCCACCAAGAAATAAAGGAGGAAGAGGGCCCAGTGCCTAGGAGGGAAAAATGATCTGCATGGGAGATGGGACAATGCATGCTCTGACAATACCTTGTCCAGATGGCCTGCAAGGATGCCATGCCACATTAAATGTGTAGATACGGGGCATAGACAGGAGAACCCAACTGGAGGTACTGTTCTTGGCAGAATGTCCAGGTAGTGGCCACACCAGCCCACCTGCCATAGGGGATGTGACCCAGGAGAGCCACGTCGCATTAAACATGACGACGTGTAACTTTGTATGGGTGACGGACGCCCCTAACATAGGAAGTGGGCCCCACCTCAAGAAGAAGTATAAAAGTTCAACCCCAGGTCAAAAACCAACTCTCACGTACTCTTACATACAAAAATTCTCTCTAAGGTTCAGAAAACTGAATTAGGAATCGGAGGTGTCTCACCACCCCCCGAGCCCTCACACTTCTCGTGTTTTGGAGTATCGAGCCCAGTGACCAATGTGTGAAATACGTGGTTAATAGTGGTATTGTCTGTGGGAACCTTGTAAAGTAATTTGTCCTTCGCATGCCATCTACAACACGCTTCCAAACAACCCATGGATAGGAAGCATTCTCGAGAAACATGGACAGAAGGCTCGCAAAAATGGAGGAGCACAAGAAGAGAATCGTGGTAGAGATGGAGAATCTCTGATAAGAAAATAAAGTCCTAAAGAGAAGGAACGACAGGTCAGGAGAGGATGCTGAGCCAAATCAAAACGAGCATGCCAAACCACAAAGCGTCGGAGGAACATACACTAGTGAAGAAGAGGGGAGAAAGATACACTATGAGCTATGTAGCCTCATGGACAAGTATGAGGAGATAGCCAAAAGGATGAGAGCATCATTGTCGGTTGAGCAGTTACTCACAAGCACAAACCTACCCTACAACAAGGAGGTAATGGCAGCATCGCTGTCGTCGAAGTTCAAAGTTCCCCAAATCGAGATGTACATCTGATCCAAGGATCCCTTAAACATCTGGAGACCTTTAAAGCCCATATGACTCTTCATAGATTTCCCCGGGGAAGTAGCTTGCAGAGCATTCCCTTTGACGTTAAAATGTGTGGCGAGAGGATGCTTCGGAGCATTAACCCTAGGCTCAATCGATGGGTTTGGAGAGTTGGCCTGGCTGTTTCTGACATAGTTTATGGCAAGCAAGAGGAGGCACCCCGCTACTTATCTCCTAATTGTTAAACAACAAGAGGACGAAAGCCTGAAGGCGTATCTGGCTCAGTTCAACAAAAAAACGTATGATGAAGGATGACCAGGACGAGAAATCACGCAGGTGGCAATCTTGGGAGGAATTTGCCTCGGAACCCGTTCATGACAGAGTTGGCAAGAAAAAATCCACAACATTGCTGGAGTTCATGGATAGGGCAGACGATTTCATCAACGCCGAAGACCAATGTTTTGAATACCGTTTCGGTCGAGGCATTGAAACAAGATATTTCAGTATCGGTACCGTTTCAGAATAGTCTATATATGAATAAATTATATTACAAAATAATAGTCTATATATGAATAAATTATATATATAAATTATAGATAGTCTGGTCTGAATTGGGGGGTAAAAAAATGAGCTTGCAGTTTGAAGAAATGAAAAAAAAAGTAAAAAGTAAAGGCTGAAATATCGGCCAGTACAACTAGTATGGGCCGAAACGGCCGAAATTCTGACCGGTACGAAACTATATCTTTCTTTGTACCGACTACGCCACAGAAATGGTATATTTCGGCCGTACCGGCCGGTATGATACTAAATTCAAAACTTTGTTGAATACACTCTCAGGGCCCTAACAACACCAAGGAAGATCGAATTAGAACAAAGGAATAGGAGGACCAACATATTCGGTCAGATGAAATCCCCGAAAAAACCTAAAAAGGGCTAACACGATAGAAGGTGAAAGGAGAACACGTCCTCGAGAGGACAAGGCGCCAGACATGCGCACTCCAGTTTGAATGTGCAAGATGAAAGCAAGTCAAACACCCGGGAAGCCGACCACTATGACAGGGGAAGCTGCTGCTTCTGTGCTTACCACCAGACAGAAAGCCACAGTATTGAGGATTGCTACACCCTCAAGAAGAAAATGAAAGAGTTGGAGCATCTGGTTGCCCAATATTCGACAGATCGTGGGTAGTCGCCTGAGCAAAGTGGCGGGAAGCTCCAAAGGCCGTGCAGGAGTGGGAGCCGCAAAAGGCGACGAACAGATCTAGAAGCAACTTGCAATGGCCCTCGCGAGCCTTAGCACGTAGGAATAGCCCTTGGGTGATATCTGCACCATAGCCGGGGGGTTCACTGAGGGCAACCCCACCTCATCTAGCAGAAAGACGTAGGCCCAGAGGGCCTGATATGAAGAAGTATTTTTTTGTGGAAAGACCCATGACTTAGCAAAGGAGGCGTTCGGCGACAATGATCATCTCGTTTGACGAGGAAGACAACAAACGGGTACTTTAACCTCACGACGATGTGCGCATGGTAACAAGGCAATGGCAGCTAGGCAGACATCCTCTTCTAGGATGAATTCTCGAAGATGGTCCCAGTCGCCAACGCCCGACACCCATGCACTCAAAGGATTCTCGGGGGATGTAGTTCGGCCTATGGGCACCATAACTCTGTCGGTCTTGGCCGGTAAAGCTCCTAAAACAGCCACAACAATGGCCGACTCCCTAGTAGTGAAAGCTCTGTCTTCATATAAGGCCATCCTAGGGCACCCGACCCTGAATAATCTGAAGGCGATAACATCAACCTATCACCTGAAGTTGAAGTTCCCAACAGCGGCAGGTGTAGGAGAAGTTTGAGGTAAGCAGGTGCTAGCACGAGAATGCTACATGCAGGAACATAAAATCAGAAGGGAAGATGATCGAATGACCAAGGGCCCGACTTATGGCGAGGAGCCACCGCCACTGCCGGTGTTCATTGACAAGGGAGAAGAAATCAAGCAAACCCTTCGGCAGGTAGAGCCGAATGAGCCACTAGAATTAGTTGCCTTGGATTTGAGCCATCCCGAGAACACCGTGTGACTTGAAACCGAGATGGAGCCAAAGATGAGGCAGTCGTTGAAGTGACTCTTGACCGAGCCCCAATACTTGTTCGCCTGGAGTCACGAAGACATGCCCGAGATAGACAACATAGTAATCGAACATCACCTCTGTGTGAATCTAGAGGCCAAGAAGGTTCAGCAGAAGCGCAGAAGCTATATGCCACCATAGCTGATGAAGTTGACCGCCTTCTAGCGGTGGGATTTATCCGAGAAGCACATTACTCTGAGTGGCTGTCTAATATGGTGTTGGTGAAAAAGTCAAATGGGAAGTAGACGATGTGTGTTGACTTCACCAAGCTGTATAAATCCTACTCGAAGGATAGTTTCCTGCTGTCTCACATCGACCTGATAGTGGATTCCACAGCGGGCCATCTTGTGTTTAGTTTGATGGATACTTATTAAGAATATAACCAGATCCAAATGAACCCTGGTGAAGAGGAGAAAAATTCGTTTGTAACAGACTGTGGGCTTATTGTTATCGAGCCATGTCGTTCGCACTAAAAAACGTAGGAGCCACCTAGCAAAGGTTGGTCAATCGCATATTCAAAGATCAGATAAGGTGCAACATGGAGGTTTAAGTGGACAATCTGCTTGTCAGGAGTAAGGAGCCCAAGCACCACCTGGAGGATCTACAAGAAGCCTTCGCGCTCTTACGCCTGCACAAGATGAAACTCAATCCAGCTAAGTGCACCTCCAGGGTAGACTCGGGCAAGTTTCTGGGCTTCATGGTCTCAAAGAAAGGGATAGAAGCAAACCTAGAAAAGGTCAAAGCCATAATGGACATGTCACCGCCCTAGAATGTAAACAAAATATAGAGGCTGATAGGACGGATAGCCACCCTCAATCGGTTTGTTTCCCAATCGACGGTCAAATGCCTATTGTTCTTCAAAGTATTGCGGAAGGCACAAACCTGAAATGATGAATGCGATCGGGCATTAGGAAAGCTCAAGGAGTATCTGACCAACCCGCCACTACTCAGTCAAGCAGAATCGGGAGAAGCTCTAAATCTATAATTGTCTGTTTGCCCACACGCAGTCTCGACACCTTTAGTGAGGGAGACGAAGGGCATCCAGAAGCTGGTGTATTACACTAGTCGTGCCTTCTGGGGAGTAGAGGTGAGATAACCCCGGATGGACATGCTGGCTTTCATGCTAGTAATGGCAACTCGGTGGTTAAGGCCTTATTTTCAAGCCCACCTGATCAAAGTGCTGATAGAAGCACCTTTGAAAATGGTATTGCAAAGGTCGGATGCCTCAAGCCTTTTAATGAATTGAGCAATCGAGTTGAGAGAGTTCAACATTCACTACCTTCCCCAGACCGCTGTGAAGGGGCAGATCTTGGCCGAATTCATAGCCGGATTCACTGACTTCTCCAAGGAAGTTCGAGATGCACCTACAAAAAATAGGGCTGTAAATGAACCAATCCGTACGATTGCTCGCCCGATACTCGCTCGGCTAAACTCAAACCGAGCTCGACTCGTGAAAAAAAAAGGCTTGATCGTGAAACAAAAAACTCGCTCAATTAGTAAATGACACATACTGGATTAAACTCGACTCGACTTGGTTAAGGCTTATTAAGATTCACTCATTCATGCTCGACTCGATTAGAGCTTGTCCAAAAATCATTAGATATATATAATTTATTTCTATATATTAGTATTCTTATACACACACATATATGCTTCTATACATATTAAATATAATAACATAAGCATAGTTATCTTGATAATTAAATATGTAGTATGCAATCCAATTACTTATGCCTAGTCATTTATACCTATATATTGAATATAGTTCATAATTATATGTTAGCTAATTAAGTACTTAAGTGATTAATTATAGTATATATTTTATAATGTGTAATAGTTAGTATCTAGGACTTGGTAGTTTCATTATATACTACAATGTATAATCATATAAAAAATGTATTCATAAAGATGTTATAATTTTATAGTTCAATATAAGGTTTATATATTAATTAAAATTTTCATT
Organism: Juglans mandshurica; assembly: GCA_022457165.1. Lineage (NCBI taxonomy): Eukaryota > Viridiplantae > Streptophyta > Magnoliopsida > Fagales > Juglandaceae > Juglans > Juglans mandshurica. The sequence continues at coordinate 12,579,014 of CM039632.1, read as the reverse complement.
AGATTTAATATTTTGTTTTGTAATTTGGTATTTTTAATTATTCAAAAAATATATATAAGAGTACAAACAAAACTCAAGTAATAACTCGACTCGGCTCGGCTCGGCTCGGCTCAGGCTCGTTAAAGAGTACAAACAAAGATTAATAAATAACTCGACTCGACTCGAGCTCATATTTGATTAGCTCAAACTCGGCTCGGGCTCGACAAGCTCTCAGCTCAAGCTCGAACTCGAGCTCGAGTTATTTGAGTCCAACTCGACTCAATAACCCAAAAGCTCGACTCAGTTCAGATCGATTACAACTCTAGCAGGAAAGTCTTGGTAGGTCTTTGTTGACGGCTTGTCCTACTATGTTGGAGGGGGAGTTGGGGTGCATACCATTATGGGCTCCAAGGAAGAACACAATTATACGATTAAACTCGCTTTCAAAACTACCAACAACAAGCAGAATACAAAGCATTGTTGGTTGGGCTTTCAGTAGCTAAGTCTGTTGGGCCCACAGAAGTTGGAACTGAGAGACGACTCCCAAGTAGTCGTCAACAAAGTCTTGAGAGAGTTTGTTGTTAAGGGTGAGAAATTGAAAAATATCTGTAGTTGGTATGAGAAAAATGTTGTCGTTTCTAGTATTTTTGTATCCAACATGTGCCAAGGGGAGAGAATCAGAAGGCCAACAAGCTAGCACGAACCACCTCAGGACAGAAGGATTCCACCTTACCAGAACAAACAGTCTTCAGAACAATGGATGTACCTGTTGTGGGGATCGAAATCTCGGAGGTAAGGCCAAGAGCACTAGAATGGGTGTTAGACGTGATAAAGTACCTAGATGCCGGGGAGCTCCCTGACGAAAAATGGGAGGCACGAAAGGTCCAAAACTGGGCAGCACACTTCACTATGATAGATGGAGTTCTGTACGTGCGAGGCTTCTCGGCACCCCTCCTGAGGTGCATCTCGCTAGAAGAGATGCAATACATACTGGCCAAAATACACGAAGAGTTATGCGGGAATCATTCCGGCGGGATATTATTAGTAGGAAAGGTGGTAAGAGTGGGATACTACTGGCAGCACACCCACAAAGACGCAAAAGAATTTGTTAGGAAATGCTTGAAATGCCAGTTGTACACCCCGGTACCGCATTGCCCACTAAAGGAACTGACGTAAATCATTTTGCCTTGCCATGGCGCAATGGGGAATCAATCTAGTCGGCTCCTTGTCCTCGAGTAACATGGCGTAAGGTTCGTGATCGTCATCGTAGACTACTTCACCAAGTGGGTGGAGGCGGAAGGCTATTGTGGAAGGTAATTGTTTGCACATTTGGCATTCCCCGCAGCATAATCTTGAACAACGAGCGACAATTCAATTCAAGTCACTATCGTAAGTGGTGTGCAGAATTGGGAATCAAGTTCAAAAACTCCTCTCTGGGTCACCTAGAGGCCAATGGATAGGTCGAGGCAACCAACAAGATGTTGCTTGAAATCCTAAAGAAGAAGCTGACTGATAAGAAAGGGAGCTGGGTGGAGGAGCTCTCGAGGGTCCTATGGGCTTACCGGACTACCATCAGAACACCGTCGAGAGAAGCCCCTTTCACCCTTAGCTACGGAAGTAAGGTGGTGGTATCAGTAGAAGTAGGGATAACTACCCACAAGGTCCAACACTCCAACCAAAGCTCCATTGAAAAGAAGCTGGAAGAACAATTAGACCTATTGGAAGAAAAGAGAGAGCAAGCCGAGATACGGATGACGATCAACAAAAGAAAGGCTGAACACTAATTCACTAGGAGAGTCAAGCCCAGGTCCTTCAAAGTAGGCAACCTGGTTCTGAGACAAACAAGAACAACCATGCAAAAGGAAGGGAAGCTGGGGTCACAATAGGAAGGATTGTTTGTCGTCACAGCCAATAACAGGCCGGGGTCTTATCGCCTTAAGGACGCCTAGGGAAATGAACTACCACACGCATGGAATGTAGAGCACTTGAGGAAATATTTTGCTTGAATGTATTAAGAAAATGTATCGGTGAACACTAGCAAATCATGAATAAAATTATCTTTCTTACCGAACTATATGTTTTGTCTTATAGGGTATCCACCAACAAGCAGGTACGATCCCTTGACTTACGCAAATAAAAGCCGAGTCACTAGGCTCACCGCGAACCAACGGGCAGTGACAATCCCTTGACTGCCCGACCCTTGTGCAATAAAAGCTAAGTCATTAGACTCGCTGCAAACCAATGGGCAATGACAGTCCCTTGACTGTCCGGCCCTCACGCAAATAAAAGTCGAGTCACTAGACTCACCATGAACCAATGGGTGGTGACAGTCCCTTGACTTCCTAGCCCTCACCTAGATAAAAGCTGGGTCACTGGACTCGCCGCGAACCAACAGTTGGTGACAATCCCTTGACTGCCTGACCCTCGTGTAAATAAAACTCAAGTCATTGAACTCACTGTGAACCAACAGGTGGTGACAGTCCCTTGACTGCCCGGCCCTCTGCAAATAAAAGTCGGGTCACTGGACTAGCTACAAACCAATAGGCAGTGACAGTCTCTTGACTACCCGACCCTTGCGCAAATAAAAGTCGAGTCACTGGACTCGCTGCTAACCAACGGGCGGTGATAGTCCCTTAACTTCCCTGCCCTTGTAGAAATAAAATCCGGTTCACTGGACTCACCTCGAACCAATGGGCAGTGAGAATCTCTTGACTACCCGGCCCTCGCACAAATAAAAGCCAGGTGACTAGACTCGTCGCGAACCAACGGGCGGTGACAGTCCCTTGACTGCCTGACCCTCATGCAAATGAAAGTCGAGCCACTGGACTTGCTGCAAATGCAACCGAATGGCACAAAGAAGAAAAAATAAAACAAAACGACATAAAGAAAAATAATACAACAGAACGGCAAAAGAAAAACAACACCATAGAACGACAAAGGGAGGAAAGGCTTAAACCAAGGAAGATCGGCAAAACTCACATATGTGGTAAATTCATTTCTCTTACAATAGAAAAGACTAACTATCATATCTATTAGTTAAGGGCCCATAATTGGAAAAACATCGAGCATCATATCTTTACCCAAGGAGTTGGCGAATTGGAGTGTATGATGGTCAAGCTATAGGGAGACCAAGTCAAAAGCCCTCAGGTTGGTCCGAGGGTTCTCCAACAGGTGATCCCTCAACCTTTCCAGACCTTATTTGTAGTTGTAGCCCTAGGCCTAGTTGTGGACTGTCTTTGTTGTCGACATATGAACATAGAGACGAACCATGGCCTTCTTGGAGTCCGCTAGCTCAGACATCAAGGCTTTGACTTGTAGATCCGAAAGGTCAACTCCTCTTAGGAAGTGGCCAACCCGCACTTCAGGGCCTCTATCTGAAGTCCCAAGATTGCAGCTCGCCCCTGGCGAAAGCCAACTCAGATCCAAAGTCTTCATTCGCCTATCCCGAGATTTGAGGAGCTCTACCTTGCGCTTCAAATTGGTGAGGTCCTAGTACGTCGTCTACAAACCAATTGTGCGGCCTCACATTTGATCATGCTATTTAACCAGCTTGACCTTTTCACCCTTGAGGTCACTGCAAGATTTCATGAGCTCCTCCAACTCCACCTCTTGAAGAGCCAATTGGTCTCACAAAGTGTCCCATTCCTCCAGAATCTTGGCCTCGAAGTGGCAGCGAGCAACCTCTTCTTGAGACTTAGCCAAGTCTTCTCAAAGGAAGGTCTTCTCCTGGTGAAGCTTTGCAATTTTCTTCTTCTTGTGCTGACGGCTGGAGTGCACATGGATGAAGTCGTCCACGATATAGTCCCTTTCTTCATGCGCCTTGCGGACCTCCATACAGGCTAGGATGGTAAGGGACCACAATTCCTGGACCTCCTCTTCTAACTTGCCCTTTCTTGTACACAATCAAGGCGGCTAGCGGGTCGACTCCCTGGCAGTTCGAAAAAATTTAGATGAAATAAAATGAAAAAATAAAGGAAAAAGTAGGGCAAAGGAAATGATCATCCTTGAGTTTGTCGGCTTTTTGACTAATGGCCTCAGTTGGAGCTCTGTCAAAACCTAACTTGGTCCTCGAAGCACCACCGCCTCAGCTTGGGAGATATGCCCCAAGCCTCCCAACTGCTAGAGAGGTGAGGTGGGAGCCCGAGAAGAAGTGTCTGCATCCCCGTCAGACGCCAACTAGAACTGGGTCTTGGTGCCGCCAATGACCCCAACTACCGGCACCTGCTTGGATCTTCCCAGGGAATCCACATCAACTGCTTGCTCAACTTGAGTTGCCACGATGACACCCCTGGCCTGTTGCTCACCCATTGCGCCCGTATAGGAGGGATCGTCGCGGCAGGCTCCCATAAGACCGTCGAACGAAGCAACCTCAGGAAGGTATGAAAAACCTCCCCTCGCTAAGGTCTACGACCAAGGGATGACCCGGGGATGATTCCATGGGGTGATCAGAGCATGGGGAATGGACACTCGGGGACCTCAGCACCTTAATGTCAACAGTCACCTCGGGAGCAGCGGCGTGTGCCCCATCATCTTCATTTGGGGAGGTGGGCATCTACGGGATATCCTCAAATGGCAAGATGAGATTGTGAGACCCCCTCGAAGCAAGGGCGAGGAAAGCCAAGAAGAAGGCCATCTCGAGCTCTTCTTCTTCATAGCAAAGAACCCCAGCTGGATCCTGATCACCCGATGAGATAAAAGATGGGGGCACCGGTCGGGATGAAACAAAGGGTTGGTCGAACAAGAGGGCATCTGAGCGGCCCAAGGTAGGCCATTGATCCTGAGTTGGTTCCACAACGCCCGACAAAGACAGGGCCTACAAAGATTGGCCCGGGGGAGGCACTAGGGATTCAAAGCCGCTACTGGACCCTGATGGCTCACAAGCCACCTCATCCTCGGTACAAGGCTTCCTCCTTTTCCCTTCCACCGGAGGACTAGGAGGCCTTTTTCGGTCCTGGGGAGCAGACGACTCCCTCGGGATGTGACGACCCCTAAAATGAGATCGATCTGGAGACACTAGAAGATAGCCGATGTTTGCTCCGGTCAACAGGGTGTTAGTTCAAACTTCTTCCTAATGTGTCTGAACCCAAGCCAAGATCGCCGCCAGGCAAGCTTGCTCGGCGATCTTGCTCTCAATTGGTCAAAACCAGATAAACCTTCTTGTCCTTTGGAATGACCCCCCCCCCCCCCCCCCCCCCCAATTGCACAGATGGGGAACTCACGACGGATTGCCTCTCAAGTGGGAAATTTCCAACCTTGACCCGACATGAAGAAGAACCAAACTAGTCATTGACATAAGAAAAGTGGGGTTCCAAGCGAGTAACCCTATATCCCCTCAAGAATAGAAACTGCACAGGTTGAAGCCATACCTTGTGCACACAAAGAAACACCCTGAAGGTCATGTCAAGTAAGGGTAGTTTTGGCCCATGATCTCCAAGACCATGCACTAGAAAATGCAACATGACATCAAAATCCTTCATGCGTTGGGATGAAGCTCTGACGGAGCTAACCTGAGATAGCCTAAGACGTCTCGGATTGGGCGGCAGAAAGGAAGTAGCAATCCATTAGAAAACATGGAGGGGTGCAATTCCACCTTCACAGTAATGCCACCTCCATGTAGACGGCCCTCTGGCGAGCCCCCAGGATCTCTAAATCAATAGAGTTAGGCACCCCTAAAGAGGTCACCACTGATCTCAGTTCTGCAGAAGTGACAACCGAGGACCAATGGTACCCCTCGAAAAACTAGAAAGTGCCCCGAACCTCGGGAGGATCTAGATCCCTTGGGACCCTGGAAGTCACCTCCTCAAGACGGGACAAACGTGAACCCTGAGATGAGAAACGGGAGGTGTTCTTAGGTGCCATCGAAGACAAGAAGAGAAAAAGTTAGGCATTATCAAAGGATGGAGGAAGTTAGGGGATTGAAGGGCTGTGAACTCTTGAAGACAATAGCAGGGATGAGAAGAGTGCGAAGGAAGAGAGAAGAAGGAGGATGGGACGTAGGATATAAGGTTGCTAACTGGACTGCCGCAAATGGGAAAGTGACAAGTGTCACTGAAGGGGAAACAACAGGAGCATATCCCATGATTTTGGCTGCACGAGGGAGCGTGGGATTGAGCCGCCACATACAACCCCAGACGTGGGGAAGTGAATCGATACGCACAACGGGCAATCGATCTGTTGAGCATTAAGAACTACTAAAGCGTCACGAGGTAGTAAAAATTAAAAAAAAGAAGAAGAAGATCCCATCGCATACGTGCGGTAGGAATTTGCAGGATAACTGGGAGGGATATTTTAAGTTCCCACTAGATCGGGCCTGGACCAGGTTTGGGAAGCCCAACGGCCAGGATGTAACTGGCCCACCAAGCAATAAAGGAGGAAAAGGGCCCAGAGCCCACGAGGAAAAAAGGATCAGCATGGGAGATGGGACAACACCTGCTTTGACACAACCTTGTATGGATGGCTTGCAAGGATGGCACACTATATTGAATATGCAGATACGGGGCGCAGACAGGAGAACCCAGCAGGAGGCATTGTTCCTAGTAGAATGTCCATGTAGTGGTCACACTCACCCACCTGCCACAGGGGACATGACGGCGTGGAACCCTGTATGGTAGATGGACGCCCCTGACACATGAAGTGGGCCCCAGCTCGAGAGGAAGTATAAAGCTTAACCCCATGTCAAAGATCGACTCTCACATGCTCTTACATACAAAAACTCTCCCTAAGGTTCAGAAAACTGACTTAGGCATCGGAGTTGTCTCACCAACCCTCGAGCCCTCACATTTCTCATGTTGTAGGAGTATCAAGCCGTGTGATCGATGTGTGAAACATGTCGTTAAAAAGAAGTTTTTCTTAACTCTAAGATTTTATGGAGTTCTTCCTTTTCTTCAGGAGACATTTGTAATTGGTTTATCTTATCTTTAACTTTGCATTCTATTTTGTAATGACTCATTTTTCCACATTTATAGCACTTTACTTTGCTCTTAGCTTTCTTGTTGATTTTGTAATATTTACTTCTTTTGTAATAAGATTTTGTTGGTTCATAATTCTTCCTCCTTTTGTAATTAGTTTTGTAATATCTTTTTGAGTTTTTGAAATATTTATATTTACTTTTTCTCCCGGATGGGGCTATGGAAGGCAATCCATATTGTTCATTTCCCATTTCATATTGAGCTTTTTTTTTTTGTCTTTGTTTACTTGATTACTAATTTTTATGTGTATATACATCTTTAGTTCTTCTTTGTTTATTGTACTTATAAAGTCTCCATACGTGATATTATCATATTCTATTGGTCCTGTTGGTTTATTTAAAACTTCTCTAATTTTATGGGCAAATAAACTAGGGAGGCTATTTATGATCTTTTTTTTTTTTTTTTTTCCTTTCTAGAGAAGTTTCTTACAGTATTTTCTTAATCTTGACATAAAAATACCTTTATACAACCTAATATCACTCAAGTTTGGGCATCTAAGGTTACTTAACTGGTTGTGTATTTTTGAAATTATAATTGGTGTTTCTACTTCCTAAAAAAATTTTCATGATGGTATATAGGGGTACATGAATTCCATCTTGGATTCCCATTTCTACGTTATTATAAAAAATTGGGTTTCTTTCTTCATCCTGTTTTACAACGTATTTTATACTTTGTCTGTTTTCTTCAATGAGGTGTTTTTCCCACTATTGTCTTAGGGTTCCTATGAATCTGAAGTGAGTAAATCGACTACTTCTGGTTGTCTTATTTCTTGGTTGACCCAATAGTTGTTGGCTACCATTGTCATGTGTTGAAGTTTGTTTAGGATTTTTTGTTTAGAAAAACCATCTATGTTCCATTCATATAGTTTGTCAATAGATACTAAAAATTGACTTTGAAAGCCTTTTGCTTCAAATTGGATGTCTGGGGTTGTTGTTCTAGGATTGAGGATACCAGTTTTTTATCAGGCTCGTTGTGTTGAATCTTGTAGTTTTTATTATGTTTAATTCGAGATCTTGGAATTGTTTTTCTATCCTACTAATAGTAGAACTAGTTTTGTAATCTTCTTCTTCTTCTAAAATGTCATCTTCATTTTTCTTTGTTATAACTTTTATAATTTTTGAGGTAGATGTATTTTGTTGTTTGATTTTTGTTAATTCTTTTAGCATTTGATTTACTTTATCAATTGCTTTTGTTTCTCTTTGTTTTATTCCTATTGCTTTTCCTAGTAATTTGATTAAGGGTTGTTTATACTTTTGAGCTTTGACTTCAGTATTGTTTCCAATTTTATTTTCAATTTTGTAGAGCTGATTTTCAATGGTTTTAAGCATTGGTTTGTATAGTTATTTTGTTCAACTATTTTTTTATTTCATTTTTTGTGGAAATCTTGAAAGGTGAGGCTATCACTTATGTTCCTTTGTGTTATGATATTATGATTTCTAATAGGGGATGGCTGGATTCTGTGATGGTTTTATCTTCTCTTATCTATCTTTGATTTGTTATCACATTTATTGCTTTGGAACGATTTCTTTCTAAGATTATGGTCTATAATATGTGGACTGTACTATATTAAATATAACAGAATTCACATAATATATCCATCTCCCCGAATTATAAAAATTGTTTAAGTCAGAAAAATATAACAAATTATGATATGATTATAGCACTAAAACATATATGGTTGTGCTCTGATTGTCCATTCAGCTTTGAAGGGCCATCTTCAATTCAAAAAGTTATGGTTACTGATTGTTTTCACCTCCCACTTTTGTGGATGAAATCTTCACTTGGAGGCCATTTCAAATAAAATAAATGTTATTTCCAGTCATAGAAAAAGTGAGTAATATGAGACTTACATGAAAAAATTAATTTTTTAATAGTAGACCTCACTCTTTTTAAAAGGGGTGTGCGGCGCTTGCACAGTTCATGACTCTATTTAGTCTTACTATTTCAATAATTGGAATATTTTCTATTTTTTTTTTCAAATTGCATATCTAATTCGGAGGGAGATAAAAATATCATCGAATTTTCGTGTGGATTACAATTTATATTGTTTGGAACGGCCAGCTTTAAATGTTGCAATACTCGTGTTCTTTTATATTATGTGATATTTGACTATATATGATATCCGGATTTCCATGCAAGGGATAATTTACACAAGTACGGGATTTCGAAATCTGTTTTTTGCAATGAAAAGGACCCATTCGTTTTGCCGAGTTAAGATTTCCTTCTCTTCTCAGCAGCGCTGCTCTAAATTCGGGGAGGTGTTGGTGGCCTCGGAGGAAAGCAAGCGGCAAGTTAATCTTGACCTCTTTGAGGCATGTAGCGCTCTAGAGGAGCTGACCAAATGGCACGAGGAATACAAGAAAAATTACGCCGACGCAGATGAACAACAGAAGAAGCTTAACGAAATGCTTCTTCATAAGGATACCCGACCGAAGGAAAAGACCCAGCAGGTGAAGACGTTGGGATCTAAGTTGGCGGCTGTGAGGGAAGGACTTGCATGCCTTCACCGTCAACTGGCGTCAGCGCGTGGCGTTAGGGATCATGCTTTTGGTTATGGGTATGGGGCCGCGTGTTGTGGCTTGGATCGCACTTGATGGCCAATCCCCATACTGACTTGAGGAATTTAGATTTGGAGATGTTTAAACCTGATGCAGTCTCGCATAAGTTTGATGACGCCTTTGGTCGGGACACCATGACCGATGCCTTTGGCATTCCTCTTCCACCTCCACCTTCCAGCGGTCTTAGCACTTAGCATTTTGTAATAGTTGTCTCCTACTACTACATTTGTAATAGATTTTGTAAATAATATAAACACTTTTGTGGTTAGCCGATTTTGGCTTTTTATCATGTTACACTTTGCTTTGATTTTACGAGGCTCTTTCTTTTTACTCTATGAGTGGCTTGTTTTTGTACTGGTCATTATTGTTTTACATGCCCTTTTTCCTCGACACCTTGAGTCTTTGTCCTCGTCCTTAGTGTTTAAGGGTCGCGAGGTCTACTGACCTCCTCTCCCTTTTTCCTTGGCACCGCGAGTCTTTGGACTTGCCATTGGTGTTTAAGGGTCGCGTGGTCTGTTGACCTTCGTGCCCTTTTTCCTTGGCACTTCGAGTCTTTATACTCGTCATTGGTGTTTAAGAGTCATGTGGCATGTTGACCTCCGCGCCCTTCGTCATTGGTGTTTAAGGGTCGCGTGGTCTATTGACCTCCATGCCATTTTTCCTTGGCACCGCGAGTCTTTGTACTCATCATTGGTTTTTAAGGGTCGCGTGGTCTGTTGACTTCCGCATCCTTTTTCCTTGGCACTGTGAGTCTTTTCATTGGTGTTTAAGGGTCGCATGGTCTGTTGACCTCCGCATCCTTTTTCCTTGGTACCGTGAGTCTTTGTACTCGTCATTGGTGTTTAAGGGTCGCTGGTCTGTTGACCTCCATGTCATTTTTCCTTGGCACCGCAAGTCTTGGTACTCATCATGGTGTTTAAGGGTCGCATGGTCTGTTGACCTCCACGCCCTTTTTCCTTAGGTGAGTCGGTGCTGGCCTAGTACGAACGTTTTATTTACTACGAAACATAATCAAGAATTCAACAGTAGAGTTCTAACAAATCAAGAAATTAACATACTCAATTGTATAATTTCTTCAAGTGTTTTGCATTCTAGGGGTTTTGCAGCTCTTTTCCTTGGCTATCCTTCAAGCAGTATGACCCAGGCCTGTGGTTGGCCACTACCATATATGGTCCTTCCCATCGGGGTCCAAGCTTGCCCTCTTTCTTGGTGTTGACCCCGCTTTCCCTTAGCTCCAGATCTCCTATCTTGAATGTGTTGGATCTGACTCTCTTGTTGAAATAGTGTTATGCCTTTTTCTTGTTGAGTATCATCCTGACTTCAGCTACCTCTCTCTCTTCCTCTAGAAGGTCGAGGTGCTCTTCCATAACTTGGCAGACCAACATTCACAGGGGGCACTGCTTCACTCCCGTATGCCAGGGTGAATGGGGTCTCCCCTGTAGGGGTCTTTACTATGGTTCTGTAGACCCACAATACCCCTAGTAGTTCTTCTGCCCATTCCCCTTTCTTGTTTGTGAGTTTCTTCTTCAGAATTCCTAACAATGCTTTGTTCGTAGCCTCTACCAGTCCATTCGCATGTGGGTGTCCTGGGGATGAATATTTGACTTGTATCTTTAGCTCGGCACACCACTCCCGGTAGTGCTCTAAATCAAGTTGTCGCTCGTTATTCGAGACCATGCTTTGTGGAATTCTGTACCGACAAATGACATTCTTCCACAAGAACTTCATCACGGCTCTGGTCATGATGGTCACCAGAGGTTCTGCTTCCGCCCACTTTATAAAGTAGTCCACTTATACGATCATGAATTTGACTCCACCTTTGCTAGGTGGGAAGGGTCCAACTAGGTCAACCCCCCATTGGGCGAATGGCCAAGGGGCAGTCATGGAAGTCATCTCCTTTAGGGGGGGCATGTGATACTGGTGCGTACGTCTGACATTTGCCGCACATTTTTGCAAATTCTTTAGCGTCTCTGAGTGTTTTGGGCTAGTAGTTTCCTGCCCTTACCACCTTTTTGGCCAATGCATTTTCCCTTGAGTGGTTTCCACATAACCCTTCATGTATCTCAGCTAAAACGTACTATGCTTCTTACGGTGAGATGCATCGTAATAGGGGGCAGTGAAACCCCTCTTATAAAGGATCCCATCCACCTTTACGAATCTCACCGCCCTTCTTCTTACCTTTCTTGCCTCCTCTTTCCCCTCAGGGAGTTCGCCTACATCCAGATGCTTGATGATGTCGCCGGCACACTCGTGATCATTGCCACCTACCATGTAGACTTCTGGTACTATTGCTGGGACTTTTATTACCCTTCTCTAGACTTCCCAGGGGAGGAGGGAGTCCTCCATCCAAAGGTTGTACGTGTCAGCCTGTCCGCCACTACGTTGCTTTCTCTAGGCACTTGTGCTATGCTAAAATAGGAAAATCAGTCACGCGCCTCCAAGACTCGACTCAGGTATTTCTTCAATTTTTCACCCTTGGTGACGAATGTTCCCAACACTTGGTTGACTACTACCTGTGAGTCTGACTTCACCTCTACCTCGGTCGCCCCCAATACTTCTGCCACTGAGAGCCCTGCTATGAGTGACTCATATTCTACTTCATTGTTGGTGGTTTTGAACGTGAGCCTCGCCATGTAGTATTGCTCCTGCCCTTCGTCGCTGATTATGTGAACCCCTACCTTTCCGCCAGAATGACAAGATAAGCTATCCACAAAAAGGATCCAGGGTTTTCCTATCAGGGCGACGACCGTTTCTGGTGGGAAACTTAAGAATTCGGCAATAAAGTCCACCAACGCTTGCCCTTTCACGACCTTCCTTGGCAAGTACTCAATGTCGAACTTGTTGACCTCGATTGACCACCTGACTAATCTCCTCGAACTGTCTGGTCTCTGCATCACCTTTGCCAGTGGGCTTTCTGTGAGCACTTTGATTGAGTGGGCCTGAAAGTATGGGTGTAACCTCATGGCCACTGTCACCAAGGCAAACGCCAACATCTCTACTCATGGATATCTGACTTTTGCTCCCCTTAAAGCGTGACTTGTGTAGTAGTACACGGGTAGTTGGCCAGCTCTTCTTCCTTGACAGGGACGGTTGAAACGGCGTGGGGGGATACCGCTAGATACGTATAGATTATGTCTCCTTCTATAGGTTGCCTCAAGAGTGGCGGATTGGTCAAATGCTGCTTCAGCTTTTGGAAAGTTTTGTCACACTCCTCGTTCCAAGGGTGTACCTTCTGCAATACCTTAAGGAAGGGGAGGCATTTGTCTGTGGATCTAGATACGAACCTGTTCAAGGCTACTATTCTTCCCGCTAGCCGTTATGTGTCGTTTAGGCTCTTTGGCGGCTTCATGTTCATGATTGCTTCAATATTTCTGGGGAGGCTTCAATTCCTCTTTCTGACACAATGAACCCCCGAAACTTACCCGACCCGACTCCAAATGCACACTTCAATGGGTTTAGCTTTTATCTTGTACTACGATAGTACTATGAACTCTTCTCTTAGGTCGACTAGATGTTGGGCGAGCTCTTTTCTTTTAACTAATAGGGCATCCACATAAACTTCCATGGTCTGTCCTATTTGGTTCTTAAACAACCAGTTGACCAGCCTCTAATAGGTTGCCCCTGCGTTCATCAGGCCAAACAACATGACTTGGTAGCAATACAACCCACGGTTTGTGATAAATGAGGTTTTCTCTTCATCTGCTTGGTACATTCAGATTTGGTTATAGCCTAAATAGGTGTCCATAAAGCTCAACATCTTATGCCCTGCAATGGCGTCTACGATGACATCGGTTCGTGGTAGGGGAAAGTTATCTTTCAGGCAGGCTTTATTTAGATTAGTGAAGTCCATGCACATTCTCCACTTTTCGTTAGCTTTTTTCACCAAGACAACATTGGATAGCCATTCGGGGTAATGGGCTTCGTGCTGAACAATCTTCTCTTTTGATGCACCTTCTGCATGGGGTCCATGCACAGTCAGTGTTCAATAACGTTGTTTTCAATCCTGGGCATATATTCGTGACTCCAGGCGAATACATCCCGGTGCTCTACTAACAGTTGCTTTAGGGCCTCTCGATCTTCTGGGGGAATTTGAGTCACAATCTGCGTTGTTGTATTGGGGCAATCTGGGTATAAGAGCCTGTAATGTATCTTTGGCGTTGACGAAGTCACTCGCCCTATCCATGAACTCTCTTAGGGTAGAGGGGATATTTCTAGCCAACTCAGCCATGAACGGGCTACGTGGCCAAATCCTGCCTAGCAGGGCGACTAGAGTAATCTTCTCGTCTTGGTCATCTGTCGTCAACCTTTCTTTATTAAAACGGGTGAGGTATGTCTTTAGGCTCTCCTCTTCCCTCTGTTTGACGGTCAAGAGGTACGCCACTGGACGCCTATGCCTCCTATTGGGCATAAATTGTATTAAGAATTGCCTGGCTAGCTCTTCAAAGCTATCGATCGATCCCGGCTGGAGCATTCCAAACCATCCTTTCACCATTCCCCTCAGAGTTAGGGGAAAAGATCAGCAGGTGATTTCTCCTGGGAAGTCGTGGACTCTCTGAGGGGAAAAGATCAGCAGGTGATTTCTCCTAGGAAGTCGTGGACTGTGATATGCGCCTTGAAGTTCTCCAAGTGATCTACTGGGTCCTTGGACCTATTATACATCTCTATCTGTGGCACTTTAGACTTCAACGGGAGTGGCATGGCCGGCAAACCCGTGCGACTCAACAGTTATTCCATCGAGGAAGATCCTCCCATCTTCTTCACCATCTCCTCGTACTTGTCGGCGAGGCTACGTAGCTCGTCATGTAGCTTCTTCTTTTCCACATCCTCCGCATTCACTCCCCCATTACTATGTGCTTCTCCTTCTCCCTGTTCACTCTGGCCGGGCATGGTAGCATCACCGAGCTCAATGCGGCGCTTTAGTTTCTCGTTCTCTTTCCTTAGGTTTTCCATGGCGTCTAACGCCACCTTCAGCTTTTCTTTAGTTATTGCTAATCGTGTTTCCATGTCTGTAGGCATTGCTTCCAGTTCACGAGTTGCTTGAGAACGAGTCACGGTCAGCATGAGGGAACCACGTTGAAGTCCAATGAAAAACTGAAATAACAGATTACAAAATCCCACAGACGACGCTACTGTAAAGGATGTGTCCCACCACGATCGTTAATCTGCAAATCGTTATGTGGGCAGCACGGTATGCTTATGACACTTTCAATGCTTAAGTCAGCAATAAGTGAGGGATAATAATTCAAGAATGCTCAATCAAATGATTCGAAGGTTACCTGCTCCCCCTATATATAGGTGTAAAGAATCTTGGATGGATACTATAAACTGATTAACCTTGCATAATTCTTAGCCATTGGAAGGTTTATCCCTGATGTATCGGAATTATCTAATCACCACGTTATCCATATTCATAATGTGATGTATATCCCCCCTAATAATCAGGGTGACTAGGGTCTGCATTAAACTTCACGACTCCTTTGAGTAGCTATTCTTTATGGATGATGGGCCTTGGGCCCCCAATTTGGTCCAGACCAATATTAACTCCTCCAATATATTTATATATATATATTAGGTAAAACAACGCCATTTCACTTAAGTTTAAGTGAAACATTTTAGACCTAACGTATACAAAAAAATGTAAGTGAAATGACGCCGTTTGGTTTTAAACTAAATGGCTTAGTTTCGATTTGAGCCCGTCTTCATCCCCCTCCCCTCTTCTTCTCCAATCCGATTTCTCTCACTCTCTCAGACAGCTTCACTCCACTGCCACCAATTGAGAACTGACTGAGAAACCGCCAAAATTGGTATGGCTGGTATTCCTCCTACCCAACAGCCGGTTCGATCGGTCTTCCTCTCAAAATCTTCCCCATCGATCGATTTCGATTTTCGACAAAAACCAAACCGCAACAGTCGGTTTTCACCTCTGGTTATATCCACCTCCTTAACCAGTGGAAGGTGGAAAGACATAAGATACAGCTGGCAATCAAGTACAGCAAGACTAGAAGCAATAAAAAGAAGATATTTCTCTTCAACTTGAGATCTGGAGGCATTTAATTTCGTTGATGGTTAAAATTGGAACCAGGCATTTATGCTATGAATCTGCCAAAAGTAGGCAAACAACTGATGGCCCGCATTGAAGGGATTCCAAGTACTTTTTTAACAGAATTTGGAGTGTAATGCAGCTTGTTCATAATACATACAAAATGTCAGCTGGATGCAATATTGCAGCAATTGTCCTACTCGAAGAAGTCTTTTGAATTGGCAATGGATTATTCCAACCATCATCTTCACTGGACTACTTCTATATATTTCAATTTTTGCATTGTATATAATGTTTTCTAGTGTTTGTTGCGACCTCAAACCTCATGTATTTTTTTTTTTTCTATAGCACTAATGAAGTTTTCTTAAACTAGACTATTAAAAAAGTGATCTACGCAAAATTCCCTTTTAAAAAAATTGATAAACAAGCAATTCTTTACGTGACTATTTTCAAACTTATGCTTTAAATGAAGGTCTTTTTTATAAAATAATTTTATAAATATAAGAATTTTATTAAAATAGAACATTTTCATTCTCAACCTGGTTCGTTTTTAAACTTTGAATTTTATAAATAAAATCTTACCATTTAAGTGATGTGAACGGTATGCTCTAAACACCGTCTTGAAAATAGAATAACTTTTAAAAATATCATAATATTTTAAAATATGGATGTGAAAATAGTTATAGAAAAGGTTGCTATTGTTATTCATATGTTTAATTGAAAGAACTAAGAAGGGAAAGAAAAAGCCAACTTTTGCTTTACTAGCTTCGATCGGTCTTGCTCTAAGCTCCAAAGGGAAAATAATCGTGCATTGGGTAGTGAGGAAGATTCGCTTCTTACAGTGCACTAGAAAAGGTTATTTTGGTGGCTCTCTCAAACTGTACAGGCATGATAATTGCAGGTAATATGTAAAGCTCACTGTTTCTGTCGAGGAAGAACTTTCTGAAGTCAGATGCTGATATTTTCCTTTATAAAGAAAGCCCTTTAGGTTGGCAAAGAGTTTTGCGCATGCAAGCTTTTTTTCTTTCCCCTTCTGGACAAGGCGCTTGAAAGATGAACATGTACTGAAAAGCTCTTGATTTTAGTTTATGTGATCCCCAAGAAAATGAAAATGTTCATATGAAAGTACTAATTATAAACAATGTCACTCTTTTGTAACTTTAGGAAATTAAAATACAAGAGAAAGGTCAATTGGGTTTGTAATATTTTCATCACTGTGCAATGCCTAGTTTAGATGATAAATGATAGACATACAATGGCATATATTATTCAAAAGCAATGATTAGAACTTTGGTCCTTATATTATTAGGGGGACCTATTTGTTCTTTGTTTGATCCATTTTATATAGCAGACTTGTTCGAATACTGTTTGTTTGTAGCTTCCCTCAACTATTTTTTGTTCTTCGGGTGCATGGCTGCCCAAATGCTGGAATTATTAGCTAGCATGACCTAAAATATAAGAAAACTATAGCAGAAACAGCATTTAATACATACTGCTCTATGGCAGATTTTAGTTTTTTGCTAACCATAATGATTTGATCTTCTTGATCTTGTACTTTCTTGTTTTCTTTTTCTTTCAAAATCTGGAGGAATTTTATTTCAAGTGGTGCACTAGTGCAATCATCTCTACAACATGGGAGTCTGATTTCATTTCAGAAGCACACTTAGATTACACTGATGCTGGATATGTACCCCCTTTACTATGCACAACTATGCATTACCCAGATCAGCAAATGACAAAAGCAGTTATTGATATCTGAAATTGTTTTCACTGATTTGAAAGGTCATCTAGGAATTCACAGCTCCACTGTCTTTCTCGCAGGATTTTGAAAACAAGGTCAACTTGCAGCCTCTGAGATGCTTTTTAAGGATGGTTGCCATGTTCTTGGCCTGGCTGTGGCAGAGGTAGTTGATGATGCAACTACTGTCCTTGATCCCTGTCTTTCTCTCTCATGTGTTGTCACCTGATGTGTAGTGAAAAAAATTAGTGAACATATTATGAATTATGGGGAATAATAATTATTAGCACACGGAAGAATTCAACATCTAGCAGATATTATTCTTCATTTAATCATATAGCCTTTGACTTCAGACTACTCAAGCATTTCCTATTATTTTATGCTGATCCAGTTCCAAGAGTCCCTAATGTTCTGAATCATTAAATAAAAGATATTGTAGTGTAATGTATTGATGTGAATAATCTTGTAGTTGAAAACTATAATTAACAATAAAAAGTCTAACTACTTAACAATAAAAACCACTTCCAGAGAGGGGGGGGGGGGGGGGGGACAATCAGAACCGAGGCTGACTCGATGGATCTGAGGAATCCTTGATTCACTTAGCTTTAAAGGGAGAAAGAATCAATAAACTCGACCAAAATTGTAGAGACAACATATATACAAGATATATATATATATATATATATATCTATGTGTGTGTGTATAAAGAAATGAAGTTTTACATGATTTCTAGCTGCTGTCTCCGGTCGAGATTTGGGCTTATCTTTTACCCTCTCTGGCATCTCTGCTGATTCTGACTGGTTTTTCTTCATCTTTGCTTGCTTCTTTTCCCACAAGCCTTTCATAACCTCTGAAACCCACAAAGCAAATTGGGCTTTCATGTCAGATTAAGCTAGCATGCACAAGGACGTACCTGAAAACTTTTAAACAGAAAGGAAAGAGATCAAGTATGAAAAAAAAAAAAAAAAAGAACCTTGAGTGGTGATGAGTCTGTAAACTTGGCCAAGAACAAGAGTATCTGTCGGCCGGAGAAGCTTAATCTTAGTTAAACGAACCTGCAACAGGTTGTTGTTGCAATTGTTGTTCTTAACCTGGGAGCTGTCTTCCCTGCCATTGTTGGATGGACACATGGTGGTGGAGATGAGAAGAGCAACATAGTGACCAGGGTTCATCTTCATGATCTCATTAGCACTCATAGGCCAATAAAAGGTGTCCACTTTCCCACTTGGGTGCTGTACCACTAGTGTTGCTGCATCAATGGCTTGGCAATTCCCCATCTCTCTCTCTCTCTCTGAGCTAAGAGGATGAGATATGTGTGAGGAAGCAAGGAAGAAGAAGAAGATGAGATATGAACCAACCACCCACAGACTTTGCTAGCAATGTGGTAAATGTCCAAATGACTATGCAAAAGCCTTTTTAAGCTGGCAACTTCTAAGCCAATGGCAATCCAAGGTGGCAATGAGGGGGGGCAGTTCGGGAATAAAATTTAAGGATGAAGTGAAGTGATGTCCCACATGGGATGATGTGGTTGGTGAGATGAAGAGACAAAAGGAGGTGGGGGCCAGAGGGAGTCATAATCAACTTGGCATTCCAAATTTTGGATACGTTACATTCTTTTGGTCTACCACCGGTCCATACCAATCCTAAAAAAGATGCTTCTGGGATGGGTTTGTGGGGCATTCTTCCATGCGGTGTGCTGTAAAGCGAAGTGAGGGAGGGAAAAGAGTAGGGCATGTTTCATATTGCCAAGGGGTCTGTGTTGGGAGAAAGAGAGCCCGAAAATGGCCTTTCCCCTTACCTTTGCATGTTGGAGAGCTTCCCTCTCGACACGTTAATGAGTGGGTGTCGCGTGTGAGGGGTTACATTTCTAAAGCTTTATCCCTTTTTATCTAAAGCTTCCTAGCTTCCCCTTGAGACCAATTCAAAAGTTGCAAAAGCTTCGGTTTTCTAATTTATTTTTTGTATTTTTAATTTATCTTTTTTGCTTTTGTTATGTAATATTTTCCTTTCAGAATTAAACATATATAGGAAAATTACCAAGGACTGAGTCATGGTCCATATCATGCTCGGTTTTCAACCGATGGACTCCTCAGTCCTCACGACCTATCTTTCAAATCTGACTTATTCCACTAACCCTCATCGAGAGTGTGTTGAGCCCTACATGTCACCAATAATCTGCTGCAATCTTAAGTATTTAGCTAATATATATGTTTCATCTTTTCCTAACCGAAGATGGGAAAAAAAGAAAGAAAGAAGATGTGGATATCTACATCGGCAAATATCAAAACATGAGTTGATTGCATTATGAGAACTGTTACATCCACAAGTAATTTTACAAACTAACGTAGTTTCATGTGATCCATTATATCTATTTTACAATAAAATAATTTTATAATCTGACGAATCATATTAAGTTATATCAATTTGTGAGATTATTTTTATATAATTTATTTATGGTTAAAGTATTTCTCTTACATTATTTCTTTTCCGGATATGGGCCAAAACCACATTCGAGAAGTTTATCAGTTTTTCTTTAGTAGTCCCCTCCTCGATTCCATAGAGGAACATGGCCCGATCGAGTTCCTTTTTCTATCTTTATGCAGTGAATTTTTCTTTATTGGTGTCCTCATCCCCTCATATTGTATTTGATCTTAATGAAATCTTGTCAGAGAGAGAGAGCTACAAGCAAGGGCCTTAGAAAAGGACTCAAAAGAGGGTGGGCATACCTTCGGCCTCACCGGTGAATAATGGTAATCTATGGATTGTAGCATCTGTTGCAACATGTTGGACTGTCCAACATCTCTATTTTTTGTGCATTTTTTCTATTATAATTAAAGATGCATTGAGTTAAACCAAACATACAGGAGGAGAAGTGGATACCTCATACAAAAATCTATTGCTAAGAGGGATAGAATAAAACAAGAAGAAAAATGACAATTAACTAGGGTTGTAACCGTCCGGTTCAATCCGGTTTTGAACAATTTGTAAAATCAAGCCAGTATCCACCGGTTTAGAAATTTAAAATCAGATTAACCACCAAAACCGGAACTTCTTGTTTTTTTGGTTTCAATCCGGTCTAGTCCGATTTTTTCGATTTTACAAATAAACAAAATTATATTCAAATAAAATTTTAGTAAGTGATTGACCAATATCTCTCATTTTATAATTTTTGGCTAAAAAGTTATGAAATTAAAATTTATATGTTTATATCAAAATTCAAATATTATATTAAAAATATAAGATTAATTTATGTTATATCATAAATCAAATGTTATATTAAAACTTTTGAGATTAATTTTATTTTATATCAAATGTTGTATTAATTTTATGTTATAAGATTAATAGACATGAATAATAAGATTAAAATCTCATGTTATATTAATTAGTAATTTAGCATATAAAATAAAAAATTATATAAATAATATTTATATATAATATAAAAAATTAAAATTAAAATATATATATATATATATTGGTCCGGTTCGGTTCAAACCGATTCTTAAAAACCAGTTACGAACCGGACTGAACACACCGATTCGGTCCGATTCAACCAGTTTACTGTTTTTTTATTTACACCTCTACAATAAACCATAGATTTGGGTCCATGTTCCTTAGCTAAGCAAATGAGAGAATTTTGATTCAATAGGTAGAAAAAAAACTGCAATCAACTATTCTAGTACATTTCATAGGAGATCTATATTTCTACTGCCTCCATATTCTCATTCAGAAAAAATAAAAATACAGTGATTTAGCTAGAGACTGTAAACCTTGATCGTCGACAGCACCCAAAGAGTACTAACAGGAATGGATAGAGTGGGGTTAAAAGCATTTTGAATATATGAGGCCATGAAATCCATCGGCGTCGTGTGTTTAGTTGTCAGAGTCATGGAACAACAACGGTGCGTGGGGCCCACACATGACCTAGGAGACACGTGAGCCACACACACTAGTTTGACGATAGTATTTCTTGACCCATCTTGTAGATCGGGGTCTTGGTGGTGTGGCGCGCGTATGAATTTTGTGTCACGAAAGGGATATATGGAACATTTTCTAACATAGATGGGCCATTTTTCTCTGGTACGCTTTCATTTGAAAATAAAAATACAGTGAGATAGCTAGAGACTGTAAACCTTGATCGTCGACAGCACCCAAAGAGTACTAACAAGAATGGATCGAGTGGGGTTAAAAGCACTTTGAATATATGAGGCCACGAAATCCATCAGCGTCGTGTGTTTAGTTGTTAGAGTCATGGCACAACAACGATGCGTGGGGCCCACACATGACCTAGGAGACACGTGAGCCACATACACTAGTTTGACGACAGTATTTCTTGACCCATATTGTAGATTGGGGTCTTGGTGGTGTGGCGCGTGTACGAATTTTGTGTCACGAAAGGGATATATGGAACATTTTCTAACATAGATAGGCCATTTTTCTCTGATATGCTTTCATTTGAAAATAAAAATACAGTGAGATAGCTAGAGACTATAAACCTTGATGGTCGGCAACACCCAAAGAGTACTAACAGGAATGGATCGAGTGGGGTTAAAAGCACTTTGAATATATGAGGCCACGAAATCCATCAGCGTCGTGTGTTTAGTTGTTAGAGTCATGGCACAACAACGGTGCGTGGGGCCCACACATGACCTAGGAGACATGTGAGCCACACACACTAGTTTGACGACAGTATTTCTTGACCCGTCTTGTAGATTAGGGTCTTGGTGGTGTGGCGCGTGTACGAATTTTGTGTTACGAAAGGGATATATGGAACATTTTCTAATATAGATGGGCCATTTTTCTCTGATACACTTTCATTTGAAAATAAAAATACATTGAGATAGCTAGAGACTATAAACATCGATCGTCGGCAACACCAAAGAGTACTAACAGGAACAGATCGAGTGGGGTTAAAAGCACTTTGAATATATGAGGCCACGAAATCCATCGGCGTCGTGTGTTTAGTTGTCAGAGTCATGGCACAACAACGTTGTGTGGGCCCACACATGACCTAGGAGACACGTGAACCACACACACTAGTTTGACGGCAATATTTCTTGACCCATCTTGTAGATCGGTGTCTAGAGAGAATGGTGGTGTGGCACGTGTACGAATTTTGTGTCACGAAAGGGATATATGGAACATTTTCTAACATAGATGGGCGGTTCTTCTCCGATACACTTCGATTTGAAAATAAAACTAGGAATGAAGATTTTTATGAATCGCTTGCTCAAATTGCAGAAAAGTTAGGGCATGCAGGCAATGTCAGAGAGGCGAATGGGTCCGACTACACGAGGCAGTACTCATCCGAACACATGCACGAGGCAGTGGGGTTTGCACGCCCTTTTCAAATTGGGATAGACAATTAATTACCAAGGGATGGGATCCTAAAACTTTGTGGGTAGAATTTAGTATCTTCGTATTTTCATGAATTGAATTAGGTGGCTGCCTCATTTGTTGTAGGTCCTATTGTCATTATGTTGGCATTTAACTTTCTGTTCGGATCACCAAACAGCATTTTTTGGGATTCCTGTAAGGATATGATTTTTGTCCCTTTTGTCTTGTGTTACCTAAAAAACGCATGACACAGGCCAAAACAAACACAGATGAAAACAAGAAGACGAGGTTTTTTGTCAGTTCAGTGTTCAACAGCAATCTTGTTGTTAAGATCTTAATTAATCCTGCTTTTGAATATGATTATGACAAGTTGTGACACTAATAATGATGTTGTTTGTTCTAATTAATTCGATGAGCATTCCTTGATTATTTGACTCGTACTCATCATCTAATCAAATGGGTTAAAATGGGTCAGTTTTCTGTGATGGTAGAAAAAGAGGGTAAATTTTGGATTCTTTAAAGGACCCTTTCAGCACGCGAAAAATTATTACTTTTTTAATTTATTTTTATTATTTAATTATGAATTTTTTAAAATATGGAATTATTCTATCCGAGAATAAATAAGATATGAAGTAAGAAGATGAAGTTTTATGAATAAAAAAAAAAAAAAAGAATACAGAAGTGTTATGTACTTTTAAAATTGTCTATTATTTAGTTATATGACTTTTCAAATTATTTTAATTTAAATGACCAAACTTGTGATCATTTAATATAAGCATAGATAGATGAGTGGCTCAATAAAAGCAAAGCTCTTCCTTCCAAAATAACCTCTGTTATCTGTTTGATATCTTTAAAAGTGGGCATAGAAAGACCTTTACTAGTACTTGGTGAAAGAATTCCAATTCACATTTGTTTTTGTAGAAAAGCTAGTTCTTATAATGGACAATGATCCTCTCCATGCAAAGTAAAATGGATAGAATCTATTTAGTACAAAGAGTAATTCTAGTCTTAGTCCGATTTTGAGATCAAAATCACACACCACACATCTATGATGTGCAAACCCGGTCTAAGACATTGTCTGGTGCAGTTGTTAAATTGTGAATCCCTAACTCTGAAAATTGATTTCACGAAGCCTAACTCTGAGAAATCTCTCATCCCTCTCCCCAATGATGGTCATTCAGCTCCCCACCCATCTAAGAAATCCTCTCTCCCTTTTGATCCCCCAGTTGCCCATCTCCTCTGAGAAATCCCTCTCACACGTGTGGTTTCTAGACGTCAAAATATTTTTTTAAAAAAATCATTTTTATCCTAAACTTGCCGAACTCTTCGTCCTAGATATGTTATGGTCCTCAACTGATCAATTCATGTTCATTAGTGGAGTCCCAACTTCACATACATAAAAAAGCTCTAAAGTCCATGAATGATGAAGAGACCGAAAATGATTCCTCAATCAAATGGAAGTTTATGGTATCTATCATAAATGATCTATTATGCTCTCAACGTTGTTCCTCCTCTTGTTTATATATTATTGTCTTGTTTTTTTTTTTTCTTGTGCTCACGTCTCAGAACGAAGAGAATGAAGAACTATGGAGCAGCTTGGCTGAGAAAACTTGTGTGTGAGCTGA
This sequence comes from Juglans mandshurica, assembly GCA_022457165.1. Taxonomy (NCBI): domain Eukaryota; kingdom Viridiplantae; phylum Streptophyta; class Magnoliopsida; order Fagales; family Juglandaceae; genus Juglans; species Juglans mandshurica. Next base: position 12,554,772 of record CM039632.1, on the reverse strand, counting down.
ACACCACCCCAGACGGTTGTTCTCGTCAGTCGGTCGTCCTCGTCGGCGGCCCCAGTCGATGGCGGATGTAGTGCAACTTTGAAGGTCGTGAGTTGAATGTGGGTGAACGCTGGCAGAGGGGGGAGCGGAAAAATTCGAAATCCACCCATCAGACTGATTTGGAGTATTCATCGGTAAAGGTAAAATGCACGTGTTTTACAAAAAAAAAAAATATCACCGGGTGTGTGGTGTATGAAGAGTAGCCGGCATATAAACTACTCTAGTACAAAATATGTAGTTTGGTCATTGAAAAACTATTTATCACACACTACTATTTATCACACACTCAACACACCTAGTGTAATGAGTTTAAAAAAAAAAAAAATTTTGAGTGCATGGTGTGTGGAGAGTGTGGACAGATATGCAGAAGTACTCTTGGTCATTTAAGTTGTCAACATGATGTGAAATGAAAAAAATATCCCATATTTTACACTAAAATAGATATTATCTATTTCAAATGAAATGAAGAGTATCCTATTCCTCTTGCAACTTCGCTAATCAACTAATTCTATGCCACTTCTCAAGCTTCTTGAATTGAATAACCCAATACTGGTAAGAAAATGGTGTCTTCTAAACAAAGTAAATACATATTGCATACATGGCATGGCATGTGCAGATTTATTTAGATAATTTCAAGCCATGCTTAGTTGATTCAAACACTAAAGCCTCTTTGGATTGAAACCAAAATATTATATTTTCTAGCCTATGGTCCATATAAGGGCTACCCTTCTTTGAATGGGAAGTGACAATTATTAAGGCAGGGTGATCAAATTCTTGTGTATCAGTTGAGAGTTTATGTAGAACAAAGTATGAGATGTTTTAGATTGATAAATAGATGTCATCCATTCAAAATGAAATTGATAAAATCCTGTCACATATATGTTTTAGTGCCAAAGAAATTTCTTAAAATGGTTACCTATCACCTTGGTTATTCCAAGCACATAAATGTTCCCTTTGCTCCTAACAGTTCTCGTCATTGAATGGATTAGACTTTAAAGCGTAAGGCAAGGCAGGTGCCCGGTCGCAATTCATATCAATTATGACAATCTCGACACTTGACGCCGAGTTAGTCTACATACAAATTTCAAAATGGAGACTGCTCATGCAAGTTCATATAGTTATGTTTAAAAAAAATTAAAATTATAATAATATTCTTTTTAAAATGATATTTTTTCTCCTTTTATCCTTATTCATCAATGGAATTCTCTCACTCAGGACTGCAAATAGAATTTCTCTATTTTAAATAGGTAAAAATATTTTGCGTTTTATATCAAATGGATATAATCAATCCATTTCATCTGAAATGAAGTTGATTCATGTCGCATTTCTCTGGTCCAAAAGGTGGTGTACATTTTTCAGCCACCCCAATCCCCCTCTAACAATCTTAATCCAGATGATGCAGTTTCGATAAGATTAAGGTATAGACATGAAGGCAGGTTCAGAACTTGCGATTTTTCACCGAAAAAAAAAGTTAGTGCAGGGTCATAGAGTTCGGAAGGTTTCATTTTTTCAAGCTAAATCTGAAAACTTATTTGATGTTATGTCGAGGATGATGAAAGGGTGATAAATAGAAGATTTTCCTCTAGCAAATTCTCTTTTTATTTTCTGTTGCTGCCTGCAATTTCCTCTTGCTTTCGTGGTTACATGTGCTGCAGCCATGGCTGGAAGCCTGGAACAGGCCGGCGAAAAAGAGCACGCAACTCTGCCAGCACCCAGCAGGGTTAAAGGACAGTCATACCATATATTTGCCCGTTGTTTCATTTGCAAGCAAAGTTTCAGCTACGTTTGAATGTTGAGTTGAGTTGAGTTGAGCTTTTTATGAATAGTAATGAGTTGAGATGATGGAGTGAGTTTTGTAGAGGATACCTTAGATGAGTTTAAATATGTTTCGATGTTAAAATGAGTTTAGATGTATTTATGAAAAATTGAAAAAAATTATGAGTCCCGCATGCAATTAAGTGTTGAATTGAAAAATATTATGGGTCCCACTTGTAAAGAAGTTTTGAGTTGAGATGAATTTAATAATTTGAAAGTTAAGTGTTTGGATGTTTAACTCAGTCTAAAATTAGATTGAACTAAATTGATCTCAATTGAGCCTAACAACCAAACAAGGTCTTAGAATTTTCATATCCAAGCATGTTCTATACCGGGCACCTAACTTTCTTTTTTAATGTGTTAAATTTATCTGAGTTCAACTCATTTCAATCTAATTTTAAGTTAAGTCTAACATTCAAACACTCAATTATTAAATTACTAAATTCATATTAACTCAAAATCTCTTTATGTATTAGATCTACAACCTTTTTCATTTCAACATTTTTTTACACATGGGACTCGGCCTTTTTCAACTTTTCATAAATATATATAAACTCATCTTAACATCCCAACACATTTAGGTTGTATTTGAATGTTGAACTGAGTTAAGTTAAGTTGAGTTGAGATGATAAAATATTATTAGAGTATTATTTTTTAATATTATTATTATTTTAAAATTTAAAAAAGTTAAATTATTTATTATATTTTGTGTTAGAATTTGAAAAAATTGTAATGATGAGTTAAGATGGATTTGGAATCCAAACTAGCCCTTAAACTCATCTTAAGTGAATTTCACAAAACTCACTTTACCATCTCAACTCGCTTAAATTCATAAAGAACTTAATTCAACTCAACATCCAAATGCAGCCTTAGTGTTCTGCCTTGCAATTTCGCCCCTTTATATTTGTTTGTTTATGTTTAATTCCTTTTAACGTAACTGTATTTTCACCCTTCATTCATTTGTCTCTTCCTCCTTTCATTGGGGTGTCGATGCCTGCCGGACCACACCAATAGAGGTAGAGATTTGCCCTCATGGTTTGGTCTGGTCAGCACCCCAAGCCGCAGAACCGTTGGCACGGTTATGCCAAACTGAGGGGTGGAGAGGTCAGTTTTCATCCTCTGGCTCAATTCCGATCTCAAATCCGATCGTGCCATTGGATTTCCGACGAAGAACAAAAATGTTCAAAAGGCATTCTATAAAGAAAGACTCTTATACCGCTGTAGCATGTAATAAGATTCACAAGTAATGGAGATAAAAATGATTTATAACACGATCAGACAGTTTTTGAGAACCTTCGAACGGAGTAATTTATGGTTAATCTTCTTATAATTTAGGGCTGCCGGGATCAAACAGATGGGAAATACTTGTTCAGATTGAAGGGCAGGGAATAGAATTCCTCACTCCTTGTATCACCCTTGAATGATCGGAACTTGTCCCACCAATGTTTACCTCTGTCTTTCCTGATTCCACTGTCCTTATGCAGCGTGTTGTCCAGGAAAAACGCCAAGCAACCCGCAACGAAAGCTTCGGATGAGAAAGGGACATTCACAATATCATTAAACTGCCAAGAAAAGAATGATGCTTTTCGTCAGTGGAGCTCAGAAACAACCATGAAATGATTTTAAGAAAAGCTTACTAGATCAGGATAGATTCAGGGTTGACATTTCATACCCATCTTCCGCTTGTGTGAACCGGACCATAACCATTGACTGCTGTGTACTCGTTGAAGTACTGCGGCACCGACAAGCCCATGAAGATGGAGAAGCCCAAGATGAACTTAGTTCTGAAACTGTTTAGGTTGCAGAACTGAAGAAAACTAAGGCCCCCCGAACCTGAGGATGCACCATAAGCATTACTAAAAATGAACATAATAAATCAAGCGTTCACACCTCTACTTGTTAACATGTTTAATCCGAGGGAGACATACCCACATAAGCAAAGAAAAGGCAGTACAAGGCAGCAATTATGGATGCTGGGATTGAAGCAAAGACTGCTCCAAATTTCCCTGTACAATGACAAAAAGTCGACTGATTAACAGAAACCAAATTTTTGGAAAGAAAGGCTGATTGGTAATAATTATTCAATTTTCATACATTTTATCACATCGCAAGCATCAACAACCTACCAAGAATGGAAAAGAAAATCATAAATCCAGCAGATATTTGTACCACCCTTCGACTGCCAACACGAGTCAAGGCCAAAAGACCAGCATTCTCACTGTAGATAAGCCAGGTAAAGTCCTCAGATCTTGTACTTAATTGGAATAGAACAGTCATACAGCATAGATTTCCCCTATTACGGGTCTTACACAGATACTGAGGATCCATTCACAGTTCCAAACAACCCAGAAAACAAGATGCCAACGCCCTGTGAGCAAAAATAATTAATGCACAATAAGAACATAATTTTATCTCGAATCTAAACACCAAGAAACATGCAAATGCTATTCTAGCATATAAATATTTGATTTTTGGGAGTACCATGAAAAAAACCACATGGTCAAGTCCCAGAATTAATAATAGCCTTCAGCAACCAACCCAGATGGACAGAGTAGTTACGATAATCCTCTCAATATTTTTTCACTTTTTCTTATGATTTCAAGTTCTAAACCTTTTTCTTGCAAGTTTCATATTTATTGTTAAAGGTTTAATCAGATCAGACTGAGGATGGTAACCTTGATAAACATGGACAAGCCTCAGTTTAAACACGGGTAGGACCATGTGGTAGATCAAGGGGGAAGCACCAGCGTACACACTGATGGAGCAATTTCCTGTTTCTGTTCTTTTACTTCACACAAATGTTATAAATTGTTCCATCAATGGAGAATTTTGATTCCATTTCTTCCTCATCTGCATTTGCATGCGTGGTTCTGCTTGAATCAGGAATAGCCCGCACTCTTTTTTATTCTGTTTCTCTTTGATTTGTAATGAGTGCTGAAGTCTCAGGCTACACGGGAGTAATAATCCAGTGTTTTTATTAAACAAGTTCCTCTAATTAGTATATCTTCGTGCAACGATGTGTACAACAAGAGAAATATGGAATTTATCCACACCATAACACATGAAAAGACAGCTAGAACCTCCTATTGCATTGTCAGGTGAATTTGACTAAAATATGAGAGACGCCTTTCTAATTACCTGCCAACCGACTCCACGGCTAAGAATGGAAGGTGGCGGCGGAGTTGCACTTGCATACCTTGATACCGCAATGAAAGCACCAGTGGACTGCTCAAATCATCCGAAATACATGAGAAATGAGTAAACTTCAGGAGATAAACTAACAAAAACATCATCATTAGAGATATCAGTGTTCAGATAATGAAATATTAGCTACGAATAAGAACTTTTGATTCTGACTATGAGAACGTCATAATGCTCAAGGTAGGGTTAAACTGTTGACATTCAATTTAAAGATATCATGGATCGGTACTGATAAGGAATATCTAGTCATTAACAGCATATTAAGGGACTTCAAATGAAAGCACAAGACACAGCGGCAAGAGTACAAAATAAATTTGAAGTGCAGGAGAAATTACGGCAATAACAACAGCAATGATGGTAATACATTTTGGTACTTGGTTTGAATCATTCCAAAGAAGAAGAATAGAAAGAATGCACACCTCTACAAGAGCAACAAAAGAAGCCATCATCATGGCAAAGGCTTCACCAGCATCAAATGAAGGAGTTCCCCATTGAAAAGGATATGGAACTCGTATCCTGCAAACCAAATTCCAAACACTTCTGTTTCACCCATGTCCAGAATCAAACAGAGGAACGAATTTATCTTGGCAGATACATTAACATAGTAGGTGAAGTATCCTGAGGTTGAAATCAATCTATAATTACAAAAATACCACATGCATGCCAGATTATAGTTCACTACAATAGCTTTTGCTCAAAAGTTAAAGATGATAACACAACTAAAACTACTCCATACCAATGGCTTGGGTTGTAGGAATCCTTCTAAACTAACAAGGGTTGGCAACTTAAAAGCAAAAATTGCTCAAAGTAATTCTGACAAATAATTTAAAAAAACAAAATCCCAGTTCACAATGCAAAATTTTCAATGTATTGCTACTCATTTGAACTGAGGCAACCATTTTGGACAACTCAAGTGGAAACTCAAATATCCCCTCCCCTCCCCACCCCCTGGCCAGCGAAAACAAATATTTTTGAAAAAATAAAAAATAAAGAATTTCTCCTTAATAGTCCATGTAACTAAATGCCTGAACTTTAGCTTCGGTTCACTAATCAAAGAATCATTAATTACCTCAACCCACATATCCTACAGCACCTTTACACTGGAAAGTAACAATTGACATACACAAATTGAAGGATTTTGGTGCATTTTTTATCGAATGAACAAGAAGTTGTGAAAATAAAGGATGAAGAAACACGACAGCTTGAATTACAACTTAATGATTATGAAAAGGGATTTGCATGGGCTGTTAATTTAACAATCAAATAGAGCCAAATATCAGGGCACTGTATTTTGTGGCAATAATCGGACTGACAGTTATCATATAAAAATTCTGAAAAGAGCATTTCTTTAATGAAACAACCTCACTTACCATGGAGCACCATCTATAAGCCCGGCACGATCGGTACGACAGCTTACTTGCGTTTTTGGTGCTGCATCGTTATACGCCCCACCTACAGTGAGTAGGTGAGCATAAATCCAAACAATCACCACTGAAAAAATGACTGCAAAACGATCAAAGAATTGTTTTCCTGAATGTAGCACATGGGGCATATACTGCATAAAAAAGCATTGAACAATATTAGCCTAACTGTAATCGTTGCTATAAAAGATTCTGAGGATAAAATTCAAAGAAATGCTATAGATAAAACAGATAATAAATTCAAGACCATAAGACTTGAATCTGTCAAATGTTTAAGACGAGTACCTGTGAAATGAAAACTAAAACAACAAGCTCTGGCAGCCCAATCTCTATACATTTCGCAACCTTGAGAATAAAACCAAGAGTCAGCATCCGAGAGTAACATGATCTAGCGATAGGCAAGGGTTCATTACAGCAAAAGAAGACTTACCCCAGGAAAGCCTAACTCATACAGCCCAAATCCGACTAATCCTACCAAAGGAACAGCTGAAAGTGGACTTAAGAACCTGAAAAATGCATGAATCAAACAAAATAATTTTCAAATTGTAGTATGAGAAGTCACAACAGCGTATTCAGTTATTTGGTTCATTGCAGATTCTTTTGGAGAAAAAGCTGGAGTGAGTAAATGTGAAGTGATTAATAAATCTCTATCAGAAATCAAACTGATTGAGAGTTCTCAATTAAAATTAGTATTAACCATCAAAAACAAAATAATGAAAATAACTTTCAGTTGCTTTTTATGCAATGATCTTCTATGATGCACAAGTAAACGGAATCCAGACAGTTAATTCATAAACAACAGGGATAAGGCCCCAACTTTCCCAAGGATTGTTTCATTTAATATTTGTGCAGGCTCTGAACCAACCTTGCAACATTGCGCCACAGGCCACTGAAGCCCAGGACAATCTGAAGAGTAGAAGCAACAATGAGAGCACCCTGGGTTGCCCGCATTATCCTCTTAAATTTCTGTATAAGCATCAAGACAAGGTAACATAGTTACAACCACGCTGGTGCAAACACCAATAAGTTATACCATAATTTTCATCTTCCTCTTTACTTTTTCCAAATAGATTATAGTAACATGTTCATTATGTAGTTTGTTTGAATACATGATAATCATCTTCCTCTTTACTTTTCCAAATGGATTTGAATAGGAAAATGTTCGCTATCCTATTCTCTTTTTGGCAGTGATTGAGGGGCAATGAAGACACATTATTTCCAGCAACAATTTTTTAATAGGTAAAAATTTTTTTATTAATACAAAAAAATAGGAATAGCCCAAGTACACAGAACATATACAAGAGAATGCGTCCACATAATTACCAGCAATATCACATGCCAAAGCCGAACACTAGTTATGTACTACACTTGCACTAAAAATGTACACCATATTAACCAGAAAATCAAAAGATTATACGAATGCCACCAGATATTATGGGATGGGTCTGAGATCACAAAACCTCTATAGGGTCTGGGATATTGGAGAATCTCCCAGAAAGGATAATTGAAATTGTGGTCGGGACAAAGGTATATGACCCTCCAATGACCGCAGGCAGTCGAGTCCCAAACAATGACTGCATCAATGTATTCAAACCAGCAACAAAGAGTAGGGTTTGAATCACCTTTGCCTTCTCCTCCTACAATAACAGCACGTAAAAATTACCAGTGACACCTTGAAGCAAGTATCAGATATAATAAAAAACAGCATTTTTTTCAAATGTATCTCGGATGCTTACATTTCCACCTCCCATTTGAGGAACCAGAGCAGTGGGTATGAGAACAGTCGTGCCAAGCATCACAAGATAATGTTGAAACCCAAGAAGGATGGCTTCAGCTGAATCATGTCCCATAACAGCGTTTAATGGTTTGCAAATGAAAGCAATAAAAAAAAATACGAAATAATAAATAACCCAATCTATGAACAGTGACAATGTGTTTGAATTAAAAAAAATTTTAAGCAGATCAAAATGGCTAACAAGGATTAGGACCCAAATAATCAGAAAGAGTCAAAAGAGGCATTCTTGCGTAAAGACAAACAGTGTAATGCCTATTGTAGAGAACCAGGAAAAACAAAAGAAAAGAAGAGTCGAAAAAGAAAAAACGAGAGATAAGTTCTTAAAAGGAAAATCAAAACTAGAAGAAAAAGAAAAGGAACTAAAATGGCTGCAACCAACTCATAATTAGGAACGCAGCATGTAATCTAGTGACAGAAAGCCAAATCCCAAGTTCCCGAAACAGTACAGCATTAGCACCCAAAAATAATCACTCAATATTTCCCAGTAAAAATTAAATGAAAGAATAACTTCAGCAAAAAAGCAGTTCTTTTTTTAACAGGATCAGAATTTTTCTGTACAAGAATGAGGTTTATTTAAAACGAATAGAGGTTTACTTTTTTCAAAAAGAGGGTATCTGCTAAGGAAAAAGGGAGAACTCAGTAAAGATATTTTTGAACAGTTAAACGCAGAGATAATGGATTCGAATTCAGACTAACTTAAACAAAGTATGCCTTAGATATACCAAGATAGATTCAGAAGAATCAGATTTAGAAACTACGACCAACCATGAATAATCTACCAATTTTATTTTCCAAAATGAAACAACAATTCAGAATCCAAGTTAAAACGTCAGCAAAAAAAAAAAAAAAAAAAAAAAAAGAACTTTGGATGAGTGAGAGTGAAAGAGATACTCACGCCATGGAGGTGGGCTGGTAATGCAGAAAGAAATGTTGGGTAGCTGGTCCTTTGCTGGATGTGGATGTAGCTCATCTGCTTTTGCACCTCCTCCACCACCACCTCCTCCTGCCATTGATCTCTCTCTTTCTAGAACTTCGTTTTATAACTGTCTCTAAGACTCTAGGAAACAGAAATTACAAGCATAAGTTACTACAGACTAGCTCTATGAAACCCGAATCTAACCACCACCCAGATCTTAAATCCTGCAAAAAGCCACTAAAATGAGCCTGGGATCCTGAAACAAAATACTCGAATAATATCAGGACCCATAAGATTAAACCACCCACATGGAAAGCCAATAATATAGAAAAAGAAGATAATGATAATAGAGATGTTTAGCTGTTATAAGAAAAGAAAATGGAGTTGGGAAATGATAGTGTTGTGTACCTATAGGGTTGAAAACAATAGTAAGACTACAAACATAAACAGTAATTGAAGAAAAAAATCATATCGGACTAAAGAAAGGCGAAGAAAAGCACCTTTTTTAACACAATCTTTCTGAACCAAAATCAAGCGGGCGCTGCCTTTTAGAAAGTAAATAATCCTGTATCTACTACCCCACAGGGCCACACCTAAAATGTGCACTGAAAAGTGGGGAATGATGCTTTAAAAGAAATGAACGGGAAAAGAAAAGTGGTTTTTTGCAGCAAAGCAGACTGTCGAAATGGCTTGAGAGGCGTGTGCGAGAGCAGCCGAGCAGATGAAGATATAACACGAATGACATACGTAAAGGAAGGTTTGCAAATGAGTAAACAGAAATTATTAACAATTCTCTCTCTCTCTCTCGCAGGTACAGTTTATCTGTAAAACAGGGGATGTCAGTCAGTCTACAAGACAGTTCACATCTTCTTTGTGTGAAGTATATTAATTATTTAATCATTTTGATTTTAAATAAAGCAAAAATCAAAGGTGTTTTATCAAATAATTTATAAAAGAAAAATTTTATACACTATATCACTATCTTACTCTCGTCGTATTATATAAAATATGATACATTTATTACTTTTATTAAATTATTCTTTATCATTCAATGATGATAAATATATCACATCTTACATAATATGATGAAAATAGAATAGGAGTATGGAATATAGCATTATTCTTACCTTTTTTTTAATATTAATTAATTTCTAAGCACAAATGTTATTTGATATAAGAGTTTTATTACTCATCATTCTCACACATCATACACCATATTTTTTTTATAAAAAAAAATTAGTTTTATTTTATTTTTTTAAAACTAATTGAATTATTTTACTCATCATCCATATATCATATATTTGGTAAGAGAAAAAAATAAAAATAAAAAATAGAAAAAGTGGGGTGTGTAGTGTGTGGAAATGATAAATATATTTTTTTCTTAATAAAATTATTAATTTGTAATAAATATATAAAAATTATACTCATCATCCCTACACATCATATTTATTTTTATTTTTTTCTCTTAGATGTATAGAAAAATTTAATTAATTTAAGAAGAATAAAATAAATAAAAATAAATGTGATGAATAATATGTGGGACTAAACTAATGTGTATGAATGCTCGTAAATGTATGGTGGTTGAAAACTTGAGTGAGATGGAAGTACCACACTAGAATAGACCAGCAGAAAAAGTTTGGACAATGAAAACGACGACGTAACTTGGTTTGGAAGTATATAACTGGGCAACATCACTTCCCGATTACCAACTTCACATTTTCTTTCTCGTTATACTAAATGTCGGTAATACCCTCTGTCGGTGGATTCGGCCATCGGCCATGCATGTCAAACGACTTCAATCGTTGTGGTGGGGGAAGGGGTTTTTGGGCATTTAGATGGTGATGATCACGTTCGGCCTGTTTGGGAGGAATATTGGGACGCGCCCAAAGGGGCCCCCCCTTTGATACTTCGAAAGCGATGGAAACGAATCCAATTCATTCCCTCCACCAATTCTCGCCAATAATTTAATTTAATAGCTTTGGAACTTAATAATTATTACTTTTTTTCCGTAGGCCTTTAATTATTAAAATAATACTACTCTTACCAATAAGTTTTACCAATGATTTTTACCACTCTACTTTTTTATTTTTTATTTTTTTATTTTTTACTTAATGATTAAGTAAGTACTTTTTAATAATATTATAAGTTTTTTTATTTTTTTAAAAATATTTAAATGTATTAAAAAAATACATAAAAGAAAATACAAAAAAAATAAAACTCACAATATCATTAACGGTAGCTCCCAGCGGTAGCTGGGAGCGCTGGCTCTAGCGCCACTCTAATTATTAATATGTAGTAATACAATTAGAATATTGGAGAGGACATTTCTCTCGTCGATACAGTATGAGTTTAGACCTTTACCTATTTATGATTTGAGTCTCAATATCGAAGGGGCCCATTAAATCCGAGAAAAGTCCAACCCACTTCTCATTACCGACTAAATAACCACTCAATGGCGATAAAGGAAGGACAGTTATTGCATCAATCCATTAGAGCAAGAACCTTCATCCCCAAGTTTGAATTTGAATAATAGATATATCTATTATCACTTAAGTAATAGAATAGTTCAAAGGCTCTATATAAGAGGAGAATCTAGGTACGTAAAAGGGATCGAATTCTTGGAGATTATTATTCTCATATGGTTATTGACTTAAGTATCGAAGGCTTCCTGTCGAACCCCGAAGCCATCTAATCTTTGGTTGCAGGTGATCACGAGGTGGTGGCGGTGAAACACATCCATAACGGTTGGTGTATATATATAATAACGAGTGAGGGGGAAAAGTCGTATTATGCAGTACGACTAAAGTTCAAAGTAACAAACAATGAAACTGAATATGAAGCAGTACTCGCCAGTGTGGCAATAACGAGGGTATTAGGAGGTGAAGAAGTCGATATGAAAGTCAATTTACAGGTAATAGTCGGGCAAATCACCGGGGAGTATTTGGCGAGGGGATCCAAGTTAATAAAACACTTTCACCAAGTCTAGGAGTAGTGCAAAAGCCTCAAATACTTTCGAATCGAGAAGATACCTCGAGGAGACAATTTCAAAGCTGACCAATTGGCGCGCACGGCCTCAGCAAAGCAAGAAGAAACGCTACCATGGAAGATTGATTTACAAACGATAGCTAGTCCAGCAGTAGAAAAGGAAAGTTCGCATATTGGAGAAAGTACGCCAGGACAGGCTAATGATATAAAAAAGTATTTGGAGACGGGTGATCTTCCCCCATCTCGAGAAGAGGCGAGAAAGTTAAAAAGTAGGGCCACCAGGTTTACTATAGTTGACGGAGTGCTTTACATGCGGGGTTCTTCGAACCCATTATTACGATGTATAACAAAGGAGGAAGTAGAGTACGTAATGAAGGAAGTACATGAAGGGATTTGCGGAAGTCATTCAGGAGGACAATCACTCATCGCAAAGATTGTAAGGGCAGGGTACTATTGGCCAAACGCATTCAAAGATGCGAAAGAGTTCGTGAAAAAAGTGTGTACAATGCCAGATTCATGCACCAATCCCAGGTGCACCTCCTGAAGAGTTGTGGTCCATAACATCCCCATGGTCGTTCGCCTAATAGGGAATAGACTTGGTAGGTCCTATGCCCCCTAGTAAATGAGGAACCAAGTTCATCATCGTAGCCGTCGATTACTTTACAAAGTGGGCAGAGGCTGAAGCGATGACTACCATAACCGCCCAAAGTGTGACAAAGTTCCTGTAGAAGACAGTAGTGTGCAGGTTCTGGATAATGGAAGATAATTCGATTCCGAACATTATCGCCAATGGTGTGCGGAGCTAGGAATCAAAGTCAAGTACTTTTCCTCAGGCCATCCTCAAGCGAACAGGCAAGTTGAAGCAACTAATAAAACCATCATGGGGATACTAAAAATAAAGATAGGCGACGTAAAGGGGTTATGGGCCGATGAGCTCCCAAATATTTTGTGGACTTACAAAACAACACCGAAAACCTCAACAGGCCAAACACTTTTCGCCCTAGTATATGGAAGTGAGGCGATAGCACCGGTAGAGGTCGGGTTACCAAGCTATAGGAGGAAAAACTTTGATCCAGAAGCAAACGCAGCAGGGCTGGAAGAAAACCTAGACCTATTGGAAGAGATAAGGGCGGATACAAAAGTCAGAGTTGCAGCTTCTAAGAAGAAGGCAAAGCAATACTTCAATAAGTGAATGAGGCCTAGATCTTTCAAAGCAGGCGACTTAGTGCTGAAGGAAACCGGCTTCACCACGGGAGAAGAAGAGAAATTAGGCCCCCAATGGGAAGGCCCTTACATTGTAGTGGCAAACCACAGACCGGGAGCTTACCACCTCAAGGATGCCGTAGGACGTCAGCTACCTCACCCATGGAATGCAAAGCATCTATGAAAGTACTACGTTTAAGGGAAAGATATGTAGTTTTTTCTTTGCATTTGTCGATTTGCTTATTGATATCATTTTTAATAATAAATGCTTGCACATTTTTTTCACCTTTTCTTTAGTTCTTTTTTTTACAAATGCAAAAATATGACCAAGACCTGAAGAAAAAAAGGTAACACGGTTAGGGGTGTAAATTTAAACCGGAAAACTGGAAAACCGGTCCGGACCGGACCGAACCGGACCGGTTGGTCCAGTTTTGAACCAGTCCGGTCCGGAACCGGTTCTTATTTTATGAAAATCGGTCGGTTCCAGTCCGGTTCCGGTTCCGTAGTTTTCAGGATCGGTTGAAAAAAATATATATAAAAATTAATTTTATATATTATACAATATATATAATATAATTATATGTTAAATTTTTATATATAATATATATAATTATATATCATATATGAAAAAATTTCATATTATAATTTATAAATAATAACATAAAATGTTAATTTTAAATATGAACATTTGTAATTTATTTGATCATATGTTATTAATATAATTATATATAAGATAATGTTGTTATAATTTATAAAATAAAAGTTTAATCTTAAAGATGAAAATTTAATTGATCATATGCTTTAAGCATAATATATATATTAAATTTTTAATAATATTTTATAATAAAAATTAACACTTTATTATATGTTTTTTACATTTAAAAAAACCCGGTAAAACCGGACCGGACCGGACTGGAAACCGGTAAAACCGGAGGTACCGGTTTAGGAGGGTAATGGGGGCGTAATCGGTTTTGAAAAATACAAAACCGGTACATACCGGTTCGGTCCTAGATTTTGTCCAAAACCGGACCGGACCGGACCGGTTACACCCCTAAACACGGTCGATGGATCTCCCACTAGCCTAATAACTTAAAGGTTAAAACGGTCGAGGGATCTCCCTTTAACACCTTCTTACCAAAAGGTAACGTGGTCGAGGGATCTCCCACTAGCCTAATAACACTTAAAGGTTAAAACGGTCAAGCAATCTCCCATTAACATCTTATCGCCAAAAGGTAATGTGGTCGAGGGATCTCACACTAGCCTAATAATACTTAAAGTTTAAAACGGTTGAGCAATCTCCCGTTAACACCTTATCGCCAAAAGGTAATGTGGTCGATGGATCTCCCACTAGCCTAATAACTTAAAAGTTAAAACGGTTGAGGGATCTCTTGTTAACACCTTCTCGCCAAAAGATAACGTGGTCGAGGGATCTCCCACTAGCCTAATAATACTTAAAGGTTAAAATGGTCGAGGGATCTCCCGTTAACACATTCTCATCAAAAGGTAACGCGGTCGAGGGATCTCCCACTAGCCTAATAACTTAAAGGTTAAAATGATCGAGAGATCTCCCGTTAACACATTCTCGCCAAAAAATGTGACGTGGTCTAGGGACCTCCCACTAGCCTAATAACTTAAAGGTTAAAACGATCAAGGGATATCCCACTAGCCTAATAACTTAAAGGTTAAAACGGTCGAGGGATCTCCCGTTAATACCTTCTCGCCAGTGGTGACGTGGTAGAGGGATCTCCCACTAACCTAATAACTCAAAAGTTAAAACGGTCGAGGAATCTCCCGTTAACACATTCTTGCCAAAAAGGCTACGTGGTCAAGGAACCCACCCGCTAGCCTAACACTTAAGGTATGAACAGCTTCGCCTAGTACTTAAAGTATGAACAACATCATGTCTATATCTATGCTCAGATTACCAAGAAACAAAGTTCAAAAGTGAACAAGGCATCAACAAAGATGGTCACAAAGTATCATTAATAATAGCAGACAAAATTTTCAAAATAGATAAGCCTTATGAGGGGTGAGGAAAGTGTTTGGCATTTCAGCCTGGCCTAAGGAGTCACAAAGATGCAAAGCAACCTCGCCAGCACAAATAGACTTCCAATCCAAAGTTTGCAGGTTCGTGTCTGGGTTGGCAAGAAGAAACTCTCGGAGTTGTTTCACACCAAGTTTGAAACCAATACCCCGGGCTCGCGCCCAAACTTTGGGAGCGGCGACCAGTTGGGGAAGAACCCGGTTCTTGCTACGATTCTTCCAAGGCAAGAGTCAAGTCAGATACTTGTTTCTCAAAAATAGAGATTTTCCTTTTGGCAGAATTGCAACTAAGCTAAGTTGAAGATACTCGTTATCGTTGTTTTTGAGATTTTTCTTCACCTCAGTCAAAGCCTTTTCAACCTCTGCTTTCACGCCCTCCGCCACACCTAAGTTTATAAGTAGCTCTTGTTGCTCATCCTCTAAGGAAGCCAAGCAAGAGGCATAGTCAGACTTGGCCACCATCGCCTCTTCAAGCACTGCCTTTATTCGGTCATGGCTCGCAACTAAATCATCTCGCTTCTTCAAAGCAAGCTCCACCCGAGTGGCCAACTCATTCCTCTCTTTGTTGAAGGCTTCCGCTTGGGCAGCCAAATCATCCCTCTCTTGCACGACCACTTCTGCTTGACAAAGGCGAGTGGCCAACTCATCCCTTTCTTGCGCAGCCATCTCAACCTAGCGAAGACGAGCAGCAAGATCATCTCGCTCTTGCTCAATGTTCTTTGTTTGGTTTATGCAAATAGCAAGATCATCTCGCTTTGCTCAATGTTCTTTGTTTGGTTTAGGCGAGCAGCAAGATCATCTCGCTCTTGCTCAATGTTCTTTGTTTGGTTTAGGCGGGTAGCAAGATCATCTCGCTCTTTCTCGAGTACAGCCACTTCTTGGTAGTAATAGTCGGCGTCCACAGCAGAACTCGCCAACTCTCCCCGAAGCGACTCAACCTAAACATAGAGAGCAACCAATTCGTCGCCAGCCGTGTGGGAACGAACTTCCAGCAGGGCCAACTCATGAGTCATTCGATCTTTTTCCTCTTCCATGCATAATCTTTCTTCCACCAAGTCGGCAGCAAGGCAATCGACCCCCTAAAAAAAAAGGACAGGGTGTGTCGAGTGTTATTATCTCTTCAAAAAATAACGAGAAAAACACACAGAAAAGGGAAGTGAATACGAAAAGGCTACCGGTGCAAAAATACTCCAAAGATGTTGAACGGCGGTGTTGAAAGCATCTTCACGACGAGCATGTGAGGAAGGTGAGGACCCGACAAATGAGGGCTAAGAGGTCCCCTCGGGTTAAAGGCCTGAACAGGAGTAGTAGCAAAAAGCCCCCAAGGAAAAGCTCTGTTGGCCTAACCAGGTGGGGAACTAGCAGGTGCCTCAACGAATGGGCACGAATACACTTCAGCCTCATCCGGTGAGATGGTCCCTGAATAACTCAAAAATCCTCCTTAGGAACAATTAGGGGCAACTCACCCTCCCCTTAGGAGAAACACTAAAGGAGGGGGGGGGGGGGGGGGGAGAGAGAGAGAGAGAGAGAAGGGATCGAAACCTTACTCCCACTAGTGAGAGAAAGGGCTGGGAAAATAAAAGGTAAATCAGGAGTAGCCCGCCCTACCAAATATCGTCGAACCAAGTGGCGAGCCAGAACCTACTGCTACTTCCTCGACATATTCTTCAACATTTTCCACCCAAGGAGGTTCCATGGGAACATCAAGGGATCGAGCAGCAGAAGGCAGAGACAAAGGCAATGCAGGCAGAGGAGCCTCAAAAGATTGGAAGTTCGTTTGAAAAGATGGAGGCACAAGTCAGGATTCAGAAGGATCATGTCATCCTCGCCTGGAGGATTATCATCGCCCTTCTTTGTAGAAACATCTCCCGATGTGTTCAAGGGCTGAGCAGTGGTCGCAGCAGCAACTTCTTCCGTAATAATGGCCTTAAGATCCTCGTTGGCCAGAGATATCACATCATCCAGAGAAAGAGTTGATGGCGCCATAAAAGTAGATAGTTTGCTCAATTTCTCCCGTGGTGCTGCCTCCGTGCTCCCACTCGCCCGGGAAGTCTTTCCACTCGATTTAGAAAGAGGGGAGGCCAATTTAATGTCACCTCCACTCGTCTTTAGAGTCAATTCGCTTGGTTGCTGCCGAAAAGGAGCCAACTTACTGCCTCCACTCGACGCAAGGGGAGCAAGGAGTCATGCTTCGAAGAGATGGACTCATCTGAACGAGGCAAGACACGAGCCCTTTTTAGTTTTCTCTTTTTTGACCAGGGCGTTTTTTTTTCCTCAAGTGACCCGCTGGCGGGGGACACCCAAAAACTTACGTCCTAATATATGGGCTCGACTGGAAACCATTAGGAACTTCTCAATATTTCCAGGGGTCAAAAGCACATCTAAAAAACATAAGTTGGGGTGAGCTCGAGCCCAAGAATCAACCAACCTCACACGGGCCTCCTCACGAGGGGAAATAATAACCTCAAAGTCATCCCCATCGGGAACAGGAGACCAGCACGCCCTAATAGGAAATTCCCAACTAAGAGCTTCATCGGTGGGAAATTCCCAACCTTCGCCAGTAAGCAGGAAATATTTATTGGTCCAATCTTTTACATGCGAGTACTTACTCTCCAAATCAACCAATGCCCTCTTGGCCCTAAAACTACAAAGATTTCCATCCAAACGCCTAAACTCGTGAAGGGACAAAAACTCACAAGCTGTTAAATCTGGGTATTGATCGCCCACGGGTTCCAGTACCCTTCGCCACAAAATGCAGCAGGCCATCAAGATTCTCCATATGTTGGGCACCAATTGAGCTGGGGCGAGCCCTAGGACATTTAAACGTCGCGGACTGGTCGCACAAAGGGCAATCAAAGCCCCATGGTAAACATAGCAAAGTAAAGGGCAACAGAAACGGCCATACATTTGGCGTAGATAGCTTTCTGGGGAGTATGGGCCCTCAAATTGACAGAGTCGGGAATATTGAAGTTGTTTTGAGTGTTCTCCAATTCGCGAGAAGTAATGGTTGAAGACCAGTGAGAGCCTGCAAATATGGACATCGGAGGAGCAACAAAAGCCCGGGGAGAAGAGTCACGGGGTGGTGAAGTTTCAGAGGCAAAAACCACGCCCTTACCTTTAGAAGACGAAGAAGCCATGGAGAAAGAAAAGAGAATAAGAACTCAGAAAGAGAGCAAGAACTCGAAAGGAGAGCAAGAACTCATAAAGAGAGCAAGAAATGCGAAAGAGGCAGAGGTTCGAAAGGGGATGGAAAATGAATAGCAAAGGAGCATTAAATAGGAATGTACATGAGATGACGGTTGACGTGCCCGAGGAATGAAGATGAAACGGCACCCTGACACACATCGAAAACTAAAATGATGCTTGAATTCAAGTCCCATCACACCAAATGTAATGAGACTTCGTAGGGTAACTGGAAAGGACATTCCTCTCGCCGATATAGTATAGGCCTAGGCCTTCACCTATTCATGATTTGAGTCTCAATACCGAAGCGGCCTATTAACTTCGAGAAGGGCCTAGGCCACTTCCCATTGCCGACTAAATAACCACCCAACGACGATAAAGGAAGGGCAGTTATTGCATCAATCCATTTGAGCAAGAACTCTCATCCCCAAATTTGAATTTGAATAATAGATATATCTATTATAACTTAAGTAACAAAATGGTTCAAAGGCTCTATATAAGAGGAGAACCAGAACCTAGGTACGTAAAATGGATCGAATTTTTGGAGATTATTATTCTCATATGGTTACTAACTTAAGAATCGGAGGCTTCCCATCTAATCCCGAAGCCATCTAATCTTTGGTTGCAGGTGATCGCGAGGTGGCGGCGATGAAACACGTCTATAACAAATATCATTTCATTCTTACGATGAAATTAGTAATAATTAATCTCAATCTTGGAAAGAAACCATAATTGTGTGGTATTATATTACTATGATAAAGTAATATTGGTTACCCATTAGTGTGTATATATATATACTACCCATGGTTAATATTTAATGTTGTCGAATTAAGGTCTTTGGATTTGGAAAGTGTTTCATCTCATCTCATAATTACAACCTTTTCAAATTCTCACACAAAATATAATAAACAATTCAACTTTTCAAATTTCAAAACAGTAATAATCTTAAAAAATAATATTCTAACAATATTTTTTTAACTTTCATATTTCATCTAAAATCATCTCATCTCATCTCTAAATCCAAATCAGCTTTAAAAAATTATATTTTTCTTCGTTTATAAAAATAAAATAAAGCATTTGCCTCAAGAAATTATACAGATCTAAATTGAACCTTTTTTTTTCCACAAACTAATTTAGGCCCCATTTGGATAGTGAGATGAGATGATATAGTTTTAGACGAAAGTTAAAAGTTGAATAAAATATTATTTTTTAATATTATTATTATTTTAGAATTTAAAAAATTTTAATTATTTATTATATTTTGTGTAACAATTTAAAAAAATTATAATAATAAAATGAAATGATAAAATTATTTCTGTATTTAAAGTGGCTTAGACTTTATGTATAGACAAAAGTCGGATATTAACACGAGGTCATTGTCGGTGGGAGCGTCAGAGAAGAAGAAGAAAAACGTTGGCCAATCAGTTGTAATCTATAGCTAATAATTGTGAAATATATACCATCGAATATTGATGTGTGAAGATGTTAAAGAATAAAGAATATTAGCTTGGGTGCAACTTTTGACTTATTTATACAAATTGTCAAATTTTATAGGATTTATGTCATCCGACAATTTTAGAGGAATATTTAGTTTATAATAAATTCTCACAAAAATAATTTTTATGAAATTATTATAATGTATTAAATTATAAAATTATTTTTATTACAAAATAAATATAATACAACATATCTGATTACATCAGCTTGCGAGTTTTATTTTATGATAACTGTTTATAAACCCACATTTCTAAAATACTATTTAACTATTTTTATGATAACATCACAGACCATTTATCTCTATAATAGACTTTCCAATTAAATAAAGAATTCGAATTTGATTTATTGTCATCAGTAATCTATATAGTTGTGGGACAATGATACAAAACCAACTACTCTACAACTTATCCACAGTTTTATATTTAAAAATAAGAAAATGATATTCTTCCTACTGATTCTTCTCGCTGAAAGTTATTATTGGTACTTTTTTTATTTTTTTTTATTATTATTTTTTACTTAATAATTAAGTAAGTATTTTTTAATAATATTGTGATTTTTTTATTTTTTAAAAATATTTAAAAAGTGTTAAAAAATACATGTAAAAAAAAAACACAAAACAACTAACGGGAGCTCCCAGCGGTAGGAGTAGCACCACCCTTAAAAATAATAAAATTTTCACTTTAATTTGAAAATATTGTCTTAGCAATAGTTCAAACTATATGCGAAAAATAATTTTTTAATAGTTAGTTATAAATGGATTGTGATATAGTTGTTATTATATCGTTTTTTATAGCGGAGTATGCTAAAGTACCAATGTATATGAACAATATTCAGTGAGCGTGACTCCATATGTTATGTTGATATATCTCATCAACATGAGATTTGAGTTATAAATATATAAGTGAATCATATGTTTTCTAATATGTTGAGATATTAAATGATATTGAAGATTATCAAGGTTTCATATTTTGTAACTCTTGACTATTAAAAACGACATTACATGACACTTATGATTGAGTACCGACGCTCTGCATCAGATTCGATCGTCAAGATTGTGCCACGTTACTTGTTTTTCATTCATCTAAACGGTTAGAATTACCCGAAGGTGTAAAATGTTGGCTTTTTGTAGATTGAGTCCAATGTATTAGTTTTGATGACTCCTAGTGTAAAGTGCAAAACACATAAATGTGCAAAATGTATTCATCCTAAAAAATAAACAAATGACAATTTGGTTATGCATTGGATTGGCATTAGATGGTGAAATTTATCGTTTGTTTTCGCAGATAAGATGAGTTGAGATTAAAGTTAAAAGTTGAATAAAATATTATTCTAATATATTTTTGTAATATTATTTTTGTTTTGAGATTTGAAAAAGTTGAATTATTTATTTTATTTTACGTGAAAATTTAAAAAAACTGTAATGATTAAATGAATTGAAATGAGTTGTGAAAACAAACTATGCTAGAAGAATTCATCACTACATGTACTATCTTTAATAATAAATTTGAGTGGGTCTTGCTTGAAATCAGAAAAGGTAATTTGATTTTGGCGCCAAAAGGGAAGGACAAGAATAAATTAATTATCCAATGAAAATTACTATTTTTGTTTTAAATAAAGATATTATCATGAACCATACATCTCTTTCACCCACATGTTGGTTCCAATCATGTCATGTTGAAAGCTTTAGTTGGACATATTGATTGGTCCACTCACAAAGTCTTGTGAATATAATGCAGGATGGAGCTGCTGAAGTCTGTCCTTTTCTGGGTTGTCTCTAAGATTCTGTCAACTTTTTTTTTGGGTACCCAAGGGCATATGCCAATTCTCTTATTGGTTGATGCAAACACTTTTTGGTGCCCTAACACTACTGTTAGGGGGGATGATTTGAATTCTACTAATTAAGAAAGTTGTGCTGAAAAGTGATAGTTTACTCATGATGAAAGCACTCTTTTCTAATAAAGATTCATTATCAACTCAAGGTAATTTACTAAACGAGTCAAAAATTTGCTGAGTTACTTTGAAGATCATCAAATTCAACATGTGCTCAGATGTGGGAATCAGGTTGCTCATTTTTTGGCAAAACATGCATGGTCTATCTCAGACTTGGAAATATAGATGGGGTATTTCCCTCATTTTCTATCTCAGTATATTTGGCTAGATCTCTCAAATTTGTAAGCACATTATTTTGATGTCTTGAATGAAGTTCTTATTATCCCAGGGGGGGGGGGTTAATTTCACATCTCTATTTCATCTCTAAAGTTTTCAAATCCATCTCATTACTTTCTGACATAAACAGTAAAAAGAATCCCAAACAGTAAAAGAAATTCATTTGTGATTAAAATAGAGTAATCGTCATTATTAGAATAATATATTTTCACAAAGAAATTGATAATTTTGTGATAATTGAATATAAGTGCATTTTGAGAGTTTTATTAAAAAATTCAAAATTAATAAATCATTTAAAACAAATCTACAGCATAATTCATTTACTTATTTATTACAATAATCAAAATTATTATAATTTACAATTAGAATAAAAAATGACGATTTTCTTATATATATAGAAAAATAAATAGATAAAAATATCTTTTAAAAAGAGAAATTATAAATTTTGGTCTACAACTTTCCAATATATTTTCGGATTTAAATTATTTTAGAATAATAATATCTTTAAGAATAATATTTTTTAAAAAAAGAGAAATTATGTTTTGGAATTATAGAGTAATTTCGGCTAACAACTTCCCAATATATTTTGGGATTAAATTTATTTATGATAGATTTTTTAATTACTCATAATTTTTTTATTAATATATTCATAACTAATATTCAATCATTGGTGGGACCCATCCCTTTATCAAATAGTGTTTCTACACCCACACATGGGGATCTTGACTGGGATCTTGCCCAGTCTGTTTCCTTTTTTTTTTCTTTTTGTTTTTGCTTTTTCACATACATTTTTTTTATCATTTTTAAATATATTTTTTTAAAAAGATCACAACATCAATAAAAAAATACTTACTTAATCATTAAGTAAAAAAAAAAAAAAACTAGTCGGATCCCAGTTGGAAATACCCAAATATTATTTTAGTATTTTCCTTTATTAAATCCTAAAAAGTCAAAACTATCTAATCTCAATATTTAAATATAGATTTTTTTTTATATAAATTATTTCATCTCATTTTAACTAAAAAATATTTTACTACTATTTAAAATATTTTATCTCATCTATATTATGTGTCCAAACTGGATCTATAGTAGGGATGAAAAGGAAAAGGCATTGGGAAAAGTACAAGGGATAGAACATGGTTGTTGTTTTCACTTCCATAGAGGATACTCGTAACACCCAACGCTTCAACAGCAAGGGACCACGGCTCGGCAAACTCTATCCTTATTATGCCCTTTCTTGATCTATTGAGATATGGTTGTTTGGTGCTTTCTCTCTCATTTTCACATCTCTCTCGAAAACGATGACAAAAATAAAATAAAACTATAAATCAATAGTTCTAAAGAATTTGACTATTGCTACATAGCAGTTACTGTAGATGTGCACATATTGCACACACTACGTGGCTGTTTTTGGTCTTTTAGTATTTTTTTTTTAGTGCAAAATGCACCAGACCTTCCACTCTCTCTCTCTCTCTCTCTCTCTCTCTCTCTCTCTCTCTCTCTCTCTCATCGACTCTCTCTCTCATCGACTCTCTCTCTCATCTCGATCTCTCTCTCTCATTGACTCTCTCTCGCTCATCGACTCTCTCTCATTTCGGACTCTATCTCTCATCTCTGTCTCTCTCTCATCAGCAGCTCTCTCTCTCTCTCACCGGGTCTCTCTCTCTCTCATCCGCTTTCTCTCTCATCTTAGCTCTCAATGGCTGCTCCCGTTTCGACATGTAATGTGTGCAATTTGGATGCAGCAAACAGTGGCTGCTGCCAAGACTTTTTCTAAAAATTTATATGATTCCGTAATTTGTTTATGTACATAGAATTGCATATGATTTTATCATTTTGAAGAATAATAAAATATACTTTGAGACAGAAATGCATTGTTCCAAATCAGTCATATTATTCGTAATTACATATTTATAGCATTGTATTGTAGAAACTCTAATTTCACAATTATTGGATTATTCGCTTGAGCGAACTCTGTGTCTGATGTTCGCTTAAGCAACATGTCGAGTGAGTGTCAAGCGAACTCTTTATCTAAACTCGCTCGAGCCCCCCGACCCCCATGAGGCTTAACCATGTTCACTTAAGCTTGGGCCAAGCCTGCGCTCCATGACCTAAGCCTCGTTGAAACTCCACAAAAAATCGTAACAAATTATTATTGGGTAAGATCATCAAATCGAGCCAGTATAATATAAACAAAACTCCACAAACCCAACCCCTCTCTCTCTCTCTCTCTCTCTCTCTCTCTCCTCTACATTGCTTCCCTATTCTTCTCTCTCCAACTCCTACCCACTCTATCCCTCTTTTCATTTACAACATATGCAAACTCTGTCCTTATTATGCCCTTTCTTGATTTATTGAGATATGGTTGTTTGGTGCTTTCTCTCTCATTTTCACATCTCTCTCGAAAACGATGACAAAAAATAAAATAAAACTATAAATCAATGGTTCTAATGAATTTGAGTATTGCTACAGAGCAGTTACTGTAGCTGTACACACATTGCACACACTACGTGGTTGTTTCTGATCCTTTAGTGTTTTTTTTTAGTGCAAAACGCACCAGACCTTCCCTTCTCTCTTCCTCTCTCTCGCTCATCGACTCTCTCTCTCATCTCGGTCTCTCTCTCATCAGTAGCTCTCTCTCTCTCTCACCGAGTCTCTCTCTCTCATCTCTACTCTCTCTCTCATCAGCTCTCTCTCTCTCTCTCATCCACTTTCTCTCCATCTCAGCTCTCAGTGGCTGCTCTCGTTTCGACACGTAATGTGTGCAATTTGGATGCAGCAAACAGTGGCTACTTCCAAGACTTTTTCTAAAAATGTATATGATTCCGTAATTTGTTTATGTACATAGAATTGCATATGATTTTATCATTTTGAAGAATAATAAAATATACTTTGGGACAAAATGCATTGTTCCAAATCAGTCATATTATTCGTAATTACATATTTATAGCATTGTATGGTAGAAACTCTAATTTCACAAATACTGGATTATTTGCTCGAGCAAACTCTGTTTCTGATGTTCGCTCAAGCAACATGTCGAGTGAATGTCAAGCAAACTCTTTGTCTAAACTCGCTCGAGCCCCCCGACCCCCATGAGGCTTAACCATGTTCGCTTAAGCTTGGGCCAAGCTTGCGCTCCATGACCTAAGCCTCATTGAAACTTCACAAAAAAATCGTAACAAATTATTATCGTGTAAGATCATCAAATCGAGCCAGTATAAGATAAACAAAACTTCACAAACCCAACCTCTCTCTCTCTCTCTCTCTCTCTCTCTCCTCTACATTGCTTCCCTATTCTTCTCTCTCCAACTCCTACCCACTCTATCCCTCTTTTCATTTACAACATATGCCTACAAGGTTCTCTCTCTTAAGAGTAGGTTTCTCACTCATATAAGAATTGGATTCGTGTCGTGTCAAGTTATGCATATATAATTATAATGACAACTTGAACATGACCCATTTGATTTAATGCTTGTTTAGGTTAAAAAATTCATCTAATTTAATTATTACAACTTCCTCAAACTATCAAATAAAGTATAATAAACAAATCAAAATTTTCAAATCTCAAAACAAAAATTATATTAAAAAATTATATTCTAATAATATTTTATTCAACTTTTAACTATTATCTCACCACATCTCAACTCAACTCTCTATCCAAACGAGCTAAGGAAAATGTTATTTGTATTTATAATTTTTACTTACATAACAATACGTGCTTGTATGTCAGCTATTGATATGTTAAAAATTATGAAATTTGAGATTCAAAATTTAAATTTAAAAAAAAATTGATAAAATGGATCTTGTACATAAAATTATAAATATATGTAGCACTACTCTTTGATTAAATAGATCAACTTTTCAACCTATTATAACACGTTTATATAATGAGTAGTAAGACGCAACCCATATAACGATTTAATACATAGATCTTAGTAGGTTAATTCAAACATAACCCATTTCAACCCGTTTAGTTTGGTGCATTTGATATAAATGTGTAGAGTTGACCCAAAGATTTGATATTAAAGTAATGATAGGTATAAGTTCTAAATAGACAAGTCTTATACAAATCTTTTGTACAAAAGTGAGTTCCACTAATAAATAAGAATTTTTTTTTTTTACATTTTTTAAGGTGGGGCCTATTTTTTTACAAAAACTTGTATATATCTTATCTATTTGTAACTTGTACAAATCATTTATTTTGATATTAATTGATTAAAGCATTTTTATATTATACAAAGATATATTATATCCACTACATATTTTCATGTCTAAATTCATGACAAAATCAACATCCATAACCTTAACTCAGTGCATATCTAATTAAAATAATGTCATGATCCTATAAAAAATTTCCAAACAAAATCACGTAGCAATAAAAGAGTTTTGAGTATAAATTCGTAAAATAATATAATTCTAACAGTTTTTGTCGTATCAAATATCATTCAGTCTTAATTAGATGAGTAAAGCTATTCTCACCACTCTCAGTCTGCTCCCAGTCCCGCTATATTTTTTTTTATTTTTTTATTTTTTTATTTTTTTTACTTAGTGATTAAGTAAGTATTTTTTAATGATATTATAATTTTTTTATTTTTTTTAAAAATATTTTATAGTGTTAAAAAAATATATGTATAAAAAAATAAAATAAAAAAACATAATATTTTACACTATGGGTGGCTCCTAGCGGGACTGGGAGCGGTGGCGGTAGAGCCACCCTAATTAGATTGGATAGAGAAGTTGTCCTACCTATTAGTGACCATTACGCGAGAAATTGAGGAAACAACCTTCTGATTTTATTAAACTTACTGTAAGGTTCTAATTTTTAATTAATAATCTAAAACATAATCATACCACATTTTGTGTCAAATCATGCACGGAAGAAAAATAAGATACATACAACCATTTTCACAACCCTTTAAAAACATAATAATGCTACTATACTGCCTCATTTTGCAACCACTCATGCATTTAATTTTTTTTTTTTTTTTGCTTACTGATTAAGGAAGTGATTATTAGTGTATTAGTATTTTTTTTATATTTTTTAAAAATGTTTAAAAATACTAAAAAATATGAATAAAAAAATTAAAAAGAAAAATTTTATTTAGGGCCACGCCCAACGGTCACTATTGGGTGTCACCCTAGAGCACTCTTAAAAGATTTGTTTTAAATGAGCGACATCTTTGTAAAATAACTTATCAAAGTAATATCGTTTTATAAAAATAGCCTTAATTTTAAAACACGATTGTATAAATAGTTGAAAAAGGAGTTGTATATGTAGCATTACTCGATAGAAAAAAGTCGCTTGCATAGTCCATTATTTCCAAGTATCTTTCTCCAATTGTGTGATCTTGTAGTGGGTGGAAATTGCCGGATCCGGGAGAGAGGATGTTACCGGTAAACAGAGTAGCTCATGAACTTGCTAAGGCGACTTTATGATGAAAAAATATGAAATCATGTATTCTCGTAGTTGGCATGTTGTTCTTTTGTTGTTTTAACAAAAAACTATGAAGTCATGTATTCTAATCTTTAATTTTTAATAAAAGTGATATTTATCAATTATAATCTTAATCATTAACTTCTAATCTTCTTATTTGACATCAAACAATTGAAAGATAAGAGTAGGATGATTATAAGACGATATTGAGAGGATGATGAATAGAGATTTATCATTTCCTTACGAGTGATTAGAGATTTATTTAAAAAAAATTATAGATCTAATGGATAAGAGAAAATATATTTGCAACCATGAATTGTGTAATCGCCGCATAATCGTTTTAAAAAAAATGAATAAAACATGAAATTTACATGAAAAAAATTAATTTTTTAATAGTAGACCTCACTCTTTTTCTAAGCGATTACGCGTCATTTACGCTCTTTACAGTTATATGTAGAATTACTCAATGGATAATAGTAGAGCCACCGGCAATGGGTACCGAACAATTTATTTTGTTTTTGTTTTTTAAATACTTCAAAAAATACACACACAAATAATTGATAAAAAAAAATACTAATCAATACAATTTTCGATAAAATTGTCAAAGGATATTACTTATGGTTATTGAGCTCTAGGTTATATTGGGCTTTAAATTTGCTCGTTCTCATTAACTGTTATGACAAGGCCCACGGCCCGCGCCTTTACGGGCGAGCAACCAGAGGTCCAGAATAATGTAGTCTCTAAAACCCCGTACCATCCCATAAACCCACACCCCTCGAGGAAGTGCAGGCTACTACCGCGTACGGTTGTCGAGGAGAATCTCCCCGCCAAGCAGTTGATCTCCGAAACACTGCCAACCCATTTTCAGGTGTGCCTCAGTGCGTATTAATTTAGCCTTGGCTCATCTCGTTTTTTTTCTCGATCAAGATTTTCTGATTGGATTCTCTTTACTATTCATTTATCTATTCAGTTCCACTTTGTTCTTGAGTACCCATGTTAGGAAACTCAGATTTGAGTTTGTTTACTCTCAATGTTGATTTTCATTTTACTCGTTTAGTAACCCCGTCCACCTCCTATCCGCGTTCTATCTGTTTTGACTGCGTTCGATAAGTGAAAAACAAAGACAACAAGATTCTGGGTCATTCCATTTGTTTTTATGTTTGTAACTTGTAAGACAAATAGAGGAATCGTGCGGTCTAGTTCGTGTTTTGGGTGGGACAATGGCAGTGAGAATTTTCGCTGATTCTTTTTTTTTTTTTTTTCCTTTCTTCTAATCTGCTGTTGCAGTGTTATGGTTACTATCATGTTTTTGTCAAGAGTTTTTGGGAGAACGCTATTTGCTGCAGCTAAATCAGAAATATCTGCTGCGACAGCTGCAGCTGCTT
Source organism: Juglans mandshurica (assembly GCA_022457165.1). Taxonomy (NCBI): domain Eukaryota; kingdom Viridiplantae; phylum Streptophyta; class Magnoliopsida; order Fagales; family Juglandaceae; genus Juglans; species Juglans mandshurica. The sequence continues at coordinate 12,525,689 of CM039632.1, read as the reverse complement.
CTGCAGCGAGAAACCCTCTGGAAGAGTTCTTTGAGGCAGATAGAAGCGCAGATGATGACAAACAGGTTGTCTATTGTACAGTCCTTTCATTTTCCTTGATTCTGCTTATTCATTGGCTTTACTACTTGTGATAATTTGTTGTTCATGGGCTCATGGCCCTATGCTATAAGATATATCCGGGTTCGGTTTTTTTTTTTTTTTTTTTTTTTTTCTTTTTTTGATAGGTATATAAAAACTTTATTCATGAATGATAAATAGGCTTAACCCAAGTACACGGACGCAAACAAGAAAAAGCACCTGGCTAAGTATTAGAAAGAGATACAGTTACAAAGAAATCCTGTAGACATAGCCCATTGAAATCTATAACCATTGCCCATAAAAACAAGTAATTGGTGAAGAGACTTCTAACTTCTAAGTTCATCTAGAGACTGTTCTCAATCTTCGAAATTCTTATCATTCCTTTTCCTCCAAATACACCACCGTAAGCATATGGAGACCATCTTCCACACTTCTGTGACTTGAGGATTGACATAAAAACCTCTCAACTTTGCAAGATCAACCACCCTTTTGGGCATTACCCATGCTAATCCAACTCTCCCGAAGAAATCATTCCACAAGGCACTTGCAACCTCTCAGTGAAGTAGCAAACGATCCACTGTTTTTACATTTTTTTGCACATTAAACACCAATACAATTTAATGACCCGGTGTTTCCTTAAGTTGTCCATGCTGAAGATCTTCCCTAAAGAAGCTGTCTTCTATGCAAACAGAAAAAAAGCCTTGAGTGATATCTTACTACTCCAAATGTTCCTCCAAGGGAAGGAAATACCATTTTGAGAGGTGATAACCTCATAGAATGAACATACTGAGAGTTTTCCTCTCTTGTAAGGACTCCAAAACATCTTGTCTGCCTCTTCTGTTCTTGCGGCTATAGACTACAACAAGTTAAAGAATTCTGTAAGGGAACCAACCTCCCAATCATGGGCTGCCCTAAGAAAGTTGACATTCCATTGAAGAGCACCACCAGAGACAATCAATACATCAGCCACTGAAGCCTCTTGCTCGTACGCAAACCTATATACTGTAGGGAAGGCTTCTTTGAGGGCCTTATCACCGCACCATAAGTCATGTCAAAAGCTAATCTTGGAATCATTACCCACCTCAAATCTTATGTGTCTAGAGAAACCCCCCATCCTCTTCTAATAAATTTCCACAACTCCACTCCATATGACCCTTGTACTTTCTTAAAACACCAGCCCCCCAAGCGCTACTGTACTTGGAATCAATGACAGCTCAAAGAAATACCTCAGGAGCATTTTTCTATAGGTTTGGAAAATGATTTAAAGTTAGTATTTTGAGTTTCTTTCATTTTTTTGAAGATAAATCTGATGTAGTCTGAAGTTATTTTGCACTTGAGGTTATCATTCTATAACAATTCCAAGTCTGGTTCTTGTGTATTTTCCTTATGATATATATTGAAATCGTTTCCAAATGATGATTGAATGCTGTCAGGTCTATGTTGGAAGGCTTCCAAACTACGACTGAAGCCGTGGGATGATCTTCATAAGCTATGTTATGTTTTATTAAAGGAGAAAAACATGCTGATGACTCAATGCCAGATGAGGTCCTTCGGTATAGGTATGAGAGGTGCTTTTCTTCACTCACAGAATCTAGGGTTTCCTAATCCGGAGCGGTTCTCAAGGTATAACTTCATTACTTTGCTTCTACCTTGATCGTGTGCAATTCTTGTCACGTCTTGTTCCTCAAATGCTTGGCTAACTGTGCTGGGTTTTAGGATAATTTAGATGATTGCCCATCTCTCCAACCCCGTTACATCACTACAACTTGCACTACTGGCATGGCAGTTCTTTAAAAAGGATCTTGTGATACTCTACCCAGAGGTAAATAGGACTTTGGTGTCATACAAAAGGGAAAACTGGTGTTAAAAGTTCTGCACCGATGTGCTCAATATTCTTCTTTTCTTGGTTCCCACGTAAGTGCTCTGATGAAAGAATGAGATTCTTTTATTTATTTCTCAGAATAACCTTTCTAATGAACAGAACATGACCTATAAGAGATCCTGATTAAACTCAGTTTCTTTGGAGACTGAAGTTTGGTGATTCGATGGTTTCTTTTTCTTTTCTTTTTCATCTTTTTTCTACACTCGAAGTGAATGCATTGCATTCATTATTGGACTAGGAAGGTTGCCTACATAGTGAAGAGGGACCATTTCCCGTGAGATCTTCATATCCTCTTTACTAAACATTGCTGATGTCAATTGCTGAAGTTGCCCACAACCCTGTTGCTCTATGCTTTGGATTGTTTTGCCTAAATGTGTTGAGAAGTTAATCCTGGCATTGCACTCTGCAGTCCATGCTTGGTGTGGAGATCATCTAAAGTATATAATAGGATAGGACAACTGCCAATTGTTTTTTTCACTGATCAACAAAAAAAAAAGAATGGGACAACTGCCAATTTTTATCCATTCTCACGAGTTATCTTTAAAGAGAAGGTTCTGTACATATGGAAGAGTAATGTATTCGATCACTTTCAGTGTGAAAGTAACAAAATGGAACTTGGAAGAGATTATGCTTTCCTATGGTGAAGTACATAGTTGATGCCCGTGGCCACTGCAACTTACAACTTTGGGTTCGGTACTTTGGTATCCAACTCAAGAAGGTTCACACAAGATCTTGGCTTTACATTTGGCATTAAAAACATAGTGTGGAAACAGAAAAAAATGTGTACAAAAACCAACTTCTCTTTTGCCTCACTTAGTTCTAAGTCATTTAAAACTAGTACCAACAATCTTTTTAGGGATCCAATTCCATTTCCTTGTAAGCTAAGAAGGTTAGTGGCTATCTCTACTGTTTCCATCCAGCCTTTTGTGCGCCCATCTGGATATGGTAAAATCCATTCTGGACCCATCTACTGCCAGCCTTATCCCTCTCACCCTCTTATCTTGGCCTTGCCATTTCTCCTACTTTGATTTGTGGCATGTGTTTGGCCGTTGACTCCGCATATTTTTTCCTCATGAATCCTCGCACAGGAAACCGAGATTCAAATGGCCCAGCATGCCAACTTTGATTCTGTTGGCTTTGTATTGTGCAAATAAAATTTGACTTTTCGTGGTTAGAGCTGTAATTTAATAACATTCATTTTTTTTTTCTTATAAAATTAAATTATTTTTCATGCAGTTTCTCCTCCCAAAGATAGCCTCAGCGATGTGAGATGAAACTAGGTGAACTGTTTAAAGCTGATACGCAAATGGTTTTCCCTTAGCTTAAATATGCATTTATAAATGGATGTGTTGAAAGCAAGTTCATGCCTTCTATGAGATATGGTACTTTTGCACATGTTAGGCATTTTGTTCAACAGGATTTACGAAGACCTTCAGAAAATATCGATTGAATTGTTTAAGTGTCAAGTAATTGTTTGGTGTTGCTTAGTGCTTCTTGAGTAGATCACTTACTCTAAGAATGAAATTTTTTCCTGTAGGTTACAAACAATTTGCCATCATTCAAGAATGCTTTCTGACTTGATTCTCTGGACTTACACGGTGGGGTAGAATGTTCTGTGTTAGAATGGAACAAGCTGTAGCTCTGCAGATTTTAGAGGGCACTCTTAATTTCATAGGTGCCAGAGATTGGGAAACATTTGACTCATTAGCGCACTATTACGTTAAACAAAGAACTTGGTCTTTAAGTAGTTTTATGTTCTGTTACTCATAACAAATAAAAGGACTTTTACAATCTATCAAGCTGATGATAGAGGCAACAACTCTTTCCAGACCATTGTTCTTTAGAGAATCCTCTTTTCAGAACATAACTGCACAAGTCTTTTTGTGGTGAAGTGCAACCCCTCGGTTGGCTAGTTGAACTCTCAATGGGATACTAGAAGAGCTGTGTGAAATAGGCTTGGCAAGTAATTTTATCCACTTCGTTTCTAGATATATCCACATCTGACTTGAAATGGCTGTAATAGATTTACAAATTTATTAATTGCTTGACATTTGAAGTCATGCCTAGAAACTGGCTACTTGTGTTTGATAAGAGGACCCCTAGGTAGTCAATTGGCCATATTTCACATTTTTTTCCAATGCTTTCAACTTCTTGTCTTATCTGAGATTTTTGTGATGATACCACTTGCGTGTCAGATGTATAATGGCTAATTATAGTTAGAAGTACTACATTGGATACATTTTACTGATGTTTCCATTTGTCTGTATGACTGGGTACAAGAACAAGGAGTTTTGGAATATCTTAACTATATAGGCTTTAAATTTTGTTGTGATAAGGGCACGTCTGTTCCTTCTTTTCCCCTATCTTCCTGGAAACACAATTGACAATTGATATTGTGGCGATTCTTGGTTGTTGATCAAATATAAAATTCAGGCGAGGAAGTCAATGTGCGGTATCAAGCAAGTACTCACTGAAAGAGCGATTGAAGAACCAGATGCCAGGAGATCTGCTGAGATGAAGAGGATGATAAATGCTCTGATGATTTCCAGCTTGTGCTATTTCTATTGGTTATGCTGGTGGCTGAGTACCATCTTTACGGAGTAAATGGACAGACTTCAATCTACATGTGAATTTAAATACTACTCGGTTCTTGTTGTGCTGATTATTGAGCGTATGATCAACACATCTTGTAGCTGGTGGCACTTATGGAACAGTAGAGCATCGATACGTGTTCTGTTGGGGTCAATGTTATTTGATTCTACTACTTTTCGTTTCTCTTACTTTCATTTTGAACTTTCTTCTTTGGTGGCACTAATTGGTGTGCAATATATATGTATATATGTATGGATGGACACACATGTATAGATGAATCAACTTTTTTTTTCATGCTTCAAATGTGCAAGATCAGGGATGTACGGCATGCACAAGTTGAGTTCCGCACCATCTTGATTCATTTTATAAAAGAATTGTAGGTAAATATTAATTTTGGATTGATATTACTAATTGTCCCAAAAGTTAGTTTAAGCTAATGGGAAGATGTAGATTTTTATTATTTATTTAATATCTTAATACTCCTCCTCACGTATGGGCCAGACTCCCACTTAATGATAAGTCCATCACGTAGAATATTTAATTAATTGGGTGAAGTGTAGAGTCAGGATTCGAATTCAGGACCTCTACTCTGATACTATGTGTAATCATCACTAATCTCAAAAGTTTAACCTGATGAGAAGATGTAGATTTTATTATATATTATATATTTTAACACTGCCCCTCACATGTGGGTCAGATTCTCTCTCAATGGGTGACCCAACACGTAGAATATTTAATTAAATGTGATAGAGTATAGAGTCAGAGTTCGAACTAAAGACTTTTGCTCTGATACCATGTGAAATCGTCACTTGTCTCAAAAGGTTAAGCAAATGGAAATATGTAAATTTTGATTATTTATTTTATATTTTAATAGTATAAGCTTCACTCGACTCAACTCAAACTCATTAACTCAAACTCATTAACAATGATTGAATAAAATTGACTCGACTCCTATGGGCTCATAATAAAAGTAGACATAGATATTACTACACACATTCTGTCTTTTTCTTTTAGATACACGTAAAATTAGTACATTACTTGAGTCTTAAAATGTATAGGAGTCTAGCTCGTTAATGTTCAACTCAGGTGCCATTGTATGTATATCGAGTTTAGTTCAAATTACTGTAAATCTACTAAATAGATTTTACTATGGAAGTGTTTCCATGATGCAAACCTAATAGAGCTTTGTAAAGCTACCTTGTATAGACATATATATTTACATGAAGATAACCTCCTAAAAACCAACACAAAACGGAACGTTGGAGGAGTAATACATGGTCATTATATATATATTTTAATTCTTTTTTGTAGATATAAATAGACAGATTTCTTTCTTTTCAGCAATCGACGATTGACATGCGCCCCACCACAACATCCACATGTAGCCGATCTACCAAAAATTAAGAAGAGCCATGATTCAACCAGCACACAAAGCTAACAAGTGCTAATGTGGCCTCTATCTACGGAGTTTGGTTGTGTTTGTGGTGGTTCAGTTTAATGACTCGACCCAATAAGGATCCGTTGCCATTTTTTAGTGGATCTTCAATGAGGCATTGGCTATGGAGTGGAGGCATGGGTTGATTACTCGACCTGCTGAGTAGGATTTACTATATATTATATTATTCTCTTGTATAATCGCCGCACTGTATCTTTCCTTATCGTTTAAAATAAAACCATCTACAACTTCGTGAATGTAGATAAGTTGTCAAATTACGTAAACTTTGTATTGTGTATGACTGATTATACTTTTTATTTTGCCTTTTCTTTTATAGTTCCTAACACTATTTAGGCATTGTATAGGTGAATTCTCCAATCTCATATCTTCAAGAGTTGATCCGCCACATTCTCTTTCCTAGTGGGGGGGTTCAAATGCTGTATTTTTTTATGAGAAATTCTATTTGCAGTCCTCACTTGGGGACTGCATGTACAGGCTCCTTATTAAATGAGAAAAATCATCATTTCAGGAGGGATAGTTTTGTAATTTTAAAAAAATTTAAAGATAAAATTGCCTAAACTTGCATTGCAGTCCCCAAATTGGGACTATATCTAGCATTGCTCTTTTTTTATAGATAATCTGAGATTGTTTTAGCATCCAAACGCAGCCCTAAATCATGATATATTTTTTTATGATTTAACAAACATGATGCTTTTCAATCTAAAATTAATAAATTATTAAAACTGTGCAAGTTTCACCATTCAACTAATACCTTCCATATTAAGATTCGAAGTGATCACGATGTAGTAATAATTTATGCTTATGAATTAATTTCCAGCCGTAGTCAATAATTCTGCTAGGTTTCAATTAGGACGATAATGCAATATCATCATGCATGCAGGACATTAATTTAATTATTTGATTCGTTTTATCATTATTTTGCATGTCAATCTCAAGTCATGTTTTTATTTCTAACTTGGCAAGCAAATTCGGCTATTTAATTATTAGGTTGTTCTATAGCACTAATGAGTGCACTTACTCATGCCCAAACGAGGTTTAAAGACAATTAATGTCGACATAAGAATTCTACAATTTTCTTTTATTTTTTATTTTTTAAAAAAGAATACATTACATTTGCGATGAAAACAGACTCATTTTAACAAGAAATAATCATTTTTGTAAGAAATACCTGATCACAAATAAGCAGTTTTTTTATAGTGTCATGTGTTGATTTTTCTTGATGAATTACCAAGTCTTCAAAGAGTATTTACAATCATATATATGTTAATGATATGATATCCAATTACAAATACGAAGAATAGAGCGAAAAAAGTGGAATGCAATATGGTTGTCAAAGTTGACATATACGTGCACGCACACACTAAACAACAAGTTGGGGATTAAGACAGCCATGCATGCATGAGTGTGTAAGTAGTTATTTCCATTCGTGTCCGTGTGGGTCTCAAACCTTGCAAGCTGACGGCACAAAAAGCCCACCCCCCGGCCATCTTGATCATCTTTTGCAGTCACGTTGTTGTGTTTTGGAGAAAGATAGCTAGGAAGAAGCTAAACATGGACAAATTATCCAAACATGACGCAATGAGAAGAAATGGTGATCATCGATCTCTAATATCCTGTATTTGGAAAAATAAATCATGATGTTAACGTCTTAGAGGAATGCTATGTATCAGCTATTATTTATTTTCACACCTCATATTTATAGTTTTTTTTAATAAGATATAAGGTGTGGAGTAGTAAATAGTAGCTGATGAGAATAATTTTTCTAACGTCATATTTGCATACATCTAGATACTTTTATCAAGATCTTGTTTCTCCCCAATTCCTCTTTCATTTTACTCTTAATAAAAATGTAGAGGTATAAGGAGCTAGCTATAGAAAGATGCCTAGGTAAAACGTTTTTGAATTTTTCATGTTGTTGTTTATATATATATATATATATATATATATATATATATATATATGTAGTTGTTGTTGTTGTAATGTCCGGCCAACTTTGACGATCTCCCCACAAATTATAAAAGAATAAGAAGTGCTTCATAAACAATAGTATTTTAAAAAAATAAACTTATAAATTAATGTGTTTTGATTTAATATATTAACTAGATTGTAAAGTAATCATGCCGTATCAAATCAAATCATGTCAATTTTTAAGTTTATTTTCGGAATAAAAAATTACTAGTAGTTATATTCTCCATTAAATAAGATTTTATTTATTTTATTATATAAGAAAAAATCCATAAAACCCATCAAATTATCGTGTAATTTGCCAGGTCCCCCAAACTACCCAGCAATTGCAATTTACCCGTTGTGCCACCAAAAAAGTAATCTTATAATATAACAAAAAGTTATCTTATAATTTTTAATATAACATTTAAATTTTGATAGAACATATAAATTTATATAAAATTAATATAACATTAGTATAACATAAAATGAGAGATATGGGTCAATCACTTGTTAAAATTTTGATTTCAATTTTGAATCGGTCCGATATCGATTCTTAAATTTAAATTTTTAAGAGAGTCGTATTAGTCACTATTCATCTCCATATTTTATATATAATAGTTTTATTTATTTATTTATTTATTTTATAAAATATAAAGTATGAGATAATGAATAAAAATTTTAATAAATTTAATTGTATTGTTGAAGAATTCAATAGCACATTTTATTGGGGGGACTGATATCTGCAATGAAATGCAAGGCAAGATGCTGACTTTATCTGTCAGAAGATGAAGAACAGTACATTTACAACACCCCCTCGCATACCTTTCTTTCCTACTTCTCGTTACGTGTGTTGGGGCAACTCTAGACAACCTTAACTCCTACATCATCATACAGACTAGAGGGTCCTCATGCCACGTGGGGCTATGTCACCTACTCTAGATTACAATCTCACCCCTCCCCACCCCATAAATAAATTCGAAGTCAATTGGGGACAGAAGGGTCAACAACTTCTAAATTATATAACTTCTGAAAAGTCACTGTCACTGTCAGTCGCGGTCTATTCCCCTTGTATAATTTTTGTCCACGTCGTTTCGCCTGCCTCACCAGGCTGTTACTCTAACATTATCCTGCCCGATCTGCCCGCACTGCCCGTCCCCGCTCTACTACCAAGTACCAAGTACGCCTTTCCTTGATGCCCTCTCTCTCTCTCTCTCTGATTTTCTTTTTCTAAATTTTCGTACTTTCTCTCTCTAGATCGAAGGCCGGCTCGAATTCGCTGTTGCTTTCCTTCGGTGGTGGGTGGATCTGAGGTTTGGTTGGATCGTTTATTTGGGATTGGGAAAGCCCTAGAAGTGGAATTGACTTGTGGTTGTGAGGAATTAGGGTTTGAGTTTTTTTCGCGCAGCAAACAGTGGGGGCTGGGGTTTCGGATCGATCTAGGGTTTTGTGGGGCTGCGAATTGGTGAGGAATTGAGGTAGGGTGAATTGGTGGCGTGCGAATAGAGGTTTGGAATTGATGTTACTCGTGGTAGGGATCGAAGGAGGGATTGGGGAACATGCAAGGCTATGCATGGGCTGGCTGCTGAGGAAGGGAAACGGAGTCGGCACGTGTGGACAATCCCCACGCGTTCGATCGTAGCTGCCACGGCCGATGGTTCTTCTTCCTCGACTTTGTCTTCAGCTAATTCTTTTTCCAAGGTTTAATTTCTCTCTTTTCTGGGGAATTAGATTTTTTACTTTTTAAAATTTCTTATGGGATTTAATTCTTGATTTTATTTTTTGGTGGTTGAAAATCTGTGCCGTTTGGGGCTTTTGGCGATTTAGAATGTTTTGTAAACGAGAAAAATGGTGTGAGGTTTTGTGAATTGTGGGGTATTTTTTTAGGCCGATTTGGAGAGCACCTGATTATATGAGGATTTATTTTACTTCAGTTTGGGTAATTTCGAAATTGAGGAATGAAGGAATTTTTTGGGAATTACGTGGAAGTTATTGTTTTTACATTCAACAAACTTGCACATAATTCCCAAAAAATTTTCCAAAAATAATCTTTCACAATTTCCAAAGCCAAGATATTTTTTTCTTTACATATCCACATAATTCCAAAAATCAGATTTTCATCTTTAAACTCTCACCAGTTTTAAATTGTCAGATGTTGCAACTTTGGTGCTTACATTTTTTACCTCAAAGTAATACATTTTTGATACTTTGTATTTTAGTTGCTTATATTTTCAGTCTATAAATCTAGTTTTACGAACGAGAATCTGATTTGATGACATGTAACGGACAACTAAAGGGAACCCAATAGAATTAGTGGAGATTATCGATTGTGTGTCTACCAAATTGGAAATCTTTTAGTATTCTTGCAGAAGTGCATCAGAACTGTTTTAAGTGGTCGCCATATATTAGTTTGTGGGTGGGCCTGCTCTGTGCTTGGAGATTTGTGATTTGCTCTGGTTTGAATATATGTATATTCAGATCCTGGATTTGTGTAAAATTTCCCCATAAATTCCTCTTTAACTTCATATATAAAACACACACACACATAGGCACAGCTCATCAGAAGTACCTCTTACCTAATTCAAATCCGGACATATTGGCTACTTTTTCTAGAGCTGCCTTCCACTTTAGTACCTTTACTTCATCCTTGAACTTATCTCCAAGATTAATGATGCTTCTCCAAAACTACCTTTTTGATGTCATAGACTCATACCTCCGACAGATCTTTGTTCAATCAATATATTTATGTTTACAGTTTTAAGCTCAATGACTTCGAATCAGTTTTTTCTAATTTCCCATAGTAGTAATTTTATATATTAATACTTTAAATGTCATGATTGTTTACCCCAATAAAAGTAGTGTTGCTTGGTGTACTTGTTTGGCATTAAGTAATGATGCTAAGGGTTGGATGTCATGGCTCCTCAGCATTGAGCTTAAGGCCACAAGAACGGCCATCTGAGTTCAAATCCTTGTACTTAAAACCTTTGGTGGCCAACCCCTAGGATTTGTCCCGAGAATTTCCCAATATGTGTAGTATGGGACTAGATGTGCTTGGGGTTGCTCAGAGTCGGAGAGTCTTGGCACCTGTTCAGCCCACAAAACCCGATATTTTTTAACTCCTTTTATTAGTAATCAGTTTTTTTTCCTTAATGAAAAAATGGAAATGTTTTTTATATATATGAAAGCCAAGATGGGCTTCTCTTGTATGCTGCTTATACCTGGTTGTCTACCATTGGCAATAGCTGTTTGTAATGTTTCTGTATTAAAGTTCTTTTTTTTTTTTTTTCACTTCTTAGGATGGGCGCAAGATCAGTGTTGGTGAGACTGCTCTTTTCAAACCAGCTCAGGATTCCCCACCTTTTGTTGGACTAATTCATTGGTTGACCGTGAATAAAGAGAATAAGATAACATTAGGTGTGAATTGGCTCTATCGGCCTGCTGAAGTAAAGCTTGGCAAAGGCGTGCTGTTAGAAGCTGCGCCAAACGAAATCTTTTACTCCTTTCATAAGGATGAGATTTCTGCCGAATCGTTACTGCATCCTTGTAAAGTTGCTTTCCTTCGTAAAGGTGTTGAACTTCCATCAGGGGTTTCTTCATTCGTTTGTCGACGGGTTTATGACATTACAAACAAGCGTTTATGGTGGCTAACGGATCAAGATTTTATGAATGTTGGTTTTATACTGTTGCACATATTTCTTTTGCTTCTATTCGTTGATTCTTTGTGGACTTGATTAATTTTTTTCTTGAACCGAAATTTGAATTTTGCTTGCAGGAGCGACAGGAAGAGATAGATCAGCTGTTATATAAGACTCGGATACGAATGCATGCAACATTGCAGCCAGGTGGCAGATCTCCAAAGCCAATGAGTGGTCCAACATCAACATCGCAGTTGAAAGCTGGTTCCGATAGTGTACAGAATAGTGCCTCTTCCCTTCCTTCTCAAGGTAAGGGAAAGAAAAGGGAGCGTGCAGATCAGGGATCTGAGCCTGTCAAACGAGAGCGTACTACGAAGACTGATGATGGGGATTCTGGTCTTAGCAGAGTAGAAAGCAATTTAAAATCTGAAATTTTAAAAATTACAGAAAAAGGAGGTCTTATAGACTTTGAAGGGGTTGAGAGATTGGTGCAACTCATGCTGCCTGAAAGAAATGAGAAAAAAATAGATTTAAATGGGCGGTCAATGCTTGCTGGTGTTATAGCAGCCACAGATAAGTTTGATTGCCTTGGTCAGTTTGTGCAGCTCAAGGGTGTGCCTGTATTTGATGAATGGCTCCAAGAAGTCCATAAAGGAAAGATTGGCGATGGTGAAAAAAATGTTGAGGAGTTTCTCTTGGTTTTGCTTCGGGCTCTTGATAAGCTGCCTGTAAATCTTCATGCCTTACAAATGTGCAACATTGGAAAGTCTGTGAATCATTTACGCACTCATAAGAACTTGGAAATCCAGAAGAAAGCAAGGAGTTTAGTTGACACATGGAAAAGACGGGTTGAGGCCGAAATGAACATCAATGATGCAAAGTCTGGTTCAAATCAGGCTGTTCCCTGGTCTTCAAGACTGCGCCTTCCTGAAGTTTCACATGGTGGTAACAGACACTCTGGCACATCCACTGAAGCTGTAATAAAGAGCTCAGTTACGCAGCTCTCTGCATCTAAAACTGCCTCGGTAAAGCTTATCCAGGGGGAGAGTGTTATTAGGTCTCCATCTGCATCTGCATCTCCAGGTTCTATGAAATCGGTGCCATCTCCTGCACCAGCAAATACTAATGTAAGAGATGTTCAGGTTCAAAATGCTGCCGGTGGCACCTCTGATCTCCCTCTGACGACAGTGAGGGATGAGAAAAGCAGCAGTTCTAGTCAATCTCACAACAGTCAATCATGTTCTAGTGATCATACTAAAACAGGGGGACTTTCGGTGAAGGAGGATGCAAGGAGCTCTAGTGCTGGCTCAATGAATGGAAATAAGGTCTCAGGTGGTTCTTCACGGCATCGGAAATCGGTCAATGGATTTCCTGGTTCAGCTGCATCTGGAGTTCAAAGGGAAATCACTTCGAGCAAAAGTTCCTTGCACAAAAATCCAGCTTCAGAGAAACTATTACAGTCTGAAAAGACACTTGATGGGCCCGTCTCTGAGGCTAATAGTCTCAAATTGATTGTGAAGATTTCAAATCGAGGCCGTAGTCCAGCACAAAGTGCCAGTGGAGGATCAGTTGAAGACCCTTCAATCATGAATAGCAGAGCTTCTTCCCCCGTGCTCTCTGAGAAACATGATCAGTTTGATCGTACTCTCAAAGAGAAGAGTGATACATATCGAGCTAATGTAACTTCAGATGTGAATACTGAATCCTGGCAAAGTAATGATTTCAAGGATGTACTGACTGGGTCTGATGATGGTGATGGATCCCCTGTAGCCATTACTGATGAAGAACATTGCAGAACTGGTGAAGACAGTAAAAAAATTGCAGAAGCTAAAGCTGCTTCCTCATCATCACGGAATGAACTTGAATCAGTGAATTTGCAGGATGCTTCTTTGCGCTCTATAAATGCTTTAATTGATAGTTGTGTAAAGTTCTCTGAAACTAATGCATCTATGTCCATTGGGGATGATGTTGGAATGAACCTCCTTGCCAGTGTGGCAGCTGGTGAGATGTCCAAGTCGGATTTGGTTTCACCCATAAATTCTCCACTAAGAAACACCCCTACAGTTGAGCCCTGCTGCACAGGCAGTGATCCCAAAGTTAAAGTTAAATCATCTTTGGTAGATGACTTTGCTAGAGAAGAAAGTCAGTCTCATGATGGTGCTGATGAAGATCATGAGAAGCAGGGTGTTATTTCCACTAATCTTAGACCTAAAGTCGGAGAAGGTAGTTCTGTCGATTTGGTTTCCGAGGAGAAACCAATGGGAGAGTACCCTGGATATTTAACTTCTTCTGGTAGGGATTTACAACAAACTGCAGAGGCATGTGTAGAGAGTGATGGGAAATCTGCTGAAATAAAAGTAGCTACATCAGTGGCTTCCTCCACTGCAAGCACTGTAGAGAAAACTATGAATATTGAAGGAAGCCAACCACCTCAGGAGAAAAAGATGGATGGTGCGGTGAGTATGGGTGCCACTCCAGATGTTAAAGAAAAAGCAAGTTGCTCTTTGCTGAAAGAAGATGATGGCAAGGATGAAATTGCAAGTCTTAAGGTTGAGATGAAAGCCGTTGAAGGGTTGGGTGATGCTGTGCACACTGAGCAGAAGCCTTCTGCATCCATGATGCATTCTGATGACGTGAAAGGAATCAATCAAGAAGTGGTGCTTCCTGCTGGTGGTGGGAAAGATGTGCTGTCAGAAAATGTCAGTAAACTGAAGGCTGAAAATATTGAGGAAACAGATGTGAGGGGTTTTGTGAGTCAGATTGACGATCGTAGAAATGAGCAGGACAGTAATGCTCTTTCAAGTCCAAAGAATCGAATTTCAGTCGGTTTGGCTCCCATTCTTTCTGATCGTGATGGTGAACACGCGGAGGAAAATTTGGAAAGCAAGGAGGACCTTGTGCTACGAGGTAGAGTCGCTCCTCACACAGTTTCATCTGCACTCGCTGTGCAAGAAACAGAACAGCCTGAGAGCTCTAGGGGATCCAAGTTGATTGGCACAGAAACAGAGGATGTAGAGGAATGTATATCAACCAGTGCCCATGCTGCTTCTATTCCTGTTTCTGGGGTGTCAGACATGGATGCAAAAGTGGAATTTGATTTGAATGAAGGCTTAAGTGTGGATGATGGAAAATTTGGGGAACATAATAACTTGGCTGCACCAGGATGTTCTGCTGCTGTTCGTTTGGTTAGCCCATTACCTTTTTCTCTTCCTTCTGTGTCTAGTGGCCTTCCTGCTTCAATTACCATCACAGCTGCTGCGAAGGGTCCCTTTGTTCCCCCCGATGACCTACTGAAGAGTAAAGGGGAACTTGGTTGGAAGGGATCAGCAGCCACCAGTGCCTTTCGACCAGCTGAACCCAGGAAACCTCTGGAAATGTCACTGGGAACTGCAAACATTCCTCTTCCTGATGCCACAGCTGGCAAGCAGAGTCGCCTTCCATTGGATATTGACTTGAATGTACCAGATGAGAGATTCCTTGAGGATCTCGTTTCACGAAATTGCACTCAGGAGCCTGGTACTTTATCTGGGCCTATGAATAGTCGTGAACTGGCACGTGAACAACGGATAGGTTCCAATCCTCTCCGTGGTTCTGGAGGACTTGGTCTTGATTTGAACCTAGTTGATGATGCTTCTGATATGGGGAATTATGCAACAAGCAGCAATACTCGTAGAGTAGAAGTCCCACTTTTGCCGATAAAATCACCATCCAGCAGTGCACTTAATGGTGCAATGAGTGGTCGCAGGGACTTTGATTTGAACAATGGACCTGTAGTCGATGAGGTGTGTGCTGAACCCTCGCAGTTTAGCCAGCAAGCAAGGAGCAGTCTGCCATCCCAACCGCCTCTTTCTGGCCTCAGAATGAACAATACAGAAATGGGAAACTTCGCACCTTGGTTTCCTTCAGGAAGCACATATTCTGCTATTGCTATTCCGTCAATTATGCCTGATAGAGGGGAGCAGCCTTTCCCAATTGTCGCACCTGGTGGGCCGCAAAGGATGTTGGGTCCCACTGGTAGCAGCAGTCCATTTAGTCCTGATGTTTACAGGGGGCCAGTGTTATCATCCGCTCCTGCAGTGCCCTTCCCCTCCAGTCCATTTCAGTACTCTGTCTTTCCTTTTGGTACCAGCTTTCCACTGCCATCCGCCACTTTTTCAGGTGGTTCAACAACATATGTGGACTCACCATCTGGAGGGAAGGTTTGCTTTCCTGCAGTCCGTACACAGTTTTTAGGACCTGCTGGTGCTGTTTCATCCCAATTTCCTAGGCCTTTTGTTGTAAGCTTCCCTGATGGTAGCAGTAATAGTAGTGGTGAGAGCAGTAGGAAATGGGGAAGACATGGCTTAGACCTTAATGCTGGGCCTGGTGGCCTAGATGTGGATGGGAGAGATGAGCCATCTCTTCCACTGAGGCATCTGTCTGTTTCTGGTTCACAAGCTCTAGCAGACGAACAAGCAAGGATAATCCAGATGGCAGGTGGTGTTTCGAAGAGAAAGGAACCTGAGGGAGGTTGGGATGGATACAAGCAATCCTCGTGGCAGTAGGGATGAGTAATGACACAATCTAGTGAACCATGAACAGCTTGTAAGTTTTCTTCTGTATTTGGCACTTCCCTGTGCAGGTCTAGTCACCTAGGAGAGTGATAAAGGATCTCTCCTTTACCCTTAGCATTATTTGGTGAAATATTTCGTAGAACCTAATGTTTTCCCCCCTAGTATTCACACATTGTCATGTTTTTTTCCCATTGAAATGACAATTTTTATACCCTAAATTTTTTTTGTTAATTATATTTTCTCTTCAGTGCTTTGAGGATGGGTGTTGGCTAATCCCCAGAGGTCGTCATCTGACTTGTGTGATTGTCAAGGATGGGTGGTAAGTGAGTTATCTGATGTTGTTCATAGTCTCCGACCCCCATCCATTCTCTGTATCAAATTGTATTTTAGTGGAATCTGTCTGGGGTCTACGAGCTACTTGTTCCTTGAATTTGTTCTTGGTGGCTGCAGATCAATATCCCTTTTGTAGATATTTTAACTGTTCGAAAGCATTTGATCTCTGTTTCCCAGAACTCGAATTTGGTGCCCCTACTGGTATTCAGTGCATCGACTATATATGCCATTGGACTCAACGCTTCCCTTCCTTGCCCCTCTTCCGGTATGAAGGTTGGATTGCAGAACTGATTTTGAGCCAACACCTTTTGTATGTGGTTTCTCGTTTAATTATTCTGTCTCTTCCCCTCCTATCTACCAATCATAAATATATAGAACTGACTGGTCACCGAATTTTGGGAACTGAACTTTTCTTGTTTTGGCATGGTTTAGTTGCTATGCGCGATGTTTTTTGATAAGCTATGCTTGATGTTGTATTCTACTTGCCAAAAAAATGTATTCTATCTTCCTTTTTTTTTATTTATTCACACTAAATTAGTCGTCGTGGTGGATTTTCTGCCAGATTGCTACAAGTTTTCTCACATACCATTCAATTACATAAGAGGCCACATCTAGAAACTTTTTACTTTTGAGGGTTTTGTTTTTTTGAGTTTATTTTGCTTATGAATGCTGAAAAAATGTTTTTATTGTTTGTTGTGGTGCTGTTCATACATGTGTAGTAAGAGATTGCGACTGGCATTGACTGTAGTATGTACCAAAACCGTCTTGATGCTTGGTAAAATTACACTTTTAACCCCCGTAAACTACCATCTTTTTGCGATGCGACTTATAAAATATCGAAGTTGTGAATTACTCTCCCTATAGTCTAAGTTTCTCTTTGCACCCGTTTGACACATGGTAGAGTGTGCATTGCACTAGAGTTTCATATTGGGGGCTAAGTGATCACTTTTATTTGCTTGACTTGGTTGGAAGCTGTATATGTATGTTAGCTGTGCATATTTATTCCATACCTGAGACTAGTATTTTTTGTTAAGAGTTGCTGTATGTGGTTATTATGGATTGCTGCGAATGGTTAATTGCATATCAAGAAGAATATGAATTACTCTTGAAGAATTAGTTGAGTTATAGCAATAGGTTAGTAGAAGAATTGTGGAAACATGCTCACATGGATCGGTGAATGCATAGGTGTTTTTGCATTTTTGTGTGCATGCATGACAGATTTTAGCGTAAACCAGATTGATTAGCGCTGTTGTACAGGCGGATCCTTACAATGAGTACAACACTGGAGATTTTATATTGTTCAGTTTTGGGGTTTTCTTCTCCTTACGTTCTTAGTTTAGCTTTAATTGCATATCAGGAGTACAATTCGCATGGAGTTTATGTGCTGCATACCTCTAGGTGGTAGAATTACTCTGATGTATTTGTGGAGCTATGTGAGAAGCTTTACATGAATATAATAGAGGCATCATTTCTTTGCTTTCAGGGCAAATTTGCAACCATAACTTTCAAGTAATCTGTTGTTTGGACAGAAAGAAAACTTCCGTTTAACTTCATGTTATTTACAAGAGAATTACTTCATCTGTACAGGAATCCTACAAAAGTGATTTTATATGCTGATAGGTCAGTTTTATTTTTCCTTTTTTGAATTTTTAGTTTACATTTTGTTGAGCCAAAACTTGAATTGTTATTGTCAAGTGAGTGTGTAAAAGGTCTGCGTCGATGTAGCAGTTCTCACTAAAACCTAGTCAGTACTGATAAGAAACCTTGAGATTATAGCGTGACAAAATCGTCTTCACATGCTCTGCAATAATTGCAGTGAAAATGGTCATTTACTTTACAGCATGAACACAGATCACACCATCGACAAGCCGTTGGGCAAATTAGTTAGGTAAGTCAAAAGCAATATCAATATATCCTAATCCTGGGGGACGGGGAGTAAACTAGTTTTTAGGCTTCTTACAAAAAGAAAATAGAAATCTGGAGTAAACTAGTGGTTGGGATTTTCAAAAGTTGCATTTTGTAACTTAGTCGGAGGAGGTGGACTGCATCTCAAACAAATTCATATGAATTGAAACAAGTTTGTGCTAGTTTGGTCCATTTAATAAATAAATGAACATAGTTTTTTTTTTTCGAACTTACTTTGTTTATTAAATTAACTAAATTCGAGTCGAGTTATACCAGGATCAATTGAGTTTAGGATACATTGGGACAGTTGTAAGTTCAGGATATCTTTTTTTTTTTTTTTTTTTTTCTAAAAAAAAAAAAATTAGGATACAAGCTAAATTGGAGAGTTACTAGATAAGAGGGATTTCATAATCATAATTAGTGCAATGATACAATCATAATCGACTAGATTGTGACTTATAAAATGCTACTATTTTATAATTTTTGCAAAACTATGTTATAAGATAATTTTCTTTACAATTCATTTAAATTTTGTTTCACTTTGATGTACAAATTAGGGCTGAGCAAAATTCTGACTCCGAATCCTACTCAGCTTTGACCCCGACAAGTTGAAGTCGGAGTCGGAGTTTTTTCCCTATTGGAAATCGGAGTCGGAGTCATTGACGATCTGGCTCCGCTCTGATCCGCCTCCGACATTCCGCCTCTGCCTCTGACTTGGCCCTCCGACTCCGCCTTCGATTTTATATATATTTTATAAAAGATATGTGTTTTTATATATATATTAATCATTTAATTTTATACAACTATATCTTATATAGTTAGTTAAATTCAATAATATACTAGTTAAATAATATATTTATACTATAATATATAGACAAAATTGACTAATAAATAATAATAGTTTAGTATATGACTATATGCAAATATCATACTATTACAAATTTACAATATTACTACCATGTTACATGTAAGTTGTAACACTAAATTACTAATGTATAAATATAATAACATGTAATACTAATGTATATATAAAATACTATAACCACTAAGATGCATAATAACATCAACATGTAATACTAACAGATAAACTCTAATCTATAAATTTATAATAACATATAATACTAATGTATAATAACTAAAGTATTATTCATATAAATTTTATATAACAATATCTTGTATTAATTATATTTTATGACTTAATAAATTCTCAACATATTCATTTTGATAAATATATTAGTAATACTAATATACATTAGTATATTAATTAGATTTATGGTCTAATACTAATACTATTAGTAATCCCCTTTTAAGTATATATAAAAATTACTATATAAATCACTATAATATTAATTACTATTACTATATGATACTATTAACTATAGCGATATACTAGTATTAGTATACTAATACTATCAGTGATATAGTTAGTATAGTTATTTATACTAATAGTATTATATAGTTATACTAAATTAAAATCACTATAGCAAATACTAATATATAGTTATGCTAATCAATATAACTAATACTAATACTAATATAGACTATAGTTATA
This sequence comes from Juglans mandshurica, assembly GCA_022457165.1. Taxonomy (NCBI): domain Eukaryota; kingdom Viridiplantae; phylum Streptophyta; class Magnoliopsida; order Fagales; family Juglandaceae; genus Juglans; species Juglans mandshurica. Next base: position 12,505,759 of record CM039632.1, on the reverse strand, counting down.
ACTTATAGTATTATAATTTATACCTATACTAAATCACTTTAACTTATACTAATATAGATATACTAAATCACTATAACTAATACTAATATTTATACTAATACTAATATAGACTATAGTTATAACTTATATTATATAGTTATACTAAATCACTATAACTTATATTAATATAGTTATGTTAAATCACTATAACTAATACTAATGTAGTTATACTAATCACTCTAACTATATATAATATTAATATCACTATTAGTATAATATATAGTATTAATAATAACTAATACTAATATAACTATTAGTATAACTAATATCACTACTAGTATAACTAATACTATTAGTGTATTACTAATATTTATATATATATTAATATATATATATATTAAGTATAAGAGATTAGAGATTTAATATATATATATATATATAATATTAAATCACTAACATACTAATAGTATGATACTATAGTATTAGTAATTATACTATAAGATATAGTAATAGACTAATAGTATATTATAGTAATAGTATATTATATATAAAATAGTAATACTATTTTTTGAATCTTCATTTCGTATACGGTGTCTTTTTTTTAATATTCATATATAATAATATATATATCATATATTTTTTATGAATCTTCATATATATATATAATATAAAATTAAAAATAGATTCATAGTAATTATAATAGTATACTATAGTAACTATACAATGCCTTTTTTTTTTAATCTTCATTTTGTATACGGTGTCTTTGTTTATTGTAGTAATTAGTTGGATGTGGATATGAAATCATGGATGATGGGAGTACATGTAAAAATATGACTTTCTTTTTATTATTAATTTTTGAATGCATGTTAGTATGTTATTTGTTTTATTTAGTTGTATTTTTTGTTATAATCAAAAGTTTAATAAGTTTAGATTGTAATTTTGAGAAAATTGAAATTTGAAAGCCCACAATTTTTTTTTTTAAAAAGTGGGTCAAATATGAAGTTAAAAAAGACAAAAAAAAAAAAAAAAAAATCCAAAAATCCAACTCCGCTCCGACAAGTCAGAGTCGGAGGTTGGGCCCTCCAACTCCAAAGTGATCAATGCTCAGCCCTAGTACAAATTGTCCACCAGTTGTATTTGTATCATTTCCCAAATGAAAAATTTTATTCATCATCCTTACACCATACACTACTCATAATTTGTTTTTATTATTATTTTTAACTTTACCAAATATGCGGTGTACGGATGAAAAGTAGAAGAAATCAATTAGTTTAAGAAGAATAAAATTAAAAAAAAAAGTTAAAAAAAAAACTAAAAAATAATAAAAATAAGTGCGGTGTATGAGATGATGAGTAGCAAAATTCCTAATCAATATGAATCATAAATGCTTCAACAACGTATTAGTACCCCAAACCTTCCTCTCTTCACTGATTTTGAAAGGTGGTCTTCAATGGAGCAGACCAAAAGATTAGCAAAGTGAGAATAGAATTTTGTAATTTTGAAGAGGACCTAACCTAGCTTTTACACAAAATATTAATAAAAAGAGTAATGTTAGATATAAATTTAAAACAAATTTCGTCACGACCAAGTATTAATGTATATTTGAGATTTATACAAATCATTACTTAGTAATTTTTACCTTCAAACAAATTTTGTCACGACCAAGTATTAATTATTGCTTATGGAGTTTTTACTATTAAACTCCTAAAATCCAAGCATATCACATGTTATGATGGAAGTTTCCCACCCATGAAGTTTCATGTACTACCTGCAATTACAGTTTACAACATTCAATAGGAATTTGAATCTTTACGGCTAAAGTCTACAAAACTCAATAGAAATCCATGACCACTCTATATTTGGCTACTGGTAATATTATTGTAGGCTATATCTAGCCCTTTTTTAGTACTTTTAAGACATTAATGTTAGCATCAGTAGCAGTCCAGCGTATATCGTTTATAGTATAAAAAACTATGGGGCAAATTAGTATTTTCCTTATTTTTTTAAAAAACCTATTTAAAGGTTGATAGACAATGCTAGAATCTTAAAATCACTAACAATCACACTATAGCCTTATCGATTTGGGTCCCAATTTTCTGACTAATATAGAAGTTTATAGTATAAACTAAGCTTACAAAATGCAAGCAATCATTATGCTAATTCATTATCAGTCCTCATTATGTTTTTCAAACAAAACTTGCAAGAAACTCTTTGAACACAAATTTCTTAACTTGTATATTACAAATAATGTATTGTGTTAACGTCGTGTTTCATACACCTTTGAGTCAGATTTCAGCAACTTGAGTCTTTGTTCTCACATCTGCACACTTAAGAAAACACAGAGAGTGGGGGGCCTTGGTGGAGGCCGGGGAGCCTCCAATACTTAAGTCAGTATATCACTATATCTCCTTAGTAGTTTGTGCGTGAGTATAGAGGAATCAGAGAGAGTTTTTCGTACCTGGGAGTCGACTTTTATTCTAGGCTTTTGGGCGGGGATAACCCATATCTTGCCTTGGGGAGTTCATGCCACTTCAACTGTTCATCTAGTCATGATCCTTTAATGCAGCGTGACTCCCTGACTTACTTTATCCCGCGGATGTTCATTGTTAAACCCCTCCATCTTTGCTGTCAACAGATCGATGGTTCCTCGTATCTCTCTCCCACTTGTCTGCATAGGTTCTTGAGGGTTGGGTGTCAAGGCGGCGAGTCTCATCTGCCCCTACTGTCTGGTTTTCCCACGCGAGGGTTGCTTTCTGTGTGAGTTTTGCTCATGAGTCGAATAATTTATGGAGGCCCATTAACTCCTTTTAGAGGAGGGTTGTTGGGCCTGATCGGGCTCTCTCTCCCTCTCCCAAAGACCCCTCATGGGCTCGTTATATGGACGAATAGGGGGGACCCCTTACATATTGAGTAGAAAGTATCTTTACACTCTTGGAAAAAACAAAGAAAATAATGGATAGGTGAATAGGCATAACGGTAAAAAAATTGTAATACCAACAATTAGTTTGCGTTAAGGCCTTATTTGGATAGTGAGGTGAGATAAGATAATCTGTGAATAGTAGTGAAATAATTTGTGAGTAGTAGTGAAATTATTTGAGTTAATATGTTTTATGAGGTTTTGGGAAATGAGAGTAAAAAAGTTAAATAAAAATATTATAAAGTTAAAATATTATTAGAATATAATTTTTTAAAATTATTTTTATTTTGTGATTTGAAAAGGTTTGAATTATTTTTTGTGTTTTGTTTGGAAGAGTTGTAATAATTAAATAATGATTTGACGAAAAAGCTAAAAATTTGAAATTGAAAAATATTTGTATTTGTAGTATTTGGATATTGAGATGAGATTGTATGTTTTGAAAGATTTTGCTATCCAAACTAGACCTAAGAAAATTACTTGGTCCATATAAGAAATGCACAAATATAATTTTACATGCTTACGTGTCAGTTTTATTCTAAAGTTGAATCTTTGAATTTACTTTTTGCTAAGCCAAGAAACTTGCATTTTGTACAAGGAAGATCAAGTTGCTTTTCAAAAATAACATGCCAAATTACAAGAAATTCTCAATGAACATGACCACCAACAATCACTTAGGACTTTAGTCTTAACTTCAACTATTATAGACTTTTGTTGAATCCCATATCAATTAGCAATTTTACTCTATATAATATCATTTTCTATTTTTTAAATTCATATATATTTTTTTTACATAATTTCCAACCATGTATACATCAAAATATATAAAATTTGTCTAGCCAACCTAAATTAACTTCATAAATAAAATAACATAAATAATTTAAATGGATAAATTATTGTTTAATTACATATATATATATATATATATATATATATATATATATATATATGGGCAACTACTATAGCTCATAACTCAGATATACTTATTATTAATTTGAAATTATCTCGCGCTATCAATTTATCATAAACTTACAATGTAGCCCTTCATAAAAAAATTAAAAAAAAAAATGATCTTCATTTTAATAATTTGGAGATGTGATTGTCGAAATTGATAGTTTAACGGCTATCATTTTAGAAAAATCATAATATACTAACATGTGATTTATTATTTTTATCCTTTATTTTTAGACTTCATTTGGTACTATCGAATTTGAATTGTAAAAGTCTTATTGCAAGCGAGTTCGCACACCAAATCGAGCACCGATATAGACATGTAAGACATTCGTTTAATAAAATGGTGCGAATTGAAGACGGAAATAATTTTAATGAGACAAAAGATTTTCTCTTTTCTCAAAATTTTTCTTCTTTTATTTTTTTTTCAATAAAAAAAGATATATCAGTGTCAATATATACAGTTCGGTGCGCCAAACCGTTTTTACTAGCAAGGCTGATTTGAATTACGTAGGAAAAAAAAAAAAAAAAAACAGAATTTGAATGGCAAGAACCGGGTAAAAACGACCCGATTCAGATGATTGACTCCAACAAATTGGACGCGGATACGAAACCGACCCAGCTCATTCCCGTTGCCAAGTCTAACTACACCTTTCCTTTCCCCGTCTGGCTCTCTCTCTAGATTCTTGCACTTCTTCTCTCTGGACCCAAAAACTCGCACTATTTCGGTGGATCTGAGCTTCAATTAGGCCGAGTAATCCGGGCAGAATGGGACTCGAATTGAGGCTGGGAGAGAATTAGGGTTTCTGTTTTGTCCGCGGAAGAAATGAGTTTGGATCGATCTAGGGTTTTGTGGTTTTTGAATTGGCGAAGAAATTGAGGTAGGAGAATTGGTGACTTGGGAACGGAGGTCTGGAATTGATGGTACTAGCGGAAGGGATTGAAGGTGGGATCGAAGGCGGAGGGATTGGGGAAGATGCAAGGCTATGCATGGGATTGGGCGGGCTGTTGAGGAGAGGAAACGGAGTCCGCACATGTGGACAGTCCCTACGCGTACGATCGTAGCCGCCACTGCCGATGGTTCTTCTTCGTCTTCAGTTAATTCATTCTGCAAGGTTATACTTTCCGGGCTTTTTTCTTCTTCGAAATTTATGTGTTGCTGGATTTGATTTTTTTTGGATGAGATTTTGTGGGCGTCTGTTTTGATTTTTGGGCCCCCCGGCCCCGGGGGGGAGGGGCGGGGGGAGGAGAGGGTGATTTAGGTTTGATTGTTTTAGAAAGTAGGAAATGAACCTTATTTCCTGATAAATATAACTGAATTGGTTTGGTTGATAGGGGAATCGAGCTAATTAATGATTTTATTTTTATCTATTATTGAATTGGCTTGAGTGGACTAAATTGAGGAAATAAAACTTGTATTATGATACAAACAATTCGTAGTAGGTTGAATGAAGAATTCTGAAGATTTAATCATGGACAATGGGGAATCGATTGATAGGTTGAATGAAGAATTCTGAAGATTTAATCGTGGACAATGGGGAATCGATTGATAAGTGTAACCGGAAAGCTATTCAGTTTTTTTTTGTCCGCTTAAGTGTCGTTGGGTCTGAGACACCAAGACTAACTATTCAACCCGTTATTCATAACATTGTGATTTAAGTCTCACCTAAATGAGGTCTTATACCTATTAACCATCCTTTTACTTATATAAAAAAAAGTTTTCTGATGTTAAAAGGGATTGAATTTGCCAAAGGCCTCTGCGTTTTTGTGTAGGGGAAAAGGGTTTCTTTTCATTGAATTGTTTACGTCATTTTTGAGAATAATGTTTGTGTTGGTACCTATAAAAAAGCTAATGTTGGTTGTGGGGTCAACATTGGAGTTTCTTCCCTTGTTCCCTCCAACCCTGCAGGGGAGGGTGTGTGTTGTCAGTTTGATGCGCTTTAATATTACCTCGATTGTAGGTGAACTTTTTTTTTTGGATAGGTAATCAAAGATATTGTATTTATAGAAATAGGCAAAGCCCAGGTACACAGGAAATATACATGAAAAAATGCCTAGCTAGAGGTTACAATAGAAAGAAGAAGATCATGGACACTACGTCCGTTACAAACTATAGCCCCTGCCCATAGGAGCAATGACTTAAAGAAGAGAACTTTAAGCTCATCCATTGTTCTCTCTTGATCATCAAAACACCTAGCATTTCTATCCCTCCAAATACACCAACACATGCATATTGGTACCAATCTCCAAATTGCCGCTACTTGAGAATCTCCGTGTAGTCCTCTCCAGCTTGCGAGGAAATCCACCAATCTACAAAGCATAACCCAAGACAATCCGACTCTTGAGAAAAAATCATCCCATATAGCCTTGGCCACCTCGCAGTGTAAAAGCAGACGATCAACTAACTTCCCATGCTTCTTACATATACAACACCAATCTAGGACAATAACCTGTCGTTTCCTCAAATTATCTGTGGTGAGAATCTTGTCCAAAGATGCTGTCCAAACAAAGAAAGCTGCTTATTCTCTGTGGTCTACTCATTCTCTAGTTGATGGATGTTCTATGATGTCAGTTTTCTTGATTTTGTTCACAGTCAAGAGAGCATATGGTGTAGCATATGGTGCATTAAATGTAATGCTATACGTGACTAAGTTAATATCCTTGGCCCATTACGCAATAAATAGAAGTTCTAAGAATATTACACATTTTTTTAATAAGTAAGAGTATTACAAATTTATCTCCACAATTTAGTTGAACGCCTTGTTTTTCTCAACCCCTATATTCTTCTTTGTTGCTATGATAGTGATGGGAAACCTTAAATTTTGCTTAAGTAAAGAGCTTTTTGTTTAGTGTGCCAAAGTAAAATTGCCTATCAAAAGTAATAACTTACAAGTCCTTTAGCTTCCTCTAGATTTTTTTTTTAACTTTTACGAATCCTTTATGTAACGTCCCAATAGAAGGCCCAAACCACACTGCCTATACTCCAAAAGGACTAGTCAATGATACAATTGGAGTCCCATTAGAACCTTATAAAGAGCAAGAACTTCTCCTTCCCAAGCAATGTGGGATCTCATACACCACCTACCCTTACTCATATCATATGGGGTATCACAATCTACCCCCCTTAAATTCCCGACGTCCTCGTCGGGCCTGTCTATTATAGGTGGCACGGCTCAAGTCCCACATTTCTGGTTGTGATAGGCTCTGATACCATTTGTAACGCCCCAATAGAAGGCCCAAATCACACGGCCTATACTCCAAAAGGACTAGTCAATGATACAATTGGAGCCCCATTAGAACCTTATAAAGAGCAAGAACTTCTCATTCCCAAGCAATGTGGGATCTCATACACCACCTACCCTTACTCATATCATATGGGGGGTATCACACTTTACTTGCAACATTAAAAAGGCATGAGTTGAGGAAAAAACGTGTTAGAACAAAAATACTACTGGCTTTAAATGAAAATTTAGTTAGCCTTGTATTTAACATATAACTTTAATATTAACTACATGTATATAATTTTTATTTAATGACATATAATGGGAAAGTTGAAGATGTGGCTAAAGAAGAGTAGAGTTTCATGTTTCGAAATTTATATATTTTAATATTATTCCAAGGGGTTAGCATCCCATACTTTTCATCTCGGGGCTAAAGTACCTCAAGAAATGTCATTTGGTTCAAATTATTTTCCTTGCCTCTTTGGTGGTCCTTGTATCTTTTTATTTTCCTTGTTAGGTGTTTCTCTTGTATAGTTCCTATGTACTAGGACTAAGACTTGGCATTATATAAGGAAAATTTTGATTTCCTATAAAAAACTTGCCGGCTACTTGTGGGACGGGGGACCGAATAGTCTCATGATTATTTAGGTGCTTGAAAAGCCCTCCTAGTTTTCCCTTACAATTTTTTAAATCTTTCCTTTTAAATCTAGTGGCTATTTTAACACTTTGTTATATGAGTTCATTTATTCTAAAATGAAGTTGCACACTCATCTTGACTGGCAGATTCTTGATTTTCTTTTGTTAAGTGAAAACAACAATATTATTTGCACAAAGAGCACAACCTAGTACACAAGATGTATGCAAGAAAAATCATCCAACAAAGATCAAGGATAATGAAAAAGAATGCAAAATGTTCTATGAGTATTGAGGGCATTAACAGAATAGCACTCCGAAAAGTGACTTAAGAAAACAAAGTTGTAGAGCTGAACTTGTCTTCTTGCAAATTTGGGCATTCCATTCTTGTCAAAAATATATTCCATTCTTTCCAAATATACCACAATACATTTCAAATGATTTTCAAATGATATTATGATTGTTCTGAAAACCCTTCTTTTCCGACATGCCAAAAGCTCTAGATCCTGTCTAGGCATAACCTAGTCAACTTCAAACATTTTGAGGACAAATCAAACTAAATCTATCACAATGAAGAAGGAGATGATCAATAGTTTTCCCAATTCTCCTAAGCATTTTGTCTGCATGATAAATGCAACTCTCACTGTAACTTTAGACATCTTTTGAAGGGAACCCAACAATGCTTATCTTCAACTCCCTTCCTTTGAACAGAATATAAAGCATTGAAAAAGATATAGAGTTAATCTTGCAATCATGTCCCAATCTCATAAATTCTAATCCCTGCAAAACTCTTTATTTTGACTAAGCATATGATAGGCCCTAGAACCACCCCCCCCCCCCCCCCCCGGCGCGGCCACACCATCTATTTCTCAACTGTATGTTTTTCTTCAAGAGCATTTTTTTTTTCTTGATTAACTGAAGTTTTTTTCCTATCACTCTTATAGGATGGCCGCAGAATCAGTGTTGGTGACTGTGCTCTTTTCAAACCCCCTCAGGATTCCCCACCTTTCATTGGAATAATTCGTTGGCTGGCTGCTGGTAAAGAGGATAAATTGAAGTTAGGTGTGAACTGGCTTTATCGTCCTGCTGAAGTAAAGCTTGGCAAAGGCGTCCTGTTGGAAGCTGCGCCGAACGAAATCTTCTATTCCTTTCATAAGGATGAGATTCCTGCTGCATCGCTACTCCATCCGTGTAAAGTTGCATTCCTTCCTAAAGGTGTTGAGCTTCCATCAGGGATATCGTCATTTGTTTGTCGGCAGGTTTATGACATTACGAACAAGTGTTTATGGTGGCTGACTGATCAAGATTATATTGATGTGAGCTTTTATGCTTTTGGGAATCTTCCATTTTGCTCTAATATGTTGAATAGTTAAGGTGGTAATGCCCTTCTTTTACAGGAACGCCAGGAAGAAGTAGATCAGCTGTTATATAAAACTCAAATTGAAATGCACGCAACGTTGCAGTCAGACATTCGATCTCCAAAGCCAATGAGTGGTCCTACATCTACATCTCAGCTGAAAGCTGGCTCAGATAGTGTTCAGAATAGTGCTTCCTCTGTTCCGACTCAAGTAAAGGGGAAAAAAAGGGAGCGGGGAGATCAGTCCTCTGAGCCTGTCAAACGAGAGCGTACTGCAAAAGCAGATGATGGGGATTCCAACCGCAGTAGATTGGAAAGCAATTTAAAGTCTGAGACTGCCAAAATTACAGAGAAAGGAGGGCTTATAGACTCTGAAGGGGTTGAGAGACTTGTGCAGGTTATGCAACCTGACAGAACTGAGAAAATAGATTTAGCTGGGCGGTCAATGCTTGTCGGTGTTTTAGCAGCCACAGATAAGTTTGATTGCCTTAGTCGATTCGTGCAGCTCAAGGGTCTGCCTGTATTAGACGAATGGCTCCAAGAAGTACATAAAGGGAGGATTGGTGATGGTAGTGGCTCCAAGGATGGTGATAAATCTATCGAGGAGTTTCTATTGGTTTTACTCCGTGCACTTGATAAGCTCCCTGTAAATCTTCAGGCCTTGCAAATGTGCAACATTGGGAAATCTGTGAACCATTTGCGTACTCATAAAAACTTGGAAATCCAGAAGAAAGCAAGGAGTTTAGTTGATACCTGGAAGAAGCGCGTTGAGGCTGAAATGAACATCAATGATGCAAAGTCCGGTTCAAATCAGGCTGTCCCCTGGCCTGCCAAAGCACGTCTTCCAGAAGTTTCCCATGGTGGGAACAGACAGACAGGAGCATCTGCTGATGTTGCTATGAAGAGCTCAGTTCCACAGCTCTCTGCCTCCAAAATTGCTCCAGCTAAGGTTGTCCTTGGGGAGAGCACTTCTCGGTGCGCATCTGCATCTTTAGGGTCTATGAAATCAGTGCCATCACCTGCACAGGCTAGTACTAACTTCAGAGATAGCCAACCTCAACATGCTGTTGGAGTCGCCTCTGATCTCCCTCTGACTACTGTGAGAGATGAAAAAAGCAGCAGTTCCAGTCAGTCTCACAATAGTCAATCTTGTTCTAGTGACCATACCAAAACTGGACTTTCAGTGAAGGAGGATGCCAGGAGCCCTACTGCTGGTTCAATGGGTGGAAATAAGATATCAGGTGGTTCTTCACGGCATCGGAAGTCAATAAATGGACTCCCTGGCTCCACACTTTCTGGAGTTCTAAGGGAAAGTGGTTCAAGCAGGAGTCCCTTAAACAAAAATCCAGCCTCAGAAAGACAGTCACAATCCGGATTTTCATGTGAGAAGGCACTTGATGGACCCATCATGGAGGGTAACAGTCATAAATTGATTGTTAAGATTCCAAATCGAGTTCGCAGTCCTGCACAAAGTGCCAGTGGAGCATTGTTTGAAGACCCTTCAATGGTGAATAGCAGAGCTTCTTCTCCTGTGCTTTCAGAGAGGCATGACCAGTTTGATCGTAGCTTGAAGGAAAAGAGTGATGGTTATCGAGCTAATAATACTTCAGATGTGAATACTGAATCATGGCAAAGTAATGATTTCAAAGATGTACTGACTGGTTCAGATGAGGGTGATGGATCTCCTGCTGCCATTACAGATGAAAAGTGCCGTAAGACTGATGATGAGAGTAAAAAGTTGGCAGAAGCTAAAGGTGCTTCATTATCATCAGGAAACGAACTTAAAGTGTGGAATTCACATGAGGCTTCTTTGCGCTCGATAAATGCTTTGATTGAAAGTTGTGTCAAGTACTCAGAAGCTAATGTGTCTATGTCCATTGGAGATGATGTTGGAATGAACCTGCTTGCTAGTGTGGCTGCTGGAGAGATGTCCAAGACCGATTTGGTTTCACCCACTGATTCTCCGCAAAGAAACACACCTGCAGTTGAGCCCTCATGCACAGGTAGTGATTTGAAAGTCAAGTCATCTCCTGTAAATGACCTCACTCCAAGCCACACAATTGATGGTGCTGGTGTTGAGGATGAGGAGCAGGTTGTAATTTCCAGTAATGTTGGGCTTAAAGATGGAGGTAATGAACCTGCCTCTTTGATGTCCGGGGAGAAACCTGTAGCAGGGGACAGTGGGCATTTTAATTCTTCTAGTATGGAATTGCAGCTAACTGCAGATCGATTTTTAGAAAGTGATGGAAAATCTACTGAAACAACAGTAGCTGCTACAGTGGCTTCCTCCCCTGCAAGCGCAATGGAGAAAACCATGGATATTGAAGGAGGCAAACCTCTTCATAATAAGAAGGCAATTAATGGGGTGAATGCAAATGCCATTGTAGATGCTAAAGAAAAAGAAAGTGGTTCTTTGTTGGACAAGGATAAGGTCAGTGATGTGGTTGCAAGTCCAGAAGTCCAGATGGAAGCCATTGAAGGGTCATCATCTTATCCATCCCTAGAAATTGATGGCAAGAACAAGAAGCTTATGAGTGAAGGGTTGAACAGTGGTGTGAAGACAGAGGAAAAGCCACTTGCTCTGATAATCCATTCTGAGGCTGTGAAAGGAATTGATGAAGTGCTGCATTCTTCTGGTGGTGGGAAAGATTTGGTTCCTGAAAAGGGCATTGAATTGAAGACTGAAAAAAATGAGAAAAGAGATGCAACAATTCATATGAAGACTGAAACAGAAAGTAACGAGCCGGAAGGTAATGCTCCATCAAGCCCTGAGAATCGAATGTTAGTTGGTTTAGGTTCAGCTGACACTAATCATGATGATAAGTATCCTGAGAAGAATTTGGCATGCAAAGAAGTTCATAAGAAACGTGGTAGACCAGCTTCTCACAAGGTGTCCCCCGCATTTCCCATGCAAGAAACAGATCAACATGAGAGGTCTAGGGGGTCCAAGTTAACTGGAGCAGAAGCGGATGATGCCGAGGAATTTGCATCAACCACTGCAGATGCTTCTTGTTTATCTGTTGCAGGGGTGTCAGATATGGAGGCCAAAGTGGAATTTGATTTGAACGAAGGATTTACTGTCGACGATGGAAAGCTTGGGGAGACAAATAACTTCACCGAAGTAGGATGTTCAGCTGCTATTTGTTTGGTTAACCCATTACCTTTTCCTGTTTCTTCGGTGTCTACTGGTATTCCTGCTTCAATTACGGTGACTGCTGCTGCCAAAGGCCCCTTTGTTCCACCAGTTGACCTATTGAAGAGTAAAGGGGAACTTGGTTGGAAAGGATCAGCAGCCACTAGTGCCTTTCGGCCAGCTGAACCTCGGAAAGCTCCTGAGATGCCTCAGGAAACTGTAACCATCTCTCTTCTTGATGCTACAGCTGGCAAGAATGGTCGCTTTCCTTTGGATATTGACTTGAATGTACCTGATGAAAGAATACTCGAGGACTTGGCTTCTCAAGATTCTGCTAATGAGCTATGCAATTTATCTAGCCTGACCAATAACCATGAAATGGCACGTGAGGAGCTGATGGGTTCTGCTCCTGCTCGATGCTCTGAAGCACTTGATCTTGATTTGAACCGTGTTGATGATGCTTCTGACATGGGAAACTACCCCACAAGCAGTGGTCGTAGAATGGATGTCCCACCTGTGCCAGTCAAATCAAAGTCAGGTGGCCCTTTTAATGACGCAGTTAGTGCCTGCAGGGACTTCGATTTAAACAATGGGCCTGCTGTTGATGAGATGAATGCTGAACCTTCACCTTTTGTTCAGCTTGCCAGGAGCAGTTTGCCAGCCCAACTGTCTGTTTCAGGCCTTCGAATGAGCAATGCAGAAATGGGGAACTTCTCGCCGTGGTTTCATTCGGGAAGCAATTATTCAGCAGTCGCGATTCCGTCGATTATGCCTGATAGAGGGGAGCAGCCTTTTCCCGTTATTGCAACAGGTGGACTGCAAAGGTGGTTGGGTCCCACTGGTAGTAGCAACCTATTCAGTCCTGATATATACAGGGGACCAGTGTTGTCATCCTCTCCTGCAGTGCCCTTTCCTTCCAGCCCTTTTCAGTACCCCGTCTTCCCTTTTGGAACCAGCTTTCCATTGCCCTCAGCCACTTTTTCTGGTGGTTCAACAACATATGCGGATTCATCATCTGGTGGGAAGGTTTGCTTCCCTGCAGTGCATCCACAATTTTTAGGACCTGCTGGTGCAGTTTCATCCCATTACCCCAGACCTTATGTTAGTTTTCCTGATGGTAGTAATAACAGTAGTGGTGAGAGCAGTAGGAAATGGGGTAGGCATGCTTTAGACCTCAACGCGGGTCCTGGAAGCTTAGATATAGAAGGGAGAGATGAGGCTTCTCATCCACCAAGGCAACTGTCTGTTGCCAGTTCACAGGCTATTGCAGACGAGCAAGCAAGGATTTATCCTATGGCTGGTGGTGTTTTGAAGAGGAAGGAACCTGAGGGTGGGTGGGATGGGTACAAGCAATCATCGTGGCAGTAGAATTGAGAAATCGCACCATCTGGTGACTCGTGAAACCTTTCAAGTTATTGATTATATATTTGTCACTTCTAATGTGCATAGTCTACTCACCAGAGAGAGAGAGAGAGAGAGAGAGAGAGAATCTCTGTAACGTTTCTTGGATTTGTGCAGAGTAAGAAAGATGGGAAAAGGTTTTGGCAAAGAGTAATTTCCAATTGACGAGAAATTTTTTTAGTGTTTTCTCCATGTATGCAACTCTTTCCATTCCTTGTCAGCTAAATAAAAGGTAATATGTTGCATATTACATTGATTGTGATTCATCAGATTTCGGCCAAAAGGGATGGAAAAAGGTGCATTCATGTGCATTTTGTACTGTCTGAATAAAGCACCCGTCTTTATCTAACTTCATATTTCACATCAAAAAAATGTAGTTTTGCTGTTATTCAAATAAAATTTGTAATCAAGTGTGTGCAAGTATGGGAGAATATAATGACATTAATGGAGTGCGCAAGAAGTATGCAAAAGTAACTGCACGAAATTTTTGTTTACATAAATGCATGAGATGAGAGAGCAACTGAATTCTTACCGTTTGGATAGTGAAAGTGTTTTATCTCATCTCATCATTACAATTTTCTCAAATTTTCACACAAAATATAATAAACAATTCAATCTTTTCAAATCTCAAAACAATAATAATATTTTATTCAACTTTTAACTTCTATCTAAAACCATTTCATCTCATCTCATTATCCAAACCACACTTTACAAGTTCGCCTTGTGAAGTTTACTAATTCATCATTTCTTGATTACAGCTAATTTAATATCTTGAATAGAGTCAATTCAACAGACCTGTTCTCTTGCTTGGAATACACCAAAAGGGAAGAAATGACGAAAAACTTGGAACTTAAATTCTTTACAATGAACAAATAAACAAAGATTACAGTGATAGGATTTACTTTTTTCCTGATAATTATGACAAAAAAGAAAATTGTCTCAGAGCAGGTGACCTTTATAGAGAGCTATGCTCAGACATACTTCAGAAACATGATCCCTACAGCGCAGCTTCTGGGTGACATGGCCAAGGTAGAAATTCCAGACTAGGTGGTTTCATTTGAGACAGATGAGACTCCTCCCTGGAAGCAGATTTCTGCAGTTTTTAAGTAACAAATTATGCCAAAGAAACTGAAGAATCAGGATACAGGAGATACCAGAAAAATAATATTTAAAATAACTTTTTTGTCTCGGCATTATCAGTTAAGCCAGGGACCAGTAAAATATTATCAAGTCAACAATACTAATCTATTCTCTCTCTTTTTTCAATGAATAAGCCTCGTTTGTTTTCACAACTCTTCTCAACTCATCTCATCTAATCATTACAACTTTTTCCAATTTCCACACAAAATAAAATAAACAATTCAACTTTTTCAAATCCCTAAATAAAAATAATATTAAAAAAAATATATTCTAACAATATTTTATTCAACTTTTAACTTTAATCTCAATTCATCTGCGAAAACAAACGAATTATCTATCTATTATTAACATATATAATTATGAATGCGTATAAATCATTTTTTTTCTCTCTTTACTAAACAAAATTTATGATGTTTTTCATCATTTTTTCAGAAACCCATGAGAGAAAGGGGAGACAAGAAGGTCAAAATGCTCAACCAAGTTTTGGAGATCAAGGTGTTAACATTGACACTCTCAAAAGTTCTATTTTATTGTATGATAATGGTTTATGGCATCTTAACTTAGTTGTAATCTTTTTCATTTAATAAATCTTAACTATTATTACACATCATGCAACTAGTTATGGAATCATTTTCTCTCTCTCTTTACTCAAACAAAATTTATGATGTTTTTCATCATTTTTTCAGAAACACGTGAGAGAAAGGGGAGACAAGAAGGTCAAAATGCTCAACCAAGTTTTGGAGATCAAGGTGTTAACATTGACACTCTCAAAAGTTCTATTTTATTGTATGATAATGGTTTAAGGCATCTTAACTTAGTTGATCTTTTTCCTTTAATAAATCTAACTATTATTACACATCATGCAACTAGTTATGGAAAAAACTACAGCAATAGCAATGTGAGCAAATGATGCAGAAGCAAAACAATCCTAATAGGGTTTAATTTAAGATGAAAGTTGATAATAGCACAGTGCATGTAAGGCTAGAACTACATTCAATTCGCAGACCATGTCAACGATCCATAATCCCAGAGTGGGATATAATTCCCAAAACACTGGATAACTTTTTTGATAAGTAACAAAAACTGAATAATTGAAGAACCGTAGGCAATCGTTTCAATTCTAAGAAATAAAGGTACTAACGATAAGCATCCGCGACGTGGCTTTTTCTTCCTCTCTTTTTGCTTCTGTTGTGGCTTGATAACCACCTTGATTGCAGCATCAAAAATTGCTTTCACATTCTGCAATTGCAATGTAAATGGTCAATTACAGCATAAAAAACAGATACGACTTAAGGTGGCAGATTTGTAACTACGGTATTCCTTTACCACAAGTGAGGATTCTTCAATAAAACAATGGGTTATCATGCTTTTTTTCTGTAATATTGAAGAAAGTTCCCAACGCAAATGAAAGACATGCAAGCAGAGAACCACACATGATCATTAAAAGTGAGAATTTAACACCGATATGCATCACAGACATTGCAAGTATCCACTCTATATGGAGAGTAGATGGTTCAATACAGGCTAAACAGCAGAGCTTCCAGAGAGGGATTTCATAACAGAAACACCATTTTTGCTAACATTGAGATCATTTATCAGAAAGAGCCAAATAAGGCTTTAGGGATATCATTTGCACGAAACTGGCATCATAACTGCATAATGTAAAATAGTTCCTTTGACCTTTTGTCAAATGTTTCCATAATTTCAAAATTGCATCTGCAGCACCAGCACATCATATTTAAAAATAAAATGAGTAATGCTACATACAGTCGTGAAATGCGCAAACGTTGTGTAGTTGCTTTGAAAAAAGAGTGGGATCCACTATTAAAAAATTAATTTATTTTCATGTGGATCTCATATATATTCACTTTTTTCAAACCGACTGCACGGCGCTTGCGCACTCACGACTGCAAGTATCATTTCTCAAATAAAATATATGCCCTGGTCTTGGTTTTTTCAATGATACATCAGACATATTTGAAGTATCTGTAATTAGCTGCTGAACATTGGAACCTTAATTATGTGGTAGAGGCTAGAATGGTAATTGATTTCTTTGAAGTTTTAGGATCCCACTAATACAGATCAATGAAACATGCCACAAACTGCATTTTTCCAAGTTTTGAATTCAAACTTTTTTAAGTAGGAAAAATAGGTCCTGTAATCCAGTTCTTTTTAAGTTATAGTCAGATTTTAAGACCCTAGTTTTTCATTTTGTCATCATGATACCAATTATAGCCCATTTCCAATCCTTCCATTCTGTCCTACACCACATGATGGGCCGTGGGGTAGAGGGAACGGAATCCTTCCCTTCCCAAGTAGGGGATTCTGTCCCACCCCATTGGATGGAGTGGAGGGCATACCCTCATTCTTTTTTCCTAATAATTAATTTTACAATTTTTCTTTTGCATCTTTGGAATTTTTTTCTTGGTCACGTGGCGGTGTGTGATTGGTCTAATGTGTGAAGTTTGACACATGGCAGACCTTCTATTAAAACCTAGACCTTTAATTGTCTAGTACTAATTTGGCAAATGGTGAAAACTCATGGGGATTTTGGTCAATTCCCTTTCTATCTTTAGTCAATAGAAGTGATTACAATTGAGTGAGCATGCCACATTTTTTATTTGAAGCCAAAAATGCACTGCTGCACTACTTATATCTTCAGAAATGCTAGTTCATTCGTACCTGCTGAGTTCTTGAGCTGCATTCTATATAATATGTAGCACCAATCTGTTTAGAGAGTTCCACACCCTGATTATATGAAAACCATTACCATGAATGGAACCAAACATAACCATCAAGGTGTAGAGAGCAACTAATAGGGAAAAAAGCGCACCTGTGCAGTTGTCACAGGCATCAATCCAGGGTGATCAGCCAAATAGTGCTTATCATCACGAAGATCTATTTGAGCATTATAAACCACATTAATTACAGAATTTAGTTAGTCAACATAACGATCAAAAGATGAATGCCACTACTATCTAAATAAATGCTACTTTTGTGAATTTTCCTTTTACTGTAGTTAAAATTCATAAGTTCTATATTAGTCCTGCTTATTAGAGGCCTAAATAATGACCTCCAAAAGTATGTCGTTTGCAGGTAATGTTCAGTGATACGAGCGCCATTACCATTGACAATTGCAACACCACTTTCATTAAGGTTATTAAAACATTAAACTTGCACTTTCATTATATCAAATAAAGCATGATGTCAAAGGTAAAAACGATCTCTTAGAGCTAAACAATTTTGACGAGACTGCTAAAATCATGGACCAAGGGCAAGGTTCACAAAAAATGTAACAGAAAAATAAAGCTGTTTCACAAATAATAGGTATGCGGCAAGGTTAAATAGAAATCTTATTAATGTTATACAAAATGAACCCATTCAGAGCAGTAAGTTAGTAGAGCGCGGGCATAGAATGGTGAATGGCCACCACTTTCATCATATCTACCTCCATAACTTCTTTTAAGTGGGGGGACCCCCCTTATTCCATGCTCCAAAATGACATTCACGAGTCAACATAACAGGGGTCCTATCAAAAGGATGTTGCTCTTCCCACCATGTTACAATTATTACTGTGTAGAAGTCGTGCACTTGTAAAAATGAGTAAACCATTTCAAATACTCATGTCTCCATGTTTTAACAAAACACGCTTCTTCTCGATTAGGGTCAGGTTTAGTAAATAGAGGGCACGCCGCCGCTATAACTTTCCTACACAGAGCTGCTTTAAGCGCATCTACAGATTTGTTTTTTAAAACTCACCCAATTTGGTACCAACCAGCACCACAGGAATTCCAGGGGCATAATGCTGAAGTTCAGGGATCCACTGATCAAGAAATTAAGTATTAGAATAGCTAATTTATGCAAAGAACAAAGATGACGATGAATTAAAAGACTTCTGGGGAAACTCACCTTTTTTAGTACGTTTTCATAGCTTGCACGACTAACTAAAGAGAAAGCTAATACAAAGACATCTGCCCCTCTGTAGCTCAATGGTCTTAATCTATTGTAATCCTCTTGCCCTATGAATTTCAGTGAAGACAGATGAAAAATTAACAAACTTGCCCAGTTTGGCAAACCTATTTAATAGTAGAAACAAATCTATCTGGAAAACTCAAGGACCAATTCAAGACACAAGAAAAAAAAACACAGCAGATAAATGATGAAGCTAAAAGCGCGATTATAGGCATCAAAGAAATTATACCAGCCGTGTCCCAGAGACCTAAGTTGACAGTGGTGCCTTCAACTACCACATTTGCACTGAAGTTATCAAACACCGTTGGTATATAATCCTGATTAATAGAAAACAAAATCCATTTGAATCTAGAAAAGCTAAGAATGAAAGAGTTTAAGAAAACAAGAGGAACAGCAACAGCTACATTTTTTCCCCATTTTTAGAGTTGAAACCAAGATAACTATTTCATTAGGAATAATGAAAAGAAGGTAAAACCCAATGGAAGCTTTTGGTGAGAGAGAGAGAGAGAGAGAGAGAGCAAATTTTTCTATACAAAATCATAAAAAAGCACAAAAATTGAACCACACAATAGACCAAATAGATGCATAAAAATAACCCAGAAGAGAGACCCAAGAAGCTTTGAAAGAAGAAAGAACATACAGTGGGGAATTTGTTACTTGTGTAGCAAATAAGCATGCACGTCTTCCCCACAGCCCCATCTCCCACTGTCACACACTTGATGAACCTTGAGACGCTTGAAGACATTGAAACCAAGAAGGAGGAGTAGAAAAAAAGCTCTCAGCGCTCAAATATACTCTTGAACAAAGTAAAAGTGGTTGTTGGGTTCAATAAGCTTGTTGCTTTTGAGAGAGAGAGAGAGAGAGAGAGAGAGAGGCAGCTCACATGATTCTCACTCATTCACCGTCTCGATGGCAATTTCTTTCCACCCTTTTCCTTTCTTTTCTAATTTTATTTATTAAAAACTTTTCAACTTAAAATATTCACATCTATTCATCTAAATTCTGAACTTTGTAACTTTCATAATTAACTTATTTGCCAAGAAAAAGAATATTTAATTATTCATGTATTTTAATAACCACCTAACATGTTGTGCATTTACTACTGTTAGTTCCTGAAATAAGAGGATGTGTCTGTTCTGTGTGTTCGTAGCAAAAGCTTATGAGTTGCAACTTGCAAGGCTTTTAGATCCAGTTTCATCTCATCTCATCTCATCTCATCATTTTAATTTTTTTAAATTTTTACACAAAATATAATAAATAAATAAACTTTTTCAAATCCAAAAATAATAATAATATTAAAAAATAATATTCTAATAATATTATATTCAATTTTCATTTAAAACAAGTTTATCTCATCTCACTATCCAAACATGACCTTATTCGAAAGAAATGATATTTACAATTTTAAGATATATAAATCTCGTACATTCTCTTTAAAAGAATTAGAGAAATTTAAGACATATGTGAAAAAAATTATTATTTTTAATTCTAAACTCCTTTTTTATAAAGAAAACGCGTGAGATTTGTATATTTTAATACTGTATTTAATATTACTCTTTATTTTGTACCCACGTGGCAGACATCTACCCGTTTAATTCGTGGATGAATCGCACAATTGTAGATTGTATAAATTATTTATAAATTTCTTTATTCACACGTCGAAAATACTAAAAATCTGTTAAATTAACTTATATAAAAAATAAAAATATTTTAATTTATTTTATTAATAAATAAATCTTAGGTTACCCATCTCATTGCTGATCTATGTGGCATTAATGCTACTGTATGAATTAAAAACATTGTTTAGATTAAGAAAAAAGAAATCCTTGATTAATAGCCAAACAATTTTAAAGAAACTTGATCTAAGAAAATAATTGATGAACATTGGAAGCTCAGGACTCCAACAAATTAAGAGATATTTCCTTAAATCCAACATATTTACCAACAATGGACCTAAAAAAATCTATACACCACTCTCACATTTCACTATGATGAGATGACATTACCTACCAATCTTTGGATTTTTTTTTTTAAAAAGAAATAATATTTACAATCATAGAGTGTGCAAGTACCATGCAATTCTTTTTAAAAAAGTAAGTAAATATAGGATCTATATGAAAAATTAATTTTTTAATAGTGGATCCTACTCTTTTTTAAGAAGAGTGTGTGGCGTTTACACAACTCATAACTGTATCTAGCATTACTCAGTGTATTGTGCTGCTCATGTTGGAAAGATAAAGGAAATCTCAATCCTTGGTGAAGACCCAAGTACCTAAAACATTGATTCATATTTTAGACTGAAAAGTGTCAATAAGGTAACAACAAAATTGACCACATCTTGGTAATGTGAGAGAGACCATGTATGTTATAAATATGGTAGTATTTAATTGTGGCATGGGACCATTCAAATTGAATTATTTTGCCGTCCTTCTATACACCACACTCATATCCTACTATTTTGCCGTCCGACACATATGGCATCCATTCTAGACTTCTTCCTGAACAAGAAGTGCCTCTCAACTTCTCAAAGCTAAAAGACGCAGAAAAAAAATATTTGGATATATTAATTGTACTGCGTTTGTGAGTTTATAAAAAGAAAATAACCACAAAGAAAAAACGTATTTAGATGGAACGAAAGAGATTTTTTTTTTAGTTTTAGATTATTTTAAAAAAAAATTAATTCTCGGTCTATGAATCTTTTTGGTTACCAAAGAAATTTGAGTAATTTTAGATATAGTCTTAGAATGTACAACTTTCACGTACTCCCTTTAAAAAAGTATGATTCACTATTAAAAATTATATTTTTTTAATATAAATCTCGTATCTGTTCACTTTTTCAAAGGAGTTGCACAAGGCTTATAACACATTTTAGGATTATACAAATCATTACTTAACAAAATTTTATCACCAAGACAATTGTTTGTTTCTAAGAGAAATTATCTAATTGTCTACTTCAATTTGTTGGCGATAAAATATATTAAGAAAACACATCTCACAAAAATTTTATTTTCAAAACTCAACTTAAATAAAAATATATTTTTGGAAAAATAATTATTCAAATGTATTCTATGGATCCCACCACTTTCATGAAACCCCACAAAAAAAAAAAAAAAAAAAAATCTCGGCAAGGAGTGAATAAAATTTATTAAAGAAATGGGGATCACTATCATTCCAATCTTTTTAAATTCCTCCTCAAAAAAGCTCTTAAGCTATTGCAAATGGAGTCGTCAAGTCCAAGGGGAAGAAATAAAAAAGGGATAGATTAGGAGACGAAGTTGGAAAAGGAAGAGTTTTTAGCATTATTTTTGAAGTTGAAGGTTAGGAAATGGTGAGGCAAGTAGAATTATTAAAAGGCCTTAAAAAGTGTTGGTCGGAGGTATAAGTAAGCGCTAAGCAACATAATAAAAAGAAGATTTTCTAACAATGGAAGAAATATAATTAAAAAATATATATCAATAAGAGTAATGCTACCCGACATCTCATTATATACGCAGTATTAAATAATTGAAGACTAATTGTTATATCCGATTTATGATTTAATTATTCAATGGCATATCATGAGATGTTGAAAGAATGGTAATAAAATAAGATGAATTCTACTCATCAGCCACTATTCACTCTCACACCCCACACCTACAATTTTTTTTTTTTTTTATAGGATGTGCGGGTGTTTTTCATAAAGTGTGGGATAGTGAATAATGACTGATGATGAGATTTTTTTTATAAAATAATAGTAGTTAAAAACGACTGCATGCATGCTGTAAATCAAGAAAGTGGCTTGGCATTTCTTTCTTCTAAAGCTGTATATAATATAATGACCATGTATTTGACTAAACGTTAGGTCTCTTAATTGGAGCATATTTTTTAATGTTTCCTTAATTAAAAACGCATCTATCTATGCAGCATAATAATGATCACTTGTAATATTAATACTCCTGGATCAGTGTTTTTGTGAGCTGTGTGATGATTGATCCGGTGGGGGGGCGAAGGATTTTCATGGGTTAGGTTTGCAACATAACCCACTTTCAAAAGTCTCAATATTATAAGCAAACTTTGGATTCCAAAACACTTCCCAATTTATTTAGATTTGTGTGAAGGATCGACAGTGACTCATGGTGAAAAGATGCCATGCATGAGTCTCAACATCTTCTGCTTTTGTGTGATGAATGAATGAAAGCCAAGTAAATTAGTACCTAGATTCTCAATGGGTCTTTGTCTTCAGCTCAAGGAGGGAAAGGACTACACATGAAAGCGAGGAGTCATGGTGTCTTTATTAAGTGGAAAATGGGAGATTTTGACCTGTTACATGCATCATGCATGCACAGACTCAAGCATAGAATAGGACACGCTTCACGCAAAAAGTGAGTTATTGTTTATGTATGCACTGTTCACACCTGCATAAGTTGCTAGAGCGAGCAATCGAAGCCTTCAATTTAGTGCTTTCCAGTTATTCTTCACCTGCATTTAAGCAATCTCTGTAAAGTTGGAATTAATTGAACTTTCACATATAAAAATCTCTTAAATAAATAAATATTTTCCATATTATAATAATTTGACCAGACTACCAATGTCCGACGACGATCTAAAGTCACGAGGTTTATATTCTCTACAACATCTGGACGAGATTTTTGTCAAATTCTGGAGGCTGGACTTGGTATCGATCCCTCTATATTTGTAGTTTCTTATACATTGAGTTTATTCCTATGCAATATGTTATCGGCTGTCTTTGGAGAAAATTCAGGTGCATAACTCGCCGGTGATCGGCTGTTTTTCGCTCCTTGCATGTAGCGGAAGAGACCATACAGTTGGTACCGAGAATCCTCTTCATTTCAAGTAAAATAGATACTATCATTTATCAAAAACATGATATGTTTTGGTCGACATTATATGAAATGATCAAAATATTCTATGTTTTATATTAAATGGATGCTTGAGAGAATCCTATTCCATTTTGATGCATATTTTGCATAATCAACACAATTGGGTATGTGATTTTCAATCTTTAGATTTAATTGGATCACTGACAACTCAAAATGTTCAAAGGTTAACAGCCTGAGCATCATCATGATCCCCACTCATAACACTCACTGTGTACAAGGTTTCTCCTCATATTAACAAGGAAAAAAAAAATCTCTATTAACATGGGTAAGGGACTCTTGACCACCATTTTCAAGACCTACAAGCGATCCTAGGATCCCATACTCCCATGTGCTGGGACTCTTGCATGTTTCTCATAAGGGAAATCCCGGTTTGGAACTCAAAGCATAGTGAGCCCTAGATTTTCCATGATATAATCCATCTAAACTAGCAGATTCCAAAAGCAGAAAAAGAACATATCTACTCACTTTTCTTTTCTTAATTTTCTGTTCCTGTATAAAATTATGAAAGTAGATTGCCTTGAATATGTTCTAAAGATAATAAACAAGTGATGAGTCAAACTGCTTTTTATGCATCTGTCTGCCTCTCCAAGAGAGGACTCTTCTGTGAGGGTGCCGGTAGCCTATCAACTTCAAGGGATTTACCCCTTTCCTCTTCTTTGTATTGTGTCCATATTACAGCATAAAATCCTGCAACGATTACAATTGCTCCAATCACACTGCAAAAGACGGTGAAAACTCAATTAGACGATCACTGGAGCTGAGCGCTCTTGGGGGTGTTTTTACACCATTAGACTTTGCATTACATAAGATCAAATACAATCGTTCTACCTAATATTACATGAAAAAATGCAATTCAATGGAATGATTATCATTCCCATTTAGCTGAGTAGCAAGTTTTTCAGAAATGATAGACGAAAGGTGTTTATAACATCCCTCTTGTTTGATGGTTTTCCACGTGGTACATATTCAACACCGAGGGACAGATTTACACACTATTGATGCAGCACATGTACATTTAGACTTGCTTAATCAGGCTAGGTATTAGCATTATCGATCGGTGATACTGCTAACATTGATCTTGCAGAGACTGAGAACATTACCTTCCAACATGGAGTGTGTCGCCAAGGAAGATGACACCCATCAAAGCAGCAATAGCAATCCCCAGGGGCTTGAACATGGCGACAAATAAGGGCCCTTTCTTATGTATGCACCATGTTAATACAGAAAACGTCACTACGCTTCCAAAAAGAGCCTACACAAAATAAAAAACTGCTGATAAGATTTTCTAGAGACAATGGCGCCAAGGTATACACAAGCTGATTATATAAATTACAATAGTGTATGTGCTTACTGAGTAGACAATTGAGACAAGCTCAATATCAGGCCTTAATTTCCAAGCATTTGGATCTCTTTCTGCAATCAAAGAAACTACTGTACATTGGATTGTCCCAAAGAAGCAATAGAAGGAGACTATAGTCATCTCTGATGGGTACCCTTTTAGGATTGCAGCCTTGAAATACAGCATGAATTAAGATCAGTTCCATGACACAAGAGACTATGAATGAAGAAAGACAATTACACATCTGTTCTTATTGTTGACAATATTACCTGAGCAGTATTCCACACTGCAAGACATATACTAGCAGTAGCAAGGAAAAGGGCCCCAATTATCCAATTATTTGTTGTTGCCAACATAGTGGACGGAGATGGTTGCCGTGGAAGAGAGGTTTTAGATAACTGAATTTGCGGAGCGCCAATTGCCGGGCCCTTGTAAAGGGTAACAATCAATGCTCCTGAGATTGATACCAGGGTCCCCATAATCTTGATCTGACTTCTTGAGCTTCTCAGGCCTAGTTTTTCCATCCTAGATTATGATTTTAAAAACCCAAAATATGCATACATTGTTTAGTAGAACTGGAAAATCCCATCTCAACCCTGTAACAGAAGTCTCGATATTCATTCGAATACTTCAGCTTCGATGCTGTAGCTGTGACTAAGTAGACTGTTCATCAAAATTTCTATTTATATTGCGCCTCTAGCCCTTAAATTTTGAAGGATCTCTCTACAGGCAAAGGAATAAGGCGAAGTTAAGAACCTGAAGATTACAGCAAGCAAGAAAGTGAATGCTGGCACCAAGTTGCTCATAGCAGATGCAAGGGTAGGAGAGCTGTAGCTTACGCCAGTGAATACACAATTCTGCATCACTGTTATCCTGCAAAACCCAAAAAAGGTAACAGAATTTTCTTCAAGGAAAAAAAGGCAATTCCATTCCCCAAATTGACTAAGTGGAGCTCTCATAAAAAATTTCATACCCAGCAAGACTGAGGAGGAAGAATTTACAGAGGAGAGAGATGGTCAGTGGAGGCCTCTTGTTTCTGAAACGAAAAGGTAAAGCAAAGCAAAAAACTTCAATTTTTATTCATAACAGGGAAACATAGACAGAAAGAAAGAAAACAGGAAGTTTGTTGGTGGCCAAGGAGATGACCTGTGGATAATGAAAGAAGAGGGGAGGAGGATGAGAGTGGCAAGGGCATTTGAGTAGACAACGAAGACATAGTGACTCATCCCTTTTGACATAGCTGCTTTACTCAGTGTGGTCAGGCCAACATCCAGGCACTCCACCATCACCATGGCAAGAAATGGCACCAAGCCCACCAAGCTGGATCTCAACCCCATCTCTCTCTTTTTCTCTTTCTGTCACCAAATTCAGGGTATTGGCCAACCTTCTGTATCACCTTTTTGCTGCTTGCATTTGTGAGAATACAACGCGAGTTTATTGTCGCATTCGAAAGATATTTGTTTTTGTCTTTAGAACTAGAGTTTATGCCAAGAAAAAATAATTACATTTTTATAATTGCAAAATATTTGTTTTTGTTATGTGGTGGAGCGTGAGGTTCACCTACTCGATGAGCACTGTGAAAGAGCATCAACGTTGCTACCTCGATGAGCAGAGTGGAAAGAGAAAGCGCTTGCCTCTGGAAGAGCAGCAACAACTTGGATCCAATGTGGACAAAAGTGTTCGTTATACGGACAAGCACTAGGCAAGTAAAATTGCTCGTCAAGGCAAGTAAAATTGCATTTTGCTCGCATGGGTAGGGCGAGTACCATAGGGAGCAAAAATGTCTATAGGAGATAAAGTGCTTGCACTCCGGCATTGGACAAGCAAAATTGCTCGTCTTAGGGCAAGTAAATCTACTCGTCCTAAGGGTGAGCATTTTGCTATCCATGCGAGCATAGAGGTGGCAAATGGCTTGCCTCTAAGGTGAGCATTATGGAGAACAAAAATGCTTATCTCTTGGATGGCGAGCACCACAAGAGGCAGAATGCTCACGTCCCGGCGAGCACCCTAGGAGGCAAAGTGCTCGCATCCTAAACTAACACTATCAAGAGTATAAAAGTGCTTGCTATCCAAGTGAGTACCACGAGAACAAAATTGATTGACATCTCGATTGAAAGGCAAAATGCTCCCCACCTTGACAAAATGGTCTTACCTTGACAAAATGGTCCATCCTTGGGCCGATTTGGACACACAACGACATCGTGGTATAACATCTCGTATTTTAGTGTATTTTTACTAAATGAATTATTTTTTTTATTGATTCAAAAATTTATTCTCTTGTTTTAAAATTGGTTGAAATTTTAGTGGGTTTATTTTTATGATTTTAATTTTTGTGAAAATTATTTTTGAAGTGCTTTCTTTAAATTAATTATTTTATGCGTTTAAATTTTTTCTCAATTTTAATTAACTTGTTGTGGGGTTTAATTATTTACTTTCATTTTAATCACTGTGTTTAAATTATTTTATTTAACTTGCTGTGTTAAAATCATTTCCGTTGGATTATTTTTGTGACCCAAGATATAAGGATTGGACCCCATTTCTTTCCCTACATTTTCTCTTCCGCTTTTTTTTTTTTTTTTTTTTCTTCTTCCTGGTTCTCTCGCGCGCCCCCCTCCCTCTCTCTCTCTCCGTCAGATCCTCCTTCTCTCCCCAGCGCCGCCGTGAGCCTGCGGTGGCCGACACCACCCGGCTCCCCAGCCGCCGACGATGCCACCCGTCAATTTCCAGCCCCAGCCGCGCCGCCGTTAGCCACCACGAGCCCATTGAAGCCGCGGCATTCCTTGCGCCACTACGCCGCCGTCGCGCCACCTCCGGCCACCATTTTCTCACCACATCATCCTTGACCTTCTAGTAACCCAATGGACCCAACCCCACCTCCGATCTGTCACCGGTGAAGCCCCACCATCAACATTTCCGTTTTGGGTGTTTTTGCACTTCAACCGCCTATTGCGCCGCCACCCACGGCCAACCACCACCACCATTAGTTTCACCGACATCCCTAAGCCCTACCCTATCAATCTCGGGTCTTCGTTTACACCCGTTCAAAAGTGAGTTTTTGAGACCCACGGCCACAGTGCATTTGGCACTGTTTTGTTGCTGCGTTGCCGCTTCTAGCATCTCCGTGATCTTTCAAAAATTATATTATAGCATTGTAAGTATTTTTCCCAAAGAACTTTTGAGATTTAAAAGTATTTCTGCACTAATTCATATTTACTGTAAATTTATTGGTTGTGCCGGACTGAGTCCGAGGAGTAAGGGGAGTCGGTTGGATTGGTCGTTGAGAGAATATTTAGAGGGGAATTAATTTTCTTTGTCGAGTGCAGTTTAATTTTTGGAAGTATTAGTTTATATTTTCTGTTATGGAGTTGTGAATGGGAAGAAGTGTGCTTCGTTTAGTGTTGGTTAAATTGTTAGTAATTGTTTGGGACTGCGAACTGTTGGAATAAGTGTGAGTTATTGGAATTTGAATTGACATTGGTCTTATGCTTGTATTGGACAATACTGAGATTGGTATAGAATATTTTGGGTCGAAGTGTGGGCTGTCCAGATTGTTATTTGGTTGTTTGAGTTGGATTAAACTTGCTGAATTATGGTCTAGAAATTGGGTCTTAAGTTGTCTAAGACCAATTTTGTGTTGTTGGACTTTAATATTTAGTTTTTATTATTTTTATGAATAGGTGACGAGACGGATAGAGACTGTATTCAAGTCATAGATAATGCGTTGCAGGAGTCAGATAAGTGGGGTTCCTATGCTAGGCCTTACACGAATTATTGAGACTGAGGTTGATTTTCTGAAAACTTTACATATTTTTGTGGTGAAATGAGAACTTGGGAAAAACAAAACCAACCTCGATCGTTTATTTGCATACTCATGAAATCTGTACGAAAAAGAGAAAAATATGTTCTGACATGCATTGTGTAGACATGAGCTAAATTCTGTCATGTGGTTTCTGAAATTTGGAAAAAGAGCGATATTGAGAATATGAAAAGTTGTGCATTTATTTAGAAAAATGTTCTGACTTTTGTGTTCAGCGTGTGTAAACTGTCTGATTCTGTTTTGGTACTCTGTATTATTTTGATATAACATCTGAAAAACTTTGGCAAGGTGTACTGGTTTTCATATCTGACTCTGTCTCTGCTCTGCTTTGTTATGCTCTGCTCTGTTTGGGTTGGTACCAATTTCTCTGTCTCTGAGTGCACCCACTTTGGAAATAAAGTGGTTTTATTGTGGTCTTTCCTGTGTGCACACTCGGGGCTCCGAGAAGAATAAAGGAAAGATTTCACCTCTATCTCTACCTGGTTTGGCCACCGGGGTTAGCACAACCCTAACACGGGGGTGAAACATGGTCTATGCTCTGTTTGTGCTCTGTTTTGATCTGATGATGATACTCAGTTTATGTTATGCCAAAGCACTAAGGGTTTTACGTGTCTTAAAACCATCGCTCTGTTACTTTTGAAATTATGTTCTATTCTGCATGTTAATTCTGGAAAATATTTTGTTCTGCATGCTCTACTTTGTAAATGCTCATGTTTGCACGCTAGCATATGATTTCTGCTTACTGAGTTGTTAATAACTCACCCCCTATCATTATAATATTTTTCAGATGATGTGGAGAGTCCAAATGAGGACCTGGATTAGATTGGTGAATGTGTTTAAGCTGAGGAGATGTTGTTAGAAGAAGGACTTCTGATTCTGATGTTCTTAGTTTTAATGTCTTTGAGTTTTATTAATATCTTGAGTTTCAGTAATATTTATGAAATTATTAGTTGGGTTGTTATGACTACCGAGAGATTACAGACTCCTTAGTTTATTTTAGCTGCAGTAATGACTTTGTGGAGTTTTCAAGGTGGCTTATTTAGAACTCTTGATATTGAGTTTTGCTATTAAAGATTTGAGTTTCATTTTAGTTGTGTTGGAAAATAAGTTCTTAAGTGACAGGTAGTAAGTCTCCAGACCATCCGGGTTTGGAGCGTTACACGTGGTCCATCACTTGGTCAATTTGGACCCACGTCGACTTCGTGGTCCATTGCTGGGTAGATTTGGACCCATAATGTAATGGTGTTGTGAGTCTATCTGTGGGTTGATATCAACACATAGCGTTGCTGTGGATCTTAGCACTAAAGACCCATGACACTACCATTGCTTTGGTTTTGATTATGCTGATTTGCAACGTTGTCGTGGGTCACTGGTTCTCATATTAATGATAATATTGATGACACTACCATAAGTTTGTGTTTGTTTCTTGATTGACTGACACCTAAAATGGAGATTTTTGGTTGTTGATAGGCTAGTTTCTGGTTGTGGAGATTTATGGCTTGATTTGGATCAAGGATATTTCTACATAATTTGATCTATTGTAGGAGTATTTTAGTCCATTCACGTATGTAGTAGGGCATTTTAGCTTAACCCAGGAACTATAGAGGGGACAATCTGGTCAAATCAGTCTCTGTGGTAAGGTTATTTTTAGTCCAACATGAAATTTATAGAAAGACATTTTGGTTCAAAACATCACATGAATTCTTGCTATCTAGTCCCTAAACTGTTTCTTTTATTATTGATAGACTTGGGATCTAAATTTTAATTTTGATTGGCTGACATATGCCTAATCATTAAGAGTAATTCTACATACAACCGTGAATTGTGCAACCGCCGTGATTAATTTTTTTTCATGTGGGTTCCATCTTTTATTTATTTTTTTCAAAGCAATTACGCGGCGATTACACAATTCACGGTTGTAAATATATTTTCTCAATCATTAATACTTGAAGAGTAATGCTACACATATAATCGTAGAGTACGTAAATGTCGCGCAATCATTCTGAAAAAGGGTAGAGTCTATTATTAAAAAATTAACTTTTTTTTTTTTATGTGAATCTCATATTTACTCATTTCTTCTAAAGAGATTGTGCGGCGCTTGCGCACTCTACGATTGCAAATATAATTTCTCATGCTTGAAATACTTTAATAGCTTATACTTTAATAATAAATAAAAAAACTACTCTCCTTGATGTTCTGGCCCAAGGCAACGCCTCTTGAGTATGGAAAGGTATTCTCAAAACTAGAGATATATTTAGACAAAAAAAATAACAAATCACATATTAATGTGCAAGAAAGAAATGATAAATGAATTTTTTTTATTTAAAAAAGGCTATTGTTACAGAGTGACGCGATTATTGAGATAAAACCAAGAAGGAATGTGACAAAGGTTCCCACAAAGGTATCTGAACTTTAGTATCAGCAACATGCATTTATGATATATATATATATATATATATATATATATATATATATATATATAGATGGGAGAATTGTAAAATAAGATAATTGTTCGAGAGTGACTCTCTCAACCAGATCATTAAAAAGGTCCCTCTAGGCTCTCTCCCAAGGAAATAAACTTGACTCGTGGATATGGACCATATATAAGAACGGATATAACTATATAGGTTAAAGTTATTACTTTAGGAAAATGCATAAAAGATGCTCCCCACTAGAGTCAAGATAGCGAATACAACTAATAATTATACGGGTGATAATCAACATCATGTCCTCTTTGTAATCTTCTCGTTTAAACTCATGAGCCATCTCTTCCTAGACTTTCAATGGCGATAATCTAATCTAGGGCCACCCAACGTTCAACCCTTTGCTGCATACCTCATCTTGTGATGGACTAGAAGTATTCTTAACCCTAATCTCTCTTATTTATAAGGATATGTTTGGAATACAAACTCAATTTAACTCAACTCATTTCAAATTAATCATTGATAGGACTTACTAATTTTTTAACTTCCCATAAAACAAAGTTAAATCCATCTCAACCTACTACATACATTTAAACCAAGATCATTGGGACCCATATATCAATATGTGATTTGTCATTTTTTTAAAAACCTGACTGGTTACACCCCTACACATATTGACAAATCACATCACACCTTTTTTAACACCCCAAAATCGGATCAGACCGGTCATTTAAACACATATATCAATCTACTTACATTCAAATACATTTCAATGAGACTTACAAAATACTACTATTTACAAATCAACTTAGATCATTTGAGATCATCTCAACATCTAAACACAACTTAATATTTCCACTATAAAACCTCCCTCCTTCATTCTCTTTGCAGCAATATCCCTAGATGGCTAGATATGATTTGGCTCTTTAGTAACAATGTTTGCCATGGGCAAGGAGCACAAGAAATTTTGGGATGGGTGATCAGATAAAAAAGACTTACTACAATGACCATAAAAAAGCTGGCCAAACGACCAAAATAAAAGGCGAAGCCCTCATCCTCTCAACGTGGTCAAAAGAAAACTTCAATTGACCGCAATGTCGATGAGGCCCTCTTTATGCATAGACAGCAAAACACAATAAAGATGGACAGTTTATAATGGAAAATTTTATACACCATACTATCATCTCACCTTCATCTCATTAAGAATGATGTGACATATTTATCACTATTAAATGATCATTTATTGCATATTTTTTTATCATTTAATAGTAATAAATATGCCACATATTACTTAGTATGATTAAAATAGAATGAGAATTACTCGTTTATAATAGAAGAATGTGAAAGTAGTTTTGTTGGTTGTCACGAAAGCTCAAGCCTTGGGGATGGAAATCTTCATTCTATAGGGCGACTCCCTTGATGTTATCACCACTATTGCGCATTGGCAGCTGACAACATATTCGAGAAGAAATAATCTTCACAACAGCCACCGTTTCGCTGCATCCATCGCACACATGACGTGTAGACCGGGTTCATTAAAACAACTGAACCGGTTTGCTCCGTATCTTCTCTCAGCCATAGAAGCCCTCATTCAGCCATTTCGCCCCCAAGCTCTCAAAGCCCCTCCCCCAAAGCTCTCAAAGCCCTCTCGAACCTCAACCATCGAAGCCAAGCACAGCCACCGACCTCAGCCAAGCACAGCCTCCGACATCAGCCAAGCACGACCTCAGCCCTCCCGAGGAGATCAATCCCCAAGCCCTCGGTCCCTCAGTCCACCAACGATGCCCTCGGTCCCTTCTCAGTCCACCGACGAAGCCCTCAGTCCACCGACGCGAAGCCGCCCTCAGTCCATCGAAGCCCTCAGATCTGCAGGAGGTTTAGCATACATTTCTTCTTCTTTTTTCTCGTTTTACTCCATCTCTGTATTTCTCTCTGTATTTGCTATAAAGGATGATGAATAGTACTTCTTTTACAATATTGTTTTACATAGGGCACTCTCTGTATTTGCTAGAAAGGATACTCCTATAAGTATTTTATAAATAATTTTACAAAAAATCCTCCATTTAAAACAGAGTTGTAAAAATTGTGAGAAGGGTTGTCTTTATCATCACTTTTTTTTTTGATAAGGAAATAGAATAGTGTCTTTATCATCACTTAGTAGAATTTCAAGCATAAATTTAATTTTCACTTAAAATTTGGTTGAATAATTAGCCTATATTTCTTCTGGGACAGTTGCTTTTAGGATTTAAGATTCAACGATTTGTTAGAACCATTATTTATATGCATTTTGTGATGATGTGGAACCTCACCAAGGAGCAGGACCTTTAGAAGCATTATTTAAGTGCATTGAAGGTAACTAGAAAAGAAATTCCTGAACTGAAATTTCAATGTAGCTAATCATAGAATAAACATGTATGCATGCTTATAATTTACCTTGTTGCTGCACCTGCAACAATTGCTTCAGTTCGGAAGCAATGGGAAAATGCAGCGTACTTCAATGGTAACAGTGACTTGGCAAGAATAGAATCCATATGAATCCCCCCCACTGGAATCTCTGCTGTACCGATGAGACACTGGTCACTACCCTCAATAGAATAAACCGGATACATGTCCAAGAGTAAGAAAAATCTATATATGAATTACAGTGAAGTGAGACTATCCCCAATATCTAAATATTAGTTGTCCCTTTGTTAAAAAGGCACGAAATATGAAAGGTTAGCCTCCATATAGAAGGCTTGATGTTAACACCATGTTTTGATGAAAAGCATGTAAATTGTATGTTGCTAAATCAACGTGTAATGAAAATAGGTTGTGCACTTCAATCGACTTTGTAAACTTTAGCCAAGTCTTATGTAGTTGATTGACTATGATCATTTAATCTATAATTCAAGCAACACAAGTGATGATTTGATAAGAGAAAACAGTACAATTTTAGTTTTTTCTTTTAATCCAGGATAAGTGATGATTTTGGCAGATAACTAGATTGATTGCCTTCACACAATTGTACAGGCATTGACTGATTGCATAAACAAGTCATATTGTTACTTAAATGAATTCCATTCTGCAGTCATCAATTGCTAATATATGGCTAAAATAGTTGTGCTAGTTAAAACTGTTTCAAAGATAATAATAGGCTTCACACCAAGGCCAAGTTTATGGCTTACATGATGCAATCTAATTCCATCACCTATCTGGCAAGAAACGGAACAGGAGACAAAAACTCATTTTATTTTATTGGTAAGTTACGCACACATTAGATGGCTCTTGAAAGTAAACCCTCAATATCCCCCTTATTAGAGCCAGAGCTCATCGTTAAAACAGGTGTAAGGTCATTATGGCTGATTTTAAAAAAAATGCATGTGTACTTCATATAATGAATCAAGTGTTGTGATTAAATAAAACGTGAGATGGAAATGTACAAATACAGCATAAAAACTCAGACAAAGTTAAATAAATGGTCTTTCTAACAGTTTACAAAGCAAAAGCTGCGTTGCTTGACCACCATGTTTCCCTCGGCACATGAGATGAACATAAGCAATCCATAAAATGAAATCACATAAAATTAAACCAACTTTGAAAACTTTCTACCAATGACCAGTCCAAGAAAATACTTTCCCATGTTTTAAAACTGCTAATGAATGAACTAGCTGAATTCTATGTTACCGAGTTTATATCTATGAGCAATACATCCACACTACAAATCATCGTTGTCATCCATACCAGCCATTTCATGAATGCCAAATCAATCGCTTTCTAATTTTGGCAGCAATGCTCACAAAGCTTACTAGTATCTAAACATTCTCTAATTTTCACATGCATATGCTTCTTCTTTCATTTTTTTAAAATTCCAATTTCTCTTAAATAAAAATAGTTAATGAGATTGTTATATACATGGAGATAAAAGAATTCATTGCCGGCAATTCAAGATAATTAGACTTGAGTATCACTTAGTGCTCTTCAATACTGCAGGCATGGCACCACCAATATTACACCATGCCCAGAGCACCCAACCCTCTTCATTGATGTCCCCTAAATCGTATTTTTGCAATGCAAACCATGTGAATGCAATCAAGAGTGTAGTTGTCACCTGTTTACCTGAGAGCTGACAGACTGTAGTACATGTCAATTTGTGATTGAAGAAAGGCTGAGACCTTCAAAACTTCTCAGTACCAATCCATAATTCACCTATTGAAATCTTTGTTAACAGAGAGTCTAACTACCTTTTACACTATTACCTAGTAGCAGGCTTGTTGGAAGTCAACGAGCTCCATTTCTGAGATGTTATGGTGCATGGAAGTTCAAGGCTTTTAAATTAATTCTTTAACATTTGAAATCATAGAGTACTTATCCAAAAAATAACAAGAAGAAGAAGAAATCATAGAGTAACATAAAACCAACAGATGCACAGAAATCAGCAAACCATTTGACCCAAACAACATTGGCATCCCCAAATCAAAGTGTTTGTACAAAGTTTGAGGTAAGTATGCCTGTTGCATTTTTTCCCCAATTGTATAGTTGTAGCATACTTAAAATAGGAGCCAAAGAGATGGGTTTTATGACAGTTGTATGTGACCATATGAGATGATTCTTGGAGTTCCTCTCAAGAAAATTACTGTATTTTCAGGAGTATGAAAAGTATAGGATTTTCTGGTCCTCTTAAGATGTAGCTGAAATTTGTTTTACAAAATTCAAAGAATCTATTGGATTCTTGTAGGGTCAACTATTCAAACTAATGCACAAAATGGAGAACACCACAATCATGTCTTCAAAACAACAGTTTACGAATACAACATTTTTTGGAAATTTCTCCATGCCCTAAACCACAATACCCATATTAGAAAATACAAAAATCACATCTCGATGTACACATGAAGAACATAGCATGTATGGACGGGAAAATGGTAGTACACTATTTACCTTTACCCTGCTGAGCAAACCATTTGGTGAAACAGAGCAATTGGGACTTCGCCGATTTGGTCCTTTCAATCAGCTCCAGAGGAGTGGCGGCGTTGGGCAGACGTACGAGCATCGTGAGTTGGCCATGAACAGAGAGACGTCGTTGCCAGGGGGCGCTGGGAAGAGGAAGCCGACGGACGCAGGTTCGTGGCATGGAAGGAGGGTTCGCGGGATTCAAATTTTGTTTAATCCGTTCAACGAACTCGTGAGAGAGTGGAGGCTTTGGGCAGACGGGGGAGCGCTGCTCAGTGGCACTAACGAGAGAGACGGCGTCATCGGGAGGTGTTGGATTGAGGAAGCTGAAAAGGGTGGCGAGGGAGGAGGGTGTTTCGCGGTAGGAATTCGAATGGGGATAAAAGCGAAACCCATTTTCAAATTGAATGTTTTGATTTGAAAAAAAAAAAAAAAAAAAAAAAATGAAGAGCCACGTAGTGTGTGCAACGAGTGCACTGCTATAGTAGTTTCTATGTAGCAAACCTCAATAGAAGTACCACTCGGCTATACTCGGGATCCGGGCGTATAATGCAGTCCTTGCCTAGTAACTCGGGTCAACTCGAGCGCATATCTGAAAAATTTAAAATCCGGGTATCAATTTTACCAAAAAAATGATTTTTATTTTTTTTTCAAATTCAAGTACTCAGATTGTATCGGAAAACTCAGATACTCAAATTTTATCGAGTTGAACATAACTTAATTTTTTAAAAAGTAAACTCAGGTTGCAGGTACTCTCATATATGAATAATTCTGGACATCTGCCCCACACCAGCACACACTGCACATCACTTTTTTTTTTTTTTTTACACGAAGTGTGCCCCGTGTGGGGCAGATGCCCACATTTTTTCCTCATATATACTCGTACCCACCGCCAAATATGGGTGGGTCCGTGGGTGGAGGATAATCTAGTTATCGGCTTGGGTAAAAAAAATCTTTACCCACCGAGAATCCGAAACATGTAAATTTTTATTTTTATTTCAAACATCTTTTAAATTCTTTACATATTTTTTAAAAAATACTTCTTAATTATATATATATATATATACACACACAATCGGTATCACAATCGGCGGGTATTCTCGGTATGACTGGGGCTTTTCCTTCCTTAATAATATTCAAAACCTCCTTTCTCTCTTGTAAACTTGGGCCATTCATTTGCTACTTGGAGGTTCAGAGGACCAGATAACTACGTTGCAATTCCTATAACCACCGGTTTTTACCTACTATAATAATTGCCCATTTTGCAGATTATTTGTATTTCTTCTGGATACCTGTGACTCGATAATCTGTTGGTTTTTTTCTGGGTGTAAGCCGTTGGTAACTGGTAAGGTTATTTGATCGGAGAAGATGGGTACGGCGGAGCCCAATTTGGAAGGACTTTTCGAGGAGAAGAAGCGCGTCAGGAACCCTCTTGTCCCTATTGGTAAACCCCCATTTTCATTTTCTATATCTCAATATTTTCTACTTTGCACATTTACGTCGTTTGATTATTATATTTGATCTTTGTTAATTTCGATGCCCCATATTTATGTTAAATTTTTCTCAAAATTGTTTTTTCTTATATTAATCTGTGTTTCCTTAACAAAGAGGAAAACGAGAGAGTTTTGGCTGAGATGTTGGCCTCTGCTAAATTTTAACTGGTGGGAATTGAGTTTTGTGGTTCTAACAGAAGTGGGGGCAGATTCATTCGATCTCATCTGGGTATGGGATTGTTTTTCTTGTTTTGGCTGCATTTGTTAGATGTGTATCAATGTTAGAACTGGTCCTGGCCAGTTCTTTTGGACTCTTCACTTTTGAGTGCAAAGGCCGTCATTTAGAGTTTCTCTCTTGGGGAATATGTTGGGTCTTGTGTATTAGGAATGCAAGAAAATTTGTTTCATCCTCATGTTTGTTATCAACAACTTGACACCATTTTGAAGATTAATGCTTTAAGCATCCGAGTGCATGGATTTCCGTTGAATTGTTCTTTCTTTTGAATTACACGTCACTTGTTTCATACAATCTCGATCCACATGCCTCCAAACCCACCATTTTTTCCTTTTTCCTTGTAGGTATGATCTTGTTCATTAAGGTACCATTTCTTTGCCTAGGGGGGGAGTGGCAGTATTCGTTTCACTCTCTCTATGATTGGTTGTCTATGACTCTAGCTCTTGTGATGAAATACGTCAGAGATTGGTTAATGACAGTTTGTGGAGATAGCTTCTAGTATGGAAGTATAGGTTTCTGGAGAGAAATTGTGTTCTAAGAGCTTCGAGGAAGCTATGGGGTTGGCCTTTTGAAAGAATTGGCAAGAGACTTCAAAGCAGGTCTCGAAGGTGACTTTCAGAAAGGTTGTTGATGTGGTAATGGTACCTTAATGAGACTTCCAAAAATTTTTTTAGGACTACCAATGTTACTTTAAAGTTTAAACATAAATCACTGAGGTTTGAAAAATGGGTTCGGTGGTCCGTACACTACATATCCTGGGTGTTAAAATTATATATTTTCCTAATTTATTTTTAGTTGGACACGAAGATATTAGAGGCCAACTGTTGCTTTTGTCAATTCTTTATGTTTCCTCTTGGTTTTTCCTGTGAGGAATGATGGGAATCCATCACCATGGCTGTTTTTTTTTTCTTATAAGAAATTTTTTATTAATCCATGTAATTAGGCATAGCCCAGGTACACAGGGAGTGTACAAGAGATTAACCTAATTACAAGCTAAGTGCTGTGAAAGTCAGTATAAAAGTCATTAAAGCTAGTCCCATTCAATACAATGGCTGAAGCCCAAAGTAACAATGTATGATAGAAAAAGTCCCTAAACCCTCCCATTGATCGTTCCCTGTTGTCGAAGCAGCCATTTATCCATGGCTGTTGTGCATACCATTTATCCATTTTTCTATTTTGTAAAGGTTTGTTTTTTGTTTCCATGAAAGAATCTTTTTATTTTGTCCCTCACCCCCTTTTTGGTGAGGTTAATCCATTCCACATTACTAAAAGGTGAGGTTAATCCATATTTCTAAAAGAGAAAAAGGAATAAACGACTATCTTGTTGGTCTTGTAATATTACTTCTACAAGATTTTCTTCGATTAGATGAAATGGATTTATAAGAGACCTTTTAAATGTACATGCAATCACTATTGTCAGTTTTTATGAGTTAAGCTGAGACTCTGAAGTTCAACAACATTTTTCTCACGCTCTGCTTTCATCTTTACCTACAATTCTTAGTACCTCTTCTGTATACTGAATATCCAATGAATACTTAGTAAGTCTGTTTTCTTTGATGGATGTAAATACTGCAGGTGCACTGATGACAGCTGGGGTGCTAACGGCTGGCTTAATAAGTTTCAGGCAAGGCAATTCTCAGTTGGGTCAGCTACTAATGAGAACTCGTGTGGTTGCACAAGGTGCCACAGTAGCACTGATGGTTGGTACTGCTTACTACTATGGAGATAATCCTTGGCAATCAAGATAAATTCTGTAAACTGCTCTTGCTTTTTCAATTTTAATTTTTTCCCCTGTTGGTGATTTTAGTGAGTAGAGAAGGACCATGGTCCTTGTCAGCATTGATCAGCAGCAATCTATGTTATTGTGCACCTTTGCAGTTTTGCTTATACAAACTATGCCGATATTATGGCTATGCTGAATAAGATAACCTTTTACAGAGATCAAGAAATGGTAGATCAGTCTCTATAATTTGATGAGTAATTAATTAAATGTGCTCTATATGAGGTGTTTAGAAGATAAGGGTAGAAGAAGGCTGAGTTGAATAATTTTTGGGAAGTTGGAATAAATGGAGATAAGGTAGGAAAAAAGTGGGCTTATTTTGTATGAATTGTTTCAAATTAGTGTGACCATTACATGAATAGCTAATTCTTGTCATAGGGCTGCTACCCGCCCGCAAGAGCCATCCCTGCCACCTGCCTAGGCTGGAGGCCTATTTTTATCCCCACCACCTGGCCCGTTATATGCAGGCGGGCAGCCCCGCCAGACTGGTCGGGCGGGCAGCTTGACCCATGGCCGTCCGGCTACCTGTGGGCCTCAATAGCACCATAATCCTTTTTTAAGCCTATAACCTGTTTTAGGGGCCGTTTTGCAATCATGTGATCCAGAAATGGCTTTCAGCCCATAGGAAAAAATATATGCTTTTCAAACCCACAACCTGTTTTAAATTATTACAAATTAATCTAAAAATAATTTCAATCCTTGAATAAAGTTTATAAGTAAAAAATAAAAAATATTACAAATTAATCTAAAATTATTACAAATAGTTTGAGTACTCTAAGAATGAAAAATCTATCACAAATGAAATAGTCCTTCCGAGGCACCAAGAGTCCAAGATGCATTGAACAATAGTTAATAACCATGTTACCATATAGAACCTGAAAAGAAAAATAAAAAATTTGGATGAAAATGAGAATATGATTTCTAAAAAGAAAAGGAACTTGAATTAGAAAATGTAAGAAAATAAATATAAGCCTATTAAGAATGAATTACAAACCATGTATTTATCAACGTCCGCTAGAAGTATAATGGGATTGAGCCTCTTTTTCCAAATCTGAACTTACCTCAATGATTCAATTGAAATCAAAATTCATTTTTTATATGAAACATAAAACAATTTACAACAGAATTAATTAATAGTAATTATCGCTTCCATCTTGCTTGTCCTCATCCTCATAGTAGTCCACATAGTCCACCTCTTAGACCTCAATAGTCTAATTTTGAGTCAAATCAAAGTTTCTACAGTAGTAGGAGACAATGAACTCTTAAAGGGACCCAATATGTGCCATCCGGTGCTAAAAATGGACTTTGAGACTATTGTAGAAATAGAAATGACGAATATACTATTAGCTAAAATACACAAAGTCATAAAGAATAAACCAATTCAAGATTTCGAACTAAAACCTTAAAATCATTTAGAGTTTCAATACAAGATTCCTAAATTAGGTTAGGATTTCGAATTGAACACCCAATCCAAATCATAATCAAAATTTGAAATCCAAATCAAATTAATTAATGAAACATCCAAATCACAATTCAACTCAAAAACATCCATAATCCAATCGACATAACCCCATCCTCCATTGAACATATAAACATAATCCGGAAACTATACGTGGAAGGGATATTATCACTACCCACTAGGTTGGGCTTGGTCCTCCTTTAGGAGGCTCAACAGCTAGAGCATAATTGGCCCACCAACCAAGATAGGAGAAAGAGAGCCCAAAATCAACACAAGAAAATGATCAATGTGGGAGGATGAGACAATATTCGCTCTGACATAACCCTGTCAGGATGACCTCCAGGGACACCATGCCGCACTAAATAGGTAGACATGGAACACAAACGGGAGATCTTGACAGGAGGCATTGTTCCTGACAGAGTACCTAGATAGTGGCTACACTCACCTACTTGAGGACACGACCTAGGAGAGTCATGCCACAATAAATGTAACAACCTTGTATTGAGTACAGTAGACAGACATCCCTAGCACAGAAAATGGGGCCCACATCGATAGGGAGTATAAAAGCCTCGCCCTAGGTCAAAAACACTCGCAACACACTTTTACATAGAAAATTCTCTCGATCCCCAAGTAGGCTGACTTCAGCATTAGAGGTGTTTCATAACCTATCGAGCCTTGACATTGCTTGTGTGCAGGATCATTAAACTCGTGGACTAGTGTGTGAAAAGCGTTGTCAATAGTGGCACTGTTTGTGGGATCTTTGTAAATTAACCTGTCCTTCACATGCCGGTTGCAACTCGCTCTCACACAACCCATGGTCAAGAAGTAACCTAGAGGAACATGGAAGGAAGGTTTGCAGAAATAGAGGAGTGCATGAAGAGGATGGCAGCGAAAATGAAAAATCTTCGATAAGAAATGAAATCCTAAAGAGAAGAAGCGGAGGAACTCAAGAGGATGTAGCACCAAGCCCAAATGAGGGTGCCGAGTCGCAGAGTAATGGAGGGATAGATGCTGGCGAATAAGAAAGAAGGAAGATGCACCATGGCTACGTAATCTTGTGGAAAAGTATGAGGAGATGGCCAAGAGAATGGGAGCGTCGTTGTCGGTTGACCAATTGCTTAATAGTACGGACTTATCCTACAGTGTGGAGGTGATGGCGGCACCACTCTCGTCAAAGTTCAAGGTTTTGCAAATAGAGATGTATAATGAGTACAAAGACCCCCTCGAGCACCTGGAGACCTTTAAGGCCCATATGACTCTTCATGGGTTTTGCAGAGAAATGGCCTGTTGACACTTAAAGGAACAATGAGGGGATGGTTCAGATCTTTACCATTAGGCTCGATCGATAGCTTTGGAGAAATTGCAGGGCTATTTTAATGCAGTTTGTGGCGAGCTGGAGGAGGTGATGTCCGTAACATACATTCTCACCGTCAAGCAATGGGACGACGATTGTTTGAAGGTGTACATAGCTCGATTCAACAAAGAGTGCATGATAACAGACGACCAGGATGAGAAGATCACGTTGGCAATGCTTTTGGGAGGCATTTGGCCTTGAAACCCGTTCATGGCCAAGTTGGCAAGGAAGACTCCGATG
Source organism: Juglans mandshurica (assembly GCA_022457165.1). Lineage (NCBI taxonomy): Eukaryota > Viridiplantae > Streptophyta > Magnoliopsida > Fagales > Juglandaceae > Juglans > Juglans mandshurica. The sequence continues at coordinate 12,463,109 of CM039632.1, read as the reverse complement.
ACATTGCAAGAGTTCATGGACAAGGCAGATGGATTCATCAACGCATAGGAGACTCTAAGGGCCTTAACGGCCCCAAGGAAAAATGAGTTAGAACAAGCAGAGAAGGTGTCTAATAGACCGAGCCGTACAAAGGCCCCAGAGAAGTCTAAAAAGGGGCATCACGACCAAAGATGAGAATGTAACACATCTTCAAAAGGGCAAGGTGCATATCATGCACATGCTAGTTTGAATGTGCAAGCATAAAGCAAGCCAACCGCTCGGGACGCCAACTACCATGAACAGAGAGGTTACCACTTCTATACCTACCATTGGACGGAAAGTCATAGACTGAAGACTGCTACACTCTCAAGAAGAAAATAGAAGAAATGAAGGGGACTTGAGAACTGGAGCGAGTGGTTGCCCAACATTCAATGGATCGAGGGCAATCGTCAGAGCAAAGAATGGAATGGCTCCGAAGGTTGCTCAGGATTGAGAGTCCCAAACGGTGGAGAGTGGATCAAAGGGATACCTGGAACGTGCCTTGCCATACCTCGACCCACGGTGATAGCCCCTAGGGGAGATTAGTACCTGGCTTTGTTGGAGGCGGCCTCACCTCCTTTAGTAGGAAGCGTACTCTAGGAAAACCTGGTATGGGGAGGTATTTTCCATAGAGAAGCACCTGACAAAGCAGATAAGGCGTTCGACAAACATGACCATCTCATTCGACGAGGAAGATAGTAGGGGGATACTTTACCCTCATGAAGGCGCGCTGATGGTGACCATGCTAGTGGCCAATTACACAACCTGGAGGATCCTAATAGACAATGGTAACTCAGCCAACAATTTTTTTTGGGATGCATTCACAAAAATGAGAATCAATCCAAACCACCTACGCCCGACCCCCATGCCCCTAAAGGGGTTCTCGAGGAATGTGGTCTAGTTCGTGGGCACCATAACTTTGTCAGTTTTTGGTGACAAAGCACCATGCACTGCCGCAACCATGATCGACTTCCTGTTAGTGAAGGCTTTGTCTTCCTACAACGCCATCTTAGGGCATCCGACCCTGAACAATCTGTAGGCGGTGACGTCAACCTATCACCTGAAAATGAAGTTTCTAACGGCAGCGGGTGTAGGAGAAGTCTTGGGTGAGCAGGTGCTGGCATGAGAATGCTATGTGCAGGAACTCAAAATCGGGGGAGAGACGTTCGGATGGCTGAGAGCAAGATTTGTGAAGAGCAGTCACCACCGCCGCCAACACTCATCAATTGGGAGGAAGATATTAGGGATAAGCAGAATATTCAGCAGGCAGAACCAAACGAGCCCCTGGAGCTAGTGGTCTTAGATCCAGGCAACCCCAAGACCATGGTGAGACGTGTTCGCTTGGAGAACCAAAGATAAGGTGATCGATGAAGCAATTACTGATCGAGCACCAAGACTTGTTCACCTGGAGTCATGAGGACATGACCGGGATAGACAATGAGGTCATCGAGCACTGAATTTGTGTAAACCCAGAAGCCAAGAAAGTCAGACAGAAGCACTGAAGCTTTAGCACGGAGAAATATGTTGCTATAGCCGATGAAGTCAACCGGCTTCTAGCGGTGGGGTTTATCTGGGAAGCGTAGTACCTCGAATGACTGTCTAACGCGGTATTGGTGAAAAAGTGGAATGACAATTGAGAATGTGCATCGATTTCACAAATTTGAATAAAGCATGCCCGAATGACAGTTTCCTGCTGCCACGCATTGACCTAATTGTAGACTCCACGACGGGCCATCGCATGCTGAGCTTCATGAACGCCTACTCAGGATATAACCAAATCCAAATGAACCCCAACTATGAAGAGAGAACTTCATTTATAACGGATCGAGGGCTGTATTGTTATCGAGCCATGCCCTTAAGACTTAAGAACATAGAAGCAAACTAACAACGATTGGTTAACCGCAAGATAGGGCGCAATATGGAGGTTTATGTGGATGATCTGCTCGTCAAAAGTAAGAAACTCGACCACCAACTGGATTACCTACGACAAGCCTTCATTGTCCTACGTCGGTATAAGATGAAGTTGAATTTGGCGAAATGTACTTTCGGGGTAAACTCGGATAAGTTTATGAGTTTCATGGTCTTGAAAAGGGGGATAGAGGCCAAATCAGAAAAGATCAAAGCCATAATGAACATGTTGGCACCCCAGAATATAAACGAAGTACAAAGACTAGCAGAACGGATAGTCGAACTTAATCGGTTTGTCTCCCAATCGACGGAAAAATACTTGCTATTCTTCGAGGTTTTGTGGAAGGCACAGTCTTGGAATGACGAGTGCAACCTAGCGTTCGAGGCTCAAAGAGTATCTGGTCTGGCTAGCTCGCTGCTACTCAGCCTAGTAGAGTTGGAGAAAGCCTTGAACTTGTGCTTGTCGGTCTCCCCTGACACAATCTTGACGGCCTTAGTAAGGGAGGTGAAGGATGCCTAAAAATTGGTGTACTACAAAAGTCGTGCGTTATGAGGAGCAAAGGCGAGATATCCCTGGTTGGATATGTTGGCTTTTGCACTAGTGATGGCAGCTAGGTGCTTGAGGCCATATTTTCAAGCTTACCGGATCAAGGTCCTGATAGAAGCTCCTCTGAAAAAGATACTGCAAAGATTGGATGCCTTAGACCGCCTAATTAATTGGGTGATCGAGCTGAGCGAGTTCAAAATTGGGTACCTTCCCCAGAACACTATAAAGGAGCAAATCTCGGCTGACTTCATAGCCAAGTTCACTGAGTCCCTTGAAAAAGTAAAGAATGTTATGATGGGAAAGCCCTGGCAGGTCTTTGTTGATAGCTCATCTTATCGTGCCGGGAGGGAGTAGGAGTGCACATTACAACGAACTATAGGGAAGAACACAACTATGCAATAAAACTCGCTTTACGAAGTACTAACAAAGATGCAGAATATGAAGCATTGTTGGCCTGGCTTTCAGTAGCTGAAGCACTAGGAGCTACAGAGGCTGAAGTAAGAGTCGATTCCCAAGTGGTCGTCAACCAAGTCTTATGAGAATTCGCGACAAAATGCAAAAAACTGAAGAAATACTTGCACGTGCAACTAGTATGGGAAAGACAACTAGCAGATACCAGCAAATACCACAAGGAGACAACTAGAAGGCTGACAAACTAGCATGAACTACCTCATGATAGGAAGAATCCACCTTACTAGAACACACTGTCACCAGAACGATAGAAGTCCTCGTCGTAGGGATGGTAGTCTCGGAAGTAAGGCCGGGGGCCCCAAAATGGGCATTGGATGTGATTAAATATCTGGATGCCGGGGAGCTGCCCAACGAAAAATGGGCGGCTAGGAAGGTAAAGAATAGGGCGGCGCGATTCACTATGATAGATGGGGTTCTGTATAGCCGGGATTTCTCAGTGCCCCTCCTGAGGTGCGTTTCACTAGAAGAAGCCCAATACCAGTTGGCTAAAATGCACAAAGGGGTGTGAGGGAGCCATTCTGGCAGAAGAACCTTAGTCTGAAAGATTTTGAAAGCAAGTTACTATTGGCCACACACCCTCAAAGACGTAAAAGAATTCGTTAGAAAGTGCCTAAAATGGCAGTTGTATGCATCGATACCTTACTGCCCTCTAGACGAGCTTACATTAATCGTGTCACCTTGGCCATTCGCTCAATGGGGGATCGATCTGGTTAGCCCTCTGCCCCTGAGTAAGGAAGGCGTGAGGTTCGTGGTCGTCGCCGTGGATTACTTCACCAAGTGGGTGGAGGCAGAAGCCCTAGTAACCATCACGCCGAACTTCACCAGGTTCTTATGGAAGGTTGTCGTTTGCAGGTTTGGCATTCCCCAAAATATAATCTTGGACAATGGGAGGAAGTTTGATTCAATCCATTACCGCGATTGGTGTACAGAACTAGGAATCAAATTCAAATATTCCTCCCCCAGTCACCCCCAAGCCAATAGGTAGAGCTGACCAATAAGTCCCTACTCGGGATCTTAAAGAAAAAGTTGATGGATAAGTAAGGAAGCTTGGCAGAAAAACTCCCAGGGGTACTATGGGCGTACCAGACCATCATTAAAACAACAACAGGAGAGGCGCCTTTCACTCTCACATATGAGAGTGAAGTGGTGGTACCGGTGGAAGTAGGAATGCTGACCTACAGAGTTCAGCACTTCGACCAAAGCTCCAATGACAAGAAGCTTGAAGAACAATTAGACTTGTTGGAAGGAGAGAGTCGAGATCCGGAGGGTGATTAACAAGAGAAAGGCGAAACACTACTTTAACAGGAGGGTCAATCCAGATCCTTTAAGGTGAGCGATGTGGTTCTAAGAGAAACAAGAACGACCACGCAAGATGAAGGAAGGCTAGGGCTGCAATAGGAAAGACCGTTTGCCTTCATTGCCAACAACAAGCCGGGGTCTTATCGCCCTAAGGACTTCCAGAGAAATGAACAACCACATCCTTGGAATGCGGAGTACCTAAGGAAATATTTTTCTTGAACGTAATAGAGAATATGTTGGTAAAGGCTGAAAACCATGAATGAAATTATCTTTCTTTCAAACTATGTGTTTTTCTTACAAGGTGTTAACAATGGGCGGTGACAATCTTTCGGCTGCCCGACCCTCTCCTAAACAACAAAATTGAGTCTTTTGACTCACTGCAAACAATGGGTGGTGATAGTCCCTTGACTGTCTGACTCTCGTGCCAAAACTGAGTCCCTTGACTCGTCGCGAACCATGGGTGGTGACAGTCCATTGATTGCCCGACCCTTGTGCGAAAGTCGAGTCCCTTGACTCACCACAAACCATGGGAGGTGGCAGTCCATTGACTACCCGACCCTCACGCCAAATTAGAGTCCCTTGACTTGCCGCGAACCATGAGCAATGGCAGTCCCTTGACTGCCCGACCCTTGCTGCAAAGCCGAGCCCCTTGACTTGTTGTGAATCATGGGTGGTGATAGTCCATTGACTGCCCGACCCTCATGCCAAAGCCGAGTCCCTTGACTTGCCACAAACTATGGGCGTTGACAGTCCTTGGACTGCTTGACCCTCGCGCCAAGGCTAAGTCCCTTGACTCGTCGAAAACAACTGGCAGTGATAGTCTCTTGATTGTCTGACCCTTGTGCAAATAGAGGCAGAGCCATTGGGCTCGCTGCAAAACGGGCAGAGACAATCCCTTGGTTCCCCGACACTCTCGCAAAGAAAGAAGAAAAAATGAAAGGAGAGGGGGACACATGGAGCAAAAGATAAATGCACGGAGACTAGCAGAGGCTATATAGAAAGCAAACTTACTTCCATTACAATGATGATTACAAAAGAAAATCAAAACTAAAACTATCCATCAAGTCAAGGGCTTGAGATGGTGTCTAGAAAGGCATCAAGTCTTTGCCCAAAGAGTTGGCAAATTGGAGTGCTTGACAATCAGGATAGAGAGTGCTCAGGTCAAAGGTGCTCAGGTCAGTCTGGGGGTTTTCCAACAGGTGATCCCTCAACCTGTCCTAGCCTTCTTTATAACTGTAGCCCCAAGCCTGATTACGGATCAAATTGACTGCCAACATCTGAGTAGAAAGCTAGACCAAGGCCTATTTGGAGTTAACCAACTCTGACCGCAGGGCGTCGATTTTCAGGTCCCGAGAGGTCAGCTCCTCTTTGGAACTAGCCAACTCGGACTCTAGAGCCTCAATCTACAGGTCTTGAGAAAGCAACTCGCCCCTAACAGAGGCCAATTTAGACTCCAGAGTATGGATTCGCTCATCCCGAGATTTAATGTCTTATGACTTAGGCTTCGAAGATTTTGTAAGGTCCAGGAACATCTTCTCCAACTAGCTATACGAGCTCACGTCTGAGTCATGCTGTTTAACCAGCTTATCCTGCTCACCCTTGAAGTCATTGCAAGACTTCCTAAGCTCCTCCAATTCCACATCCTACCCGGCCAACCAATCTCATCCGGTATCTCGTTCGGTATCTCGTTCCTCCTCTAAAAGCTTGGCCATGAAGTATCAACGAGAGATCTCTTCCTGAGACTTAGCCAAGTCATCCTAGAGGTGGGTCCTCTCTTGGCGAAGGTTTGCAACCTTCCTTTTCTTGCGCTGAAGGTGGAAATATGCCTTACAGACCTCTATATAGGCTAGAATGGCGAGGGACCGCAATGCTTGAACCTCCTCTTCTAACTTGGCCCACTCATCCACAATCCAAGCAGGCGACTGGTCGACTCCCTGACAGCTTGAACAAAAAATTAGGAAAAAAAGAAAACAAAAGGAAAGAAAATAAAAGAAGAGAAGGGGGGGCAAAGAAAATGAGCTTACTGTGGAAAAGAATCTCCCAAGTTTGTCAACTTCCTGACTAACGACCTCATCTTGACCTTTGCTAAAACCAAGCCCAGTTCTCGAAGCACTGCCCCCTCCAACTAGAGAGGGTTGCCTCAAGCCTCCTAGCTGCCAAAGTGGGTAGGCGAGAGGTGGGGGTGGATCCTGAGAAGAAGGATCTGCACCCCCATTAGGCGCTAGCTCAAACTGTGTCTCGATGCTGCCAACCACCTCGACTACTGGTTCCTGTGTGGATGCCCCGAAGGCATCCACATTGTTCACAGGCTCCAATTTTGTAGTCTCTGTGGCCTTTTTCAACCGTTAGCTTTGGCTCGGCTGTCCCTGCAAAGCCTAGAATCGCCGTTGGCTCGAATTGTGTTGCCGAAAAACCATAACTGGCTTGTTGACTGTCCAACACCTTCGTGCCACCTAAGGGAGGAGTTGGTGGTGTAGGTTCCAACAAGGCCGCCAACAAAGCAATCTCGGGCTTGGATGACATACTAAAGGGCAAGGAAGGTATGGAGACCCTGCCCTCGCTAAGGTCTATGACCAAGGGGTGATCCAGAGACAACCCCATGGAGTGATCAGGGTGTGGAAAACGGACACCCCCACTGTCGTCACCCAGGGACCCCACCGCCGCAAGGTCAATAGTCACCTCAGAGATGGCGGTGTGTGCCCTAACATCATTGTTCGGAAAGGTAGGCATATCCAAGACGTCCTCAAATGGCAAAATGGGTTCGCGAGAACCCCTCAGAGCAGGTTCAAGGAAAGCTGAGAAGAAGGCCGTCTCAAGCTCTTCTTCTTCGCGACTAAGGATCCTGGTCGGTTCATGATCACTAGGCGGGGTAGAATATGGGGCCACTAACTGTGATGCAATGGGTGGTGACCAAACAATTGGGCCTATGTACCATTAGGGGTAGGCGACACGCCCTGAGTTGGTTCCCCGATTCTCGAGGAAGATGGGGCCTATGAAGACTAGTGGGGTCCTCTGGGCGGGAGGGCACCTCCTCAGATTAGGAGCTGCTACCACCGGATCCCGACGACCCACGAGGCATGTCTTCTGCGCGAGGTTTCTTCCCTTTTCCTTCTGCAGGGGAGCAGGGAGGCCTCTTCTGACCACGTGAAGTTGACTCCTGCCTCAAAAAGTGGTGACACTTGAAATGAGATCAGTCAGGCATCACCAGAAGTCGATCAATGTTGGCTCCGGTCAGTAGAGCATTGGTCCATACTTCCTTATGATGTTTCCCAACCCAAGAGTACATTGCCCTCAAGCAAGCTTGCTCCCAATCGGACAAGACTAGAGAAATCTCATTGTCTTCCATAACAACCCCCCAAACAGCATAGACGTGGAACTCTTGGTGAATAGCCTCACCCTCAGGAAACTCCCAGCCGAGGCCCGATACAAAGAAAAATAGCTCAAACTAGTCCTTAACATGGGAGAAGCGGTCCTCTAGGCAGACTACTCTATATCTTCCATGGGAACAAAAACTACACAAATTGTCGTCATGCCACCGCACCCCGTACATAAAAAGAAACTCCTTGGCGGTCAGGTCGGGGTAATCCTCACCCTCAGCACCTAGGATCATGCGCTAGACAATACAATATGTCAGCAGGATCCTCCATGCATTTGGATGAAGCTGTGACAGGGCCAACCTAAGATAATCTAGGAAATCCCAAACGGGACAACAAAGAGAAGCCGCAGCCTGTTTGAGAACATGGAAGAGTACAAAGCAACTTTCCTGGCTTAACCCTCTGATTCCCACAGGTAGCCCTTAGGATTCCCAAAACAATGGAGTTAAGCACCCAGTAGGAGCTCCTCATCGATCGCAAATCCGCGGAGGAAAGGGGTATCACTGTTGAGACCCAGTGATACCCCTTGAAGTACTGAGGACTCCCTTGAGCCTTAGTGAGATCAGAAGCCTCTGGGTTCCCGGATGACCCTTCAAGATGGGATGAGCATGACCCCCTGGACACGAAATGGGAAGTGTTTTTGGGCACCATCGGTGATTGGAAGAAGGAAACAAAGAAGGAAAGGTTAGGGTTTTCAAAAGTGGAAGACAACCGACGAAATGAGGGGTTGAAAATCACTCGAAAGAATGGGAAGAATGAAAAGAGAATGATAGAAAAGTGAGATGGATGAAGGGACCTGGGTTTAAATAGGGAGGTTGCACTTATTGGATTACTCTGAGTGGGAAAGTGACAAGTGTCACTGCAAAGGAAATGAAGAGAACAGATCCCACGATCCCCGCAGCACGATGGAGTGTGGGATTGAGCCGTCACACATAACCCCATGCATGGGAAAGTGTACCGGTGCATGTAACATATGCGTTATGTGTTACAGACAGCTGCAGCGTCGCAAGTTAAAAAGGAAAATTCTCACCGCACGCGTACAATAAGAATTCATGGGATAACTGGAAGTGATATTCTCACTACCCACTAGGTTGGGCTTGGTCCACCTCCAGAAGGCCCAACAACCAAAGCATAATCGACCCACCAATCGAGACAGGAGAAAGAGGGACCATAACCAACGCAGGAAAGGATCAACGTGGGAGGATGGGACAACTCTCGCTTTGACACAGCCCAACCTAGATGACTTGCAGGGACACCACACCACATTAAATAAGCATACATGGAGCACAAACAAGAGATTTCGGTAGGAAGTGTTGTTCCTAACAGAGTGCCCAGATAGTGGCTGCACTCGTCCACTTGCCATAGAGGACATACCTGAGAGAGCCACGCCGCAATAAATGTAACGACATCGTATCTAGTAGTGTAGATAGACATCCTTGGCATAGGAAACATGGTCGAAATTGATAGGAAGTATAAAAAGCCTAGTTCTAGGTAAGAAACACTCTCACACACTTTTACATAGAAAATTCTCTTGATCCCCAAGTGGGCTGGCTTAGTACCGGAGGTGTTTCATCACCCATTGAGTCCTGACAATGCTTGTGTAGGATCATTGAGCCTATGGACCGGTGTGCTAAACACGTCGTCAACGATACTATTTAGGGTTTCAAACTACTTACAATGGAGAGGGTGGCAACCAGGGGACTGGGACAAAGAGTCAGAAAGGAGAGACAGAGACCGTGAGAGAGATAGAGAACCAAGAGTATTTCGAGGGAAAGAGGGGAAAAGGGGTGTTCTAGAATTAACAACGTCGAGGCAGGCGAGCAGGAGCAATGCCTCACTTGGCACCCTCCCCCGCTTAGGGGTTGGTGCCCACTTATCTGCCTGCTTGGTGTGGGCGGTCTACTTGTCTGGTGTGGGTGGACTACCTGCCTGCTCCATGCGAGACCCAATTGAGTCTGCTGGGCAGGCTCGATACAGGTACTCGGCCAACACCTCTAATTCTTGATATAAGGATTACCCTGAATAAAAAAGTGTAACTAATGTTTTTGCTAAAATCAAATGGCTTTGAAGATATTTAATTCCAATGAAATTTAGGTTATAGAACATAGCAATATATTGTACACTACTAAAAAATTAGTGATTATAATCATCTATTAAATTCTATTCGTTTACGCATAACAATAGTAGAAAAGAATATATGTGTGGAAGTATTTTGCAATTGTATTATATCTACTTAAGTTTTATGTTATTTGATAGGTCTGAACCAAGTTAGTTTCTATTTTAAACTTAGGCATCATTATGATCTCTATCCTCTTGATTAAGTTCCAATGTTATCTCTACTGAAAAAAACTCTCATACATTAGATGTCATTAAGGATATTTCATAAGTGAGTTTCCTTATGGTTAAGCAATCCTTTTGGGATAAGTTGTCCAATTTTATTTCTAGTTTTCTTATGGGTTTTGTGATCCTTTATTTTAGGTTTAAAAAAATGCACCAATATATGAGTTTTATTTTATTTTTTAAATTCAAAATGCAATAATATTAGGCAATTTTGTCTAAATAATTTATAAAAGTGAAATATGTTCCTTATATAAACTTTTATCATCATTATCTATCGTTACGCTGATGGCTTTGGGTGCTCAAAATTTCTATTTATTTAATAATTAGTTTGAAATTAAATTTTGGCATAATTTTACAAAATGTGTATAATATTTTTTAAAAATAGCCAAAAAAACTAAAACTTTTAGTGCAAATTCAAATTAAAAGAAATAAATGGTAACTAGGTATTATGAGAGTTTAGATGAGAGAAGGACTTTAGAAACCATTGTAGTGTATGGTTACAGAGAGAGCATTTCAACTCTGGTTCATGAATCAAAATGTGTTCAAGAAACTTACAAAGTACACTTATTGTGAAGGGAGAAATCCCCAAAGGCCCAGGACGAGGTTTAGGCTTAGGCTCGGGACCGGGCCCATGCATGAGAGCTGGGATGGGCCGGGATGGCATGAAAGGCCCAGAGGGAGGAATGTAAAGCCAGATTCCTGGCAAGAGGATTGAAGACCGTACAACCTGACACACTGGCCAAGGAGCCGCCAATTCTGGCATGTCAGGGTAGGCTGACATGTGAATGGTCGGCCATTGGGAACGTTTAGACCTTGATAGAGAAGCCAAAATGGTGCTGAAGGACAAGGGAACCCGTTCGAAGCCACGCTGCATTTAATGGATCAGGGACGGGTCTGACCAAGGCCACACCGCATTTAACGGTGTAGGAGTAGGCGTGCGTGGTAGGTCCACGCCGCATTCAATGTGTCCTGGGGAATGGCACGCAACGCAGAAGCCCTCCTGGGTGCTAGCAACAACTCTGGTCAGGCTTGATAGGACTGGGGGGAAGCAGGAATTGGGTAGAGACGTGCAATCCAAGTACGGAGTCGCCCACACATCATTTTCACCTCGGCACCTGTCTTGGCCAAGGGCGAAGTGAGGGGTTACTCTCTCACTCTTGAATACTATTTGATATCTCATTCTAGCCTCTATTATCTCTTTCTCCCTCAACCTTAAATTGACTTGAGCGTCGGAGGTGCCACGACCCCCGAGCTGCCCCATTCTCCTCCTTGTAGGGAAGAGCCCGGTCGCTACCAGCGTGGAGTGGCCCAGGCACGCGAAACATGTTATCAACATTGGCGCTGTCTGTGGGATATGTTTTCCTGCGAGTAATGTGTCTTTCATATTCGGTCACAACGCGCCCTCAAGCCTCGCGGCGAGAAGAAGAGCGGCCTGGGGCAATGGAAGGAAGAATCAACGAACAAGTTGCAACAATACAGAGGCTCATGGAGGAAATGGCGGCCTTTCGTCGGGAAAATGCCGCCTTAAAGGGGGGAACGAAGAACCAGAGGGAGACCAGCAAAGCCACAACTCTGAGACCTGCCGTCCACCTGAGATGGAGGCAACAGAAGAAGAGCTATGCAAGGTGGACCTTAGGTTCCAGAAACTTGAAAACAAGTACGACGAGGTGGTCAAACGGGTAAGCCCACCTTCCACGGTAGACCAATTGCTCACTAGCGTCGAGTTGCCGTATAGTGCCGACGTCATGGTAGTTCTTCTACCCCCGAGGTTCAAGGTCCATCTGATAGACGCATACGATGGGTAGAAGGACCCCTGGAACACCTGGAGACCTTCAAGGCACACATGACCCTGCATGGGTTCCCGAGCAAGGTCCCATGTAGGGCGTTTAACCTCACACTGAAGGGAGCGGCAAGAGCATGGTTCGAGGCCCTGCTACCCGGGACCGTCACTAGCTTCATCGAGCTAGCTCAGCTCTTCGTAATGTAGTTCATGGAGAGCCGGAAGAGGAGACGACCCACTGCCTATCTCCTGATCGTGAAGTAAAGAGATGACGAGAGCCTGAAGTCCTACATTTCTCGTTTCAATAAAGAACGCATGACGACGGACGACCAGGATGAGAAAATCACCCTGGTAGCACTACTGGGGGGAATCTGGCCCTGCAACCCCATCATGGCAAAGATAGCGAGGAAGACCTTGACCTCACTAAGGGAGTTCATGGACCATGCCGACGACTTCATTAACGCAGAGGACATGCTCTGGGCCTTAACAGCCCTGCGTCGAACCGAGCTGGACAGAGCAGACAGGAAAGCAGCTGGCCAGAACAGCGAGGGAAGAAGATGGCAAAAAGAAGGCGCGTGGGAAGGCCGGACATGCATCCACACCATCCTAGCTGTGGAGACCGAAAGGGATTCGAGCCCGCAGGACGAACGACGACAAGACTTTGGCCACCCTAAATATTGCACCTATCACAAAACCAGTAGCCACCGGACGGAGAATTGCGTCACAAGGAAATGGAAGTTAGAGAAGATGGAAGCCCTGATAGACTAGCGGGGTGACGAAAGGCGTGACTAGCGATACGGTGACCGAAGGCAGCCACGAAGAAGTGAAAGCCCAGACAGAAGGAGGCCCGACGAGAGCAACAGAGGGAGCCCACGACGAAGGAGCTCGATCAGAGAAGAAGGCCTGATGGGCGAAATAAGCATAATAGCAGGAGGATAAGCAGGAGGAGGCATCACATCGTCAGTAAGAAGGGCCCACACTAGAAGAGCCAGATACGAGGAGGTGTTCACCACCTACAGGGTAGCCCCGAGAGTGAGGAGCCACACAAGGGAACCTGTCATAACTTTCAGCGGGAAAGATGAAGAAGGAATTTTGTGCCCCCATGATGATGCCCTCGTCGTGACCGTGCAGATCGACAACTACTTAACCAGGATATTCCTAATAGACAACGGCATCTCGACGGACATTCTGATGGGAATCATGCCCGACCGGTTTCGTCCAACTCCATCCCTGCTCAAGGGTTTCACCAAGGATTCGATCCAACCAGTTGGAGCCATCACCTTATCCATTCAGGCAGGGACGACCCCAAGGACGGCAGTAGCTATGGTGAACTTCCTCGTAGTAAAGACCCCCGCCTCCTACAAAGCAATCCTTGGGGGACCAACCTTGAACCGCCTCAGGGCGATGACGTCCACCTATCACCTCAAAATAAAATTCCTGACCTCTATGAGAATGGGGGAAATATGCAATGAACAAAAGCTAGCAGGAATTGCTATGCTCGGGAGTTGAAGCTCGACACCGCCAAAGTCCGGACCCTCAGAGAAGCACCCGAGGCAGCAGCTCTGCCCCAGGCTTAGAATGAGGGCCGTGAGCAACCCCAACACGAAAGGGAACATTTTGTTTAAAAAATATGGGTTTGCCCAATCATGTAACCTGCGATCGTTTAAATGAAAGTATGATTTCACCCCTAGCCGCTCTTGTCACTAGAATATCGATGCCACATGCCCAGTCCCTTGGCTGGTCGCAATGCATTGGCTAAGGGTCAGAGCCTCCCGAGCTCCCCCCTTTACAGCCAGTCGGGCACGAGTAACTCAACTCGCCGATCTTTGAGTAATACATAGTTGCGACGCATTGGCTAAGGGTGAAGGCCTCCCGAGCTTACCCCTTCACAACCAATCAGACATAAGTCCATGGACTTGCCGATCTTTGTGCACCATAAGCCCAGTCCTTTGGTTGGCCGCGACCCAAGAAGTTGAGAATGTCGCGAATGGGACGGCAGAAAGGGAGTCGGAGCCCATTCGCGAACATCAGGGGATAGAGAGCCATGCGGCCCGCCATCCCATGGGCATTGACGAGAGCTTCACGATGGTCTGGCACCTCCAGCTTCAGGGTTGAGGGAATGTCGTACTTCGCTCGAAAAGCCCAAAGGTCATCAACAGTGACCGACGAAACCCAATTATTTCCGACAAAGTACAATGGCTTGGAGGACGAAGAACCTTTCGGGGCCATGGCAATGGGAGGGGCCTAAGCGATGAGGAACGGTGGAGAACGGAGGAGGCACTAGGGAGCAAGAATGCAGGGCTCAATGGAGGATAGGGAAGACTTCGAAGCAAGGAAGCAAACAAGACAAATGAGGGGGGAAAGAAAGAATGGTGAAGGAGAGGGGCTTATATAGGCTTACACGCAAATCGAGGAGCAGCTTGATGTTACAGGTTGGTGACCTCGGGAACGCCATACGGTGCAGGATGACAGGGACGTGGAAACTTGGCAACATATGTGTGTGTTGCACCGACCAATAGGGCCTCGGGGCGTAGGCAAATGTGACCTGCATGCCGTAATCGTCTAAGGCGAGAGAGCATCGCAAGTCCAAACGATGGGGAACCCAAGAGTTAATGATAGGGACAGGTGGCCTCGGGAAGCCCAAATGGCAAGGGATGGCGCGGTACGAAGAGGCTCTGAGCAAGCGATGTCAACATTAATGATGACCCCAACGCATGGGCCGACTTTAGCACCAATGATGGCCCCAGTGCATGAGCTGGCCTTCCTGACTGTCAGAAAACAAAGACATCACCCCAAAACCGAGGGGTAAGCGCCGGGCGAGTAGTAGACATGGCCATCCTGCTAAGTGTAGGGAAAAGAAGGTCTATAGGAAATTCCCACCACACTCGTGTGCTAGGAATTCGCGGGGTACTGTGAGAAGAGAAATCCCTAAAGGCCCAGGATGAGGTTCAAGCCTGGGCCCGTGCACAAGAGTTGGGATGGGTCGGGATGGCATGGTAGGCCTAGGGGGAGGAATGTAAAGCCGGAGTCCTGGCAAGAGGACTGAAGACCGTACAACCTGACACACTGGCCAAGGAGTCGTCGATTCTAGCATGTCAGGGTAGGCTGACATGCGGAATAGCTGCCCATTGGGAACGTCCATACCCTGACAGAGCAGCCCAAATGGCGCTAAAGGACAAGGGAACCCATTCGAAGCCACGTCGCATTTAATGGAGCAGGGACGGGTCTGACCGAGACCACATCGCATTTAATGGGGTAAGAGTAGGCGTGCCTGGCAGGGCCACGTTGCATTCAATGCGTCCCGGGGAGAGGCACGCAACGTAGAAGCCCTCCTGGGTGCCAGCAACAACTCTAGTCAGGCCTGATAGGACTAGAGGGAAGCAAGAAATGGGCAGGGACGTGCAATCCCAGTATGAAGTTGCCCACACGTCATTATCACCTTGGGACCTGTCTTGGCTAGGTGTAAATATCCCTCACTCCACCGAGAGAGGGGTTACTCTCTCACTCTTGAATACTGTTTGCTATCTCATTCTAGCCTCTATTCTCTCATTCTCTCTCAACCTTAAACTGACTTGTGCGTCGGAGGTACTATGGCCCCCGAGTTCCCTCATTCTCCTTCTTGGAAGAACCCGAGTGCTGCTAGTGTGGAGTGGCCTAGGCACGCGAAACACGATATCAACACTTATCGATGCTGAGATTTATTATAATTATGGAATAGCCATTGCATAATTCAAACCTTAATTACCAACCTTAATTACCAAAAAGGAGAATAATCAAAACCAGCCCTTAATAGCCTGGTTGTCATGAGCCCACCACGTCGTAACCATTGCCCATTTGCTCCATTTAAATGTATAAAGACTTTATTATTATATGAGTTCTTTCATTTAGTAGTTCTACATTATATATTTATTCAAAAAGATAAAATAAATAAGTGTGTAGTGTAGTGTTGAGTATAATTTTTCTTATATATATATATATCCAAATTTGCTCAATATATTTTGCTAATTAAGATATTGCAATTTCTTCAGGAGGGAAAAGATTAAATATTTGGTCATTTTTTTTAAAAAATATTCAAGTGTGTGCTTTGAATAAATAAAAGATGGAAAATGATAGGGTTACTAGGGCTGCAACCCGACCTGAGACAACCGGGTTTGTACCCGATCCGACCCGAACGTGACCATCCAAGGCGCCAACCCGAACCGATCCGACCCGAACAAACCAAAATCGGGTCGAGCCCGTGCGACCCGACCTTCACCAAAGCGGGCCAAAAAAAAAAAAAAAAAAACTACGTTCTCCACATCCACATCGATTTACAAAATTTTTCTATCATCTATATCTCAAATCTGATCACAATATCAAATTATCAAGCTCAGATACTCAATCGCAAGAAAACATCCCAAAAAACAAAAAATGAAAAGTGTAGCTTTGCAAAAGAGTTGCAGTTCTCCTCGTCGGCAATCTTCTTCATGAACACGATGCAGACGGCGATGGCTTCACTAAATAAAGAAAAAAGTAAGGGTAAAAAGTCAATAAAAGGTATTTGGGATGAAATATTTTAGTTTAAAGAGCTAAAATTAACAAACCCACTCACATGATGAAAGTGGAATCCATCTCAGAGTTCCCTTGGAATTTTTCCGAAGGATAGTCCTTTATGGTTTACATTTCATCCAGATCTTTGAAAAGAAAAATAAAAAAAAACTCAAATGCAAGGCAGCAAAAGTTTATAATATGAAAATCACATGAAATTGACACCTCGTAAATCTGTCTAAGAAAGTAGCGAAAGTCTTTCCAGTCGAAAATGGGGGTGTAGCACAAGCAGCTGAAACATCGAGCGTCTTCTTCTTACTTTACCGACAGGAGAAAAATAAAAGCAAAAACGAAAATAAATTTATTGGGAAACAGAGAGAGAGAGAGAGAGAGAGAGAGAGAGAGAGAGGGGAAAAATATGATAACCCATTTCAGCGCTTTCTTGCTGCAAGGAGAAAAGTCCACCGCGACCCCAGCTCTCCGATCACCCTCCATCTTCGATCTCGACCAGTGCTTGTTCGAAAGACACAACCTGCAACTTAAGAGAGAAAGAAGCAGTAGCGGCTAGGGCTTAAGTCTTGAGAAATTAGAATTGAAGTCTGAGTTGATATTTATATTCGGACGGGTTGAGAGGAACATATAAAACCCGTTAATAGTCGGGTCTCCAACCAGGTTACATAACAACCCGATAAAAGCCGGATCGGTTCGGGTCACCTTAAACGGGTCATTTGGTTTTACGGGTCATCGGCACAGCCCTAAGGGTTACTACTCCCTTATTACTCATTTACTATTCTTTTTTTTATTTAATTTTTTTAAAATTTTTTATTTTACTTAATGGTTAAAGAAGTGATTATTGATAAACTTATATATTTTTTTAATTTTATCTTAATGATTAAGGATATTAAAAAAATATTTAAAAGAAAATAATAAAAAAATAAATACATTATAAGTAGTAAATAGGTAGTAAATGAATTGTAAGCCTATTATTATCCATAAAAGATTTGATAAAAAAATATCTTCAAAACTTAAAAATCAAAGATCGTTTAAAAATGAGAAAGATAATAATATCTGGATTCTGAACATAAGTATAAAAATAGGTTTTGCATCACACTTTATATTTTTTATTTTTTAAAATTTTTAATATTTATTTTTAATTTTTTTTGAGTTTATTCTATTATTTCAAATTTTTTATTCATTATTCATATAATAAATATTTAATAAAAGAAAAAATTAATAGAAATTAAAAATAATGTGAAGTGTGGAATGTTAGGAGGTTGTGAAGATTTTTTTGTAAAAATTAATCACCACTAATCAGACCACCGCAAAAGCAGGGTGCCACCTGCCTTTCGGATTTTCCAACGCGTGCCTCTGAACACGTCGAAACTCACACCCTCCTAGACCTACACAAACTCTCTCTCTCTCTCTCTCTCTCTGTGTGTCTCTACTCCTAACTCGGAATATATATATGAAAATAATCTCAGTAGACGTGCATTTTCATTCTCAAACTTCTCTTTCCGTTTGTTTCTCGGGACTTTTCCTCTCCGATCAGAATCACAGGCGTCGACCCGTGAAAGGTTTATTGGAATTTTCTCTTGTAAAACTGAATGCCCAATTGTAAGACAACAACTCCTCTGCATTTTCTTAGTAATCAATCAAATGGAGCGCAATATGTGTTTTATTTCTCTATGGGCTCGGTTACCTGTAGTCTATAGATCTTCTTGTGGATGATAGTGTAACAAATCTTAGAACTTTGTGGAACTTTTGGCTTTGAACGATATATAGACGTCCACCAATTTCGTTCATTTTATTTGTTTCCGGACAAAGTAATGGAACTGGGATTATTTTGTGAATGTGGGATTGAACTGGTTTTTGTGAAAGGATCCAAACCTTGTTGGTTGTGAAATGAGCGATTGCATTGTAGATCAGACGCTACTCATTGCTTTTCTGCTTATTTTTTGATGGCCCATGAGACCAGTGGTTAATTGTTATTTTCAAGAGAAAAAGATTGTACCGCCAGAAGTGTTCTCATTTTAGTAGGAACTCGAGAAAGTTAAGGCAATTTCAGATTTTTCGATCGATAATGATCATAAATGCATGAGGCTATTATCGATTTTATCATTTGCGGAGTGTACATGTGTGACTTGCATTTTATTTTCTTTTGGAATATTTTTTTTAGTAGTGCAATGCTACTCTTCATTGTATATTTTATTATCCCCAGTTATACCTATTGATGCGGCACATTTTAACTTGCTTTATATGTCAACCGGTTTAATAGATAGCCACTCAAAATGTATCTTATCAATAGGTGTGACAAAAAAAAATCTAAAATGATGAAGAGCATCTCTCCTTTTAGTGTTACGTGGGACTCCCCATGGTAACAGTCTTAATTTAATATCCAGAGTAATACACTGGTTGATTCATGAAGATCCTTGACTGAATGTATGCTAATGCATCAATTTGCTGCTTAGGGGCTAAATTTTTATTTGTTAATAAAAACATCTGAATGGGAGAATATAAATTGTGTGATGACCAAATCATGCTATCAGTGCATGCTTTTATGAAGGGAACTGGTTTGAGCTTGACATGAAGACGATTGAAGGGAAATTCTTTTAGATTAAGATCATTGTGAGGTTGCTTTCAAATTTATGATTAAGATCATAGCAAGCAAGGACAAACCCATACTATTTGACTGGGGGTGCAGGTCGTTTTGTGGAATCCACTGAGATGTGACTAACTAAATATGTAGTGGAGAAGGTGTTAGTCCTAGGATTAAGAATGTCTTTGAGCAGCAAGCAAACAGTTTGAAGAAATCAAGTTTACTCTGTTTACTAGTGTGTGTTAGATGGTTTTAGACACTGTTTACTTGACCTGGATGTTGTTGTTTTGCTTATACAAAAGGTCATTTTTTAAACACAAACTGTAGATACGGTTGGGTAGTGAAGCTTTTCAATCATATTGTGAGATTGGTTGGTATCTTTTTCTTCCTCTTCTTCACTTTCTTCATGTTACTTCCTACAAAAGGTCCAAGATATTGTTTGCTATTGACTGCCTTTGCTATATAATATATTCAGCCATTGCTGACATAATAACGGTTTTATTACATTTGTCTTATATCATATCTCAATTTCAGTGTGGGGGTGCCAGCAGGCCTTTTGCCTGACTGGCACCTCCCCTCCATTCCATAGGGATGGTAGGGGCTTGATTGTGGGATCAATCCCCATGTAGACAGGGCCATATGTGCCCTGCTAAAAATCTTCCCAAGTGAAAAATATGTCAGGGTTGGGTTTGAGATTTTTTCATGCTTTCTATCTTAGATATCACTGACCTTAACTTCTATGATTTAGTATTGACTTTCTTTGAAGTGTCATTTAACGTCCTTCCTTGAAAGTTTACAAAGTGAAGATGATAGTGGTGAAGTTTAAATATGGGTGCATATACCCGGTTTTGTGATGTCAGTCTGGTTGATTCTTGAAATCACCTCTTGAGAGAAAAAAAAAAAACAAGACCCCCAGGTCCTGATCTACATATTAATAGGAAGTGAATCATGGGTCTTTCAATTAAGAGGGTAAGAGAGGGGTGGGGGCTTTGTTCGCTAAGTTATTTAGAAATGACTCTTGGCCTTGGATCTGTTTAAAGTGTGTTTGCCTTTTCTTTTAAATAAGCCTTCCCACTCTACTGGAAACTGTCCTCTTATTAGTACGTCTCATCAAAGTAAATTTCTGTTATAGCTACATTTAATACTGTTGCTATAAGATACCTTATTATCATATTTTTTTTGGACCAACAGATATGCGTCTTCCTTGATCTTAGTTTCGGTTCTTAAGCAAAATTTGGGGTTTCTTATACTTTTGCCTACTGCTTGTCCATCTTATATTCAATCTTGTGGCTCTGCAAGGACGGTGTGTGCCTATTCTTGTCCATCATACTATTTATCTTCAATATTGTATCATAAAATATCCCTGAATGCAAGTGTGTGATTTTATTGGAGCTAATTCTTATATGTATCATAGCAGGTGTTGGAGTTTTAGTTTATAAAATCTAAGATGTCTTCTCCTAGCAAGAGGAGAGAGATGGATGTGATGAAGTTGTAAGTTGCTCACCATTTTTAGATATTTGTGTGAAGGAGAAATGATATTTGCAGTCGTGAGTGTGCAAGCGCCGTGCAGTCGCTTTGAAAAAAGTGAATAAATATGGGACCCATATAAAAAAAAAATTAATTTTTTAATAGTGGACCCCACTCTTTTTCAAAGTGACTGCACGGCGTTTGCGTATTCCACGACTGTATGTAGCATTACTCGTTCCAATTTCACATTATGAGTTATGAGTGATGATCTTCTTTCTGGCACCTCTCACATGTGTTAATGTTGTCCAGGATGATGAGTGATTACACGGTCGAGACAATAAATGATGGACTCAATGAATTTAATGTGGAATTCCACGGTCCAAAAGAAAGTACTTTCCTTATTCTCAGGCTTCTATTTCCTCATAATGTAATTTACGTTTGCAATGTTTTTATGGGTATTCTCTCTCTCCCTCCCCCCCCCTCTTGTGGGTGAATATCAATAGTGATTTGGTAAGACCTTGAAAATGTATGGTCTGTATACTTCTAAATACTACAGCAGAGAAAGTATATTATATCACTTTTCCTTTGAAGTTGCTAAAAACCCTTAATTCGTATTAATCTTTGTCTAATGACACAGTTTTATGAGATCTGCCTTGTTCACTATTTTCCTTTGGTTGATGTACGTAGACATACAGGAGCTAATGATGCTTAAGAATAATGGCAAACTAAATTCTATTTCGAATTTCGGATAAGGTTTTGATCCTTAATTCCCTTTGTTTTGGTTGATTTTGGCACAAATATTAAACAGAACATTTCGAGAATCCTGTCTTTCTACCATTGCCATTCATATTTTACTGAATGATTCCTCTGAAAGCTTCTCTCTCTCTCTCTCTCTCTCTCTCTCCCCCTTTTGGTGAATTCATTCTTTGATGTTGACTGTTGGTTTCAGGCCTTTATGAGGGTGGGATTTGGAAAGTCCGCGTTGAGCTTCCTGATGCTTATCCATACAAGTCTCCTTCTATTGGCTTTGTGAACAAGATATACCACCCAAATGTTGATGAGCTGTGAGAAACTTGTACCTCAAAGCAATCTTATCTCTTATCAGTTCCAACTAAACTCTTCTGCTCTAGGAACATTTTACTGCTATGTACAAATCAGTTGGCAGACTTGATATTTAAAAGGTTCAGTTGTATAAAACTCTGGCTGGCTACTGCTTCTAGAGGAAGCATCAGAATAGAAATGTGATTGACTATCTGGGTTTTTCATCAGCAGTTGAAAACTGACATCTGGTAATATCATTCCTAGTTTATTAAAAAAGCTGACTTTGGTTTCTTTACTTCACTATGCAGATCTGGCTCTGTATGCTTGGATGTTATTAATCAATCTTGGAGTCCAATGTTTGGTAATTGCCAGCTATCAACTCTTTTTTCAGTCATAGATTGTGTAGTTTAGTTTGTACAGGTGTCTCTATTCATGTTTTTCACTTGTTAATACCCATTTTGCACTTCCTTATCCGAATATGTAACTCTCTTGCACAAATGAGCAAGCTCTCTCTCTCTCTCCTCACACAATATACTTATGGTTTCTGTTGCCACAGATCTGTTAAATGTATTTGAAGTTTTCCTTCCGCAGCTCTTACTTTATCCCAATCCTTCCGACCCGCTTAATGGTGATGCCGCATCATTAATGATGAAGGATCGAAAGCAGTATGATCAGAAAGTTAAAGGTGAAAATTTTATTACTGTGTAAACAACTTTTTGTTTTGCTATATTGGTGAGTTTTCTAGCAAACCAAAATCAAAGGAGAATAAGAATTATTTGAAAATGAGTTATGATACAATGCAATGTCTTCTATAACTCTTTTTGCAACTTTGTTTTAAATGAAGGACAGTTATGTAAAATCTGACATTCATATTAGTAGAACTTCAGTATTTTTAATGAAGTGTCACTTTCACATTAGCAGGTTATAAAATGGGTTGTAAAATATGGGGAACTCACTCGGCAATGGCACAGAGGGTCCCTCGGACATTTATGCATGAAATGAAATTTAGACCGAGAAGATGTTTTGGGCTGTCTAATATATCTTGTTCATTTAGATATTTCGAGGAAGAACCTAAAAGACAACCCAAAACAAAACCGAAAATTCCAATGTTTGACCACAAATCTGCTGAGAAAAATTCAACAGGTCTCAGACCCAGTTGCAAGATTCTTCCTAGATATTATTCTTTCTCCAAGTCTTGTCTATGTTATCTTAACATTCAAATCCGTCGAATTGAATACATTTCCCTGTATTCAAATCCGTCTTGTCTATGGTACAACTTACTTCAAAGAATAGTACTGGTAATACTTCAGTCACTTGAAAAACTTGAATGTCTTCTTCTTTGAAATTGTTTCTTAATACGGTCTAAAATTGATAATAAATCAGGGGAAACTTTTTATGTCTCTTATTGGTAAAGGAGCGAATGTTATATGGAGCTAAAAACACAATCTTTTCCTCTATTATCTGTGGATACAGAATACTGTGAGCGATATGCAAAGAGGGAGAACATCTCCAATTCCACAGCTGAAGTGGACAGTGGGGATGAGGAGATCAGTGAGGAAGAAAGTGATGGTTCTAGTGATGATGATATTGCTGGACATGCAGACCCATAATGAACTGAATGGGGGCTTGGTTCTTTGACTTGAAAACCTCCCTTATAGCAGCATCAATGAAACCCTATAATATGTTTACCCGTTTGATTGTTACTAGTTGTACGATGATGTTTTATTTGCTTGTAGAATCATAATCATGTGACAGATTTCAATTGTGACAACCCTGTACTGATATTTAAAGTTACAGGGGATGAAATGGAAAACAAAGAAATAGAAGAGATTGACAAGAAACGTTTTTTAGTACTAATGTTCTGTTTCATGTTCGAGTGTTTTACATTTAAGTATTTCTTCATTCTTTGGCCAGCTTTCCTGATTGCCTGTCTTGACTCAGTGACTTGAGATTTAAGGATGCTTGAATGTGGTGTGTATCCTTCTGTTCTGCATGGAGAGGATTTGTCCCAATGTTTTTGTGTGGTTTTGTTGAGGTCAATTTGGTTATCTTTCTTTGGGCTTGGACCCAGTTCCATGATTCTGTCCTCAATACTGGCTACATCTTGCATCTTCTGTACATCAAATGAGTACGATATATACAAGATTTAAGGCTAACATGCTTTACAAGTAATTACAACTAAACTAACAACCTAACTTGAACTAATAACAGAATTAACTAACACTCTAACTTGAAGTAAATAAAGAGAGAGAAAAACATCAAATTGATCCACATGGCCACTAAACCATGAAGGCAAACAATTTTTTTTATTGGCATTGTGTCGGAAAATAGCATCTCAACTAATTTTGGGGGCACAAAAGTTTTCAACAAAGAGTTTCCCGCATGTGCATCTCGGGTAATTCAAAGAGAAAATCTCTCTATCCGATGGTCCCTGAAAATTATTTACATCTAAGAGGATTCTAACCTTAGACCTAAAAGGAGCATACCACCAAGATCAAGACCTTTACCACTTGAGCCATCCTCTAGAGATTATAAGGCAAACAATTAGTATAAATAAACTATTGCACCTAGAACATTGTCTTCTGTCCAATGCTAAAAAAAGAGTTGAGAGGGAAAGAAAGAAATTAAGACAAAAGAAACAGAGATATTATGTGCTACAAAATTGAGCATTTGTGGCATTTTATCAACAGGTTCTATGCAGACCAACCCACGTAAGACCAAAACCACCTATGAACATCTCGTGGACATCATTGAGCTAAATTTGGTACAAAGATCATTGCATTGAAACATAATCCAAGAGGAGAGATTTTTTTTACCCGCTTTGGCTCTTGGTTTGACCTGACCCGACCATTAGGGTTTACTAATACAATCCGACCTACTAATTAGGGTTTACTATATATTGTATTAAACTCTTATACAACTGCACTGTATCTTTGAATTTTATTTGAATAAAATCCTCTGTAGCTCTGTGGATGTAAGTGATGACTTGCATAATTTCTTATATTTTATCACTTCTTAACTTTAAACTTTATTCTAAATACCCTATTATTGGACTAAAATTCTAAAATGTTAATAGAAATAATTAGAATTAATGTGTATTCTTGAATTGAGTTTCTATTTACTTTGGGATACTCCTGAGCAGATTTTTATGTTTAATTTCAGAGTTTATAAAAAGAGCAAGTCCAAACCCATTCAAATTCAAAGGACTTTCAAGTGGGCAAGACGTTGGAACAAGTTAAGAACTTTCAATGAGTGTAGGACTCTTCAAATAAGGATAATGATGAGGTTTGAGAGTAATTCGGATCAGAGTCAAAAATGCGCTAGCAGACAACATGGATACACTTAAGTATTTTAATCATTACTTTCCGCTCTAATATCGGATTAATGCGATTCTTGATGCATTGGAAAACTATCTTAAAGGGTTACAAAGTTGTCTATAATAAGGTTTTCCAAATTCGAACTCCTAAAGTGTGTATGTGGCTGCCAAGTTGAGTCCTAAAATTTAGGCAATTTTGTGTGCAGGAATATGAAGACATTAGGGTTTCTTTCCTATCCTATTTAAGCATATCATTAGTACAAAATTGGAGAGTTTTTCAAAGGGGCATTTCTTTGGAGTTTTTCGTTTCAGATGCTGCGACTTGTGAGGGATGACACTGCAGACTGCAAGGAGTATTTTCAGTGTTAATTTTCTTCTATTCTTATCTCAGAAAAATTATGGTGAATTCGTTTATGTTGAATTTAATTTTTAGCATAAACTAAATTTTCTTTATTCTAGGAAAACGATGTAATCTAGTTTTGAACTATGCTTGCTTTTCTATTCTAATTTGAAG